>OW569325.1:17037759-18237759 GCA_937595015.1 Polyommatus icarus | reverse complement strand
AGAATTAAATACATCTTACTTTAAAAGCGCCATCTGTTTTTATATACTAAAACTAAAATAAAACCTACCCAACCTAAACGTGTATAATCTAGATATGAACCTTTATTGGATGCGAATTGGGATCTTTTTAATGTCAATTCAATACGATTCCCAACAACAATTTTGAGATGCTCTCAATTTTTATTCCACCCATTATGAAGTGGCTGACGATCAAAGCTGTTATGTATTAGCGGAATACTATTATTGTAACGATTTTCGCTCGGTATGAAATTACTTTTTAAACTGAGCGCGACCTCCCCTACTAATTGTATAGTTTCGCTTTTCTGCTTATTCGCGTGTAAATATTTTTAATAGTTAGGGGGCTTAACACTACAACATTAAGACGTTATATTGTTATGTATCTTGATTAGAATCAATATTTAATTTAGCGCTGTCGGATAAACTTCCCTTTTCACAAGATTTGTTTACTGTGAGAGGGAAACACGTTTGGCAGTAACTACTAACTAGTGAGGCTATTTGACGCAAATTTAACCATATTAACAAAATATTTTCGATTTTATAATTAGTAATTACAAAAAAAACCTTTATAATTTCCCTCTCTTCGTTCATCTTCCCTTGATGACCACGGTAGTTATATATTTTCATTGTCAAATTTTTTTAGCTAGAGATTACAGACTACTTCCTTTTAAAATGCAGACAACGCATCTGCAACTCTTCTGATGTTGCGAATGTCTATGGGCGACGGTAGTTGCTTTCCATCAGGTGACCCGTTGGCTTGTTTGCCCCCTTCTTTCATAAAAAAGATAGACCTTCTTTTTGGTACGTTATAATACCTGCCAAAAAGGTCTATCTTTTTTTAATGGCATAAGTATGTAAATATTTAAAGATTCAATTTTATACCTCTGCCAAGTGCTAAAATGCATTAAAATCGTAACGTAACAAAAGAAACCTATTTAGCAAGCAAACCTTTTAGCATAGATAAAGCGTGTAAAATATCTCAAAACTAGGCCCAAATTCACTATACTGCGTTGATTGCATCCCCAATGCAATCATTAGAGGTTCCTTTGAGTGTTAGCAGGCGTCGCGCGTACGCCTAACGAGATTACGGCCTTGCCCGCCTATGGAACCTTCCAGAATATGTAATCCCATTATGTTTTACTCCACAGATAATAGACTAATTTATGCTATGAATACGCGATGATCTAGGCCTTTGACTGTGATTGGTCTAATGTCTGATGAAATGATGTTGTATAATATATCTTCACTGAAGACAGGATTAGTCGTATTAGTCCTCTTAAAGGTAATGGATAAATCATGAACTGGTTTAATTTGTTTACTAAACATTCTGAATAATATTATACATTTTCATTGATTTGAAATTCGTCTAAATTACATAAGTCCGCAATCTGCGTTATGCGTATGAATCCATTTTCCGATTATACCTGCTAGCTTGGTATTGTTACTATAAAAACTACATCTATACAAGGTGGAACAAAACTAAGTGATGATTCCTATATCGAGTTCACTGTGAAAGTAGCAGGGCTGAAAGAGTAACTTTTTGTTTACTTTTGTATGGGAAAATTAATGACGCTTGCCCAGTGCCCATGCAAATCACAAAAAATTTTCTTTCAGCGCTGCTATTTTCACAGTAAACTATAACAGGGGGCTTTTACACACCCCAAAATATTATCACTTAGCTATTGTTACTCTAGCTTTATAATTAGCTTCTTGCTTTATAATCTGCTTATAGTTCTTTCACAAGCCCTGCATCGAGAGCGTCAACTTTAAGGGGCAAAATATGATTACACAAAAACATCGAAATGACAAAGCTAGGGGGTCGGTGAACAATTGACAGTGTAGTGTGCTCGACACGACAGCGATAGAGCACAACTCGATGAGACCACTCCACCATCCTTATTATACGCCGACACTAAGATGGCGGTGACCAAATTTTATACCATTTTTTTATCCTGAAGGGAGGTCAGAGCCCTGAAATGTCACTGCCCTTGAGGATTTATTGTAACTAAATTTTACACCATATCGCTCGGTCTGATTTGGTATTTTTATAAACTACTGGATGACTTTAAATTTTATATCACCTCATATAAATCTTCCCTGGACTTTCACGAATGTTTCAAGACTAAAATCGTAGAGTCTCTGGTAATATTCAGTTGAGATCTATGATTAGGAAACTTTGTTGTAGCCATCTCGGTTTTCGATGTAACAAAAATTTTGAAGGTATACTCAAAATGGGCAGAGAATTTCAAACATTTTTCAATATTTTACCTGAAGCTTTGTGCCTCGAATCAAAATTTTACAGCTAATCTGCAGTTTTTATAATAATTACTCTATTCTTTTTTAAAGCCCGTACTGTTGATTTTCAAGATAAAAGTGTGTTAGAAGTAAAACACACGAATTGTTAATTCACGAATTGAATAGCGCGCTAGTTTTCAGTTAAACTAGCGGCTGAATGGCCCTCGAACGAAACAGGGTCAGCGGTGGGGAAATAATGAAACGGAATAGAGAAAATGGAGGGAAAAACAACAAAGTGATTTTTTTTCGCGGGACGGAGTCGGCGAATGGCACTTTTGGAGCCGCGAGCTAAATGTAATGTTTACAAGTTAAATTAGACGTGGCCGGTAAAGTTATTATGGAAGGCTTCGCGAAATGAGACCAACTTTCGACTATACTTGGAATTATTCAAGAATAACAAGCGGTGGACGTGTTTTGAAAAGTATTTTAGAAGAACGCATTTTTGCTTGTTCTTTCAAAATGTTCATATAGTAGATAATTTAATAATCTAACGGTGCGTCCACATTTGTATCATTTGTGCGATCAGATCTCCGTCGCGTGTCAAAATGATACGCGTATCATGATACGCCCCGATCGCTGCTAACCGCGATCTGATACTTGTCATATCAAATACAGTATGATCGGCAGAATGATCTAATAGGCGTCCACACTATGATACTCATACTTGATACGGTGCGATGATCGCGACGGAGATCTGATCGCGCAAATGATACAAATGTGGACGCACCGTAAAAGTTTAGACTCAGTGGTTCCCAACCTTTTTAGAGCTGTTACCCTTATGGCCTGTTAGAGAAGCTGATTTTACGTCGATCGATTCATTAAATGTTTTAATTAAAATATGTAAATTTTACGCAACTCATTTCAAAATTAAAATAGTCCTCAACAATACCTGACCTTGTTAAATTTTTTAAACAGAACAAAAAATAACGAAACAAATATAGCAATCTAAACAAATGTATAAAGGCAACAAACGGCTCAACTTTTTTAAATATGCGGCTGTATTTAAACGCCCAAAGTTTTTTATTTGATGTAATTAGGCGCAAGTTTCGGGGCCAGCCTCTGTGTTAATGGGTTAGAACAGACCAACAAAAAATTCGCTTTGTATTTATTTTAAGCTTGAAATATTCGGCCGTTACGCCGCGGCTCTTTAAAGAAAATTTCGGAATTGTTTTTGTATATTTATTCAAGTAAACATGTTGAATTTATGAATCAGAATTTGAATCGTTAACGTTTTTTTTTTTTAAACAGGACTCGTGAAGATAGAAGTAACCAAGCGATCTAGATCCTATGCCGTATCATTAGAAATAAGATCGAATTGACAGTCAAGGACTTACGGTCGCACCCAAAGATATCTGACGATCACTTGGCCTAATATTTAGTAAAGATTTTTCACAATTAAAGCTCCAGTAAAGTAAAAGTACTTGTGAACATTCAACATTTTAGTCTCTCTTTCCTGTAATGCGTAAACTCCAGACGGAGTTTTCCAAGAATCCTGAAACGCAGGTAATAACGGCCATCCACAAAGGTGCTAGCGGATGCAATTACAGCGCGCGCCGGACCGAGTGTCGCTAGAATTCTACTCACTACGAGTGCTAATGTTGGGATTTAGCTAGATCATAGTAGTGCTTTTAACATAGAAATTAGAATTATTGTGTTTGCAACATGAAATGGCAAACAAAACTGGCGTAATTATTTAACAACGAAAAATTATTCAGTAATCCATGTTGTATTTATGTTATACATTGGGTAAGTGAATTGTGATGCCACATGAAGGAGGGACTTACAATTAAAGTCCCTCCTTATCATTCGTTTGTTATAAAGTCGTCGTAGTGGCATTGATAACAATATCTAAGCTGCATCTCTGCGTTGGAGCCTCGCAAAACAAGATCCAGCCTCTATGTCTGTCTCAATGCCGTCGTCAAAACCCATGGCCGTGTGCTCATGCTATTGTGATGGTATTAAATTATCCCAACGCCTTAAGAAGACAGAACTTCTAAATTTCTTTGGCTCCTCTGGGTGATGCTGATGTTGCGGCACAAAATAACGAGCTCAAGTGGTCTCATAAAAATATTTGTAAGTTTAACATGCACACCATCAAAAGGAATTTGTGCTCCAAATCGCGGGCTCGGTGCAATGGAGATACGTTTTGGCGCGGCCCGCGGTCGCTTACGTGCCACCCGGCTTGACGGTAATATCGCCCAGTTAAACACACACAGCTCAAAATAATATTTGCAAGAAATTAAGTATGATAAGTGATGACGAAAGGATTAAGAGTGGGCTGCCAAATTTTGCTGTGTTTTCTAATAAGTATTACGATCCCGGAAGACGATTGACTTAAATGAAATTGAGATTTATTTAATCATTGTATATTTATCTGATATTAGCCTAACGGAAAACACGATTCACTTATTTTGACTCGATAGTTATATTTTTCGAAATTATGAACATTTTTGGGCTTTTCAACAAATATCTGTTACAATTATTGAGTTACTATAATTAAATAACTTGTACTACTACAATCACACACTTTATAAAATAATGCCAACAGGAAATGTTAGTATTGTATTTAATTTTTGAGTACCTAATCATCAAAAACATTTTTGGGACTTACGACTTTTACTTTCATGTTATAATACGGGAACCGTTGTTACGCGATATTGTTCACTATTAGATGCAGCGCAAAGTATAATTCACGCGGGCACGATTCATGGAATCATTAATCATTATATCACGATTTTAGGATAGTGGGGTGTGTAGGCGGGGCTAGCGTGGTTTGATATTTTTGGCAGCCCGGTCTTAAGATACGCGTGTGTGTTTTCGCTGCCAATTTATGTGTCTGTGTATCATAATATGTATACCAGTCAGTGCGTAGACTGTGGCTCTATAATATTATTATTATATTAAGAGGAACAAAGCCTACATTAGCACCAGTGGAAACCAATAAGTAACAACTCTTATGATCTCTGTGGTTAAGCATGCAGTATCTTTTGCCTTCTTTCGACTCGGAGGTCAACGAATCTCCATGTTGAAAATTTTGTTTCCAAGTTTTGTTAGAACAGAGCAAGCTGGTCACCTGATTCATTGACAAGGAATATGTTCCACGTATGGGCATGTAAAAAGTCAGTCCTGCGCCTGCCTGCCTAGCATACGCCAACGAGATATCTCACTCTCGAGATAATTAAAAACTACTCGTCTCATAATGTCAAAATATCGACAGTATCTCGACAAAACTCTATAAAATGTGTTATTTAGATGATAGATCTACGCGAGAAAAAATGTTTGTCATGCTAGGGTCAATAGAGATGAAGATACAAACTATCAAACGTCGAGAAACATGTAGAGTGAGATATCTCGTTGGCGTATGCTAGGCAGGCTGGTCTCTCTCCAGTCATGTCGTGTTTAGGTACTCCACGCATTCTTGAACATCAGAAATAACTCAAGCGTAGTCGGTTGAAAGCACTGTGACGAAACTGGCTATCGCCACAAAAAAACCCTTCAATTTGATCACTTTTATCCCCATCCTATCTGGCCGTGTGTATCGGGTGTGAAGGCGAGGTTACATAAATTCAATTTGGGCACCTCAGAGAGCTGCGCAAATTGCCCGTCGGCCAACCCTTTGACGGCCCTCCTGTCATCCGATCATTTTACAACATTTTAAATTACATCATTTGCATACCGAATGTGCTTGCATATTTTACACCCACTTATTGGTTATGAATTTCACGTGTGCGAATTTATTGGCTTCGTTTTTGGTGCTCTTTTTATGTTTTCAATTTTTGCAAAAACCTATACTATTATAATTAACGAGTACGCTACACATAACAGATTTAAATATTTTGGGTGTTCGAGAAATTCCTACCTTTTCTGGCTTTCTGATATTATTTAAACGCGAATATACAGTCAGCCACGCCAATTAGTCAAAATAACATTAATATTGCCTATCATAAACTGCATGCATTAAAATACACAACAATCAAGAACATAACAATATAAACTCAAAAGAACAAAACTTTATTCCACATCATCAGTGGCGTACTCAATCCTGGCGGTGTTGGAGGCGCCGGCGCCGACGAAGCCGGACACGAGCACGTAGGGGTCGCCCACTCTCATGAAGCCCCTCTCCATCGCCCACGAAGTGCAGAACTTGATCCGCTCCTTCATGTCCTGCTCCCAGTCTGTTTTCGGGGTCTCTGAAATTGTTTTTTTAAGTATAAATTTAAATTGGTTACGATTTTCTTTTTCAATGTAGATACCATCCAAGCAATTGTTTAATGCAAAAGTATTCAAACCATGATTTTCGAATTATATTAACCTGAATTTCAAAATAAAATGTTTATAATGACTCAATTCAAGTTAGGGAATCAACTTTTATACGGTGTAAAATTAAAAAAATTTGTTTATACATAAAAATAACAACATAACAAACAAATATATTGTGTATCATGAATATGGAACCCTTCGTGCGCAAATCCAACTCATTTATAAAAATCTTAAGTCTTTACATCTTACTCTAAGGCGTTATTATACACAAATCTTTTCATACCTTTTCAGAAGGTTGTTTTTTAAATTCTTAAATCTTTTCAAACGCTGATAATATAAAAATAATTTATTTTTACTACAGTCTACTTGCTTAAAGATGAGAGTGAATCATCAACACAATTAACACTGCTCCGATAAGGACCATTTCAATTCGTCTAATCACAAAATGTAAGCAAACCTCAGTTTCCTTATTCTTATATGATTTATGTGAAAGTGTATGTATCTGACAGCTGTATGTTATCTCTTCACTAAACTAAACTAATTTATCTAGTACATGCTAACGATGCTAACTATACAAACTATAGAGTGGATATAATAATAATAACTCCCACACCGGTTTCGGTGACGGTAGCCAATTTTATTGAAACCAGGCCAGTTACACAGGAGTCATTTTATAGTGCCCAAGTGTGCGCGCAGTACACAAGAGCACTCTCTATTCCTTTACTCTCATAAGTCATAACCCAGTGGAACGGAAGAGCGACACAACCGGCGAGAGATCAGGCGCAGGGCGACTTTTTTCATCACCATCCGACGCATGGATCATCTTACTTGTCAGACAATCAGGTGATCAGCCTGCATTGTTCTAACCAATATAATATTGCTAAGTTAAATGTGTACTATAATATAGTTAAATGTGCTTATAGACTGACCAGCTTAAGAGGCCGGGTACACTTGGAATTTCTCATACATACGTAATTCCAAAATCATTTTCTCATACGAAAATATTTAACATGTTTGAGTTGCTTTTCAGTTGTTTAAAATATTAATTACCTAGGTTCCGGCACAAAAATTTACTTCAAAATATTGAAACACAATTTTTTTTTTTTGCTTTAAATTTTTTTTAATAAATTTACTACTAAATATTTAAACACTAAAAAATAGAGTAAAACACTAAAAAATATATAAATAAATAGTTAATTTACTAAAAATATTTAAACTAAAAAATATTTTTTAGTATTTAAATATTTTGTAGTAAATTTACTATTTATTTATATATTTTTTAGTGTTTAATTCTTTTTTTTAGTGTATAAATATTAAGTACTAAATTTACTAAAAAAAAATAAAAACAATTTTTTTTTATGTTTAAATATTTTGGAGTAAATTTTTGTGCAGGAACCTAGATAATTACTATTTTAAACTGAAAAACAACTCAAACATGCTAAATATTTTCGTATGAGAAAATGATTTTGGAATTACGTATGTATGAGAATTTCGAGGGTACCCGGCCCCTTAGGGCCAACCCACACGTACCACAACCACACGACAAACACACGACGTGGTCGGGCGTATATTTCGTTGTCGACCACTTCTAAAATACCGACCACATCGCAACCACGTCGCAACCACGTCGCAACCACGTCGCAACCACATCGCAACAACAACGTTGCGTCGATGCAACGACGCCGCCCGCGCTCTCCCCCCTTTTTCGTTGCCGTATATATTTTTATTTAATGTTTTTTTTTAATAAATATAATATTTTTATTATTATTATTATGTTTTTAGGGTCCCGTACCCAAAGGGTAAAAACGGGACCCTATTAATAAGACTTCGATGTCTGTCCGTCTGTCTGTCCGTCTGTCAGTCTGTCTCCAGGCTGTATCTCAAGAACCGCTAAAGCTAGACTTCTGAAATTTTCACAGATTGTGTATATTTGTTGCCGCTATAACAACAAATACTAAAAACAATATAAAGTTAATATTTAAGGGGTTCCCATACAACAAACGAGATTTTTTGGCCTTTATGGCTCATAATCCATATTATAATGGCAATATGTAGACACTTGAAATTTTCACAAAATCCTCAATAGGGGTGTGTAGACAGGAAACGAAATATAATACAAAGTATAATTTTTTGAGAGTTTGTATCTATAATAGAATTACCGAAAATGACATATTTTTACTCATAAACTTTATAATATTTTTTATTTTATTTATTAAAAACTAAATATTTAATCCGTAATATCACGTGATCGCAAACAGCCATTACAGGATGTGACGTCATGATCTCCAAAATTGGCTTTGACTTTTGTTTACCAATAAAGGATGTACCCAATAAATTCTATTTCGACGATAACGCTGACATCGCCGTCGTCTTCTTCTTATCAATAATACATATAGCAAGGACAGCAATTGGCAACTCTTAAATGGGGAGGCTTACGCCAAAGAAGAAGAAGAAGCATAGCAACAATAAATTGTCCTCTTCGAAATCCATGACTTTGGGCAAGACGTGTTTCAGCGATAAGAGCCGGAGTCGAACTACAATAGTTCGACTTGCACACGACGCAACCACATCGCAACCACTGGCCGTCGTCATTTTGTCGGTACCACAACGCAACCTAAAAATGCTGCAGTGACACCATTCACACGTAACCACAGCTCGACGACATTTTGTCATTGCGATGTCGTGTGGTTGTGGTACGTGTGGGTTGGCCCTAAACGAAATATTAAAGTATTGTTTTTTTTTTGAGAGTTTGTATTATAGAATTACCGAAAATGACATAATTTTACTCAGCATGGACAATGACATAGCAAGGATAACAACAATAAAGTGTCCTCTTCGAAATCCATGACTTTGGGCAAGACGTGTTTCCGCTATACAAGCCGATGTCGAACTACAATAGTTCGACTTGCATACGACGCAACCGCGTCGCAACCACATCGCAACCACTGGCCGTCGTCATTATGTCGGTACCACAACGCAACCACAAAATGCTGCAACGACACCATTCACACGTAACCACAGCTCGACGACATTTTGTCATTGCGATGTCGTGTGGTTGTGATACGTGTGGGTTGGCCCTTAAGCGCGACCCTCGTAGCAAGCTCGTAGCATAGTTTTAGTACGCTACGTGGGTCGCGCTTAATATGGTCATGGTCATACCATACCTTCATAGACTAGTGGCATGATGGCCCTCCACAGATGCAGCTGTCGCGCTACAGCCGCGTATCTGGTGACAGCTATGATCGGACATCTTGGTCTATACCTGAGAATGAAGATTAATATTTTAAAACGTATCTTTGACAAAAAACTTAAAACGCCAAAGCCCAATAGTAACATTTAACTATACTGTACTCGGCTAAACATGGCGGTAGCGGTCATTGACTTCCTGTCAAAAACTTGTCATTTTCTATACAAAGCCGCGATTGACAACATCTGACACTTTATTGTCAATCGCGGCTTATATAGAAAATTACAAGTTTTTGACAGGCAGTCAATGACCGCTACCGCCATGTTTCGCCAAGTACAGTATATACAATTGCAGTATAATTAATACTCTACTGGAATTTTAATGTTTATTCTACTGGAATTTAAATGGTAGATAACTGATTTTCCGCTTTCTTGTGTTTTTTGACTGGAGTTTGTCTATTCACCAGCGCTTTTGATTGGCCAATGTCAATACCTTATCAAATGTACTATCAGAGAAGTTGATTCCTATTAGTACAATCAATATGTAACTTGCCCTCCGAATAAAGACCTACCATTATTTGACGTGATGAATCGTTAGAGGGGCATGTCAAGAGGTCACACAAAAATTAAAAAGGTCGCGCTAATTGCTGTTTTTGAGAAATCCAAAAAATTAATTAAAAATTGAAATGCTTTTTTCTCGGAAACTATTGGTTTTAGGAAAAAGTTTTTTAAATAAAAAATGTAGAGGGCATTGCGAACTACATTTTGTCATTAGAGTGACGTCATCCGACTTAAAATACAAAAAGTAGAGGGCGCTAACGGATCAAAAAAAAAGTTACTAACAAAGGTATTTTCGATAGAAAAAAAAATGTTTTTTTCTTAAAAATATAAACTAGAAAGTTGTTCGTCACAAAATGAGCTACAACTTTTATTCATACAAAATTTTTATAAAACTTACCGTTTTCGAGCTGGAACTTGTCGATATGTACAAATTGTACATTATGTACCGTGTCGTTGCACAGTCTCACAGTTGTCACAGTCAGTTTAAATTTTTTTAAATAATTTTTGAATTTCTCAAAAACAGCAATTAGCGCGACCTTTTTAATTTTTCTGTGACCTCTTGACTAGGGTTGTTAAGGATTCCTCTTCCGCTTCCTCATAATGAGGAAGTTCCGCAATATTTTGGGTTCCTCAACCGTTACCGCATCCTCATAAATAAAAATAAAAAAATCCTCTTCCGCTATCGCTTCCTCAAAATTAAAGAGGAATTTATGAGGAATTTCACTGCGCATACGCGTCGTGTATCTAATCATGGCAACGCACACGCCAGCGCGCCAGAATTGTATTATTTGCTCATCTTTTTTGTGTGCGTGTGTTGTGTATGTTACTGTGTGCCGAGTGTGAGTTTTTTGTTTCACATTCGATCGTGAACGCATTTGGCGTTTACTAAGATTTTGTATGGGATTACTCACTGGGCTGGGCTCACTCCCGTGAGCATCGCTAGGTAGCGCTGTACAAATCCCATACAAAATCTTAGTAAACGCCAAACGCGTTCACGATCGAATGTGAAACACAAAAAATTCACACTAGTCACACGAACTCCTCCCTAACTGCTGGACCGATTTTGATGATTCTATATTGTGTGTGTTTCGAGAATGGTTTAGATTCATAGTTTGGTCGACTGGAAAATCCCCTTTTAATATTTTTTTGTGAATTGTTATGTACAGATATGACAAATTCTTTTGGATTGGGCCCGCTAGTATTTATAATTTCCTATCATCATATTCCTCATCCGCTTCCTCATCCGCATCCTCTTCCTCATAAAATATCCTCTTCCTCATCCGCATCCTCTAAATTTGCGCGTGACAATTCCTCTTCCTCCTCCTCTTCCTCATAATCACTTCCTCAACAACCCTACTCTTGACTTGCCCCCCTAACGATTCATCACGTCAAATAACGGTAGGTCTTTATTCGGAGGGCACTCAATTTTTCGTTACATATTTACTGTATCATATGCAGATCGGGGACCTGCGTAGTTTGGTTGCGTTACGTCAAACCCAGCCGACAGATCACAATTAACATTGAATTGACATATTCGACCAAATAACGTTGGTCTATCAACTGCATAGGAATAAATTTCCTCGAAGGTACAATACTATTGCAAAAATTTTCCTAAAAACTCGAACTCGAACTCGAACTCGACTCGAATTCGACTCGAACTCGACTCAAACTCGACTCGAACTCGGTTGTCTGTAAAGTCTGTTTACTGACGATAGTTGAACGTGACAACGTCATAGCCTTAAATGGAACGCCTCAGAGCGAGGTAACGCCGCATATTGCGTCATGTTTTTTCGTGCGCGCAGCCCATATCGAATTTTAAGACGTTGACACGTCAAAACTCTGAAACTGCAATTGAATCTTAGTGTCTGAACACACTATGCCGAATTTCCGAGGCGGAAGTTCGGCATGATTACGTCAGCAATGTATACATTTAAATTAAAGATGAGACACCGTGCCAAATTCCGCCGCGTTATATTATGTGCGTTTGACATAATTGCTGACGTAACAATGCGGAATTTCGGCCGCGTAACTTCGGTTTTGTTTAGACACTAACAGAATCGAAGGTGGTGTCCGCACCGCGAATTTTTTAATCGCGTGTTCTGTTACACATTGAATCTAATGAGAGTATGTCCGCACGTGCGATAAAAATTTCGCGGCTTTGTATGAAAAACTATGCGCGAACCAAATAAGGGACTGCCCTTAGGCCGTGCTTCCACCTGTATGACTACTGTCGCGAGAAGTGTCTGACAGTCTGTCTGACAGCAGCTTGCAAGTGTAAACCCCATAGCAATTAGGGTCTACACAGACGGACTGCATTTCAACTGCAACCCAACTGCAAATCGCAGTTGGATTGCAGTTTGAATGCAGTTGACACGACTGCAATACGACTGCAATAGAACTGCAAACCAAACAGTTCACACGACTGCACGCCGACTGCAACTGAACTGCAATCCGACTGCGCGTTTGGCTTGCAGTTCTATTGCAGTCGTATTGCAGTCGTGTCAACTGCATTCAAACTGCAATCCAACTGCAATTTGCAGTTGGATTGCAGTTGAAATGCAGTCCGTCTGTGTAGACCCTTACTCGCAGGAAGCGCTTGACAATTTGTTGACAATTTGTCAAGCGCTTCCTGCGAGTAGTTGCGAAAGTATGTCTAAACACGTCTGCGAGGACTCGCGACAGATTTCGCTGCGTCACCGCAGATATAAGGTCTAGTTTAGAAACTCACGCAAGACTTCCGCGAGTTTGCTTGCAGATGGAAACACGGCTTTATTGTAGCCCTTGCATTATTGCTTGACACTTGAATACCTGGATATAATCTGTGCGGTTCTCCCCGAAGTAGTCATCACAATGATGGCCGCTGCGAGCAGGCGTTGAGCCGCCAGCACCGCCGATAACGCTGTGCCAGTTGTTTGGTCGCATGGCATGGGAGTCTGCAAACAATTTGAGCACTAGATATAGTCTAGAACTTAGTGTACAAAATCGAAAATATTGTGAAAACTATGCCTTTTTGGAGTAAAAGGAATGAGGAAGGATGTATAATGTACTACACCATGACCTACTGCATAGGGCATTGACCATAATATCCGTGCTAAACATAAGAATAAAATCGGTGGCTTTCTAGCCTTGTATTGCTAGAATAAAGATTTGTCCTCTATATAAAAACTATCCTTTCTTTATGACTATGCCTAGAACTAAAAGGTTTGGCCTTTTTAGAGTTCCGTACTCAAAGGATAAAAACGGGACCCTATTACTGATACTTCAATATCTGTTCGTCTGTCTGTCTGTCTACAGCCTATGGTGACTCTCCATAGGCTGTACCTCAAGAATCGCACCCATACAAAAAACAATTTCTTTTGCATACTTTCGCTCTATAACGGTACGGACCCCTTCGTTGCCTTATATATGTTGTAGGATGATTTGATAAATCGAATTATCGCGAAAATTCTAGGGACTTCGCGAAAACACGGATAATTAGACAATGGTCGTTACATTTTTCAAACTTACTGACAAAAGGTAGTGTTTTCGCGAAAACACGAGTTGCCTTAGTAACATTGCACATTCTTAACGCTGATTGGCTTACTTTTTACTTACTGGCCAACTCTTATTCTGATTGGTTACTATCTTTCCCTATGCATCTTTGAGGTATTACACCATAGACTTATAAAAGGTAAAAAATGGCAATGCCTGTTCATAGAAACTTTACTTTTTATTTAACCTTTTTCTTGGGTAAATATCTGTCACAAAAAAGTTACTAGTCAAAGTCATAATATAAACGCAACTACGATTACGTTGGGTTTTTGGTTAAGTACATTAGCAGAGTTGAATCCTTCAATTGAAGCTATTACAATATTTATTCGTTTTTTAGTCCATTCAGGTTTCGTACATCCGTTCTGTCTATTAGCGTAAAACTTTCTTAGCTCTATGTCGAATCATTCTTTATCGGACATAACCTCAGAATTAGTTTCTGGTTCTGTTGAACATTCAGCACTAATTTCACTTGTATCAGTCATTTTGTATTTATAGACACACTTTTAGACAACTTTTTGCACTATTTTTTTAAATCCAACTGCAATTTTAAACACATTAAATATTAAAAACTGCTAGTTCGCTTACAAAAACAACCACAAACAAAACAACGCGAGACAATCAATAATTGCCATTTAAAATGTCAACTCTTCAACCAATCAGAGAAGATGTTTTTGTGGGGCGCTTAAACCGACTAATCAGTGATTTTTTTCGATAATAATTAACGATTCATTTCGCAATCTTACTAAAGCGACTCGTGTTTTCGCGAAAACACTACCTTTTATCAGTAAGTTTGAAAAATGTAATCACCATTGTCTAATTATCCGTGTTTTCACGATGTTCCTAGGATTTTCGCGATAATTCGATTTATCAAATAATCCTATGATATATATAGCTCCCACACCGGTTTCGGTGACGGTGGCCGGTTTCATTGAAACCCGGCCAGCTACGCAGGAGTAATTTTATAGTGCCCAAGTGTGTGCGCAGTACACAAGAGCTCTCTCTATTCCTTTACTCTCATAACCCAGTGGGACGGACGACCGACACGACTGGCGAGAGATCAGGCGCAGGACCGACTTTTTACATGCCCATCCGACGCATGGATCATCTTACTTGTCAGACAATCAGGTGATCAGCCTGCATTGTCCTAACCAAACTTGGAAATAACATGTTTCCAACGCGGGAATCGAACCCACGACCTCCGAGTCAAGAGCCGCGCAGCTCTATACCACTAGACCACGATGGCGATACCTTATAATACAGTTAAAGTGTCGTCCTTTTATTTAGATCCTGTCAATATTCTATCGCGTTATACCTTGTTCATCATTTCCAGAAACATCCGTTCGCTCCACACGCAAGATTCCGCTTCTTTGCACACTTCAGTAACCACCCTTATGGTGTCTACAGGGGACTGGCCTATCGCTGTCTCGGCTGATAGCACCAAACCATCTGCACCATCAAGCACGCAGTTGGCTATGTCACATAACTCCGACCTGAGTGGTGCTCGCTTCTTACGCATGCTTTTCAGTATGTGCGCGTTTACCAGCACTGGTATGTTTGCCTGAAATAATAGTGGTATCTAGGTTTTACATCACGTCAATCTGGCCGCATGGTAAGTGAAGAACTTGGGTGATGTGTATTAAATATGAATGTGACTATTAATAAGGTGGATAGTTTCTTTTGATTTGTATAATTCTGATCAGTGAAAAACTTATAAGAGGTTTATGTCTTCAATGTACGTCACATAACAGAACGAACACAAAAACCTTGGAATAGTTACACGCTTTGTAATTTTTGTAATAAGTCACTATGAGTGCTAAGAACTTACATTTCCCAATAACGGTTTATTTTAAGTCAATGGCTTAAGAGAAGAATTAGGTATAACACACCTTATTCGCACGGATGATCATGTTCTTTTGAGCAATCACCAATTTGTTGGGCGAAATGTCTGATCCGAGTTCTTGACGTGTTATCATAACGCCGTTTGAGTTCTGGAACATATGATCACACATCAAAGGTATTTTAATTATGTTCTACTATCGTTGCGTACTTATGAAACATAATTTTTTTGTTTTTAAAGTATAAAGACGCAAAGCCTCAGGTTTTTTAGTTAAGGAGTGGTTGATAATTATTTTATACCACACGAAGTTCTTTTGTTGCGACGCCAAAATGATATTAATATTATCTTAGTTTAATTTCATTTTTATTCAATATTATGTCGACAGAAAAAAAAACTTAAAAAACTACAATCAGCATAATATTTTGTATTTAGTCTTCTACAGCTTCTTGAATTGAATATAAAAAAACTCGCACATAATAATTACCGCAAGGATGTCGTCAAAGTTATGGAAGCCCTCAATAGTTTGAATGTTGGCGACAATGGCAATCCTCCTCCCCCTTTCGCCCATTAAGTGTCTCAGTTCTGTAATGGCATCGGTGGAGTTTACGAAAGGCGCGATAAGAATGTCCAACTGAAATGTACGAGCGTAGTTTATTTCATTAACGTTTTCCCCCTTCAACTACATTTTCCTGTTTGTGTGGTGGTTATAATTTGTACACATTTATAGGGACGTCATTCAAGGAAGTTATTAAAAGATTGCCTATTGATATTTTACACTTTTTGCAAGCCGTATTTAAAAACAAATAAGTTCTTATTGGCTTCTAGACATAATAACATTGCTCGAAACAGATTATAACATTGTTATAGATAATGCTAAAATCTGACCAGATTAATTGGAGCGGTCATCTTGAAGACCATAATCCCTTTACTAATAAAAATGTACGAACCGTGCATGGGTAATATGATAAGTAACCACTACGATTCTTTTTACTTATCTGAATTAAAAAAGGCGTTAGATAGGACAAAGACTGCAAACCATTGACTAGCGTATCCAATGAGTATAACCAACTAGTGCCCGCAACTCCGTTGCGCCAATACTCGTTTATCGCGCGGGGACCGTACACTTTTTCGGAACAAAAAGTATCATAATATGTCCTTTTCGGGGACTCAAAGTATATCCATGGTAAATTTCAGCAAAATCGGTTTGGCGGTTTGAGCGTGAAGAGGCAGTCATAGTAGGAGAGGTAGACAGACACACTTTCGCATTTATAATATTAGTATGGATAACTATTTGTATTAGTAAGAGGGTAATACTAAACAAGGTTTGTACCTCACCTGATTGCGTATAGCTATTTCGATCAGTTCCTTATCTCTTTCGCTATAATTAGGCATGTCTAGAACTGTATTCGAAACGAACACGTCTTTGTTAGATCCAAGACGACCACCGACAACGATTTTACAAGTGACCGTAGTTTTCGACACTACATCCACTAACAACATAATTTTTTCGTTATCGAGATATATTTTCGTCCCTTTAGTTACTTGATCTGCCAAATTCATGTAGTCAACGTATACTATATTCTCCGAGCAGCGTTCTCTGTATGTTTCGTCAGTAGTCAGCCTTAAATTCTCACCAGCATTCAACTCCACTTTTTCACCGTAGGTCTGTAAAATACGTGAGGTGAGTCCAAAGATTTGAAACGCGCGAATACAAAAAAGTGGTGTGTTTACTGAATTGAGACAAATTAATGAAGGTTCGACCCATGCCCTCGATTCTCACACTTTATGTCACCAAATGTGGTTTAAATTAGAATTTACTACACACATCCTAGTAATAGTAAGAAAGCGGACTACGAGCAAGATTATTTCTATGCTTTTAAAATCATAGTTTTATTAATATTTGATGAATAAGGCCGTTACATTCTTATTTATAAAAAAACTCCTAAAATAGGTTAGCGTATGGACGTTTATAAACTTACAGGCAGTATAGTCCCAGTTCTTATTTTTTTGCCATACAGCATTCCTGCAATCGCCAAAGGACAATTTCGTCCGACAGTTCGACTGTAGTTCTTTGTAGCTTCTCGAATATTCTTTATCGTTTCTATATGCTCGTCGAGTTTTCCAAACACGAAGTTTATTAATGCTATATTCATACCGGCAGCTAACATTTTCTCTATAGACTCAATGTCCCGTGAAGATTTCCCTACGATTAAACTTGAGTTAGACCGTTTGTCATTTTTATGAAAAAATTGCTTGCTTAAACGCTCTCATAATATTGCCAGATAAATGCTTATTGTTTTACAATAAAAATCCACATAACTCAAACTCAAACTCAAACTCAAATTTTTTTATTCAGAATAAATTTTTGCAAATATTTTCTGAAAGTCTACATGATGCCTACCACCGGTAGGATGAATAGGACGTTGTTAAGCATATTTTGTGTATCATCCCACAAAAAATTACAAAAAATTAAGTTATTAATGTAGTCATGTTCTTTAGATCATTTACAATAAGACTGCATTTATATTACTCAACACCATTTTGTGGGTTAATCCCACAAAATATGCTTAACAGCGACCAATTAAATATGCATAAACTTAAGGTGCTCCCAGACAGAAGTTATATCTAATATATATAAATCTCCTGTCACGATGTTTGTCCGCGATGGATTCCTAAACTACTTAACCGAATTTAATGTTGTTGTTTTTTTAAATGTGTGCTTTTTTCCAACTTGAGAGATAGGATAGCTTAGATCTTTAATTATAGTCGCAATTTTATTTTATTGCAAATTATTTTACAACCTGAGACTGACGGCGACCATTGTTTGTGCGACGGGATAGCGATCGACGTTGCCATGGTAACATACATATTTATTATTTAGTCACTTAAATAAAATAATATGGCAAATACATAATATATTATGGCAAAGCAACGTTTGCCGGGACAGCTAACAAAGCAAGTACAGAAGAGGCCAGAGGGCCAGTAACAACAAGAGAGGTGTAAGCACTCACTCTTGTCGTTACTGCCGCAGAAGTATTCAAGGAGCAACAGCGCGTGGAGCAGCGGCAGTGGCTGAATGTAATAATTGCCCATTACCAATACTCGCAACAATGTTTGTCAGTCTTTGACATGGCGCAGGAGCAGTGACGTCCAAATGAAGAATGTGATCAAGCGTGGACGAAGCCTGGGACGCTGCCAACTGTTGTCCAGGCAAGTCCATAGCGTCATACTAAACGGGCAAATGAATTTCTTTAAATTAAATTGATTAAAGCTGCGTTTCCATTGAAGCGGAGCGGAGCGGAGCTTAGCGATGCCCGAATTGACCAATCGTGCTATTCCAGCGGAATGACAGCGAAGCAGAGCGAAGATTTCGAGCATGGTGTCAATTCGGCACCGCTAAGCTCCGCTCCGCTTCAGTGGAAACGCAGCCTTAGACAGGTGGATTCCGGCGCCAGATTTCTTTAGTGATGTACAAACATTTTATAACATCTAGTGCATAATCTTCAAATAAATTATATGTATCCAAATTGTATAATGGCAAAAGTAAATAAATTGTGGTACCTCGTCCAGTTTTACGTCGTAGTCCGTAGGCCACACCATTTTATTATCTGAAACGTAAATACAGCTGTATGAAGAGCTACAAATTCGGAAGTGACAGATTATATCTCTTTGGTGACAGATTTTAGGACAGATTGACAAGACAAAATCATAAAACATTTCAGGTTTTTTGTGGCTAAGGCCATGGTAGCAAAAATAGGAATTATTATTACATTTCACTCCGACTAATTAACTTGAATATCAGCTGTCCACCTTTTACCTCGTCACGCTTGAACCACTAAATCATTTTTGATTCAAATTTAAAGCTTAAACTACTTACTCCCTTAAAAAAACTCTGAAAAATGTACAGTACCCACGCGATAAACTTATTTCGTCGTAACGATGTTGCGGGAAGCATCTTAGTCCGGTCTAATTAGACTAAAAAATAGGGGTGAGGTTACATTAATTCCGACAAGGCTGAATATTGGTAGGATTGTTCTATACACTATAATAAAGGAAATGTGAAAAGTCCTCATCGATCCGGCACGTGCAAAAAATTTACTCGGGTTCAAAGGTTACAAAAACGGGTTTTCCGCGATTTTCAGCAAAACGGTAAGTTTTATCATAAAATCAGCTAATACAAAATTTGTAGATCAGATAATTATCTATAAAAATGTCTTTATACTTTTTTTTCTAAGACCCACCATTTGTGAGCTATAACGATTCAAAAAGTTGAATGAGTTTGAGGTATAAGTGTACTTAGCGTGTTTTTTTTTCAAGTTACACCTTTTAAGTGTACATCAACGACAAAACTAACTAACGGTGTATCTAGTCTGATGTATGCGATACATCGTCGTAGACAAAAGTACACTTATATAAGCCATAAAATAAAGAAAAAATAATAAGCTAAAGATAACTAGAATAAGAAATCTCGAAAATCCAAAGAATAAAAAGATTAACGCTCATTTGAATGTATTCAAGTATCGAGGTAAGCCTAAGTATAAATAAACCACAGCTGTCTGGAACGATAAATAAACCCGACCAGAGTAAACAAAGGATTGTTTTATTTGTTGGAAAACCATTAGGGGATCAAAATAAGTCTTAGATAAAAATACGAACAAGTCGGACGTAAGGGACGCTTCACTTGATAAATGCGATTGTACTAAATTGTAGGAAAATGGGACCCTCCGCCTAGGGCTTAGGGACTGATGTATTTATAATACGTGCCAATAAGAAGCTGGGGACTTTCGATGTATAAAGCTTTGTAGAATCAAAATGTAACATTGTTGAATGTTGAATTCAAGGTCAAGAAAATGGAGGTCGTGATCGGAGAACTTAAGTATGCTATTTGTGCAGGGTTTTATTCGTGTTAAACCGATATTTAATAATTTCTAAAATTTTAAAATACACAAGACAAAAAGATATTCGTAGAAATTGAATTTTTATTTATTTAATTACAATTTACAATATAATAAACACCACAAATATTTAATAATAATTAAGTAAAAATTTAGTTTGTTATTATTTTTAGCAATATTCCGCGAAATAAACTTCCACCTTTAAGTAAATGAGTGAGTGCACGCATAGGCATGCGTACAGCACCTCCCTCCTCCCACACTGCCTATGCGTACACTCGCATGCAAGAACTTGCAAACACCACCACCACACAAGCAATAATGTTGGCAAATCCGTGCAAGGCCCCTCACCACCATGCAGGTTGAAAACCTCGACGGGCGTTTCGCTCCAACACCGGAGCATCCTCAGGATGTGGACTCTACGAACAACGTCCGTCAAGTGCCGCCGCCGGCCAAAACACCGCCTTTTATATCCTATCAAGCCCCGCTACTATCCCCACTACCCCCACTACAGTAGTGGGGGTAGTGGGGATAGTAATAAAATGATTATTGGCTCTAAAGAGTACAGGGACATAGATAAGAAAATTAAGCGTAGCGTTAGGAAAAATTTAAGAGACCTCAACACTCATCTAGTTAAAGTTGCACTCGAAAATAACTCATCACTTAGAATTTTAAAACAAGGAATAACAAAAGGAAAATCATGGATCAATAGTCTTAAAGATAATGAAGGAAAAAAGCATAATAATAGAGAAAAAATAATAAACATAGCTACAAATTTTTACAAATCTCTCTATGATGATAACCCACAGCCCACAAACCAAAATTTTAATTACATTTGCCCAGATTCTATCCCCATCATAACTACTGAAGAAGTAAAGAAAGCTCTTAATAGTATGCCTTATAATCGAAGTCCTGGAGAAGATGGTATCAGCACTGAAATGTTAAAAATCGGTCTGCCTAGTTTATTACCACATATTACAATGTTTTTCAATACAATTCTTAAATCCGGCAAGCTCCCAAGTAAGATGTGCCACTCCAACATTGTTCTACTTCACAAAAAAGGAGACAAAAGTGATATTACCAACTATCGCCCTATCAGCCTTACTTCACACCTATACAAGGCATTAATTAAAGTTATATTAAACCGAATTAACCATAAACTAGATAAACAGCAGCCGCCAGAGCAAGCCGGATTCAGACACAGTTTCTCCACCACAGACCACCTCCAGACAGTTAATCAAATCCTTGAAAAGTACTCGGAATTTAACAAACCTCTCTACCTAGCCTTCGTCGACTATACAAAAGCATTTGATAGTATTAAACACTCAGCAATATTCACATCCCTTTATAACCAAGACATAGATCCCACCTACATAGAACTCCTTAGAATCATTTATGCCAATAGCACAGCAGATATAAAACTCAACACTACCGGTCCTAAATTCCCAGTACTCAAGGGCGTCAAGCCGGGTGACCCGCTCTCTCCCAAACTTTTTACCTGCGTCCTTGAAGAAATCTTTAGAAAACTGGAAGGTCCCTGGGCGGCAATGGGCATTGAAGTTGGCAAGAAAAGGTTAACAAACCTTCGCTTTGCTGACGACATTGTCCTGTTTGCTGCCACAGCCGCGGAACTACAAAGAATGCTCCAAGACCTGAGCGCTGCAAGCCTCGAGGTGGGACTAGCAATGAATAGGTCCAAAACTAAAATAATGACCAACAGCACGAAGCGTAGGGTCGAGGTAGACGAGCAAGTAATGCAATATGTGGACGAGTACATCTACTTGGGCCAGTTAGTCTCCTTTGATAATAGACATAGGAAGGAAGTCGATCGCAGAATCGAAAACGCCTGGAGGAGCTACTGGTCCATGAAGACGCTGATGAAGGGGGATTTACCTATCTCCCTGAAGCGAAGACTCGTCGACATGTGCATTCTGCCCGTCCTAACCTACGGTGCACAAACTTGGTCATTGACCGATTTGCAAAAGTCCCAACTCGGGGTATGCCAAAGAGCGATGGAGCGCAGTATGCTAGGAGTTAAACTTCTCGATAAAATGAGAAACACCATACTGCGCTCAAAAACGGGAATAAAGGACGTAGGAGTAAAAACAGCAAAGTTGAAATGGGATTGGGCGGGACACGTAAGCCGCATGCATCCCGACCGCTGGGCAAAGATCTTAACAGAGTGGGTACCGGAAGATGGACGCCGCCGCCGCGGCCGGCCTAGAAAAAGATGGCGCGATGAGCTGGAAGCATACCAGCCAGACTGGCCAGCGGTGGCACAGGAGCGAGCACAATGGAAGACCTTGGGGGAGGCCTTTGCCCAGCAGTGGGACAGCATAGGCTAGGAAAAAAAAAAATATATATATATATATATATATATATATATATATATATAGGAAAAAAATATATATATATATATATATATATGTATATATATTTTATATATATATATATATATATACATATATATACATATATATATATACATATATATATATATATATATATACATATATATATATATATATAAAAAAATATATATATACATATATATATATATATATATATATATATATATATATATATATATATATATATATATATATATATATATATATATATATATATATATATATATATATATATATTTTTTTTTTTCCTAGCCTATGCTGTCCCACTGCTGGGCAAAGGCCTCCCCCAAGGTCTTCCATTGTGCTCGCTCCTGTGCCACCGCTGGCCAGTCTGGCTGGTATGCTTCCAGCTCATCGCGCCATCTTTTTCTAGGCCGGCCGCGGCGGCGGCGTCCATCTTCCGGTACCCACTCTGTTAAGATCTTTGCCCAGCGGTCGGGATGCATGCGGCTTACGTGTCCCGCCCAATCCCATTTCAACTTTGCTGTTTTTACTCCTACGTCCTTTATTCCCGTTTTTGAGCGCAGTATGGTGTTTCTCATTTTATCGAGAAGTTTAACTCCTAGCATACTGCGCTCCATCGCTCTTTGGCATACCCCGAGTTGGGACTTTTGCAAATCGGTCAATGACCAAGTTTGTGCACCGTAGGTTAGGACGGGCAGAATGCACATGTCGACGAGTCTTCGCTTCAGGGAGATAGGTAAATCCCCCTTCATCAGCGTCTTCATGGACCAGTAGCTCCTCCAGGCGTTTTCGATTCTGCGATCGACTTCCTTCCTATGTCTATTATCAAAGGAGACTAACTGGCCCAAGTAGATGTACTCGTCCACATATTGCATTACTTGCTCGTCTACCTCGACCCTACGCTTCGTGCTGTTGGTCATTATTTTAGTTTTGGACCTATTCATTGCTAGTCCCACCTCGAGGCTTGCAGCGCTCAGGTCTTGGAGCATTCTTTGTAGTTCCGCGGCTGTGGCAGCAAACAGGACAATGTCGTCAGCAAAGCGAAGGTTTGTTAACCTTTTCTTGCCAACTTCAATGCCCATTGCCGCCCAGGGACCTTCCAGTTTTCTAAAGATTTCTTCAAGGACGCAGGTAAAAAGTTTGGGAGAGAGCGGGTCACCCGGCTTGACGCCCTTGAGTACTGGGAATTTAGGACCGGTAGTGTTGAGTTTTATATCTGCTGTGCTATTGGCATAAATGATTCTAAGGAGTTCTATGTAGGTGGGATCTATGTCTTGGTTATAAAGGGATGTGAATATTGCTGAGTGTTTAATACTATCAAATGCTTTTGTATAGTCGACGAAGGCTAGGTAGAGAGGTTTGTTAAATTCCGAGTACTTTTCAAGGATTTGATTAACTGTCTGGAGGTGGTCTGTGGTGGAGAAACTGTGTCTGAATCCGGCTTGCTCTGGCGGCTGCTGTTTATCTAGTTTATGGTTAATTCGGTTTAATATAACTTTAATTAATGCCTTGTATAGGTGTGAAGTAAGGCTGATAGGGCGATAGTTGGTAATATCACTTTTGTCTCCTTTTTTGTGAAGTAGAACAATGTTGGAGTGGCACATCTTACTTGGGAGCTTGCCGGATTTAAGAATTGTATTGAAAAACATTGTAATATGTGGTAATAAACTAGGCAGACCGATTTTTAACATTTCAGTGCTGATACCATCTTCTCCAGGACTTCGATTATAAGGCATACTATTAAGAGCTTTCTTTACTTCTTCAGTAGTTATGATGGGGATAGAATCTGGGCAAATGTAATTAAAATTTTGGTTTGTGGGCTGTGGGTTATCATCATAGAGAGATTTGTAAAAATTTGTAGCTATGTTTATTATTTTTTCTCTATTATTATGCTTTTTTCCTTCATTATCTTTAAGACTATTGATCCATGATTTTCCTTTTGTTATTCCTTGTTTTAAAATTCTAAGTGATGAGTTATTTTCGAGTGCAACTTTAACTAGATGAGTGTTGAGGTCTCTTAAATTTTTCCTAACGCTACGCTTAATTTTCTTATCTATGTCCCTGTACTCTTTAGAGCCAATAATCATTTTTGTTCTTTCTTCTATTAAATCTAAAGTTTTTATTGTAAGTTTGTTTCTTTGCTTAGGTTGCTTTTTGATAACTTTTGTACTATTAGCGATACCTGTGATAATAGCACTGTACTGGGTTTCTGCGTCTGCTTCTTCTAATTGTAATAAACTGAAATGATTTGAAAGTTCTAGATTGTATTGTTCTGAGTTAGTGACGAGAATTTCTTTTGAGTGGTTAGATGTACGTTTCTTAAATGTTTTGGCCCGATGTATATTAAAATTGAATTTTAATTTGGCTCTCAATGGCCTGTGGTCTGAGCTGAATTTAATTTGGTTTATGACACTAACGTCCATAACTGATTGCTTATCTGAAGGAAGAATGTAGTCTATTTCATTGTGTATATGTCCGTCGGGTGATGCCCAAGTCCAACGCCTTTGGGATTTTTTATAAAAGAAGCTGTTGGCGATATAAAGCTTTTGTGCAGAGCAGAATTGCAGAAGACGAGTTCCACGTTCATTGCAGTGTCCGAGACCATGCTTCCCGATGATCGTGTCGATATCTCGTTCTTTTCCACAACCTACTTTTGCATTAAAATCGCCAATGATGATGTTATATATTCCCCTATTTTCTTCGTACGCTTTATTTAGAAGATCGTAAAAGTCCTCTATATCCTCATTTGAGTATGCAGATGTTGGGGCATACACTTGTATAAGCGTCAGCGTCATTTTGGGGGTTAGGCTAAATTTAAGAACTGCTATTCGTTCAGAGTATCCTATGAATTCAATTATGTTATTCTGCCACTTTTTGGCTACAAGAAACCCAACACCGTGCTGTCCACTATTTTTACCAAAATGAAAGAATATAGCATCATCTCTCTCCTCAGTATGCTCGCCTTCACGTCTTACCTCAGCGAGTCCTATAATATCCCACTTGATGTCCTTTATTGCATTTTCCAGTTCAATAATACGTTCGTCTTTTAATAATGTACGGACATTATAGGTAAGTATTTTTAGCATATCGGAGTCCTTTATAACATTAGCCATAGTCGTTTGTGAAGATACCGCCGCCCGGGGATTCTTAGCACCCCTGATGCCGGGCACTCGGGGCCGTGATGTTGTCGTGTCTGTCATATTTGGGGGGGTTGGACCGTAATCCGCCACGCTGGTCCATTTGCGTGTTGGCGGATAGAATAATATAACGAAATAAATAAAGAATAGATAAAGTGCTAATAATAAAGTAACATAATATTATATAATACATAAACATACACAAATATAATATTGGAGGATAACGATCCGCAACGTCTCAGTAGTTGCGGGTTCGTTTCCTCTTTGGGCGTCCGGGAACCTCACTCACTCGGCGAAACACAGCGCAAGCGCATTTTCTCGCCGGTATTCTGTGAGGTCGTGGTATTTCACCGGATGAGCCTGCCCATACGTGCCGAAGCTTGGCTCTACCACTAGAATATATTAATACATAATACATATATTAATACTAATATATTAATACATAATATTATAAATGCGAAAGTGTGTCTGTCTGTCTGTCTGTTACCTCTTCACGCCCAAACCGCTGAACCGATTCGGCTGAAATTTGGTATGGAGATACTTTGAGTCCCGGGAAAGGACATAGGATACTTTTTAAAATGTACGGTTTCCGCGCGATAAACGAATTTTGGCGCAACGGAGTTGCGGGCGTCATCTAGTAAAATATAAAAGCGAAAGTGTGTCTGTCTGTCTGTTACCTCTTCTTCTTCATGCTCACATCGCTAAACCGATTTTGCTAAAATTTGTTATGGAGAAGTATCTCCATAACAAATTTTAGCAAAATCGGTAAATTTTAGCAAAAACCATCCTATGTCCTTTCCCAGGACTCGAAGTATCGAGTCCTGGGAAAGGACATAGGATGGTTTTTGTTGCAATATACGATTTCCACCCGATATACGGATTTCTGCGAAACTGAGTTAAATAAGCGTCGCCAGCTTGTTACTAGCAGTTTATTAGGTAACTTAATGACGCCCGCAACTCCTTTGTGCCAAAACTCGTTTATCGCGCGGGAACCGTACATTTTTCCGGGACAAAAACTATCCTATCTCCTTTCCCGGGACTCAAAGTATCTTCATGTCAAATTTCAGCAAAATCGGTTCAGCGTTTTGAGCTTGAAGAGGTAACAGACAGACAGACAGACACACTTTCGCATTTATAATATTAGTATGTATATGGACTAGTATGGATATTGTTGGAATAGTCAACAAATAATAAAACCTTTCAATGAAGGTTTGAACGAAGGTGTCTATCAAATTTTATATCAATAGACACTGAGTCATGAGTTATGAGTTATGACACAAAGTTTTGGAGCACCCTGTTATAATGAAGATGATGAAACTTCACTGATCTGAAGAAGGCTTTGAGACTGCAACTTGTGAAGACCTATTGAATTAATGTTATTCTGGTTTACATTCAGAACAAAAATTTTAACCAAATTTTGTGCAATATAATATCATCATTTTTATACTGCCAATATAAAAAATATGCATAATTAGGTGGTAGTTCAGTGCATAGTTTTAAGTAATAATAGTAATGAGATGATGCTTAATTACTTTAAGCATTAACAACTAAAACTGAATAAAAAGTTCCCGCGCAAAAAATAATTTCTGCGCCAACGAAGTTGCGTAAAACGACTAGTATTATAATAAAATATGTATAATGCCTGTTATGTTATTTCGCTACTATCTCGGGCGTCATTTAAAGTCATTAACTTAGTTTAAAAAATAAATGAAGTGGCAAGTGGACAGGACAAGCTCTTAGCAAGTTTTAATTACTTTACCCTCGGGTCTGTTGTCTTGAGTTCAACCACTTTTATTTCTCCCGAAGCTAGTTTACTCGTAATTTACCCGCATTATTGAAAATAAATTTCTAAACAATGAATAGACGACCAATTAAATGATGATAGAATGTTATATTGCGAGATACTTTTTTTTAAATAAAAACGCTGCTGCCTGCGGACGAAAAAATTCGAAAAAGGAATAACTTTTTTTTAATAACATACTATCTGAGTGCAATGACATTTTCTTAGAAAACCGAATCAAATGTCCATACGTTTTTCACATGCATACGGAAAACATCTTTACAAGAGCACTCGAAAAAAATATACGAAATTCTCACAAAAACGTTAGACACTTCCACATTCATGGGCCGCTGCCGTGAGCGTGTGTGCCAAAAAACGAAAACACGGCGACAAAAAAAGATCGCCAGGTTTTCGGAGTCGGCACAGCGAAGTATGTTCTTAAAAGATGCACTCTTTGTGGCACGCGGGCTTTGTGATACGCTATTTTGAGCCCTAAGTCCCGTCTGAGTGTCCTTACCCGGATAATATCTTATATTTTCCACCAGACGTTATTTTCATATTTTCCTCTTCATGATTCGTTGACGTGAAGCCCAGTCATATCTTGTGTTTTAATACGGTCCTCAATATTCATAGATTTCATACTCGTTTATGAAATACGTACTATACGTAGAACCAGTGGATTTACACACTAATGGGCGGTCTTCTTTATAGTATTCAGTACTTTTAACTTTACAATAGTGTTACGTAACGTAAACGTAATTTAAGCGTTTTTATTAAATATTTACTAGCTGTCCCGGTGAACTTCGTGTCACTTTAAAACCTTCCCTGGACTTCTACGAACATTTTAAGACTAAAATCAACCCAATCCGTTCATCCGTTTTCGAGTTTTAGCGCAACTAACACATTTGAAAATCCATTTTTATATATAGATAGATAATATTATGTTGTAACTTGTAACTAAGCACGTGGACGTATCTCTAGAGAGTATGTTGACTTGGATTCGTTCTGAAAATATCAGTAAGTCCAAACAAATCCAAGTTTATCACAGCGATAGGGAAGTATATACTTACCTATAGGAGAGCACAGTTGACACACGTCCCATCCCAAGAGATCTTGAACGCTATTAAAAGTTTACCAACTCCGTAACAGCGCCAACTTGTATTGCTATCATTGCAAACGCCAAACATTAATACGACGCGAAATTGAAAATATTGCTGATTTTATGCTTTGTGAGAACACTAAAGAAAGCTGAATAAGTTCTGAAAAATACTGGGATAACTTTGAGCCTAGGACAAGCGACATGTCCTAGAATGCACTATTTTTGTGCAAATTGTCGAGAACAACTGACGTCATGAAGATGTTTTTATTTATAAAATGTGTTTCAACATGGTTTCAACTTTGAATTTAAACTGTTTTATTAAATAAATTCAAAAGTAATAATTTGTAAAAGTTCACGTAATTTAAAAGTTAAACAAACCTTTGTTGCGGAATAGCGCTCCCCTCATATATTTTATTTGCTCACAAAACAAAACAAAAAAAACATACATTCTGAATTTAAAATTTTCAAACTTCGAATCATCGCACAAATTTCGAACACATGAAGTATAGTTCTTGCAATCTACGAGTGCGCGTCACCTTTATTTGTAGTTGGAAATGTGAATAGACATTTTCGTTAGTGTGCGTACCCGACGGAGCAGTCAGTAGCGAGCGAGCCATGTACGCGTGTATAGATATAGTCACTCACACGACTAAGGGCGACGCGCACTCGTAGATTGCAAGAACTATATTCAATTCGAAATCAACATGTGAAATCATAAACGAACACTGCTAAAAAAGGTACAAATTGAAAAAACTTGAATATCTCCCGTCTCAGTTCTTTCCATTCGTGTTATCAGGTTCTCCCGAGGGAGGAGCTATCCTTAAATTCCCGATGAAAACAAAGAATTCCTGAATACAGGTTCGCGGGAGTGAGTCGAAATTTACATCCTAATTTCCCCAGCGTATACTGTAGTTTCTCTATTCGTCAGATATCAAATATATTCGATTGAAAGCGTGAGTAATGTGATAATGTTACGTTTATATTATTTCTAGACAACTGTAGCTGAAATTAAAAACATAAATAAATAAAATACTTTATTGTCTCTGAGTTCAAATTTCGATAGGAACGCAATTAATAAATAATGAATAACACAAATTATCTGTGTCAGGTTTACAAGATAAATTGCCGCCAAACTGCCGGACTCAGAGTGGAACATAGGTAATGTAATTATTAGTTAATTCAAAATTTCGACTTATGCCTCATACATTATAATATTATGTCAAACTCTTCATTAAATTTAAGGTTAATCATAATTTAATGTCTCTGAGTACCTACGGCGGGAAGTGCTACACTAATTATTATTATTTTTAACAAAAAATTAAAACCGACTTCCAAGGTAAAAACAATACTTACTTAATAAAATTAATATGAACTAAAAAGTATTAAATAATTTTTACTATCTAATAGTGCCTTCTTCCGAATTCGGCTAAACCTCAACTATTTCTGTACTCAATCTTCATTATTTTGAAGTCGGTACCAGATAGCTGAATCTTGAGTCCTCTGACAGAATATTTGAAACTTTTGGAACTGGCACCGACTTCAAAATTATGAAGATTGAGTACAGAAATAGTTGAGGTTTAGCCGAATTCGGAAGAAGGCACTATTAGATAGTAAAAATTATTTAATACTTTTTAGTTCATATTAATTTTATTAAGTAAGTATTGTTTTTACCTTGGAAGTCGGTTTTAATTTTTTGTTAAAAATAATAATTATTTCACTCTTTTTAGTTACACTAGTGACTAGTAGGTAAACCTTCGCGTATATTTTACGTATCTTATTACAATTTGTTAAGAGTCAATTCACACTCACAAAATAATATATTATCAGTGAAGTGAACATAATATTGTGCTAAGTAATTTAACAATTCTAATGCTTCAAGCCCCAAGCGGTCACCGGCGATTGTGATAACAATAGAAAGGCTATTGTGTCTCGTTTTTCCACGATCGAAGGATCTATCAGATAAAATATTGTATAAACTTGCATAGGATGTAGCGTAGCTACTCATAATATATAATATTATCATAATTATTGACAGCTGTTCTTGTAAATTGTAATCAAGAATTCAATTTCAAATCGATACTTAGTGCGCCATCTATCGATTAATAAGTATAACTAATTAAAAAGACACTTAATGACTTTGTTTTGATTAAATACTCTGTTTAAAATAACTTTATTTTAATTCTATTTGTCTATAAAAATTCTTAAAGTAGTTAGTGAAATTTTCGATCTGTATATAAAGCAGTAAAGTATTTTCGATCTGTCGTCTGCCGCCACGCGCCGCGCGGCGCGCGGCGCGTCGATGCCGTCGCCTCCGCGGCGCTGACCGCCGTGTTTTAAACAAACAGTACATAATTATTATTATTATTAGTATATCCATACCTATGCCTTGTACTATTATCTATTCTGTGCCATGTGATGTGATGATGATGATGATGATGATTATGATGATGATGAATATGAATTGCATAGTAGCATATGCTTTCTGTTCTTAAAACAACGCCGAAACTCCCAAACGTGTATCTATAAGGAGTCAGGAGTTCTCTCAGCATCTTCGCAACCATGGTATATCTTGACCCAATATTTGACTTTTTTGGTAGCATATTCTTAGTACACTTCACATAAAACTAAATTCACCATATGTTTCCATATAAATTTCGAGGAGTTCCCTCGATTACTCCTGGATCCCATCATCAAGTCACCACTTTTGTGAACATGGTACCAAATTGGAGTGAAACCAAATATCACAAAACAAAAATTTCGAAAATCGGTTCACAAACGGCGGAGTAATCGTTGAACATACAAAAATAAAAAAATATATATCCACAGCCGAACATATAACCTCCTCGTTTTTTTGAAGTCGGTTAAAAATACTTGTGTTGTAGGGTGTTTAGGTGAGTCGTAGATTGTTTTCTTACGGATTATTCACGCGCGTATAATACTTCTTTTTTCAGAACATGTGGGACAGATGGCAGCACATGTCAAGTAAATAAATAATTGCTAATCGAGCACAAGTTTATTTCAACACCAACAGCACCTTCATGTCACATGTTCCTATCCATACCCAATTATTTGATAGTTCCAAACCGTCAATACACAGTAAAAATCACTAATTGCGAGCGACGCCCTCCTGATTGCCATTACCGCTGCGCTAGTGGTACTCGAGACGCGAATTCGTCACCTGTTGAAAAATAATTAGGCAAAAAATCTAAAACAAAAAATCTGGTGGCGCAGCTTACAAGCCCTGTGTTAAACCATTCACCCCTGAAATTCGAGTCGGGATTTTTGAAGAATTCCGCTGTACATAAACTATTGCGGCCGCTGTTCGCAACCGTCGGTGCGTTCGGTGAAAATATTTTTTAAACTTCGCAAATTACTGACGAATGTAGGTACTTGGTTGTGTAAAAGCAGTTTTTTTTTTTTAATTTCATTTACTTTGTTCTTAACTACAGCTACTTGCCTAAGTAAGAATACCTGATTATTATAGAATTTAAAATTACGAATTATTAAGATTAAAATATTTTAAAGAGATTTTTTTACCATACAGTATAGGAATATGTCTACGGTCTACATGTCGCTTAAAACGCTGAATTGATTGAAAGAGATAATATTATGGGGCTACTTTATATGTATAGCTGAAAAGGCCTTTTCCATAGTGGCAAAATTTACGATTGTCGCGACATAAATGAATCTTGAACTTGAACAAATAAAAGTTGCAGGCAACATCTATATTTTGTATATTAAATTAATAATATTATAATTTATGCAAACTATAATAGCTAATAGCAAGATAGATAAATACAAACCCTAACAGTTGGACAGAATAAGTAATAGGTATTTAGTAGGGATATTAAATGTAAAAATGTTTACAACATCTGTGCAATATTTTCACGTAATAATATGAGCATGGCGCGCGTCTGAATAATATGATGATGAAAAAACAAAGAACACAATCTAGACAGACCTTGTTGGTATTAACGAAATCACAACTCCTAAGCTTTTTACTAGGTAAGATAATAATTATCTGGTATTCTGGCGCGGGCGGACGTGTGAAGCAGTTATAACGCTGTTATTTAAATTAATCTTTTTAGGCCTCCGTACCCAAAGGGTGAAAATGGGATTCATGAGACCTCGATGTCTGTCTGTCCGTCTGTCTCTCTCCAGGCTGTATTTCAAGAACCGCTATAGCTAGAGCTTGGTACAACTAATATAAATTAAGTATATTCTGTGCTAGAGTTCTGAAATTTTTACACATTATGTGTTTCTGTTGCCGCTATAACAACAAATACTAAAATTAAAATAAAATTAATATTTAAGGGGGGCTTCCATACAACAAACCTGTTTTTTTTTTGTCTTTTTTGCTTGTAATCAGTAATGGCTTTAAATTTTCACAAAATCCTCAATCATATTTGTAATTTAATTATTAATAATAAAATATACTTAAATAAAATAAATATTTAAGAACTCCCATACAAGAAAGTAGAAACAATATATTTTTGCTTACTTTCTCTCTATAAATAACGGTACGGAACCTTTCGTGAGCGAGTCCGAATCGCACTTGGCCGATTTTTTCCCTACAGCTACTTATTTACAATTTTATTCTTTTTAAAGTTATAATTATTATAATTTGTAGATAATATTTGTACGACAATTTTTATTATAGGAATATATAAACTGCTCGTCTCCTTTCCACGCTTAAATTGCTGAATTGATTTAGAGAGAGATAATACTATAGTCTGTCAAAAAAGTGAAGAAATTAAAAAGTGGCAACATCGTAGTGTCATCTTTTTCTAGTTTTGTTATTCGTAGTTCTAAAATAAAATTGGATTTTTACTTTCGAAAAGTGGGAGAATTCCCGGTCTTACCCACATTCAGAGGTCACATGAACGCCGATTCACCTGTTCCGAGCATCAGCAAGCAGGAAATAATAGAATATCTGTAAAGGTATGTGTATTATTGTGTATTATGTATATAGAGATAAACTACGATAACATGGCGCGCCCCTCCAAAATTCAAAACGTTTGAAGTGCGTTGTCAAAACGTTTGAAGTGCGTTGTCTTGCGCGGTCGGCTAGTTATGATTAGTTGACCAATAAATCTTGGTAATAAGTGACATTAAGTGAAATATTACGAGTACTGGTCGATTGGTTGAATACATTACTACATACAAATTCTTTCATAAGGATGTGACTATACACACATTGAAACAGTAATTTGGAGGGGCGCGCCTTGTTATCGTAGTTTATCTCTACATTATTAAACGTTGTTAATTTATGTTTACTATCTCAAAATGTGAAATATTTAGACATACTTAATTCCATTTTTTTACAGATTAAACACGTAACCAAACGCTAACTTTCATACAAATCTAGACATCTTCTAAACGCCCCTTACTCATCGGACGTACATCCGCTATCCTCAACCCGCGGCCCGCCGAGACTTTATTTGTGGCCCGTTTTGAAATTTATGCCCACCGACAAAATAATATAAAGTCGTTGTAATAGTCGTGAATTTTTTTCCCCTAATCGTTAATTTTGAAGACAACTTTATTTTTTAATCCTAAAAAATTTTTGTTGCGGCCCGCGACACTAAGACCAAAACATGTTTGCGGCCCCGCATGAAAAAAAGGTTGGCGACCACTGGTTTACATCCACCAGCCAGCAGTTTTTGATAAATAAATGTAAGTATAAAAATTATTTAAATGTAATAAAACCAAACATTTATTAATGAATCAACTTTTATTTATTTTTCATAATATTACATAATATTCTCTAAAGTTACAACACATAAAACATATTTAGTATAAAAAATATTTAACTTATTTGGTAAGTATGATGAGTTTTGGTTAATCCTATAATCATCTCAGTATTAGGGGTCGCAAACCGGGATCCCGAATTTCGAAAATACCGGAATACCGGGCCAAATTTAGGTCTTCTCAATACCGGTATTCATTTTACGAAAACCGGGATATTCTGTATTTTCGGTTTTAGTAAAATAAATGAAAAAAGAAAAGAAAAATACAAATAGAAAAAGTTACGCCCTTTTTAGTGATAGGTAACCATCATTATTTAATTAGTACCCACATAATACTTAAGTACGTTTCAAAAATATTCATATTAAGTGGATCTTTTATCAGCCACAGCTTTATACTACTTCAAACACGTCCCCAAATGCCGAAATTTTCTCGTGTCTCTATCTCGAAAGGCTATAGCTAGGATAGTTATGTTCATAACTTCGGATTTATTAACAACTCTTGAACTCATAAAATTTAAATGCACACACATATAAAGAGCACCTAAATTATTAAACGCTTAATATCTTAAAAGATCCAATTTTTAAAAACGCCTATCTAAAAAGCTATGATATTCTACCAAAAACATAAATGATCCAGTTCCTGAAAACTGATGCTGGGAGATCTGTCTGTGACTTTGCCCTTGCGTACGACTCAACACAACTGGTTGCTATGCCTACGCGAATCCCAGATGTAGACGGTCAGAATCCTTCCCTGTTGGACCTTCTGCTGACTTCAAATCCTGATGGCTACTAAGTATCTGTGGCCGCACCACTTGGTTTATCGGATCATTGCCTTATTAGGAGTTCTATGCCACTTACGGCGGTATTGCGACAGCGTACTGTTAATTACCGTCGTATGTGCAAGTTAGCAGATTGGGATGGGATGCGGTAATTTTTTGCATCCCGATGATCGCGACAACACTGCCAACTCTGTTGCCAATGATGATGTAGCTTTTCATTCCGTCCTCTGTAGTGAAAACCGGTGGCAGATTTCGTCCCTGGTTTGGTTCATCCTCCAAAAAAAGTTGGCCGGTACCAGGAGGCTTAGCAATCCTGGGCCAATGCAGTGTCTGCTCGGGATTTAAATACCAGCACATATAAAATGGATAACAACCTTGCCTCTAGGTCTCTCAAGAGAGAGCTCACTCGGGTAAAGAAACAGCACGTCAATAGAATTAGTAAGAGACTCGAGTGCCTCCCCTCGGGAACCCGTGCATCTGGTCGTTGGCAATAGCTATTGAAGGGAATTTCTCCAAGGCATCCCTACCATCCCTACCTACACGTAAGAAATGGATCGTTGGCCCACGACGCAAAAGACAAAGCCGATCTTCTGGGTAAGCTCTTTGCGTTAAACTCGACCCTAGATGGACTTGGTTTGGACATTGGGAAGTTCGGGTTTGGCATAAAGCGCTGCTAAAATACGGGCTCCCCGAGACATTAAGCAAGTGGGTCAAAAGTTTCTTAGCAGATAAAATCATAAAGGTCGTAGTTGACGATGAATGCTTGGAAACTCAGTCTGTTGATGCTGATATCTCATATTTCTCCGTTATTGTGAGTCGAAACGAACTTGCGTCTAAAATAGAGAATTCATTGGAAAAAAAAAAGTACCGAATGTACGTTCATTGACCATGAAAAATTATCAAAAACTTGCGGTACTACGGAACCCTTTATTGAGCGTGGCCCGACACGCACTTGGCCGGTTTAGATGCTAAATATCTATAATTTCAATCGAGTTTCAGTTCACAGGAGGTACTGAGATTTTGTCAAATTTATCAAACGAGGATTACCTGGAATTGCAAGTTTCTAGCGAGCTTTACTGATATAATAATAATAATAATAATAATAATATCTATGGACGCTTCACACCACGTCAGTCTGGCCCCGTGCTAAGTGCCTGTAGGACTTGTGTTACGGGTACCAGACAACGGAAATATATTTAATACTTTTATACTATACATATATTTAAGATTTTTATTATATCATACACATATTTAATACACATCCAGACCCAGGAACTTAGAAAACTTTTTGTTCCGTCGGCGGGATTCGAACCCGCGACCCCCGGCCTGAGCACCAACGCGCTCACCACTGAGGCACAGAGGTCGTCAATATATATTACCACTTTATATTATCGGGATAAAAAAGCAGTTTTGCTCATGTTTTGCTCCTCAATCCTCATTAGCCATTCATTAGCGATAACAGGCGTGGGTCGTGACATTATCATTCCAAGAACTTGGCGTCACCATATAGTATTCCCCCACTCTCAAATTTTCAGACCACGACACTCCGTCAAATACGGCATACGCACACCGCACAGCGGGCCGATTCTGTATCGTACATTTGTGAGTTAATAACTGAGTTAGTAACGAAACCGGGGAGTGAGTAACGGAAAGTGCCACTTTTTGCATTCACTTGCATACAAAAGTGAGACTTTCGGTTGCTCACTCCTTCGTTTCGTTACTAACTCAGTGATTAACTCACAAATGTACGATACAGAATCGGCCCGCAGATCTATGGCGCACAGTGAGCAGACTACATTCAAGACTCGACCACGAACGTGAAACGTCTAATATCTAAATTGTGCAACTAAAAAAAAGCGAAAAAAGTTACTCATCATCCATCAACCAATAAGGAGAATAAAATTCTGATGGAAATATCTGGAATTCATACATAAATAATACATAGCTAAGTATTATGACGGTAAGATTTATTATTATTTATTAGTTTTTTGAAATAGAATATTAATGGGGCGTTCCACGCCAAGCGGACAGGAAAAAATAGTCGATGTCTCTGATTTTGATAATATTTGGATATGTTATAACTTATACCCACACGTGTTATTAATACGTGTGCCAAATATTTTTCTAATAGAATTGCTAGATTAAGAATGATGAGACTTTGAAACGTGGCTTTTCTATTCGGCACTCAATGCTTCAAAGCCGATTATAGATTGAAAAAAAATATTTGAATAATTAAACCACTGAACTTGTTACTCCATTTAATGAGCTTTTTAACTGCATTTTGAAAACTAAAAAAATATTTTTTTCTTTGAAAAAAATGCAAACAAATCTTGTTTTTCTTGATTTTTCAAAGTTTTTTTTCCCGTTTGTTTTTTTTTTAAAATAGCTAATATCCTATAGAACATTCCTGTACTACTTCTATAATGAGCCGGAAAGTGGAGTAGGAGCTAGACTAAAAATACTGCCGCAGGGTGGAGTCCAGTGCCATACTGTATAACTGTACGGGCAGAGATTGGCAAATAACATCAATTCTGATGTAGTGAAAAGTAACGTTCAATATATTTTTGAAATAGTAACGGACAATAAAAGGTTTATAAGAAAAAAATATTGTCGTGATTTTTTTTTTTTGTAAAAAAATGTTTTATACTTACCTATATATTTTTTTTAATTATGTTACTCTAAAACTTATCTAAGTGTATGTTTTCCCACACCAAAATTGAAGTTTTTTGGCTATTTACACTACTTAGCGATTTCTGGCCATAGTACAGTATGGCGCTGGACAGTATTTTCAGTCTAGCTCCTAATCCACTTCCCGGCCCACTATAGAAGTAGTGCAGGAATTTTCCAAAAATTTTAAAATTTTAAAATTTAAAAAACAAATCAATCTTTGAGAAAATCAAGAAAAAATTATTTGAAATAAAAAAAAATATCTGTTTTCAAAAATGCAGTTAAAAAGGGGAACAAATATAATGACCAAACTTCTTCATACAAAAGTATTCTCTAAGTCATCGAAATACGTAATATAATCGAAACAAAGAGCGCGGCCCAGGTGGGTCTTACGGTTGTTGAGAGACTTGAGAGTGTAAATGGAACGCCTCAGAGCTGTCAGCGAGGTAACGCCGCATGAACTGTCATGTTTTTCGGGCGCGCAGCCCATATCGAATTATAAGACGTTATCACGTCAACAAAGTCGCTTTTTTTCCCTCATGTCCCTTTGTTCAATCTTTAAAACTATGCAACGGATTTTGATGATTCTTTCAGTATAGTATAGATAGCCCATTTATCGAGGAAGGTTATAGGCTATATTTCATCACGTTAAAGCTAATAGGAGCGAAGAAATAGAGGAAAATGTGCAAAAAACGGGGAAACTTATTTGAATGGGCTAACATGAACGCGCTAATCTCAGGAACTACTGGTCCGATTTGTAAAATTCTTTCAGTGTTAGATAGCCCATTTATTGGGGAAGGCTATAGGCATAATTTTTTTAGTGGCTATATATTTTATACTCGTGCGACGCCGGGGCGGGTCGCTAGTTATTAAAAAATGAGGCCCACTGGGGAGTGCGTTCAAGTTTCAACAAAATCTTCGCAAATTGTCGTAATTTCACGATTCACGGACTCTACTCGAATCTATGAAACATAATGGCTCGTTTACTGAAATTATACGTTTAATTTTAATTTTAAGCAAGTAGCAAGTTCAAATTTAGTTAAGTAAGTTTAAAGTCATATACAAAGTCATAATACCATATTAAGTTTAGTTGACTACTTATCTACTGAATACGTGTAAACCAGCCATAAGAGCCTCAAATAATGCTTTTGCATTTTGCACCTTGTTCGAAAGAAATAGAAGTAAATATCATATTGTCTCTATTTTTGGCGCATGCGCCACAAAACCTTTTATTGCGCATGTCCAAATCATGTCATGCCATGGCAACGCCACCTTACCTAACTTGCCACCAACAAGTTGCATAAACAGTTGGCGTTGCCATGGCATGACATGATTTAGACATGCGCAATAAAATATTTTCTTCCGACGCTCGGGAAAAACTTGGGAAAAACGATCGTTGCCGAACAATGACGAAAATTTCTGTGCGCAATTGCGCATGATCATTGATGCTTTGGAAGCACTGTACTGACACGTGACTGGTGTTGTTTAGAAGATATCAAATTACTTGATATCTTCGGAACTATTTTTGATTGTTTCAGATGACAAGTAATAGTGATGTATATCAGCCAGCATTCTGTGTTGTTCAATTCATAGAAATGCCTTTTGAAGAAATTGATGATTACGTATGCGTGCCGCAGACGTGGCTGACAGTACGTGAAGCAACGGATCAGACTAAAGCCGTCGTTGCGTACCCCAAAGACGAAAATCCTTTTGATACAAGAGATCGTGCGAAGAGGAAAGAGAGATACAATGATGAGTGGAAACGTTATATGGCCATTGTCAAATATGAATCAAGTGAGTTTAATTACATGTACCAATTAGTTAGTAGATCGTGCATCATATTATTATTTAAGTATAATATTCAAATTCAGAACATCTCATAAATTGAAAGGAAATAATATTGACATATTGACGTGACAACGTCTTAAATTAGGTTGCGGCTGGGAGTCACTTATGAAAAAGTGTAACGCTCGGTAACGTTACGATGAGTCACCGAACGAGAGAGAGGCCCGCCGAATGCCTTGCGTCTCTCTCCCACACGTTGTCACGTAAAATCTTCGCCCGTAAAACCGACTTTACAGGCAACCATTTTTTTATTCCAGACTCTTACAGGGATGCAGAATTGTGGATCGCTACGAGAAATGATTATGGACCTTTGGTTGAAGAAAAATCAAAAGTAACAGGTGAGAATCAAATTATTTTAATAGTGTCACAATTGAATTTTCATAGTAATTTATAAAATTTTAATACTACTCATTTTAAATTCCCAGCTTTCCAAGTAATAATAAGAATTTTTATTTTTAGGGACGCAACCAAATCTTTCGATAAACAAGAAATTGCGCAGCGCAAATCAAAACCAGTTGTCAAAATCCAATAATAATTTTCGGAAACCTCTGCCCGGAACAATCAAGCGACCAGCACAATCAGAATTAAAGGAAGAACTCGATGGAAAACGGTTGAAACTAAATGAATGTGCTCATTCGTCCAATGCGGTTGTTAATGGCGTCCAAGAATCCAGAAATTCTGTGGCCCCGTCCAAAGACACAATCAACGACAATCAAGAAACCCGCACTGATGATTTCTCCAATGAGCCTCCTTCACATCAATTACTAATTTCACCGAAAATCTCTGATCATCTATACCGTCATATGAATGAAGGACGACGTTTAGTACCAATTCAAAGACCGGTTGAGAGAACAATACAGCCCATGGAAATCAAAAAAACTATCACCGCTTCTCCACAGAAGTTATCGAATTTGATGGACCCAACCACATCATCATCAACGAGCTCAGTAGAACAACTATCAGTAGTAACTAAGAATCAATCTCGCGATAGTCTCGGTGATCAGACATTCAAACTTTTACAGCAAAAGCAGTTGCAACCAACTCCACAAGACTCACAACGGCAACTACAGAAACCGAAAATACGTATTGGCATCTCTCTTATGCAAAAAAACAACTGGCAAGCACCTACTCTTCAAGGTGTCACAAAAAAAACGCTGTCACCTATTCTTGCGAAGGTTATTAATTCGGTACGAAAAGCAGTATTGACTTCTCATAACAACTATCTCCTGAATAATCAGCAATTTCAAGCAAGTCCAAGTGATAATGTACTCGTTAATGACTCAAGTCTACCAAAAGTAATGAGCAATGCATGTCAACCGGACCAGTGTATGATAGATGAAACTTTGTCACCGTATCATGCAACAAATTCAGATTCTGATGCTGCTATGGATGAGGAAGTAATCTCAGATCATGAGATGTCACCATATGAAGCACCTGCTGACTCAATGAACAATGTTTACGGCACTGCAAATGATCCTCGGCATAGTTCTGCAGATAGTCCGACAGCTGCCCAAAATTCTACGGCAAGGAGCCGCCAGATGAATCCCAAATTTATTTTAGAGCAGCAAATGTTGGATAACTTTGCTTCCCTTTTTACACAAATGGGCTCTACTTTGCGTCATACGACTGATATTATGTACAACACCTTACGGAGTTCCATCCATGATACTGCCAGGACATACAAAAAGTTATTGGATACCGTCGAACAATTTAACACAGCGTTAAACGCAGCTAAGAATGCATCTCCTTCGAGCAACCCAGTACCAGATGTTCCACAGCCTTCTGAAGAAAGACACACTACAATAACAGCGAGTGCTAGTTCTAGTAATCAAGATCAACATAGTAATGATGTTGCTCACAAAACGCCGAAAAAGAAACACAAGAAGTTGTTCCGGTTTGTTCTACCACCGGAATATGACGCTTGTGATTCAAGATGGACATTGAAGTATCCAACATATCTGCCAGGGCTTGTAGAACTTGTACCTGAAAGTCATGTTTACGTCAGCTACGGAGGGCTCAATTACTGTCGGCAAGTATCGAAAGATTGCCCATCATTAGCTCGACGATTATTAACAGAAGTCTTCAACAGAAATGCACTGAGTGTTTGTTCATCAATGATGGAGACGGCGAAGGCTTCTAATTGTGTCGGCTCTAATATAAGGCCAGATTTAGATGACCATGCGTGTTCGGCACTGTTGAATTTTGTTATAGAGCATGGACTCCAACGTGGTTGGGATACTGATCTGAAGCCTATTTTCAATATGTTACACAGTAAGATGCAAGAGATTCGGTTCAAATATGGTAAAATGGTTGAGGTTGAATGTTAACTATTATGATTATTGATATATTTTTTTTTTATTATAGGGGCCGTCTATGGGCTGTTCGCCTTTGGTTCGCCCATATCCTTTTTTTTTTGTTATTTAGGGCCCGGATTTATATATTGTAAATACATATTTTTATTTTACGCGATTTTCAGCCTAGAATATGTTTTTTACACGAATTATCATGTTTAGACTGTGAAAAATCAAGTTTGATTTTCCATAATTTTTCCATTGTTTAGAGTTTAACAAAGATAAGTCCATATTTTGCAAGAAAATGTCACAATCGTCCATATTTATTATTTTCACAAAAATACAAAAAAATACGTCATACTTACCTACATGATTGGCATATAGAATAACAATAGATTTCTAAGAATCCACGATCGAAAGATTAATACGGCATTGCACAATTAATACTGTCACGTAAATTCATGTGCATGCATGGGTCCGAATAAGGCTATATTTAGATTTTAGAACAATTTTTAGTTGTCAGAGATTATAATAAATTATTATTAGTCAGAGTTTTAACTTTGATAATTTGAAGAAGCACGTCATTGTGTATTGCAACCAATTAAATAAACTGTTCTTTTTGTCTTGAAATAAGAATTTCGCTATTTTTTATAGGTTTTTTTGTAATGCATCTGTTACTAGATGTAGGTACAGCTACCATGACATCTTATAGCAGTATTACTTTAATATTACTTTCAGATTTCGCACAAACAAAAAAGATAGCTATGTTTATATAAATAGAGCTCATGTTTGTTTATGCGAAATTCAAAAGTAATATTAAAGTAATACTGCTATAAGAGCTCATGGTAAGGCCCCAGGTAGGACTAAAACAATGTTTAATTAAGTATTGTAATTTTATACTTCATATTTTTTCATATTGCTATTATAAACTACATATTTTAATTTTTAGTCCATATTTTATGTACCTACTATCAGAGAAGACGTTGATTCCTATGCAGATCGGGGACCTACATAGTTTGGTTGCATAACGTCAAACCCAGCCGAAAGGTCACAATTAACATTGAAATTGACATAATATTCGACCAAATTACGTTGGTCTATCAACTGCATAGGAATCAATTTCCTCGATGGTACATAATATATTTTAGATTTTTCAATACATATTTGTCCGGGTCCTACTTATTATATAGGTTTTTCGTACCAAGGATAATTAAAAATTCAATTATGATTATTGTCTATTGATTAATGATCATAATTCATAAGTCGAGTTATCTTAATATGTTCTTAATTACTAAGGCTTAGACCTTGCCCTTTATGTATTAATTCATTTATTTAATCATTCGTTTTTGTAGAAGTTCCATCACAGTAACTTATGGTATTCCATAGAATCGGTTATTCAAGAAAGGGAACAATATGTCACTGCAACCTAATTTTACAGGAGACATAAAAAAGTGTTTTTTGAAAAATATTGTTAGAACCACTAGAACATAATATGTTTTTTTTTTTTAATAAATATAGTCCACCCAAAGAATAGCCCAAAAGCAGGTGTAGACTGCGTGAGCTGCAACCTAAGCAATTTCTTCAGAAATGTATTTAGGATACCTAGAAGATAAACATACTAAAAGTCCCCGCCCCTAGGGGGTGAGCCGGAGTGGGGAGAGGGGGATAAAGTTCCCGTTTTTGAGTTTTTGGCTCATATCTTTATAACGGTACGTCGTGAAGAAAAAGTGTCTTGTACATAATAAAAGCTACTAAAATTTACTACAACTATGTCGTTTACACTATGTACCTATCTCCAATCATTGCCATGCTATGAGCTTCTAAAATGGTCGATTTTCAAAAACACACATCAACTAAGTCTAGGGACATTTGTATTTTATGAAATCTATCAGAATTTTTGAAGACAGTAAATGAAAGAATTATAGCCTATTTTATAGCATTTCATAGAACATAAAAAACTTTCCGATTTTTTTTTTGTTTTAATAAAAAATCATTGGCTTTTTCTATGGTCACAGAAAAGTTATATGGCAAAAAATCTTTACTTCGCTTTATAAACCGAAAATTTCATTCGAATGAGAGAAAATCTTTTACATTTTTATTGCTAATAGTCAAATCAATAATAATGAATTTTATTCGTTACTTAGTAATGAGTATTTTTACCTAAAATACATTTTTTTGTCTTTCTTCGGTAAAGGCCCTATGTTCTTTGTGATTTCGTTTTTTGCTGGTATCTATCTTATTACAAAATCTCTGGAATGTATTTAACACTGCATATTTTAGTCGCAGTAGATATAGTTCATGTCAGAAAACCCTGGAGACCAGGCCAAAACCAGAATAATCTGGTCAAATCAACCCAATATTAAGTCGATGCAACTAGTAAAAAGGCTCCAGGAGAGCAACCAATCTCTAGAAACCGACCAAACCGTGCAGAGGATGATCTCTGATGCTGGTGCTGATTTCATTTACTGTCTTCAAAAATCCTGATAGATTTCATAAAATACAAATGTCCCTAGACTAAGTTGATGTGTGTTTTTACTTTTTGAAAATCGACCACTTTAGAAGCTCATAGCATGGCAATGATTGGAGATAGATGCATAGTGTAAATGACATAGTTATAGTAAATTTTAGTAGCTTTTATTATGTCCCAGACACTTTTTCTTTACGACGTACCGTTTTAAAGATATGAGCCAAAACTCAAAAACGGGAACTTTAACCCCCTCCCCCCACTCCGGCTCACCCCCTAGGGGCGGGGACTTTTAGTATGTTTATCTTCTAGGCATCCTAAACACATTTCTGAAGAAATTGCTTAGGTTGCAGCTCACGCACTCTACACCTGCTTTTTTAAGTGGACTAATAAGCCAATACATAAACAATGTAATAAAACTATTATCTTTTTTAAAAATAATAGCTTTTCATATTTGGTCTTCGCGCGCAGCGGTCGTAGCGCCAAGCGCGAGACGAATCATTTTATCTAAGAGTTTTTTGTACAAAAATCACAAAAAGTTGTTGATATTATGTTCCTTTTCTTTACCAGATTGAAAAGTGATAAATAAAAATACATAATAAAACTTAAAAGTTATATTTTTTATTGGTCTTTATCATATTTAAGTGTCTGTAGTGGACCACTTTTAAAATATTGTGTTGAAGTAGCCCTTATAGTAGGGGAGGGGAGGGTGCTACTTGTGTAGTCACTGAAGCGTCATGGAGACCTAGTAGGTTTTTTAAGGGTTAAAAAAATAATAAGAGCGTTTTTTTATTTTAGCGGTGGGTTCAGAAACTGCAGCCATTTTAAAGTTTTGAAAATGAAAATATATTCAGAAAATTGCTTATTTAAGTCAATATATTTAGTATATATTATATAAATATATTTTAGACAACAAGGACTAAATCATTTAGTTTAGTGCAAAATAAAATATTTGCGAAGCTTAGTTAGGAAAATATGAAGCTTTATTTTTTTATCTTATGTAGTGTACATAGCGGAACTTCTTTGATAAAACCTTTTTTATATTATTTTGTACTCTTTGGTTTATGATTTTTTGACTTGTTTACTTTTGATAGATTTTGTCATTATATTAAAATAATTAAACTTGAACATCGAGTGCGTGATTTTCTTAATTTCTCCTTTGCACCTTCCAAACTAGAAAGCTGAGCAAGCGATTCACCTCGCAACGACGCGAGGACCTTGCTCACTTCATTGGTGACCCCGGAAGGAACACAGGATGGAGAATCTGAAAGAGAATGTAACCAGCGAACAAAGAGACGGCGCAAGACATCGGTGACCCTCGACAAAACACGCCTTCTCCATCACCATCACTCCCCGCCACTCCGCACCGCGTCAGCCAGCAATCAGCATCGCCTCATCGGGTATCTCGTCCACTAGCCGCAATGTACCGCGGCCTGGGCGACTCCGCATCGGCATCATCGGGCTTTCTCACTACACCGACCGGTCAGCAAGCAGAGCACATCTCTCCTGGTCAGCACGTAGCATCGGCCCCGCACGGCAGCTTATCCGACTCACTGGATCCCGTGCAGCAGCTTACAGTTCCGACTCACTGGGACTCACTGCAACAGTTCCGACCCACTGGGACTTCACTGCAACACTGGCACTAGCGACTCAAGCGGCAAGGCTTCAAGGTTCGAACTTCGGTCATGTTTACTGGCTATTATCGCCCTTGACGGTCTCTGGAGGGGGGTGATGTAGTGTACATAGCGGAACTTCTTTGATAAAACCTTTTTTATATTATTTTGTACTCTTTGGTTTATGATTTTTTGACTTGTTTACTTTTGATAGATTTTGTCATTATATTAAAATAATTAAACTTGAACATCGAGTGCGTGATTTTCTTAATTTCTCCTTTGCACCTTCCAAACTAGAAAGCTGAGCAAGCGATTCACCTCGCAACGACGCGAGGACCTTGCTCACTTCACTTATTTCAAAATGTCCCTGTACGACCTTTGAATCGTCAGTGCTTTATATGGAAGCTTCTTTGGGGTATATTAAACATGCCTTATCTTAATCTTACAGATCCGATGACATTTCAATATTATTATTTTTTAACCCACCACGTGAAAAATTTGATTTACATACCATGATAACTAGACACAATATGTCGGAAGCCTATAATGAGCTTAATCTGACACGCTCGAACTAGTCCCGAAATCCCCTCTTCCCCTCCCCAACTATGTGGAATATATTGCAGAGTTTCTAAGGTCTTCTACCTTCTTTTTTAGGGTTCCGTACCCAAAGGGTAAAAACGGGACTACTTACTGAGACTTCGGTGTCTGTCCGTACTCTGTCTGTCCGTCTGTCTGTCTCCAGGCTGTAACTCACGAACGATAATAGCTATTAAATCTAAATTTTCACAGATTTTGTATGTCTGTTGCCGCTTTAACAGCAAATACTAAAAACAAAATAAAGTTATTATTAATTAAGACCGTCCCCCGAGCAAACGACCTTGGCCATACATTTGCCACGTTGCCGAGATCGCGCCAAAACCCTATTATTTTTACTTATCTTAGTTCAAAATTGTCCTAAAAAAATTTAAAACGGGGAATATGTAGTTTATGATATTGTCGACCTATTGGCGTGAGTTTCCAATAAAAGTTATTTGTAAATGCTAAGGAGATGCTGAATGTATGCTTGAATTTTAATAAATTGGTATTAAATTGGAAGCTGATATCATGAGTATAATAAACAAAAATAGAAAATTTAAAACAGGGAAAGGAATGTTGACATACTGAAGATTATTGCTGTATTTTTATTATAACTTTGTAGCTTTCAGATTATGAGTTTATAAGGTTTTAAATACAGTAAATTACGGAATCTCCGGAGGGAATGCCCTTATACAGCAAACATAATTTTTTTTGGCAAATGTTTTTAAAAAAAATTATCCCACCAAAACATGAAATCTAAAACAAGCCAAGCAAAATAATGCATGGCTATTCAATACTTCTGGCGTAAAAAGTTTTCAGATCACATTCAAGCCAAGCCTTCAACTTAAATCAACATTGTTTGTAAACACATTCAATTTGTAATTTAAATCAACATTCAGTAAATGTATCAATAGATTTCTTTATTTTATAGTTATTATAGTGGCTTGGCAATAAGCACTAGAGTAATAATAATCAGCGACTTATTGGATTTATTGGGTATCATCGGCCACATGCGCGCTGCGTCGTTACATACTAAAACACTTTACGCTTGCCGTCTGTGTAAGTATTAACTCCGCCCAACCAATATGCAGTTTTATATTTGTTTAATAGTAACTTTAACCATCCGTAACTATTAAACTATTTATCGGAATTTCATGTAATTTGGAGGTTAAGCTAGTTTTAATACTTGCTCCTAGTGGCCGAAATTCTAAATCCCTAGCTTTGTTAACATCAAAGATAAAGGGGGTGTGAAATAGCCGCGAACCGCATGTAATCATTACATGGGCATTGGGCAGGTCTGCGTCCGCCGCGCGGTAGACGCTCCCGCTGCGCAGTCGCTTTGGTCGCGTAGGTTTGAACAAAGCATAAAAGACCTTTTTAGTACCTAATACAGGAATCTGAGCTTTATTTCGTCTTAGATCAAAAGTGTTGGCACCCACGAAACTGTAAGGCCTAGTAACAACACACCATTTCAAGTATTAAGTAAAGTCATATCTATTACTATCTGTTGCCCGCGACTTCGTCCGCGTCAACATAGTATAATAACAGAGATGCATAGTTTTCTCCTTTTTGTGGTTCCTTATACAAAGGGTAAAAACGTGACCCTATTTAAGCAAACGTCAAACGCAAACGACAATAAACTTTCATGTTTCTAACTCAAGAAATGACGGACTTTCTTTCAAACTTTCAACCCCTATTTCACCCCCTTGGGGGTAGAATTTCCAAAAACGCTTAAATATCTATCCATACACTTTTAATCAGCAGTCCAAAAATAAACTTTCATGTTTCAAACTTAAGAATCGACGGACTTTCGTTTAAACTTTCAACCCCTATTTTAACCCTCTTGGGGGTAGAATTTCCAAAAACGCTTAAACACATATCCAATCATTTTTAACCAGTAGCCCAAACATAAAATTTCATATTTCTAACTCAAGAAATAACGGACTTTCATTCAAACTTTCAACCCCAATTTCGCCCCCTTGGGGGTAGAATTTCTAAAAACACTTAAATACGTATCCATTCATGTTTAATCAGTAACCCAAAAATAAAGTTTCATGTTTCTAGCTCAAGAAATGACGGAATTTCATTCAAACTTTCAACCCCTATTTCACCCCCTTCGAAGTAACATTTTCAAAATTCCTTCCTTAGTGAGTGTCTACTTAATAAAACAACCCTACTCACCAGCGATGATGAATCAGTCAGTCAGTCAGGACATGTAATTTTATAAGTATAGATTATACTTATGTATTTATTTTCCCGTGACTCATTAATACCTACTCCAAGTCCGACATGTTACTGTTATCGTTAATTGCGTTGGGGCTACATAAACAAGTAGTCTAAGCGATAAGTTCAAAAAATGGCAAAATATAGAGATAGGCTCTTAAAAATACGCGCGCTATCTCATTACATCCGGAATGACGTTTAGAAAAATGTATCGGAAGCTTGTATTAGCCCACAAAAAATATTTAAAACAAATTAAGTTGCAAAAAAACGGTATTACGTTTTTTATTAATATCTCCGAATTTTTAGAAGGATTTGTTATTCAGTATTGACAAGGAGAACAACATACGTGATGACTAATGAAGCCCATGTGCCACTTGTCTGAATATGAGATCATCACGGTTGGAACTCGGAATGCTATGTAGGCTATAAGTCATTAAAATGATGATTTCGACACTGTCGTCGAACAAAGACGGTTGTGATGATCCGGCGAAATCGTTTTTGTTTTAAAATAGTCTTCAGTAGATGATAATCTATCCGTACATCCAAGAAAAAGCAGAATTTTCCTAATACTTTTCGAGATATCGAAACGAACAAGGACGGTTTTGAAAATCGTATCAAAGAACATGTCCGTAAGGTCAGAAACCGCGTTGTCTGTCGGAAGCGAGCGCCGCCCACGCCGGTCGTATTGTCATTTGCGGCTGTGACTGCTGGCATAATGGTCACATTGCGAGCACCTACGCTGTGTGGGATTTTCGTGTTTAGCATAAACTGTTTTAAGAAAAATATAAATTATGTGAAAAGAAAATAATTCCGTAGAAAAATGTCGGATCCGCACGTACGTCGCAGTGTATTATGCAGAACCGTCATTGTTCTACGGAAATAAAATATGTTTAATTTAATTGGTAAAGAATTATTTCCATACTTTGCCTTGTTACCACATGTTTTTATATGCTTAAATTATTAATTTCCTAATTTTGATTTTGTGATGTCGCATTATTAAATGCTGCGTTGTTCTTCCAAAATGTATGAGTCGCTTGCAGACTAACGACATTGTACTCCGGAGTATGATTACAATTTTTGTGCAGCATATTAAGAACCGACGATGTTCGTCGACATAATTTCGCCATTGTTCGGCTACTTAAAATGCCAATAAAACATATTTTATTTAAAATGACACTAATTATGATTTGTTTTATTGTATTCATATTTAATCTTAAATATTTTCGAGATTTTTAGGTGTTTGTGATGAAAAATCTGAGTCCTTATTGCTACCAGGAGCCGAAGAATTAATAATGAGGGAACTACACGATGTAGCGGAAGATGTTCTTAGTTCGCCATATTTTTTATTGAAAATGTTAATACCAGCTTTGAAGCCTCCCTACCTGTCATTGTTGAGGAATTTGAAGACAATATTACTGTTCCAATAACCACTGAGAATTCCTACATCTATGCCTTCCCCTACCAATTATCACAGTAATTGTGATGATGTCTTTTGTGGTGCATATGACAGATGGGTATAGCATCACCAAAAAAAAATCTAAACTTTTAGCAAAACTTTTAGCCACTAGTATAATCAGTGAATATCCTTAAAACTATAACAAAAAGTGTAGAAATTGTGTTATTACTCATTAATCAAATTAAAATATTATCAGTTATCACATACTCAGGCAATCAAATTCAAAATAATAATTATAATAACGCTTAGTTAGAATTAAGATAAGAAAAGCAAAAAAGTATACTCTAACATAAAAATTAAATAAATGGCAAAATCTTTGTAAAAATTTAGTAACAATAAATTCATTATTTCGTATGATTAAATCTCAATTTCCGTACAGCTACTTTTGTTTTAATAAATGTGGCAAAATCGCAGGAATCCCTTTTTGGGATGTGAAATCCAATATTAAAGTGTTTTAATTGGTTAATATAATCAGGCGTTACTTTACGGAAATCCATGGCTTAAGTTTGTTATTATTCTTAGCAATATTCCGCGAAATAAACCTCAACCTTTACCACTTGTCAAGTCGCAAGTCATTGACGGACGTAGTTCGTAAAGTCCACATCCTGAGGATACTTCGGTGTTGGGGCGAAACGCGCGTCGAGGTTTTCAAACTGCATGGTGGTGAGGGGCCTTGCACGGATTTGCCAACATTATTGCTTGTGTGGTGGTGGTATTTGCAGGTTCTTGCATGCGAGTGTACGCATAGGCAGTGTTGGAGATAAGGGAGGTGCTGCCTATGATGCCTATGCGTACAATCACTCATTTACTCAAAGTTTATTGTTTATTTCGCGGAATATTGCTAAGAATAATAACAAACTTAAGCCATGGATTTCCGCAAAGTAACGCCTGATTCTATTAACTAATTAGCTGTACAGAATACAAAAGTAGCTGTACCGAAACTGAGATTTAATCATATGAATTAAATAATAATGAATTTATTGTTACTAAATTTTTATTAAGATTTTGCCATTTATTAAATTATTTGAGTTAGAGCATACTTTTTTTGTTTTTCTTATCTTAATTCTGACTAAGCGTTATTATAATTATTGTTTTTTGATTTGATTGCCTAAGTATGTGATAACTGATAAAATTTTAAGTTTAGTAATGACTAATGAGTAATAACACAATTCCTACTATTTTTGTTATAGTTTTAAGAATATTCACTGATTTTACATGTTGCTAAACCTTTGCGAAAAGTGTGTTTTTTTTTGTTTTTTTTTTTTTGTATGTAAAATAAATATTGATTAATTTTTATATTTTAATTTCGTAGGGCTCAAATTTTACCGATTCAATTTAATTGTAATATTTTATGGCCTGTTTTTGAGATTTACAATTATTTTTGCTTACTCTTATTATTTCTGTTTATGACTTTGTTAAGACATATTAATTATTATTAAGATACCTTGGACAAGACTGATCGATGCCATAATATTATCATTAGCATTAAAATAACTGTTAAAATTTTCCATTAATTTTGTTATGGGTTTTGTCAATTTGGTAGACTTAATAAAAATAGCTTTTGATAATATTATGTTGTTTTAATTTTGCGTAAACTACATTTATTATACTCATCACTTATATAATCTTCTTATAACATACGACATAACATTAATTTTAAATTCCGTAGCGCAATGTAGCATGTTCACATTCGTCTTAGTAGTTTTCGTAGAATAACGCCTCAAAGTTACATCAAACCAAACAACGCACTCAACGCAGCGCAGTACAATGTCGCATGTTTACATAAAACAGCTTTTTTTTTTAAGATTAATTAATAAAACATATTTTTTTAATGCATATACAATGATTTTAATACTACTAAAAGCTATTTGCAATAAAATTTTATTTTAATTGATAAGTAAAAAGTTACATTGAAAAATATGAATCGTAAACTTTAAACAGCTCTCTTGTAAAGTTGATATTTTACAGATCCGTCTTTGTTCGACGACAGTGTTGATTTATTGTCACTAGGGCAGTAAACATAATATTATTATAAATATTCTCTACAGTGGATGAGAATTTGGACATTTTCATGACTTTTCAATTCGAAATCTGATAAGATACTATCAGGCTGGATTTTTTTATGATTTCACATTCTTATTTTTATTTCAAGAAATTTATCTGGGTGCACGGTAGTGCACCAGCCGAGACGAGCCAAGCGAAGCGCAAGGGCACTACCAACGACCTACCGCTACCTTTTCTCGAAGTGTTTCGATTCCATTTCCATGATCATCATCAGCGTTAACGTAGTGTATATTTGTGTGTGCGGATGTCGACGGCACAGCGGCGGCGGCGGCGGCTGCGACTGGTGCTGGTGCTGCGACCTCAGCGGTGGTGGTGGTGGCAGCATCATCGAAAAGGAGATAATTATGGAAAATTCCACACAATAATGTACCTATTATTTTATTTGCAATTTACAAGGCCATTTTAATTACGCATTTAAAATATCAATTCGTCCCACGCATAGGAAGCGGGAAAAAGATAAAGTTTTTTTGTAAGTATAGTGAGTATAATATTATGAATTATTTTTAACAAAAAATTTTAACCAACTTTCAAGGTAAAAACATGGTAAAAACAATAAGAATATTAATTAAAAAGTATTAAATAAGTATTTCTCTTTAACCCTTAATCGGGCCTAACGAAAAAATCAGTTTTGCATGGATTAAGTAGATGTTTTTAGGTCAATTAGGATATCCGTGTACATAAAATCAATTATAAATATAAATTACTGAAATTGAAAATAATTATTTTCTTTATTAACTAGGGCCATCTCCAGGCTTTCTAGTGAACAACCGAGGATAGCGAAGACTTCAGCCTGAAACACGGTCGCAAACTCCCCCAAACAGGCGTATTTGCCTTTCGGTGGCCTGCCTCCGTAGAATCCGGCTCCCGCACGGTTGTCTTTCCTTGATCCATCCGTGAACCAAACTATGTCGCTAGGGCGGACATCGATTGGGATTTTTCTTTCCCAGTCCTCCCAACCTATAGTCCTCCCAGTATAAAAACCTGATATTGCTTCGAAAAGCTATGCACCTTGATCATGGCATCTGATGGCATGGCCATGACAGGTGATTCACTGAGAGACTGTTCCAGCTGTCGAAATGGGGTGGAGGTCCAATTCGTCTTACCCGCCGTCCTGGCCCTGAGAGCCACCTTTTTGGCCTCCATCTGAACAAGCAGAGGAAGCGGAGTTAAGTTGATCAGGGCCTCGAGAGAAGCGGTGGGTGTTGACGAGAGTGCACCCGTAATTATAAGACATGCCAGTCTCTGTACGCTGTTTAAGCTTTTATTACAGTATACTTGTTCAGCCTTTTTATGCCACACTACGCAGCCATATGTGGTAATCGGTCTCACTACGGCTGTATATAGCCATAGCATTGCCTTCGGCCGAATACCCCATTTAGAGCTGACAAGCTTCCAACAGGAACCCAGAGCACATCTAGCCTTTTTCGTAATGTACTCGATGTGCTTATTCCAAGTGAGTCCTTTGTCTAGGTTTACTCCTAGATATTTGTCATCACCCGCAAACTTAATAGTTTTCCCGAAGAGTATTGGGGGGTCTTAGTCCCTCCAACTTCCTCTTTTTGGCGAAAGGTATCAAGACCGTCTTATCAGCGTTTACTTTTAGCTTGACCCTTTGGCACCAATCCTCGACGACTCTTAGTGCTGACTGCATCAACCCAGCGACCACCGATGCGCATTTTCCCACCACCATGATCGCCAGGTCGTCAGCGTACCCTTGAGCGTAGTAACCTAAGAGGTTCAGTTCCCTTAGTAGTTCATCCACTACCAGGGACCAGGGGTGACAGCACACCTCCCTGTGGGCAACCTTGTGTCAGCCTGATTTTGAGTGTCAGGTCCATGATAGTCGATGAGGCTACTCTGTTGTCTAGCGTGGCTTTGATCTATTTCCTAGTAGTTGGATCTATATTCTTTGAAGCCAGGCCATTTGTGACAGAGCTGGTTGAAGTGTTGTCGAATGCGCCTTCAATATCAAGGAAGACACAACGCAATCTCTTTATCTTCAATTGCTCTATCAATCCGATCTACCAAGTCCATTAGGGCCGTCTCGGTAGATTTGCCTTTTTGGTAGGCATGTTGTCTTTCATGCAGCGGCATTTTAGTGAGATAGGTGTCCCTTATGTGTAGGTTGACCACCTTCTTCATTGTTTTAAGCATGAAAGAGGTGAGGCTAATAATTGGTCTGTGTGATTTTGGTAGAGCTTTGTCCCTGTCCCCACTCTTGGGTATATAGGACACCCTTACCTTTGTCCATGCCAATGGGATGTAGCCACACGCGAAACTTGCTCTGAATATTTTCAGTAGCAGAGGAAGGATAATATCCTTGCCCTGCTGTAGGAGGGCCGGAAATATATTATCCTCGCCGCCGGTCTTGTAAGGCTTGAAACTGTCAATTGCCCATGTGACTCGGTCAGGCTAAAGATCACGGAAGCTCTTCTCCAATCGTCAACCGATGGTCTCGTTTTATCAATCGTATGAGAGAAGGCTTCGTGATTTTCGAGATGGATACTGTTGGGGAAGTGGACTTCGGCTAGTAATCTTAGCGTTTCTTCCGCCGTTTTAGTATAAGTACCATCTGGCCTCTTCAGAGTGCTGGGATGAGAGCTAGGGGCCTTAGATATGACTTTATATAGTCTGGAGGTTTGCGAGGTGTTATTCACTTCCTCACAGAACCTTGCCCAAGAGCGTCTTTTGGCCTTCCTAGCTCCCTATTAAACGTCGTCAGGGCGGTTCTGTATGCGTCCCAGTTCCCGTCTCTTTTGGCTCTGTTAAAAAGAGCTCGGGTCTCTTTCCTGAGTTGCGCCAGAGTACCGTTCCACCAAGGTACGTTGCGTTTAGTTGACGTTTTCTTAACAGGACAGCTTCTGAGGTAAGCATCATTCAAGCTATGCTCCAGCTCTCCCACCGTTATTTCCAGTTGTTCTACGGTCTTGACAGCTTTGTTGACAGCTGCGAGGTTTATCTGCAATTCCTCTTTGAATACACTCCAGTCTGTGGCCTTTGGATTCCTATAAGTTACTTCTTTCCCAGGCATACTGTCATGTCAAAAGAGACCATACTGTATTATCTATGAAAGACTTTTGCCTGTCCCGACCGGGACGAATTAAAAAAATATATCTATGAAAGAGACGAAGAAGAAGAGGTGTCGGTGTGGAATGTAAACATAATAATATTGATTTGTGTATTTTTAACATAAATCTGTGTTTTTATCTCTACTTCTATCCGTAATTTCGGCCGTATTAATCAAGATGGAAATCGATCAAGAAACTGCAAAAAAGCTTTTGGTAGAAGGTGGAACGTTCGTGTTTTTGGGTGTCCCCGAAGAGACACAATTTGGTATTGATATGAAATGTTGGAATACAGAGGATGATTTTCGCGGAATTAAGATGATTCCACCAGGCTTACATTATGTGCACTATTCTGCAGTGAGTAAAGGAACTGGTGATATCTCTCCAAGGTAAATATTCGGTTATGGATTACCAGAATTCAGTTATTTTGATCATAGAAGGGTGCCGCCTATGACCTTTAACCTTTATGTTTAAAGCCGTCTTAAAGTCATAATAATACTTTAAATCACGCATCTACTTAATGATATGTTAAGTTTTCGCGAGTATCACTCATGATATTACAAGTTTAAACCATTTAAACACTTACGGATTTTGTCGCGGCGGACAGTCCGCCCGTGACCACGGCAGCTGTAAAGCAGCCGAAACGTCGGGATTAACCGATTCGTGGCCACTGCCGCACCCAGCGCGTCATAAAAAGATTTAGTGAGGCCGATGACGCGCCAGGCGCGGCATACGATTGTTAAAAACACGTTAAAACTAATTTATTATACTGTAATTACAATTTCTTAGTCTAAATGTGCATAAAACACAACCAGTGGCCAATGCCGCACGTGGCGCGTCATCGTTTAGCAGGGCCGATGCCGCTCATGGCGCGTCATCGAACAAACTACTTGGCCTGTGGTAAGAATTCGTGAAAATGAAGGTGGCAACAAATCGGTTAATATAAGTGCTCCGCGACAAAATCCGTAAGTGTTTTAAACTTGTAATATCACTCATCTACTTCATAATAAACTACTTTTTCAATTTTAATTTCAAAGCCTTTTATTACCAAAAACTTACAAATTATTTTCAAAACAATGCATTGAAAACATTATTTAGAAATGGGAAGCTGCACGTCAGCCTCCTTATTGGCGTGTCCTTCTGACACAAAGGCCTCCTCCAGCCTTTTCCATTCACGTCTGCCACGAGCCAGCTGAAGCCACAAAGGGCCAGTACTACTACTTTTCTAAAAACCTTTAGTTATAATATCTGCCACAATTCCGGTATTATATTGTTTACTTCTTGCTTTCTAGATCAGGTTTCATGCATTATTTTGATAAGAAAGAGTTTGTTGTGAAGATGTGGGACAAAAACGCAGAAGATATAAGCAAGGATGAAATAAGTGACGAAAGCATACAGAGACTTAAGGACAACTTGCTGAACCTCGACAGACACTTAGCTCCCTACCCTTATGAAATATGGCACCAGTGGAAGCTGTTGACTTCACAAATAACAGGTTTTTATACCTATAGTTTTCTAAAGATTTTTTTTATATCGTGAAATAAGATCTAGAAGTACTGAATATAAATGAATCTGGTACATATATAGATACATATGTTTGGCTGTGAATATACCACAATGCCCATAATCCTTTTTCAGCTGACTTAGCTAAAAAACTATCTCCCGAAAATGGTATGATCAGAGCGTCTGTGGAATTAATGTCTACAACAGATGAAGATAGACCGAGAGGTGTCAAATCTATGGATAGTGAAGAGAAGAACTCACCACAAGAGGAGACCGATGCTAGCTCCAGTCCTGGACAATCTGATGCTAAAAAAGCTAAAAGAATCACCAGAGAAGAAAAAGAAAATGCCATGCTCCCAGATTTGAAACCAGCACCAGGTCATTATTTAATTTATTTGACTGTGCATTTTTATTTTATTATTAACTTTACTTTACTTCTACAGTACACATCCTGAAATTTATCATGCAAAGAAGATTTTTGTATTATCTTCTTTGTATCTGTACAACAAAGCATAAAAAATATTTAACACACTGTACAACACGGTCACATCATTAACTTGACGCACCGCTGGAATACATTAACATGCAAGCTCCATAATGACGTCATCAAACCGTGCGTCTATTTAATTTGACCGTGTTATATGTATTATGTACTATTTTATTTGTAAAATCAGGTAGATAATATTGCAGACTTTGATAACAAATGATGTGGATTTTTGCCATATCTTTTTTTTTTCAAAGTAAAGTGTCATATTGTTGTAACTAGAGCTGTTTATTTATAATTTTATTATATTATTAACGATATATATGTATGCATTTCAGGAACTGCAATGAGATTCACTGAAATACCAAAGGACAAATTCCCACCCGGATCTACTCCTGAGGAAATCACTAAACATTACTTGGACCAGTCCTACTCACTGGAACTTATGATAGCACAACAGGATGAGTAAGTTTTGCATATGATAATTTCACCTCAATCATTAAAGTCATAACTCATGAGACAAAAAAATGTTGAATAAGTCACAACTGAAATAAACCAAAAGATAATTACACTAAGGGCGTTCGCTGCCGGCGCTTTTAAAGTAAAATTTATATCTTTTTTCTTCACAAATATTGACTATCGAATTAATTACTTAAAATTGCTATGTGAGACAATTTTATGGTTAATTCAAACGAAAATCGCTGTCAGCTGAATGTTTGCAGGTGGAAATGTCGTCTACGCGACACCCTAGGATACATTGAGCGCGAAGTAGGGCTATATTGGTTATAACTTATATCGCTAGCTGACGGTTTTTCCACCGTCGTATTAGCGACTGACGGTTTTCTTTATTATATACATAGTAGAAACATTCACCTGTATAAATTTTGTACGGTATAAAATGACTTTATATTCAAAAAATTTTTACATGTTCAGTAACGCGACTGACGTTGAATCCCCCGTCTCCAATACGGCTGACGGTGATTTTTTGGTTAAATATGACCTCAATAATCATCCATCAAAGTTTCATTCGGTATAAAATCACTTTTCGCAACTATTTTTTTTTACAATTTTGAAATACTCTCATTTAACATTCCACCACTGGTGCGACGACTGACGCTGATTATATTGATTGATAAATATTAAGCTACCGCTGGACAAAAATTTGGTCGGTATGAAATCACTTAGCAGATATATAGCACTACCTCCCCTACTATTAGCACTAGCTTGCATTGTATACTCATCTTTTAACTTTATATTTTACAGACCACTTCACATTATCGGAGAACTGCAATTTGCGTACCTCTGCTTTCTGATTGGACATTCCTTAGAAGCATTTGAACATTGGAAGAACCTGGTGATTTTATTATGCTCGTGTGACGACGCCATCCACAAACACAGAAGTATATTCTTCCATTTTATAAAAACGATTGAAGTGCAAATTGAAGAGATGCCCGAAGATTTCTTGGCAGACATCGTTATGAACAAGAATTTGGTTTACAAGAAGTTGAGAGAGTTTTTCAGAACCGCGCACATGAGTAAGGTTGATGGACGACTGTTGACGCTCATCGAGAGATTCAAAGAGAACCTGACAGAGAAACTACAGTGGGATTTCACTGGACTTGACATGGATGATGAGGACGAAAGACCGGTTGTAGTTAACTTAAGCCACGAAGAGGCTGAAGAAATGTAAGCGCCTCTCAGCAATTTATTACACCTCTCCTATTTGGTACTCTTGGGTAATTTACCATCAAATACAAGGAGTTAACTATCAAAGATGGCTCAGTCTTGGAATAGCGTCCAGGGTTAAACTCTCTAGTTTTTATTACAAAGCTACCATGGTAGTCATTGAGTAGTGTCCGATTGTAGATCAATTTATGGATGACATGATAAAGCAGCAGCATTAGACTAAGGCCAAAGATTTAAAAAAAATCTACAACAATTATTTTATCTTAGATTTAAGTTACAAGAATGAATTTTTTTTTCAATGATTTCAAAATGTTAATATTGACTGCTAAAGAATGAAAATGGTTGAAAAATAATAAGCACACAAAAAAACAGTTCAAGGGGAACACATAACGCTTTTCTAGAAAATGAAACTTGGCATCATTATCTGTCCCACACTCGACGCCGAAAGTTTTACGGATATGATTATATTAGCGACCCTTACAGTACCCACACATGCAATCAAGAAAAACAATTTTATTCTTCCCCTACAAAACGCAACACGCTATACGCACACACAACATAATAATAATATTATACTGTATGTAGTAAAATTTAACAGTAGTGTAGCAGACCTTACTTTGATGCAAGCATATAGCAATACAATTTTTTTTTGATTGGCTGTGTTTTTGGCTCATAAAATTTTATGCTTACATCTTTGATCATACTGTAGTAGTAGATTTATCCTCTACTTTCAGCTGTTACAACTTGACTGTTCCACTCTTCGCCATTAGCCGCGTACTAACCAAGCGAGCTGCCTCGCGAGGCGAATCCTCGGTCGGTCAAGACGTGCCTCGCCCGAGCGTGCCGCGGCCTGAGCCTTACGTTGTCGGTTTTTGTCGATGCTCAAAGGCTCCTCGGTGCGTTTGCCGCGCTCACTCAAAACGGTAGTGTTTTGCCTCGCTTATTCGTTGAGTGTTTTTCAAGTTAAACTGAGCGTCCTACTGGCTATGCCTCACGGTGGCAGCTTCGGATTAGAAAACTTACAGACCGAGGCAGCCTCGCGCGGCATGCGTACTGCGGCAATGAGGCTGCCACGTGGGCTGCTCGCTTGGTCAGTACGAGGCTCGTGAATAGCTTGTAGAATGCTATTTTACCCTTGTAGATACCAAAATTGTTGTTGTGTACTGTGTACATTTAGAATCTTTATTCTATGAATTTACTCTTCTCTATTTTACTAAGTAAATATTAAACTAGGTGTATCAGTCCAAACTTTTGATGTGATTTAAACATTTTGAGCAATATTTTTGTGTATTTAGGATTTTATGCATATTGTGATTAATTAAATAATACACCAGAAAATCATGTTTCATTTCAAGTGGTAGAAAAACTTATTTTAGTATTTGTGCGGTTTTTATATGAAACTAGCTGTTGCCCGCGACTTCGTCTGCGTGGACTTTCAGTTTATAGCGCGCGGTGTCAATACAATTGGTTGTTGTCAAAAGCTTTTTAAAACCCTATTACCCCATAAATCAAAATACCCAAAAACAGCTCTGTTCAGTGTGCACATAATATTTTATTATTTTAAATTAAATTTTATTTATGCCAAATTTTAAAGCTTATTTAGCCCCCCAATCCCCATTACACAACTTTACCCATAAACTATAATTTATCATCAATAGGTTTGGTTACGTCACTGCATAGCTAATAAAGTACTGAGAAGTGAGTTATATAAAAACGTGTATAACAATTAACAATTGAAAGTATCGAAAAATGTATCTTGAGATGGTGGTACCATCAGTTCTCATAGAAACTCGTAAGAGCAAGCGTTAGCGCCATCTGTTATGATTTTTGGAACTAACGTAATTTGAACAAATTTACGCATAAACACTCCCTTACAACCCCTTTTCCAGTTAAAAAGTAGCCTATGTCCTTTCTCAGGCTTTAGACTATCTGTGTACTGAATTTCATTACAATCAGTTTAGTAGTTTTGACGTGAAAGCGAGACAGACAGACAGAGATACTTTCGCATTTATAATAAGTATCTTATATATAAAATTTCCCTGTCACAATGTTAGTTACCGTACTCCTCCGAAACGGCTTGACCGATCTTTATGAAATTTTATATGCATATTCAGTAGGTCTGAGAATCGGCCAACATCTATTTTTCATACCAAAAAACCCAAAAATTATTTATATGGCAAAACAACGTTTGCCGGGACAGCTAGTATTAATATAGAAGTATAGATTGAATGAGTAACTTATTTATAGCTATAGACTCCACGGGAGCCCGACAGGGGTCTACGCTGGCGTGGAAGAATTATTATTATTTTTAACAAAAAATTAAAACCGACTTCCAAGGTAAAAACAATAATAACATTAATATGAACTAAAAAGTATTAAATAATTTTTACTATCTAATAGTGCCTTTTTCCGAATTCGGCTAAACCTCAACTATTTCTGTACTCAATCTTCATTATTTTGAAGTCGGTACCAGATAGCTGAATCTTCAGTCCTCTGACAGAATATTTAAAATTTTTGGAACTGGCACCGACTTCAAAATTATGAAGATTGAGTACAGAAATAGTTGAGGTTTAGCCGAATTCGGAAAAAGGCACTATTAGATAGTAAAAATTATTTAATACTTTTTAGTTCATATTAATGTTATTATTGTTTTTACCTTGGAAGTCGGTTTTAATTTTTTGTTAAAAATAATAATCATTTCACTCTTTTTAGTTACACTAGTAGATAAATCTTCGCGTATATTTTACGTATCTTATTACAATTTGTTAAGAGTCACAACTCACACTCACAAAATAATATAATATTATCAGTGAAGTGAACATATTGTGCTAAGTAATTTAACAATTTTAATACTTCAAGCCCGAAGCGGTCACCGGCGATTGCGATAACAATAGAAAGGCTATTGTGTCTCGTTTTTCCACGATCGAAGGATCTATCAGATAAAAAATTGTACAAACTTGCATAGGATGTAGCGTAGCATAATATTTAATATTATCATAATTATTGACAGCTGTTCTTGTTATCAAGAATTCAAATCGATAGGTACTTAGTGCACCATCTATCGATTAATAAGTATAACTAATTAAAAAGACACTTAATGACTTTGTTTTGTTTAAATGCTCTTTTTAAAATAACTTTATTTTAATTCTATTTGTCTATTAAAATTTTATAAAGTAGTAAAGTATTCGATCTGTATATAAAGTAGTTAATAAAGTATTCGATATTCTGTCTTCTGCCGCCACGCGCCGCGCGGCGGCGCTGGGCGGCGACGCTGACCGCCGTGTATTAAAAACAAACAGGTGTTGTTATTGTTATACAGTACATAATTATTATTATTAGTATATCCATACCTATGCCTTGTACTATTATCTATTCTGTGCCATGAGACATTGGTGGCCTTAACACGACGTGGTAATGATGATGATGACGATGATGATGATGATGATTATGATGATGAATATGAATTGCATAGTAGTTTATGCTTTCTGTTCTTAAAACAACGCCGAAACGCCCAAACGTGTATCTATAAGGAATCAGGAGTTCTCTCAGCATCATCGAAACCATGGTATACCTTGACCCAATATTTGACTTTTTGGTAGCGTATTCTTAGTACACTTCACATAAAACCAAAATCACCATATGTTTCCATATAAATTTCGAGGAGTTCCCTCTATTACTCATGGATCCCATCATCAGGTCACCACCTTTGTGAAAATGGGACCAAATTGGAGTGAAACCTAATACAACAAAACAAAAATTTCGAAAATCGGTTCACAAACGGCGTAGTAATCGTTGAACATACAAAAAAAAATAAAAAAAAAAATATCCACAGCCGAACATATAACCTCCTCGTTTTTTGGAAGTCGGTTAAAAATGGGGGTCCACGAGTCCGACTTGACTTCTATGAATATAGGCAGACAATATTACTTATATTACAGAGCGAGGAGATTTACGGTTATACTACGTTGTTAACTAAACTCAAGACAAATATTGGTTGATATTTTTGACCTATTTTTGGTCTATAACGGTACTAATTTACTGTCAATTCACCAAGTATATCGCTCCCATTAAAATTAGAACTTTTATGTCAGGTTACTTAGGTTGATTAAATTTTGATTATAATATTATAAGTATTGCAATTTGCGACTGTTTTTAAAATTAAAATCATGGTTAGTTTTGATGTTAAATGAATTCTACTACAATATAACAACATAAGTAAAAGTCTGATAATTTCGTGTTAAATAGTTACAAAACAAGAAAATATTTGCGTTTACTTTTACCACTCCGAAATGGAAGCTTATTGGTTCCTTGTACTGTGAAGTGAGTCAAAGTTACAATACAAAAAAGTAAAGTAGGAATCCAATTAAATGTAGGGGGGGGGGGGGGGGGGGGGGGGCAGCTGCGGGGGGTCCACCGGATCCAGCAAAATGTTTAAAGTGGTCTATGAGAAAAAAAAAGTTTGGGAACCTCTGGTACAGACTATTATAGTTATTAAAAAGTAACTATAATATATACTATAATGAATTATTTTTATTAAAAAGTAAATCCTATCAAGAATCAATATATTGCCTACAATTCTGTAGGCCAGAAATTTGTTTATGGGGTACAGAATTATTATTAAGCTAGCCTATTTATTGAGGATTCTGTAGAACTACAAGGAACCCTTATAATTTAGTTGTGAGTAATTGTGACTTGTGTCTGTCCGTCCGTCTGCCATCATTTTAAGGAGTTTCCCGTATATGTGAAGAGGGGGTGAATATGTTTTCATTTCACCCATTGTGTTATGGAATAGTTGGATATTATATCCTGATAAATTATTAAGTTTATCACATAATTATTGTGATTAATATTTTAGAATGAGCTGTTTAGAGTTATCAGCCTCCAAGTTGGTTTAAAGTTAGTCTAGGATCTAGATGGCGCTTAACGTAAAATGATAATTTTGACGTCAATATTTGATTAAGATGCAAAGTTTTGACGCTAGAGTGGAGCACCAGCATAGACAATAAACAAAAACTTTTGTGTGATGTTTCACAACGTTTTTGTCAATACTCTTGATATATACGATTATTAATTAATGTATCTCATAGCGCCTTTGCTCTGACCTTTGCGTAATATACCCTAGCTCAGGGGTTCCCAATCTTTTTCAGCCTGCGGCGCACTTACAAGTCAATATTTTGTCACGGCGCCCTACTCTACCTAGCTATTACAAAAAGATACATAAATAAACACCTTTAATGATTATAGTCAGGTTAAGCAAGTAAATAATAATAAACAAATATTTAATCATCTGGCACCTGCTTTGTATAATTCACATTATAATTTTATTTTATAATATTTGTAGTTTTGGAAAATGATGGAGGATCGACTCACGGCGCCCTTCTTGCCTTTCCACGGCGCACCAGGGCGCCGCGGCGGACAGTTTGGAAACCCCTGCACTAGATAATGGTTCAACAGTGTTTAAAATACTTGAAGGGATTACAGACAAACTCTTGCATGATAATATTAGTATGAATGTTGATGAGCAAAACAAGCAGGAAAATTATTATTAAATCATTTATTTTTCCTCTTAACAGTTAACCCCTGTGGTTTCTTGGTAACCTTCACAAAGTTCTTTTTTGTATCTTTAACATCAGATTTCAATTTCTGCTTCACTTTTTGTTCCTTTACTTCTGATTTAGGCTTAGTGCTGTTTTCTTTTTTCATCTGTACAGACTCAACGCTCTTGATAGTTTTCTTGTCACCAGTTTTTGCCTTTTTCTTAACAACATTCTCAATGCGTACTTTTTCTTCCAATTTAACCTTTTTATTCTTAGTGTCTTCCTTTTTCGTTTTCATAGGTTGGTTGCTTTCCACTGTTTCTGTACCCTGAACTTTGCTTTTTAAACTCTCTGGCATATCAACGGGTGTAAAGAAGTCGTAATTTATTCCTAATTCACTTAACTTCTTTTTAGTTTTGTTTACCCTGGAAATAAAAATGATATTATTTACACTTATACTTTTACCATGTTACTTGTTTAGCAATTTTTGTTTCAAGTGAAAACAACTTCCTTTAACTTACCCTGCTAATAGTTTTCTTGCAATTTTTAACTCCTCTTCTTCTGTTTTGTGTGCATTTTGCAACTGTAAACACAATAAATTTTTTTAGGATAAAATATGAAGAAAAACTATTTAAAAAATTGTAAATGAAATCATGAAAATGTTTTCATACTTTTTTCATTTTAAGCCTTGCTTCTTGTCCTGGATTGTTGCTGTTATTCCAATGCTTTCTTAAGGCTTTTCTCTGCTTCTCAGGTGGAATAATTTCAGCTGAAAAAAACATTTGACAATTTTAACATTTCAACAACAACAACAAAAGAAATTCAATAAATTACGAGAGTTTTGGCGGGCATGTGAAAGAGTGCTGTTGTGTTTTTGTATTATTTTCCTAAAATTGTGTTGGCTGGGTTTTTAATGTGTAATATTGGTAGAATATTAACCATTAGATATTCGTATTCATGCACACGTGTAGAAAAGTGATGTAATATCCAGAAACATGCTATTTTGTGTTCCCTCCAAAACTCCATCGAAAGTTTCAGTAAAGCGTCTACCACTTTACTGAATCGACCAACTTGACTCCTTGACTGTATTGACTTTTACTTAGACTTTGACTAGACTTTAGACCTGACGATACATGAAAACGATGATGAAAAACATAGAAATGGCTGTATGGGCAACACTCCCTTTGCCTGTCCTGACCGGGACGAATTAAAAAAAAAAAAGAATAAATTACTGATACACCACTGGGTGTATCAGTAATTTATTGAATTTCTGGTAACTTAAATTTTTTAAACTGGTTTACAAACAATAATGATTATGATGGTCTGATTACAATTTATTTTTACACTTTCCCAGCAAAAAGTATTATGTAATGCAAAACTATGGCAGGTCTTGAGTAAATTAAACATTAGTATACCTTTAAGCAGCCTCTTTCCCATCAAATAGTTATTCATAGTTTCTGCGACGATTTCTGCTACAGTCGGGTCTTTGAATTCAACAAAAGCATATCCTTTGGAATTGCCAGTACGTTTAGACCTTATCACTCTCACGTTTGTCACCACACCAAATTGCTTAAAATATTCAGTCATTTGATGCTGAAAAGATTATAATTATTATTGTTTACATAATGCTTAGACTTATGTATATTATGAAGACTTCATACAAAAGTGTACCTACTGTTGTCTGTTAACAGTAGATTTTAAATTACCATTGGGATACAAAAGTTTTTTACAAGCTTTATTAATAATACCATTTTAAGTTCCGAAACTAACCTCATAAAAACCATGTGGTATGTGGGACAAATAAACCAATCCTCTTTTTGGTTTCCTTTTAACAACTTTTCCACTTTTTGTTTTTTCTTTGTTTTCATTTTCTTTATCATTTTTATCCTTTTTCTGAAAAAATAACACAAGACGTGTTCCTTTTTATAGGTTAAAATTCCACCTCTAGCAACTTATTCGTACTATCAAATTACATACCTTTAGAAGTTTTTTAATCCCTTTTACAAATTCTTTTTGTTTGCTTGAGTCTAAAGCTACTGTATCTTGCATCGCTCCTAATTATTTAAATCGTTTTCAGTGTAAATCGTAATTAAATCGGTGCACCAAAACAATAACACATAAAAAGTAAAAATTCAACACGAGAAAATTGACAGCTGATAACTGACAAATGACATATGACATGATTTTTGTTTATTCGTCCCGGTCGGGACCTCAGACCAAAGAAAAAAGACTTCCTTGCTCATAGGTCGGGACAGGCAAAGGGAGGGTTGCCCATACAGCCATTTCTATGTTTTCACTTTTTTTTATTTAATGAATGATAGTGAAGGCCGAAGCCAATTCTTTTATATTAACCATCTGAAATAGCGTTTTCATCAGGCCGAAGCCAATTCTTTGATATCAATAATATGAAATATGTTTTTTCATCAGACCGAACTCCGAAGCCATTTCTCATGTTTTGATAGTATTTTACCTAGAATGAAGACGTATGTTCTGGATTTGCTACGTAATTATTATTACCGTATGTGAACGAAATAGCAACATTTTTTTGTCTTTGTCAGAATTTCTGACAAGTCACAACTCACAACAGCTGTCAGAAGGAAAACTTGTGACCTGTGCTTGTGACCACTGACACTTGAGTTAATATGTGGTTAATATACACTGGCTATTCCTTAAGGGAGGCCATTTTTAAAGAAGAAGAAGAAGACCAACAAATCAGTTGAAAAGAAGAACTAGGGGGAGTTTTGCCGGGAATGTTAAAGTGTGCTGTTGTGTTTTTATATTATTTTCCTAAAATTGTGTTAGCTGGGTTTTTAATGTGTAATATTGGTAGAATATTAACCATTAGATATTCGTGTTCATGCACAAGTGTAGGAAAGTGATGTAATATCCAGAAACGTGCTATTTTGTGTTCCCTCCAAAACTCCATCGAAAGTTTCATTAAGCGTCTACCACTTTACTGAATCGACCGACTTCTTCCTTGACTCCGCCTTGATCCTTGACTGTATTGACTTTTACTTAGACTTTGACTAGACTTTAGACCTGACGATACATGAAAACGATGATGAAAAATATAATAGGAGGAATATGGTTTTCCCGCCATATTCCTTACCTTTTTACCTTGTCTGTGGCACAACATACACATCCTTTGTGTCAAGTTGCCAAAAAAGAAGAAAAAGAAAGAAGATTACTAGTATATCAGGTGGATGCAAGTTCCGAACAAAAAAAAATTGGGTTCCAAAGAACAAAGGCCATCCGCCTAACATGCTTGGACTATAAAAATCTTATAAAACGTAACTTGATGAAACATCTGTAATTTCAATTGCCTATTTAAATGTAACATAGCACGGCACATATATTTTTAAAAGCTGGGAGTTTCAAGTAATAGTGTATTAAGTTTTTGAATTTTGAGGTTATAAATATAGTTAATAATAAGCTGTACTATCATTTTGAGTTATGGTTTTAGTTTAAATTATATGAAACACACGTCAGATTTTTTTTAAATAAAAGTAGGAGGCAAACGAGCAAACAGGTCACCTGATAGGAAGCAACTACCGTCGCTCATAGACACTCGCAAAATCGGTATACGCTCTCTTCTTAAGGATTTCGAGAAGAGAGCGTATTTAAGCAGGTTGTATGGGTCCTTATGAATGACAGAATATGCGTTAAATATAAAAAAAACATTATCCTGCGTTAAAAAAACAAATTCAATATTCGTATTTTTAGAGACAATTATCTTTGTTTTCCCAGCTTCTAAAAATCAACTGTTTTTATTTAATTATAGCATTTTACCTAAACTACATTTTAGTAATAGTTCCACCTAGGTAACAAGAACCTTGTTTTTTTAGTCCATTTTGGCCATTGTTCTTTAAACGTAGCAACTGGACCCAATAACATAATCTGTGCTTGATCTGTGCAAGGTCGACTGTGATTGGCTGATAAAAAAGACCATAAAGAATATAAACTACATGAGAAAAAAGACGAAGAAGGAGTTTAAAACTCAAAGTTCGATTTTCATTTTGTGAAAATTATTTGTAGCAACTCATACAAAAATTGTAAATTATGTGGATTAATTATTGAAAAACGAAAGGTAAGCCTTTGTAAAATGTAAATGTAACCGTAAATTGATAAATTGAAGCAAAACATAACTATGTCATACCATGTTTTAATACAAAGTTACATGTCGTAGTATTATTTGCATTATGCAATTTGTACATTAATTTACAACTTAAACTATATAATATGAAAAAGATATATTATTATTTCATAGAAAATATTATAATGTATATTATCAGTATGCACTTAATCTGGAAAATGTTGAAATGTGTATATTGTTTTATTGTAATACGTAATAACTAATAATACATGAGGTTATATTAACTATACTTTAATAATTTATGTGAACTGTATGGAAATGTAGTAAATGAAAAATGTTTAATTAATTTCAGATTTTTAGGTCCCTATACTAGTTTGCTACATTTTAGTCTGCAAGCAATAGCTGTTAAGGAGATTTTAGGAGGAGATGGAAGGTATGGGATTATGAGTGGTACGGCAACCAAGGAAAAATCCTCTGATCAAGTGAGGTTGTATGCAGCTGGCCTGAACCCGCGTGGATAGATTTTAGCTGTCGTATACAGGGTGTAACAGAACAAAGTAATGATACTTAAGTGTGTATATATAAAGGTGTGCGTCCACTGAATCGGAGAGAATCGGAATGAGGAAGAGGGAGAATCTGAGCGTAGGTATGCAGCGGACGGATTTGTTGCTTTGTATGTATGGTATGATTACTGTGAACTGCACTAGAAGTACTGGAACGTCATTCTGCGCCTGACAAATATATTGTGACGACAGGACGCGCCATCCGCACCGTCGCGTACGTCCCGATTCCGACCTGGTGGACGCGCAGCTTTAATCTCCTCCCTATATAGAGTTTACTGTATAAGCCAATCAAGTAGTTAGAAGAGTAGCATAGACAGCTATTCTATTATATTTATATAAATAAAACTTATAAAACTGTACTGTAATATTATAATACTGAATAATAGAAATCAACAAAAGCTTGTGGATTAAATCTGTTTTATTGTATAATTTACCTTATTAGCCTAATTATTTAGCTATGTACAATAATTTTTAATGAAATAAAACATTTATTTGAGCTCATTTCTTTTTTATTTAATTTTTTTTAATTTTTGGTATGTTTAGAGCGAAAGGTTTTGCACTTAAAAATTTTAACTTCAGTTTTAAATTAAAAAAATAACGGATGTTAATTTTTTTTCTTCTAAGTCCGACCTCTTGTTACGTAGTATACAGTTTACATCCTCTTTATACTAGTAATCTGTGTCCTCTTTGTAGTATATCTAGTAGGTATAGTCGGGGCATTTTAATAGGCCACATTTGACAGTTCATCAAAATTGCACCACGTAACCTTGTAGCGACGTGCATAAAAAATAAATATTTTCGTTTTGTTATAACTGCACAATTGATTAACTTTTTTCAATTACGATTACATATTTATTGTAAACATGACCGATACGAATTATTTAACGATTTGCTTTTACTGATAAACAATTCTAAACGTAATAAACAAATTCTGATCTTAATAATTGCATGTCGTTACAATGTTACGTCAGCTGACCTTTTTTCTTTTTAAACTCTAGGGATGTTACTCTAAAAATCGAAAGCTAATAAATAGTATCGATGCATTTATTACTTGTAAAGAAATATCCCCATAAATCAATAACCACGTTGTGAAAAGTAACACATATTTATGGGAAATGAATAATGATAATTCTGCCGTGGTATAACAAAAATGCCGTTAAGTGACATTTGGTCGATTTTCAGGTTTTGACGGTACATGAATAAGAAAAAAATTCTCTATCGACCTATATAAGCAGTTTTTTGATAAGTTGAATAGTTTCGGAAATAATATTAATGAAAATGCCGTTATATTACCCTTTTTTGTGCATGTAATACGCTTAAATGACGTTAAGTCATATTGGGAGTCAATATAGCCGCTAATGTACATTAACTTGTATTTTTATTATACTTTTTTCTTGTGATTGCTTTACTAGATTGCCGTTATACGGTATTTTGTACACTGTAAAGTGATTAAAGTACTTTAACTATTTTATTGTAACTCTTTTTTAATGCAGGACTTTATGTAAATTGCTAAACAATAATGCCGTAAAGTGAAAAATTAGACTTAAATGTGACTAACGAGTCTTAACGGCATTATAGCTTAGCATTTAGCACATTTATATTTTACTCAATGAACGCTACGAGCCAGTAACGGCATTTATAAAGTAAAATAAAACATATTTTAAATTAAATATTAGATTTAAGTGTCGCTATCTCACAATAATACGCTATAATGCCGTTAAATAATCTCGCCCGGTGAGATCCTAGTTCCGTGGTCAGGGGTCAGGGCCCGCAGGGGTGAAATCAGTGCGTCGCAGGCGCTTATCGAAAAAGGACGTGTGACGTGTGTCGACGTGTTGGGCTCCCAAACAAAAAACACATTTTTTACTATTTTCGCTCTATACCCTTCCTTACGGAACCCTTCGTGCGTGAGTCCGACTCGCACTTGGCCCATTTTTTTACTTTATAAACTACTTGTTTGGTATTTATTAATGTTACAATATCTTCTTCTTATTAAGTACAGAAACTTAACTATAGCCAGCTGGAGAGCTGAAACTATTTTAGGCATGGTAAAAGATAAGCCAGAGAAAAAATCTGAGATTACCATGAGCATATTAACGCCGAATAAGAAAGAAAGTAGCACAAATAAGAAATATAATAATACTAGCCCTGTTTCTTTGCCATATAAAGTATTAATTTCGCCCGTATTATTTTATTGAAGTGACTAAATAAATATGTCACCATGGCAACGTCGATCGCTATCCCGTCTCACAAACAATGGTCTATATAATATGGTAAAAAAAAATAATGGTAAACTATTATTTATTCAACAAATGCACTTATCAATATAAAAAGTACCCAGTAGCCGATTCTCAGACCTACTGAATATGCATATAAAATTTGGTAAAAATCAGTAAAGCCATTTCGGAGGAGTTCGTGGACTAACATTGTGACACGAGAATTTTATATATAAGATAACATTTGACTTGATTTGTATTTTGTAGTTTCATTAAGTTTTATTTTATTTAGTTGTGTTGTTTTTATTAGAGACGCAAAGACTTAAAAACGGCTGTCTTGCATTAGGCAATAATTATAATATTATTAAGTTGAAATGTTATCGTGTCTCTTACCCACCTAATTAATGTGATATTTGTATTAAGTAAAGAGCTAAACGTCCATACAAATTAGTCGTAAGTATAATATACTATAGAGCTATCTACACACACCGGCAAAATTAGCGGAACATAGTTAAAAAGGACCACAACTTGAATTCAAGTGAGTCGGGCTGTGTGAAATCCTTTTTTATAGTTTCTAAGCTCATTTAAGAAATAAAATATTGAACAAAACTGGCAAGTTGACAAATTTTTATTGCAATTATGCCCTACTAAGTGTTTTTCGATGATTGACGTTGTAAGTGTTTCTGATAAGAAAGGCGTTTTTAGCGGGGTGCAAGGTATGCCAGCTCATTTGATTGTTTGGTTTTTGAGAGAACACATTGCTTAGATACAAAATTAGTGATTCTCTAGCATCTACGACAGCTAGAGCTGTAACCACGATAGAGAAAAGTCACACCTACCGTTCGGTCAGTCAGGCCTTAGGTGTGTCGGCTTTCGTAGTCCATCGTAAATTTCAACGCTACAAAAAGACTGGATCTTCCGTTCGGAGACGAGAACAAGGCAGATATCGGGTGGCAAAGGTTCAGGATAACCGTTTTGTAAGGGTACAAGCCTTAAGAAATCGACCTCAAACTGCTTTGCAGAGAAGAAACTTATCGGAACAGGTCCGAGATGTACGTGTAAGTGATTGTACAGTAAGAAGAAGACTCAAAGAAGTTAAATTAAACACAAAGGTGCCAGCAAGGGCACCAAAACTTGAGACAGGGCACCAAAGAGCCAGGCTAAGATTTGCGCGTGAACATCAAAATTAGACAAGTGAGTGAAATCTTGTGCTGTACAGTGATGGGAGCAAATTCTGTGTTAGTTTTGTTGACAGACGATAAAGAATGTGGATAAATCATAAGGAACGCTATAGACCATCAAACTTAACGGAAACAGTGGCCTATCATGCAGGCTTCGTAATGGTTTGGGGTTGCATATGATTTGGAGCCCGCACAGAGCTGATGATTGTTAATGATGGTACTTTGACAGTACAGGGCAATAGCACAGACATCGTAGAACTGCATGTTGAGCCTTTTACACAGTTTTAGGCAGTAACTTCAATTTTATGCGCATCCATAGAGTAAAAAAATCGGGCATTATGACCTAAATGATGCTAGCGTAGCCCAGGTGGAGAGGTCAGCACGGTCTACGGATGTGGATCCGATTGAGGACGTGTGGCACATCAATGAGTGAACGGTACGAGTTAAAACTCTAGCTCCAAAATGTGTTCAGGAGCTCGAGTTGGCGCTACTGGAGGAGTAGAAGAATATCTCACAGGAAATGATGGACAATCAAAATGCAAGCATGTAATGGCGTATCCAGACTCTCTTCAGATCCATAGAAGGCATTACACGCTGTTTACATGGCAATTCTTAAGTAAAAATGAAGAATTTAACTTAAAAACTTACTACTGAAATTTCATAGCTTTTCTTAATTTTTGATTTATGCAGATTTTTTCTATTTTACACGTTTTTATGACCTACATTTATAAAAGTTTTATTTTTTAATCATCAATTATTAAATTAATAAATAAATATATTAAAAACAGCGAATAATTAAAAAAAAAATTGTTATGTTCCGCTAATTTTGCCGGTGTGTTTATGATGCTCAATTAAGTACATAATAAATATTGTGATTTACTAACTTGGGTTTTCATTTATTACAAAACATGATCCCTATATTTATTACTTTAACTCCGTATAGTTAAATATCACAATGCAATATTTTTCGCTTTTTATCGCTATAACGCCGTTAACGTAAAAAGTAAATAGTGTAACGGCGTTTTAGCGGAACAATGAGTGGAGTTATTCATATATATTTTGTAGTTTACTAGACTTAAATGCGGTAAAATACCAATAACAGCACTAAAGACTAACATAAGTTAGTTCTGTGTTACATAATGTTAAGCTAAATCAGGGTTATGTACTATAACGACATTTTAACTAAACATATGAGAAAATGTTTGTAGTGTTTTAATAGACAACGTTTTTATTAGGAAACGAAACACTAAAATGCCGTTAAGGTATACGTAACGGCATTTAAGTCAAATTATAGAAGAAAGAAAGAAACAATAAAGATGAACTAAAACGAAAAACGGGATTTTTTAAATTAATAAATAAATTTTAAAAGATCACATATTAATAGATAATAAGTATCTCTTTTATGTATGTTCTGGTGCTTTTCGATCTCAAATCGGTTTTGCCATTGAGGAGTTACATACGTTTAAATTTTTACCGCGTTTTTTGCTCTTATCTCAAAAGTAGGTTTTGGTAGTTAACGGCATTATAGTCATACCACGGCAGAATACTAAATTTAACAATTTTTATAATTCAAGCGAATAAATGCAATGTTTTTTGTAAATTATGTACTTGTCTTATTTTGGTCCTTGAATTTGCAAAGAAAAAGTAATAAAGGGACAGGAATTTGTTTTTGGTTTTACAAATAACGTATAAAATTCAAATATTTTATTTCAAGTCCGTATCGATTTATTCGTTTTGGTCGATGTTTTTACGCAGTTCACTTCACTATGGAGATTAATCTGACAGATGTCAAATGTGGCCTATTAAAATCACAGAACACATTTACTCCTGGCGGAGTTAAAATGCCCCGACTGTAATCTGTGGAGCCTGTGAAGAAAACATCGAGGCAGATGCGATTTCGATTTTTATTTTATGCGTTTTACACTATTTAAATAAAACTGTACTTAGAAAAATAAAATGTGTTACTAAGTTTAATAAATCTAGAATCAGAGAAAGGTTTTCTTCAAATTATTTCGAACTGCAGTCTGCAACCTAAAATGGCAACCGGCAGCTTGAATCAGTATATTCAGTTTGTGGAACGCGTTTATAGAACGGCTCAGGGAAACATCCTAGCCCGATTACTGTCACTAAGAGACGAGCATGTCGCAAACAAAAACTTGCGGTCCAGTGACATAGCTTCCCTGGTGGAAGGAAACTGTGTAGCACCTCTGGATGAGATTGTTGTTTGCCATTTATTGTGTTTAAAGGTATGTATATTTACTATTTATTGCCGTCTTCTAACACCTTAATCCTATTGAGCTCTAGTGACCCATCAGAAAATTAGGCTGAAGCTATTGACTTGACTAAAAGTATTATTTTCTTATAAAATATATTGCCCATAAAATATGTTTAGAATGAACTTGTTTTATATCAATGAATACCAGCCATCTGCACAAGAAAGGAAGAACAAAAAATAAATAAAAGGAAGAACAAAAGGAGCTACTTGTGGAGGCTTTTAATTGTCTTTTTATAAACCATCACATAATATAGCATATTTTATTGTAGCTAGCTCTAAGCCACCCAACCATTATAAAATACTTGATAATCTATACTTATTATAAAACAAAGTCGCTTTTTTTTCCCTCATGTCCCTTTGTTCCCTTTAATCTTTAAAACTACGCAACGGATTTTGATGATTCTTTCAGTGTTAGAAAGCCCATTTATCGAGGAAGGTTATAGGCTATATTTTATCACGCTATGACTAATAGGAGCGAAGAAATAGAGGAACATGTGGAAAAAACGGGGAAAATTATTTGAAAGGGCTAACTTGAATGCGCTAATCTCAGGAACTACTGGTCAGATTTGAAAAATTCTTTCAGTGCTAGATAGCCCATTTATTGAGAAAGGCTATAGGCATATTTTTTTCAGTGGCTATATATTTTATACACGTGCGACGCCGGGGAGGGTCGCTAGTAATTGATAAACAATACATTTCAGGCTCTTCACATGTATGATTATATGGAAGCGTACAACAGCCAGAGTCATTGTGTGTCGGCCGTCGTGAAACTATTACAGAATCAGAAGGAAGAGAACTGGTGTCTGCCCCTCATGTACACAGTCTGCTTGGACTTGAGACTGGTGGCACAGAAAGCAGAAGCTACAAGCCGTAAGATCATAAATTATACTTTATTGACTAACTTTAAAGAGGCTCTATGCCAGGGGCTCCCAAACTTATTTGGTCTACTGCCCACTTTGAGAACAAATTATGTTTCAGCGCCCCCTTTGTTTCAATTTAAAATCCAGATGAAATAAATCTCCCCCCATACCTCTACACAACATCCCCATTTTTCTGGATCCCACACCTTTAGACCTTCGGTGCCCACAAGGGGGCATTATTGCACACTTTGGGATAGGCTGATCTATGTTAAGCTGTTGTTTTTTTATATGCCACTACTGTTCCACTGCTGGGCAAAAACCTTTCTTTGTTTTGATTCTTTTACCTTTAAATTTAGGGGAACAATTTGGATTACAGAAATTATTATGTTCTCATTATTATTTTTAATTACTGCCTTTGTGTAGTTTGATGATCATCATACTATATTTATAGTTGTTTAATATGTGTGCTGTAAAATTTTTTAACCAAGGTAACATAAAATCTCTAGATCTGCGGGCCTAGACAAGCGGCAAGCGATTATCGTAAACGCTAACGCTACAAAATGTATGGGATTTGACATTAGTATTCGCTAGCGAAGCGATGACTTATGTCAAATCGCATACATTTTGTGGCGTTAGCGTTAGCATTAAGCGTTAACAATAAGCGCTTGCCACTAGTTACTGTCCTTTAGTTTTAGTATCACAGTTTAGTAAATGCAATTTTTTTCCTGTTACAGCTCAAAGCAATGGAAAGATATTAGAAAAAGCTGCTGAAAGTCTTCTTGCCTGCTTCAGAGTCTGTGCGGCAGACAACAGAACTTCTGATGATGATACCAAAAGACTTGGTATGTTGAACCTTGTTAATCAACTACTTAAAGTATATTTTCGTATAAACAAGCTGCACTTATGCAAGCCACTTATAAGAGCTATAGACTCATCGCCTTTTAAAGACCAATTTCCCCTGGCTCAGCAAATCACCTACAGATACTTTGTTGGCCGGAAAGCCATGTTCGATTCTGACTACAGATCTGCAGATGAGTTTCTGTCATTTGCCTTTGAGAACTGCCATAGAAAAAGTAGTAAAAATAAAAGGCTCATATTGACATATCTGATTCCCGTTAAGATGCTTCTCGGGTTCATGCCCTCAAAAGCATTGTTGGAAAAATATGATCTACTTCAGTTCTGGGATCTTGTTTCTGCGGTAAAGAATGGAAATCTAAGGGGCATTGATCAAGTTATGGAGGACCATGAAAGTTTCTTCATTAGAGCAGGTATATACTTGATTGTAGAGAAACTAAAGATCACTGCTTATAGAAACTTATTCAGGAAGGTGTACTTAGCGGAAAACTCCCATCAAATTGAAATAGCGAGCTTCCAAGCGGCTTTACAGATTATGGGCCAAGAGGATGTTGATTCTGATGAGACGCAGTGTATCGTTGCCAATTTAATATATGACGGGAAAATCAAGGGATATATTTCCTACCAACATAAGAAGGTGGTTGTTAGTAAACAAAATGCATTTCCACCACTGTCTAGTTTGTATTAAGGCTTTAACTTTTCAATTATATTATTATTATTTCAATTATATTTTCAATTATATTATATATCTAGTTTGTATTAAGGCTTTAACTTTTCAATTATATAATGTCTGCGGTGTAACCCATAAGTTCTCAATTCCCTTCTCAATGACCAGTGTTATTAGTGTACAATATGAATTGTTGAAATGTATGCAGGGCAAAATAAAACAATGCTACAAAACCACATTAAAATATTTTTTATTAAATCCACAATATGTTTCAAAGAATAATATAAATATAATAAATTTTGCTGACACACAGCGTCATATCTTTGCTGCAACATCTTACATAGTATAGATTCTGTGATAAAAGATTTGTCTAACAACTATTTATACAATTAGGATTAATATGAGATAATATATTATGTGATGAGCTACATATTTCTATAAAGAAGTCCAAATATTGTTATGATAAGGGTTGGCTAAGTTATAAGTACCAATAGAGTTACCTGATGCTACAAGCCAGTGTTTTTGGGCCCATCATTTGATATGGATTGTGTAGATATGCACACTTGCTAGGCTATAGCTCACCACATTTTGCTATGATAGAAAAATATAAGGAATGCCTTCAATTTATCACTATTCTAAAGACCGCTTGCGCCAGTCTTCTTTAAAGTTACATGTTCGTCTCATTTGTTCTTTGTGTTTAGGAAAGAGAAAGCTTATATTTTGACTATCAATAAACTAGATTGGCGCAAGAGGCCAACGTGACTTAGGTAAATAAATGAGTGTCACTTGATGTATTTCATGATAAAGTCTGAACTGGATTATAGAAATATAAAAGTCAAAAATTTCAGAAGCTACATTATAAATCTACATAAATCTCTACCTATATTCGCTATATTATTATCTAAATAGTATTTTCGTTAATGGATTTATAGCGGGCAATAATTTACTATTTACAAAGACTTTGATTTTAGTACGATTTGGGTAATATCGCTCATTTTCGAATTAAGCAAAGCATACTGACAATACATTTTCTGTAATATATCTACTTAACCTTAGTTACTTTTATGCTACTTATAAGGAATGTAAAATTAATTTTCTGAACATAAATGTATCATCTTTACAAAAAGGACCTGTTTTAAATGGCCTATGTATAATAGGCATCTTTAATATAAAATTGGTGGAATTCCATTACTATTTGTTGGTACCAATAGCTGCCAAATATAATAATTAATAAGTATTATACTTAACTATATTCTGAGTACAATCCTGCAAGGATAAGTATCCTTGCAGGATTGTACTCAGAATTTGGCGCGTGGCCTAAATCCTTGTAAAACTGTATTCAGGAGTTCTTTTCGTGCGTTTAACGGCTTCTTACAATGATAATCTCTTGTGTGGTCAATGAAATGGGTTCTTAAATTAAATCGAAGGTTTTTGCCACTTTTGAGGGCTAAAGGCTTTGGCAGCGTTTCTATTTCTATGTCTATTGTATGAGACATACATATCCTTAAGCTTTTTCGAAATGAATAATTCCCTTCTAGCGCCAAATTAGCTATTATCTTCGTTTCAAAATCGGCCAGTCTCAAATTAAATTGACTTCAAATGTAGATGTCTTTAAACCTTATAATGACGTACTTTTTATGAAATGTATGTCTCATCAATAGAACGACACATAAGTACCTACCTAAAAGCAATACATTAGATACCTAAGTCCATTGACGTACTATATCTAGATACATCGCATGTCCCTATTGAAATTCAAAATATCATTCAATATCTTGTGAAGAACCGTAATATTCGCAGTCCGTTGTTGCGCTAGGATATACGCCAAATTACAACATCTTATTTATAATTATATTTAGTTTTTAAAGTAATCACCATTAGGTGTTATGGTACCGCCGCGACAGATCCGACAGTTTTGGGACGCATGAGGTTTTAGATATTATAGTTAATACCACGCGTCACAATATACACAAAATTTTGTGTCAGTTTTGTGCCTCGCGGCTAATTTGGCGCATTTCCATCCCAATCCACTTTGATGTCTCTAGTTACGGTACGTGGTATGAACTTCTTAGTTCCTGTCGTACTTGTGCGGCGGTCCCTTCAGTAGTTCGTCCTTGTATGCGGCGAGGATTGCTCGAGACATGCCCGGCTCTGAGGCGCTCGTGTCCAGGAACTGACGCATTAGCCTGGAAATAAATAAGGTTAGAACCGATTTTGAACCAGTTTGGATTAGATTTTAATATGTTTGATCTGTTTTTAAATGGTTTGAACTGTTTTTAAGCCGAATTGAACCAGTAATAAAATTATTATTATTTTTAACAAAAAATTAAAACCGACTTCCAAGGTAAAAACAATAATAACATTAATATGAACTAAAAAGTATTAAATAATTTTTACTATCTAATAGTGTCCTTTTCCGAATTCGGCTAAACCTCAACTATTTCTGTACTCAATCTTCATTATTTTGAAGTCGGTACCAGATAGCTGAATCTTCAGTCCTCTGACAGAATATTTGAAACTTTTGGAACTGGCACCGACTTCAAAATTATGAAGAGTGAGTACAGAAATAGTTGAGGTTTAGCCGAATTCGGAAAAGGACACTATTAGATAGTAAAAATTATTTAATACTTTTTAGTTCATATTAATGTTATTATTGTTTTTACCTTGGAAGTCGGTTTTAATTTTTTGTTAAAAATAATAATAATTTCACTCTTTTTAGTTACACTAGTACGTAAACCTTCGCGTATATTTTACGTATTTTATTACAATTTGTTAAGTATTGAGATTTGTAAACTTTATATTTTCTAAGAAAATTTAGTTCCGCAATTCAACAACAGATGTCGTTGTTAAGCTTCTGCATCGCGGTATCGCTTACTCGACTCATTTGATATAACTAATTCGCTACAATAAACTTTTTCTTCTCGCTCACACTCACTGGTTGTCTTAATTGATATTACGCCAGAGGGATTAACGTCCCAGGGTAACCCTACAGAACCATAAGACCAGATTTAGGCGTATGACGACTTTTCTTTACATTAAGAGTCACAACTCACACTCACAAAATAATATATTATCAGTGAAGTAAACAGTAGTTAGTAAAGTATTCGATCTGTATAATATAAAGTAGTAAAATATTCGATCTGCCATCTGCCGCCACGCGCCGCCCGCGCGACACCGTCGCCTCTGTATCGCCGACCGCCGTGTATTAAACAAACAGGTGTTGTTGGTAACAATAGAAAATTATTATTACGAGTTAGTATATCCATACCTATGCCTTGTACTACTATCTATTCTGTGCCATGAGACATTGGTGACCTTAACACGACGTGGTAATGATGATGATGACGATGATGATGATTATGATTATGATGATGAATATTAATTGCATAGTAGCATATGCTTTCTGTTCTTAAAACAACGCCGAAACTCCCAAACGTGTATCTATAAGGAGTCAGGAGTTCTCTCAGCATCTTCGAAACCATGGTATACCTTGACCCAATATTTGACTTTTTGGTAGCATATTCTTAGTACACTTCACATAAAACCAAAATCACCATATGTTTCCATATAAATTTTGAGGAGTTCCCTCGATTACTCATGGATCCCATCATCAGGTCACCACCTTTGTGAAAATGGGACCAAATTGGAGTGAAACCTAATACAACAAAACAAAAATTTCGAAAATCGGTTCACAAACGGCGGAGTAATCGTTGAACATACAAAAATAAAAAAAAAAAAAAAAAAAATATCCACAGCCGAACATATAACCTCCTCGTTTTTTGGAAGTCGGTTAATGAGAAAATCGCATAGCTACATGTGCATTCAACATGGCTGATGGGTGAAGCATACCAATAACATCTATAGAGACGGACGTGTTACTGAAAATTCTCAACAAACAATATTTCCCATTGCAGCACTTCCGGGTGGTATTTAGCCTTTTGCCTCTGTCGGACTGTCTGCTAGTAAATAGCTATCGAACAAAGTTTTCCCGGGATGCGTACAAACTACAAAACGGTGACGTCATAATTGAGTAGCAGAATAGCAAAGCGTAACCGTCAGGTGTTTTGTTAATGGTAATCAGCTTTGAAACAAAAAAAAAAAAACTAGATCAAAATCGGTCCACCCGTTTGGATGCTACGATGCCACAAACAGACAGACATACAGACACGTCAAACACCCCTCTTGTTTGTCGGGGGTTAAAAATAAACGTACTCTTATTCTTATTCGTACCTATTAGCGGGCGGAGCGAGCGAGTCGCGCTGCAGCAGCTCAGGGTGGTCTCCGATGGTATCCGTCAGCGCTGCAATCATCACGTCTAGAACGAAATATGCCGCCGGATTAGTAAATTATTTGTCATGTAGATAGCATGTAGATAACTTAAATAGGCGTTGTTTAAGCAAGTGGTGTTCTCATGCATAATTCTAGTTTCTTTGCTAATCTCTGAAATCTATCTATAAAATCTTGCCTGTCGGCTAGTTCCCAAATATCTCCAATTTATCTAAGACTGTGTCCGTTAGTTTAGGTAACAAACAGCTTGTACTCTCTGAGAATATTGTGCAGTGTTGCTGCTTTCTGTCAATTAATCCTTCGATCGCGGATTCTTGGAAATTATTGTTATTCTATTGTCGCGGTCGTCGGTGTCCTTATGGGGGTAGGTTAATCTACTTTTTAGGACGTGATCGGTGATGTAAATCCATAAATGTAAATATTTAACAAACCTACCAAGAACTTTCTTCTCAATAGTGCGCGACAGTTGTCCTCTCTCGGCTTCGAGTTCTAAGAACGACATGAACCGCTGTGTCGCCGCGCGCGCTGCCGCCGGCTCCCGAGATAGAGATTGTGAGAACATCATCTGAAACAACAATCATCATTTAAAAAAAAGCTACCATTTACCCACTAGCTACCATTAATATCATCAGGGCTGGGCCTTTGGATGTTCAAGCTGGTTTAAATAGCAACCAAGAAGATCCCCAATTTTACTAGTTTTTTCTTAAAATCTTTCTTTACACTTGAATGTAGATACGTAGCTCATAAACTCGCTATTTGACTTGATGATAAAACATCAGTCCATTGGTGGAGATTTTTTAATTATAAATTGTGCCAGAAGTCTGTGCACCCTCTCTTAGCAAAAATAAACGTTCGCGAACTCACTATAGTGACTGAGTCAGCTAACTCTGACTTTGATTAGATTAAGGGCCTGTTTCACCAATTCCTGATAAGTGCCGGATAGACTATCCACAACTTATCTGACAGATATTTCATACTCCATCTATCAGATGGAGTATGGCGCATCTGTCATAATATGTCTCCGGAGATCCGGCACTTATCAGAAAGTGGTGAAACAGGTCCTAAATCCAACTGGTAGATGATCGCTGATGTTGGGGCCGTCGCGATCGTAGTCCGTGTTGGCTATCCACCACTTAACTTGATAGACAGAGTATGGAGAATCTCTGTCAGAGTTGTGGATAGTCTATCCGGCACTTATCAGAAAGTGGTGAAGCAGGCTCTAAATCAGTATTTAGGATCATGAACTCACTTTAGCCAACTGGTAGATGATCTCCTCGAGCGTGTACTGTGTGTAGAGCGAGTCCGCCGCGCGCAGTCTCTCCATCGCCTCCTCATACTCCGCCTCGCTGATGTTGGGGCCATCGCGATCGTAGTCCGTGGTGCCTGTAACAGTTGATAGCTTGATGAAATTCTTACTAATATCAAACAGAAAGTGTATCTCATATCTGTAACCCCTTCAGTCTTCACAACGTACACTTCAGACAACATATCAGTCAAGTAAGTAGTTCTAAATAAGTTTGTCTAATATGGGTAGGTATGTACCAACAACTCCTAAAGGTAGTAGGTGGGTGGAAATAGTTTGATAGACTAATAAAATAACTTTCTGGTCCTAGCTTGCAGAGTTATTCGTATGTGGTGACATACAATAGTTTAACATCTTAGCAAAGCGGTAGCTTATGATTCGGACTACGTCTTCTTTCACTATGACCAGGGACTATGTGGAAATATGCGCAGAGGCCCCAGAACATGACCTTCTGGCCATGGCTGGCAGTATGCTCAATCAAGAGGAAGCAGCAATGCCGACGTCACGGGCAGGCTGGGGCCGGCCAGGCTGTTGCTGTCCCAGGTCTCGGTCCACCTGCTACGGTACATACCGATGATGTTAGTCTGCAGCATGGGGTCGTAGCGCTTGACGGGCTCGGGGCGCAGCTCCGACGTCACGGGCAGGTTGGGGCCGGCCAGGCTGTTGCTCATGTCCCAGGTCTTGCCGGATATGGTGCGGATGATGTCGGGGCTGTTGCCGAATGGGAACGACTGCAGGTTCGCGCGGTACGGGTAGTCCTGGAATGTAAAAATAAGTACGTCACTATAACTTGGTTCGTTTTTCAAATTAATGTTAATATCAAATTAATGTTAATATCAAATTAATGTTAATATCAAATTAATGTTAATATCAAATTAATGTTAATTTATTGTGTTCATTTAAAGAGGTTCATTCCGTTTGAAATAAAAACTTTAATTCCAATACCTACGTTAATTATTACGCATAACATAATTATTGTAAAACCTTACTGTACGATGAATAAAAAAAATGTTACAAAGAACTATTTCGACCATAATCATTAAAATTGCGTGTTACTATTTACAAAACATTGCTTTACAAACATTATACTCCTAGACTGTAACCATTATAATTACAATCATATAATTGATTTAACACAATAGCAAGGGCATTCGCAATGTCACACTGGAACATATTTCATAGAACTTACAATGTTCGCAGTACAATAGAAAAATGAAGCCTTGGCTTTACATTTAATCGCGCAACTTGTTGAATGGAATGCTAAAAGCTTTTCTATTTATTCCACATTCTATTTATTCCACACATGTTATGATGTTTATAACTGTGGTATGATTAAAAGCGTAACCTCAGAAGTAGATCGTACTTTGAATAGAAAAGGATATTTTTATTTTTCGTCCTTGTTCAATGTGCTAAGGACAACATACCTTTTCATTAAAAGAAATTATTAAAAAAAATTACTTGGTAGAGTTCTGTTCTGTTCTGTGTCGTTAGACCTCTACGCCGCTAGTCGCTACGAAGAGCTATGGAGTTAGCTACGTCGTTATTTGTAGCAGTTCGTCAAAATAATAAAAAGTAACATTGCGTTGATTGTTTAGAAGAAAATAGACAAAAATATTATAATATTGAATTCTACAGGACTACAATATAGTAAATAAAATCTAAAATAAAGTTTGCAGACTACAAATAGTTTTTTCATTTGAAGTTAAGTAATAAAGATAAAAAAGCTAATAATAAAGACGTTGTAAACTCTAGTGTTTCATAGTTAAAAGTGCATTAACTAGTTTATGGGATGAAATAAGTGTACATTTTATTTGTCCGTCGTAAAATTTATAGCAGTTGTTACTGTGCGCACACCTTTCAGAGGTGTTAGGACTTGACTCTTGAGATATGAAGTAACTATATACAATATAATATTTTGTTGTAGTAGCAAACTAGTGCTCGAGTTGCATATAATATCTATGGAGGCTTCTATAAATTCCAAATAATTTTAAGTATGAGAATATTGACTTTAATTTGCATTACGATAAAATGGTGCAATGATGAAGATTTTTGCCAATTGCCAGATATAATTTTCGACGTGCAAATATTTTGAAGACTTGAATTAAATGTTGTTAATAGGGGTCACCCATGGACACTCGCTACATTAGAAGAGCTGCAGATGCTTTGCCGGCATTTTAAGTGGGAATACGCTCTCTTCTTGAAGGTTTGCAGGTCGTATTATTCGTATATTCGTAGAACGCCTAACGCCTCCGTGGTCCAGTTGTCGAGACTCTAGCTAGAGCGTCGCTCTTGACTAGGAGGTCATGGGTTCGATTCCCGCGTACGAAACATGTTATTTCCAAGTTTGGTTAGGACAATGCAGGCTGATTACCTGATTGTCTGACAAGTAAGATGATCCATGCGTCGGATGGGCATGAAAAAATTCGGTCCTGCGCCTGAGCTCTCGCCAGTCGTGTCGGTATTCCGTCCCACTGGGTTATGAGAGTAAAGGAATAAAGAGTGCTCTTGTGTACTGCGCACACACCTATAAAAATTACTCCTGCGTACCTGGCCTGCTTTCAATGAAACCGGCCACCGTCACCGAAACCGGTGTGGGGAGTATTAATACATTCGTAGAAACAATAATAAAATATACAATACTATATTAATAATTAATATTATAAAAGTATGTTTGAATATTTTGAGCACATAAAATACTATACTGTAGTTAAATCTTATCCATATAAAGTTAAGATTTAAAAGCTTATACATCAAATGGCAGAGCCTACTCAATGTCGATCTGTATACAACAAGATTGAATTGCAAATTAGTTTGTAGCTTCGACGTGTGGTGACTGAAACTTTAATTATAAACACGACCCTAAAAGTTAAACCAATTTACGTTGCCCTTTACAATTACAATATTATATAAGGCTACGAGTTACGACTAACATTTCATTTAGGTTATGTCATAATACTACGGCAAAGTTAGTAACGTGGTAAGGGAATATGGAGTATGATGGAATCAATGAGTCTCCAAGTTGGAAAATGTTGATGGCTGGTATTTAAGGGCAAAACCTGTTGCGAAAATGTGCAGTCTTTAGCTAATCGACTGTTGCCAATTACGACAACGGAGTGCAAAAATAAAATTAGAGATAGCACGTTGACTCTAGGCTTGAAGAACGCATCAAGTAGGGAATAATGTGCAGTTTCAGTGTGGCTAGTTGCGGATGTATCCAATTGACAATGAAGCTAGTTGTAAACAAGTCAATTTGAGAATGTGTCCAGTTACGAACGTTCAGTTACGAATGCGCCCAGTTGCATGCAGTTTTGAATATGCTGTGACCTATTCAGATGTCTAAAGGCCGGCAACACACTCTTCTAATGTTACGAGTGTCCATGGGCGACGGTAGTTGCTTTCCATCAGGTGACCCGTTGCTCGTTTACCCCCTTATTTTATTTTAAAAAAACTTGAGAGGTATCAAGGGACACCCGGATGGAACGAAGTTCCAGTTTATTATTTATTATGTACAAAAAACCTGTATACACTCAAAATAAAAGAAAAAAAGGTGTCGTTACACCATACTGTTCAATGCGAGAGAGAGAAGGAGAGAGAGAATCACGCGCTCGTGTTTATTTTCATCTTATTTTTTGTCTAGCCTCCTTTCGCAACGCGCGATAAAGAACTTCGTTCCAAAAAATGCTGGAACTCACCTTGGCCGCCTGGTCCATGAGGAGGCTCCTCAGTCGCTCCTGCTGTGCGCTCTCCTCGGCTGCGCGCTGGGAGTAGTGAGCGCGGAGGTAGTCGATGTTGAACTTGATCTCTTGGAGGAACGCTATGGCCTCCTCTTTCGTCATCTGGTGGAAAAAATGCACAATTATTTTCGCTATTCAAAGTAAGTGCAAAGAACTACTGAAGTATACCTATTTGGTATGAAGAAGTATTGCACTGAGTAAGAGAGATTACAGACGCCCTAGATCAGATTGTTCGGACCAGGTCGGTAAGTGAGTGTCCATGAATAGTGGTTATCCCTTACTATGATCTAGTAATTTCCTGATAATGAACAGGGAATAAAAAAGTGATAGCTATTATATTCGTCTTCCACCGGAGCTGAGCCAAAATGCGTTGCGAAGAATGTGTTTTGAAAACCCTATAGAAAACGAAACACTTTCTTTGCAATGCAGTTTTACTAAGCTCTGATAGAAACGCAGCCTAAGAATTTACTTTAGTACTTCTCCCAACATGTTACTTTGCAACATCCATGATGGCATTAATTAACCAACTACCATTCTGCATATTCCCGTCACATACTTACCATGCCCTCCTGCAAGAAGTCTTCAATAGCAGCAGTGACGCCGCGTTCGTCGCCCGTCCAGAACACGTACTCTGCCATGTCTAGAGGCGAATACTGGACACCAGCATAAGACGAGTAGTGGTCCACCTGGGAAGTTTATTTGTATCAGTTGCTGCGGGTATTTGACAAGGGTTTGTCTATTCATTTGTTGTTGATTTTCCAAGGGTTTGTGTATTTAACGGTGTTGTTAATTGGTAATGTTTTAAAATAAGACTTTAGCCAAAAAGTGCTGAATATACAGGTTGTAACAAAAATAAGTGATAATATTTTAGGGCGTGTACGTGTTCCTTGTAGAGAGTTCACTGTGAAAGTGCAGCGCTGAAAGACCACATTTCACTTTTGTATGGGCAAGCGCCCCAGCGTCGCGAGTTTTCCCATACAAAAGTGAAAAAAATGGTCTTTCAGCGCTGCCATTTTCACAGTGAACTCTCTACAAGGAATACATTCACACCCTAAAATATTATCACTTATTTTTGTTACACCCTGTATAACGTCATTTCAGGAAATCTCAGAAATATTAGGGGGCATTAATAATAATAATTGTTCTGTTATAAAACCCTTTAATAATATTATTATAAAGGTAAACACTTCTTCACGCATCCACTGAACAGAGTTTGATCTTTGGCATGGCTTTTTTAAAGCTTTGAACTAACATTAACTATTCAAGCAAAGCAAAAGGTCTAAGTCCGACTGGGTCTGTTTTTGAAGTGAAAACTCCTTTAGCGGCGTTGAGCACTTTTGTGGGATGGGTAAAAACTGTGAAACTTGCGTCAGATTCTCGTGCTCATCGAAAAACCTTGTAAAAACCGTAAGACGGTTGGAGAGTAGTTTTTTGTGTCGAACTCGAACTCGAATTGATTGTAAGGGTTTCGATTAATAATAATCGATTTTCATAAAAAATCGGTTAAAAAATGCACAACGTCAATAATCATGTTTTCACTTCGGCCGGCACTCCCGAAGTGCAACCCTTCTTTTTTTTAATACAATTTTGTAATTTGCCTTCAGTTTATGTAAGGTTCCCAAAAAGTCAAAGGTCAATTAAATATTATTAAGGTGGATTTTTAAAGGTGACTGCCAAACTTTTTCGTCAAAACTTGGTCGACTGTCACCTTAATATGCCTCAAAGTTAATGAAATAAGATCTCCAACATTTTGATACAAGTTTAGAACATGATTTAATCTAATCACAAATAAACAAATGCCAAATTTGATTACGAAAAATTAATTAAGTTACTTTTCACGTCGCTTAACATCAGATGATCAGACACGTTTGTCCAAACAAGACTGTAAGTTTTTGTTTAAATTATAAACATGAGAAATTGGAACACAAATTGCGAATCAAACACGACAATATTTTTTCAATTTCTTTTTTATTCACCGGTTTAGTTGAAATTGAAACGTTTAACAAGTTAATGGGAGTTCGTGGAAGCGACAGATGACAAACAATTAATGTTTATTGACTTATTACGGAAACGGAAGTCTTACGGTGCGTCCACATTTGTATCATTTGCGCGATCAGATCCCCGATCAGATCTCCGTCGCGTATCATCGAAGCGTGTCAAAATGATACGCGTATCATGATACGCCCCGATCGGTATTAGCCGCGTATCGAATACATGCCGTATCAAATACTCGCATGATCGGCAGAATGATCTAATAGGCGTCCACACTATGACACGCATACTTGATACGGCGCGATGATCGCGACGGAGATCTGATCGCGCAAATGATACAAATGTGGACGCACCGTTACGAGTTTCAAACGAATTTCAATACTACTTTATACGATACAAAACATACAAAATTGAAAGTCAAGCAGCGTCAAGTTATATGACTAAATTGTAGCTTTACGCATCATTCAATCGCGTCTCGTTTCACTGACCCTATGCTTCATTGTACTATCAGAGAAAATGATTCATAGGCAGATGGCAGACCAACGTAATTTGGTCGTGTTATGTCAAACCCAGCCGACAGATCACGACTTATATTGAATTGACAAAACTCGACCAAATTATGAGGTCCGTCAACTGCCTATGATTCAATTTCTTCGATGGTACAATTCTTCTAACGTAGCCGCAGCTTCCTCACTTACATTATTTTTGGTCTCCTTAGTGATGTCAGCGTTGAAGGCTCGTCGAACGGCCGTATGCCCGTTGGTTGGTTGAGCGTTAGTGGCTGACCCGGGCTGGACCAGACGAGCTGCTCCGTGGAACACCTGCAACAGAGTCACTGTTATGTATAGGGTCACTGATAGAACCCCTATGCCAACGACATATGGCTTGCAGACACTCAGAGATAAAAAAAATCCGCGAGAAGTATAATCATAGGCAGTCTATGAATAAACTTATCTGATAGTACAAACTATAATGCCGTCGCGCGGTAGAAACGAGAGTGAGATTTCACTTCCTCTCATGTAGGAGAGGCGGTGTATTGCACCAGTAGTTTTATCATCCTCCGTCATAAGAATTTTCGATCAGGTCACGTGTTTATCAATATGTGTAAGATATTTTCACTTCAATTTCCCCCACATTAGTCATTTTAATGTCAAAGCCCGCTATTGAGATTAAAATCGGGTCAATTATTTAGCAGAAAAGGTAAAGTTATCAAACTACCATACATGCTTATTATTATTATTTAAATGTGAAAGCGTGAATGTTTGCTACGCTTTCACGCAAAAACTACTTGACCAATAATCATGAAACTTTATACACGTCATACTCTTGGAGGTAACATAGGGTAACATAGGATACTTTTTATTAAAAAAAATATATTCTTACGATAAATAAAAATGTTGCAGATACGCGGACGAAATCTCGGGCAACAGCTAGTAAATAAATTATAAATGCGAAAGTGTGTCTGTTTGTCTGTTACCTCTTCACGCCCAAACCGCTAAACCAATTTTGCTGAAATTTGGTATTGAGATACTTTGAATCCCGGGAAAGAACATAGAATACATTTTATCCCGGAAAAATGTACGGTTCCCGCGCAATTTTGGTGCAACGGAATTGAGGGCGTTATCTAGTTATACATAAGGTTGTTGGCATTATAATCATTCCTTTTGCCTTCTTTGTAGTCAAACAAAACGGAAAACATGTAGAGGTTAATAGCACTGATTTAAAACATTTCACACACGGCGACTTAGGAAGGATCAAAGGCGTCTTAAGAAGAAACCCTTCCCGAGTTCACCACCCTCTGCACTCGGGTTAAGTTCAGTGTTAAGTTTAACTCGTTCCGTTTATTCACCTTTCCCTTGTGTATTTTGATTTCCCGGAAAAGGACAACACACACACTACAGACTACAGGCCAACGTCGAAATTCGAAAATGGATGGGTCAAATGAACTACCTGGGGACGTATATAGGACGATATTAGAGCATATTATTTTTAACAAAAAATTAAAACTGACTTCCAAGGTAAAAACATTAAGTAATAATATGAACTAAAAAGTATTAAATAATTCTTAATCTTTAATACTGCCTCTTTCAGAATTCGTCTAAATCTCAACTATTTCTGTACATACTATATTCTTCATTATTTAAAGTCGGTACCAGCTAATTAAATCGTGAGTTAATCAGTCAATGTCAGAATATAATATTATAAAACTTTTGGGACTGGTACCGACTTCAAAGTAATGAAGACTATAGTATGTACAGAAATAGTTGACATTTAGACGAATTCTGAAAGAGGCAGTATTAACGATTAAGAATTATTTAATACTTTTTAGTTCATATTATTACTTAATGTTTTTACCTTGGAAGTCGGTTTTAATTTTTTGTTAAAAATAATAATTTCACTCTTTTTAGTTATTTACCGGTAAACATAATATAAGCTGTCAGTTGTAGATATATAGGATTTAGGTATGAAACTATCACAACTACTATACTCAGGCAGTTTTCAAAAAAGTTTTTTTCTACGTACCTCATAGATCCCATGATCAAATTGCCAACTTAGTAACCGCAACACCAAGTTTAAATCATTTACTTTGTAACAACATTAATATAATTTTCAAAATCACTCGACAAACTCGAGTCTCGATCGAAAAGACTATGATGAGTTGTAGCGGAATTCGGAAAAAGGCACTATTAGATAGGAATAATTATTATTTAATACTTTTTAGTTCATATTATAAGGACATTATTATTGTTTTTACCTAGGAATAATAAAAACTACGGAAATGTAACTCCCATACTAATACAGTTTTAAATTTGGTTCCATTCGAACTGTCATGTTACGTCCGCCTTTATACCGCTCAAGGTCACCTAATGTATGAAAAGTGAACCTAAGGTACACTTTTTTGACAAGTATTTTGGAGCACGTTTTTTGACGGAGTTACTCTTCCTTAGTTTTTATTATTCGTAGGTTTTTACCTTGGAAGTCGGTTTTAATTTTTTATTAAAAATAATAATTTCACTCTTTTTGTTACCAGAGTAAACCATCGCGTACTATAAGTAGAACAATACACCAGTATAATATTATTCTGCGTATCTTATTACAGTCACACTTACAAAATATGATATCAGCTGCAGCCTGCAGATAATTTTAAACAATACATTTAAAAAAATCGAAGTGAACACGTGACGTGACGTGCTTTAAAGTAGCCGGTCACCGGACTAGTTTCAACTTTCAATAGGCTGGCACTCGCTCGACTTGTCGCACACGCAGGTACCCGGCCGGCGCCGCGCCGCTCGCTTGACAGCCCTGGCAGATTGCAGTGAGACTGCAGAGAGTGTTATAGTACTATGAACGCTAAACGCAATGCAAAAGGTTTAAATTAGGTTGTTTTCCAGAATATCTCGGCGAAGTGAGACAGAATGTTACATTATCGAAGCAACTATAACTTCTCAGAAGTAATGTCAAATGTGTGCCTTATGCTCTGGAGATAAGGTTGAATTTGGTGACATTGGTGACCCTGACGTGGTAATGATGATGATGATGATGATGATGATGAATGTAATTTGCATAGTAGCATATGCTTTCAGTTCTGAAACAGCGCCTAAACTCCCAAACTTGTATCTATAAGGAATCCGGAGTTCTCTTAGTATCTTCGGAACCATAGTATACCTCGGTGCAAAATCTTGCGTTTTGGTAGCATATGCTTGATATGAGAAGCATCTTCTCATAAAACCAAAATCACCATATGTTTCCATATAAATTTCGAGGAGTTCCCTAGATTACTCATGGATCCCATCATCAGGTCACCACTTTTGTGAACATGGTACCAAATTGGAGTGAAACCTAATACAACAAAATAAAAATTTCGAAAATCCGTTCAGAAACGGCGGAGTAATCGTTGAACATACAAAAAAAAACATACACAGCCGAACATATAACCTCCTCGTTTTTTGGAAGTAGGTTAAAAATAATAAGATTTAGCACTATGCAGTCACTTGTAAGCTGTCCAACTGAGTGCTGGTGAGAATTCAAAAGTGCATGTCGGGTGAGTACATTTTGGTCATATGATCCTGTACGGCATTTTTACCATCGATAGACACATGAAAAATGAAAAAGAAAGCCCGCAGTGCCGTACAAAAATAATGCGCCAATAAGTCGTTATTTATGACCAAAATGTACTCACCCTACATGCACTTTTGAATTCTCACCAGCACTCAGTTGGACAGCTTACAAGTGACGGCATAGTGCTAAATCTTATTATTTTATGCTCTAATATCGTCCTATATATACGTCGCCAGGTGGTGCATTTGACCCATCCATTTTCGACGTGGGCCTGTAGTCTAATATGATATTTTTTAACTTGGAAAAATGTAAGATCACCGCACGACAAACGAATTTTGGCGCAACGGAGAACTTATAAAAACGATAAAATAAAGAGATAAAGTAATCTCCAACTCAGCACGAAATACAAATACAAAGTAATTACGAATGTATTTAATGTTTGCACTGTTGATTGAATCAAACATTCTTCACGAGTATGTGATGTAATTTCGTTGGTTAAATATACCCTGTAATATCTTGAAAATCTTTTCGACGAGATTTTAAATAGCCTTTTTAAATTATGCAACTAATATTTGCTATTCATTTTATATTTTTCCATTTTAAACTAGTAAAGTAACTTCTCAATCCTGTGAAGAGATGACCGACCAAAAAATTTCACATCCATACTTCCATACTTACTAATATTATAAATGCGAAAGTGTGTCTGTCTGTCTGTCTGTCTGTTACCTCTTCACGCCCAAACCGCTGAACCGATTTTGCTGAAATTTGGTATGGGGATACTTTGAGTCCCGGGAAAGGACATAGGATACTTTTTGTCGCGGCAAAATGTACGGTTCCCGCGCGATAAACGAGTTTTGGCGCAACGGAGTTGCGGGCTTCATCTAGTATTTTATAATTTTAGTAAGTTAAGTAGGTAAGTACCGAATTTGGACAGTTCATTAGCATTAAAAGTAAAAGACCTTTATAAAATATTCAAAAGCATTTTTCGATAAAGAACATAATAAAATAAACATTTCCAATACCCGAGGTATAAAAAGACGTCACCTCTCTTTAAATTTATCGTCTTTTATTATTCTTTCAAAGTAATGACTCTATTTTGGGACTACAGACGTTCAAAGTTGTGTTACCTCTGAATTTGTACGAGATTGAACCTTATGTGATCGGCATAAAGTTTAAACACTAGTCGTAAACTTCGGCAATTTATTTGCCCGTAGCTTACGTACCTTACGAGTTACGTCGAAACTACGTAGTATCAGTATCAGTAAAAAGGCCTAGGTAGCTTTTTTTAACAATAAAATAAGTTGTTTTACTCTTTTTTGGAGGAAAAATGTTTACAAATAATACTAAAGGTGCCTTTAGTATTTTTATTTTTAAGTAGGGTAGTAATGACGTCAATCGGTAAGTTTTCTACTAGTGATGAGCAAAGCAAGACCAAGACCAAGACTCGACCAGTCTTGGTCTTGGTCTTGCATGCCGAGTCTTGGTCTTGGTCTTGCAAAAAGCAAGACTCTTGCAAAAATTTTTCAATTTATTTTGTAAACGTTTTAATTTCTCGAAAAAACATTTTCAAACCTAAATTATTAGACTAGCTACATGATCTTATATTAACTTCTGAAAAGAATGATTCTTGAATTGAAAATACATACTAATGAAAAGTTGAGAGCCAACTCAGCATAGGCTGATCTTTTAGTGACAATAATGTCCTTGAGAAAAATGAAAATTTGGAAAAATAAGAACTTTCCATCGGATTTCTTCTAGAGTATTTTTAGGGTTCCGTATCAAAATGGCAAAAACGGAACCCTTATAGATTCGTCATATCTATCTGTCTGTCTGTGCGTCCGTATGTCACAGCCACTTTTCTCTGAAACTATAAGACCTATGCTATACAATGAAAACTTGGTAAGTAGGTGTTACATATTTTATTTTAATTTTCTTATCAAATATTAAAGTACACATATAATTGAGGACTTTGTGCAAATTTCAAGTGTCTACATGGTTCCATTATGAATTACGAGCCAAAAAGGCCAAAAAAATCACGTTTGTTGTAAGGGAGCCCCCCTTAAATATTAGCTTTATTTCTTTGTATTTATTGTTATAGCGGCACTAGAAATACACAATCTGTGAAAATTCCAGAAGTCTAGCTATAGCCGTTCTTGAGTTACAGCCAGGAGACAGACAGACAGACGGACAGACATCGAAGTCTCAGTAACAGAATTACTACACAGCCTACGGAGACTCCGCGCGTGTTACTCGCCGCATTTCACATTTGTAATAATTCGTTTTACCGCATAATATTCAGCTGGAACTACAATCAGCTGTCTGCTGCGAATATCTGTTACCGCGAGTGTTAAATATTATCGTGTGTGTCGTGTGAAATCGCAAGAACAGGAATCCAGAAGGCACCTTCACAAGCAGCTTTTGAGAAAGGTTAGTGCTGTGTGCTTTTTCTATTAATATGTTTCTTCCACTGCCAACATTTAATATAACAAGAAATTCGAAATCATTTAATGCAGTCCACTAAAATTAATTTATGAAACAAACAAACGAGCGATGATTCTAATCTATTACCTTTCTAAATTGTACCACCTTTAATATTAGCATTTTTACATGCATAACAAATGTAAAAGCTTTAATTAATCGTTACTATAATGGTTATCTTATGTGTTATATGTTTTAGAACAAATAATATAGAGGTAATACGTCAGTGAAATGAGCCGACCGTATTGTTAGGAGTTAGGACCCTAACTTTACGACCGTCGCGAAACGTTTGCTTATCCTCATTATTTATTCTGGACACTTGGGATTTTAGCAAAAACACGGTTATATAAGCTGTTTTAGACCGTTCAATTTATGTTACTTATCTATAACTAGCGACCCGCCCCGGCGTCGCAAGGGTATAAAATATATAGCCACTGAAAAAATGATTAAAATCGATAGCCTATGATCCTTCACGTGGTCTACTACTTCTCTACTTTGCGAGATAAGCCCTTTCAAATAATTTACCCCGTTTTTTCCACATTCTCCTATTGGTCTTGGCGTGATAAAATATAGCATATAGCCTTCCTCGATAAATGGGCTATCTAACACTGAAAGAATCATCAAAATCCGTTGCGTAGTTTTAACGATTAAAGGGAACAAAAGGACATGCGGGAAAAAAGCGACTTTGTTTTATAATATGTATAGAAAATGGATTTCCAATTGTGTTAGTAACGCTATAACTTGCTATAACTCGATAACGGCTGAACCGATTGTATTAATTTTAGTTTTAAAATAATCCTTAAAGTCCAGGGAAGGTTTTTAAGTGTCACAAAGTTCACCGTGACAGCTAGTAAATTATAATAGGTAGGTAATTATAACCCTTATACTATTTAAATCCTTCTTCCATCATTGCTTAATTCACTTAATTATATTTTATTAGGCAAAATATTAATGCAATAAAGGACGAACACAAAAAAACACAATATTTAATATTTATTATGTTTGCTTTTAAAAACTGCCTGTTTTTTAAGAAATAGAACGCCTGATTTTAAAGAAAACCAGGTAGTTTAAAATAAATACATAATATTATGTTTTTCTGCTCTGTCCAATGACTAGTACTGTCCAATCCCTAGTCATTTACTTTAGTATTTTGAAATAAAAATCTAAGGTACAATTAATAATAAAACGATTGCGTTGGCGAACAATTTTGACGTTATGATTAATAGGGTTCAATAAGACGTGGTGTTCCAAATGCCAATAATGAGGGGTTTACCTTACTGATGCTACTTAGTAATATTTTAATGTAAACATGACTGTACCTTAGTAGTAGGCTCCTCGCTCGCAGCAGTCGGAGGTACAGTCGCGTCGACCACGCTCACGTGGGCGCCATCTTGGATCACCACTTTATGGACTCCTTCCGCCGGCATATCCAGTTTGGTCTCGCCGTGTACATGGGGCTTTTCATCGCCGGTGGCATCAGCTGACGCGTGTTGTTCCAGACGCGATACTAGTTCCCCGTTTGAGTGAACCGCGTCTGTAAAAAAAAATATAAATTCGATTTTCGAAATTCAAATTTTTAAATGTTGAGCAATCGTATCGTGCAATTTTTTTAACGTCGAGTCTCGATAGCATAATATTATGATTACATCCTTGGAATATGTTTTGCGTTAAATTTTTCCATAACTTTGCAAATAAGTATATGAAAGTGTATATAGAAATGTTAAAATGAGTCGATAATTTTCATACTTAAATCAAAATCTCACCAAGTCTGTGAAACTCAACATGTTCGCTGTTTATCTCTGGCACCACTTCATCTGCAACCAAAAAACAATAAATTAAAGCAAATCAAATAAAGCAAGTTTAATATTTTAGTCATAATTTCATTTAAATTTTAATACATACTTTCGTATTTATATTAGTAATAAGTACTTATTGATTATTTATAGCACTCAATCTTAGCTACACAAAGTTTGTAGATCAATTTCTCAGCTGTTAATATATTCTACAAAGGGTAAATTGGAAATAGGTCTACACTTATGTTAATTTAAACTTTCCCAATTTCAATATAAACTATTATACCTGTGTATGCAAAGTTGAACTTTAACAATCTGATGCCAAGTTTAATTGTATTTAACGCAGTGTTTTTCAACCTTTTTTATGATGCGACCTTTGGTATCAAAAAATATTTCGCGACCCCTACCCTTTGCTTTTTTTATTTTTATCATGCATGTTTATTTATGAAAATATCCTTTTTTATAAGTAGAAACAGTTCTCTCTTTTGCAAATAAAGAATACTATTATCGACCTCTGGCGACCTACAGAAGCTTTGCTTCGCGCGACCCACAGGTTGAAAAACACTGATCTAACCCATACCAGTTTAGAATCTTACAATTGCGTAGCCTTATAAACTACATATTACCTAAAGGCCACGCAAATGCGGGTTCGCAGACGTAGCCTGTACGAATTACTTCTTTAGTTATTGCTGTTTTCTGAAATTTTCACAGGTAGTGTATAATACTGTATATCTGTTGCCATTACGTATAACAAATTCTAAAAAAAGTTAATATTTAAGAGGGATCCCATACAACAAAATATGTGATCTTTTTCTATTTTTGTAAATGTATATTAATAATGCCAACAAGTAGGCACTTGAATATCACAAAATATCAGTTGTATTTACATTTTTATAATTATTATTATAAAATAAATTAATATTAAAATGAGTTAATATTAAAATTAATATTAGAATAAGTATAATTTGTTAAATGTTTTTGTGTGCAATAAACTGTTAAATAAAAATAAATAAATAAATTAATGGAATCCCATACTGCTCGCATTTGGCCGATTTTGTTAACTTTTGTTTTACTTGTACTTTTACAACAGCAATAAGTGTGACCATAATATTATTATGCCACCAATCGTCTTCTATAACACCATGATCTTCTCGAAGGTTGCGTCAGAGTTAATTAGGGTAATACGGCGCAGTAAAGTTTTACCACCGTCGGTCCAGCATCGATATATTGAACTCAGTGTAAACATTCTCCAAATTGCACATCCAATTTTATATCCTTCATATCATTTTATGTTTTGAAGAAAGACTGCTTAAGCTGGATTTATTTGAAGGAAAATTATTCTGACAATGAGGTACATTTTTTGAGTTATAAAGTAATGGACCCACAAGCACTATAATTATATTATTCGACACTACGAGTAGGTGGCACTTTTCTTAAGAATAATTGAAGACATGGATGAAGTAGACTAAGTTAAGTACATTTTGAAAATATTCGTCTTTTGGCATATATGGAGGCTATGAGTAATTATCCTCATGTTATGAAATGTTACTCCATTTCATCCACTTACCTACGTCTTGAATTATTATGAATCAAATTTCATATCTACTGAACCCTCCTAATTCCAATAAATCGTGTAGCACGATCGTGGTTAAGTGATATTATATTCAACTCAAATAGATATTGTGGATAATTATTCTTCATGAAACGTCCCTAAATCGTGTCATGACTCATGAATGTTAATAAGTTCGACTTTTCCACTTCTGATAAAATCTATGTATTTAAAACAAAATGGGACAATCGCTTTCATAATTGGTTTCACGTGAAGAGGTCTTCAGTTTGCATAACGTTTCAATTAACGGAAACTTCTTGGCGGTGATTAAAGTTTCTGCCTTTTTATCTCGGAGGTTGTACGGGGAAATGATCTTTACTAAATGGAAATGAACAGTTCTTTTATAATTGACTACTGTCTACGTAAAAAGTGATAATTGGTCGAGAAAAATGGACTAAATAGTATAATATTAGGGCAGGGATGGCGAACTAATGGCATAAAAAAATAACATATATACGGTCGAATTGAGAAACCTCCTCCTTTTTGGAAGTCGGTTAATGATAATAGAATGGCACGTTTATGACTTCTTCAGAAAAATTTCTTAAGAAAAGGGCACGTTGATACAAGAAATTTCGCCATCCCTCTGTTATAGGGTATTAAATCACTAGGTCACCAAGGTATTTAAGTTTTAACACACATTAATGTTCATTACAAAATTATGTGAAATATTTTTTTCCAATAATTGTGTTGTCCACTCTATACTAACAAAACTTTGGCCAATTCGTTATTAGAAATAAGACTTTAATGTATTTTACTGTACTACTATCCATATTTCCATACAAATATTAAAAATGCGAAAGTGTAGCTGTCTGTCTGTCTGTTACCTCTTCACGCCCAAACCGCTAAACCGATTTCGCCAAAATTTGGCATGAAGATACTTTGAGTCCCGGGAAAGGACATAGGATACTTTTTATCCCGGAAAAATGTACGGTTCCTGCACGATAAGCGAATTTTGGCGCAACGGAGTTGCGGGCGGCACCTATAGGTCTACCAGAATCTGATGGAAAAAAGTGAGAAAATAAATTGACTCTAGCAATACCAGGGTAATAGGAATAAAACATTTTCATCCTTTTTTATTCCTTTAGGGGCATATTTTGCGTGTGAAACATTATCCAATGATCAAGGATATTTTTTGAAAATCTGCTTTCAAAAATTGCCATCAGATTCTGGTACACCTATAGTTACTTAATTTTATTATATACTAGTTTAATATTATAATGTTTTAACCAAACATGCCCTACGTAAAGAGGTAAACATATAATATTCCTAATCAATAGCTTATCTCGTACCAACGCGATAAAAATTATCCTACATCATAAAAACTCGTTAGTACTTTAAGCGGGTACTAGATAATATCATGTAACGACCTTTTAAACCGACTTAAAAAAGAGGTTATCAATTCCACGTCTATGTATGACGTAATATTATAAGAAATGCCCAGTTTTCGTATGTTAGTTATATCAGCGTCTGAACAAATGTCCAAGTCTGTATAAGCAAAAGTATGCATATTTTTGCGTTTGTTTTCGCATATTTCCGATACTTCGATTTCAGTTTTTTCATTGTTATAGGTATTTTTCAACTTAGGGAATACTGCATGTTTCATTAAAATCTGTTCTGTAGTTTTTGAGATATGGAATTTTCAGTACAATTTTGAAGTTGGTTTTATTTTTTTAACACACCACTTGCTAGAAAGTCAAAGTATATAAGTAAACTCCTTCTTTTTAGAAAGTCAGTTAATAAAGTCTAAAAACAGCCTTTTATCCTCGTAAGCTTCCTTTACATTGTACGATACCTGTGTTTGTCCTCCGTTAAGCTTCATAATGTATTCATCGTGTTACGCCAAGCGTTGAAAAGACTTTACCTTCATATTATAATGAAATTGCGGTATTTTTAGAAGTTTATATAATCTATATGCCCATCTTGGGTCATAATGGAAAACCATGATTGTGCAAGTGTATTAATTATTCACATCGGCAATCATGCATACTAATATTATAAATGCGAAAGTGTGTCTGTTTATCTGTCTGTCTGTTACCTCTTCACACTTAAACCACTGAACCGATTTGAGTGTTGAGTGCCGGGAAAGAGAAATCTTTTTATCCCGAAAAAGTGTACGGTTCCCGCGCGACAAATAAATTCTGGCGCAACGGAATCAACTTGTAAATAAAATTTTGTAAATCGTAATCATCACATTGTGTATCCCAACATAGCTGAGATACAGAATAAAATTAATATCATCAGTGCGAAGATTTGTTAAAATATCTACTTACGTAAATAACAAATTATAATACTTACCAACTTTTAATTTTTCTAACTCTTCGACCGGAACATCCTGAAAATACACAATCGAGTTATACTCTCGTCTTGGGAACTATGAGGCGTAACTTTAGAAGTTTTAGCAATTAAAATTTTAACAAAACAGACTTACAAGGCTGTTTTGGCACGTGGCTGAAATCAACGCCGCTTTAGGCTGTGTACACACGGCGTCGCAGCGGCAGCGGCACCGCCACCGCGGCGGTGCAGCTCCATTATTCATCCTTGTATTTCAATGGACCCAGGGTTGATTCAGACCGCGACGCGACGCGTAGATGCATTTCTACGTCTCACGCAATTGAAATCTGTCAAATCCATACAAATGTATGCCGCGCCGCGCCTCGCCTCGTCGCGTTGCGGTTTGAATTGAACCTTAAGATTCGCTTACACGGGCAATAATTGCTCGGCGACACGAATGGAGCGATCTGGAGCAATTAGTTGAGCAATGTGGAGCAATTTATTTCATATCGCTCAATATCATATCGCTCAAATATTCGATGGCCACATTACTCAATATTGTATTGCGCAATATTGCTGCTTGTTGCTGCAAATTGCTTGATGTAGTCGTGACGTCAAAGTTGACGAGAATTGACTGGAGTTGAGCAATTTTTGTTGCCCGTATAAGGAAGCATTACACACGGCGCCGCCGCGCCGTTTCGCCGGCGATACCGTACCGCTGCCGCTGCGGCGCGTGTGTAAACACGCTTACTGTAAAATATCAGTGTTTCACAGTCACGGTCTCCTATTAAATCTTTATCCATAAAACGCGACAAAACGCCTTATCTATTATAATATTATGTTCAGTCATTGAATCTAACACATCCTAATACTTCACTGCACCTGCGTCCATTTTTATATATTATATTGTTTTAAATATCATTTAACTTTGTATAAAAAACTTATAAAACGAGCATTTGTACAACGTACGTTTTCCATTTTATATGACATTTCCTCTGTAGCAGTCAGAGGAAGAATATTCTCAGAATATTCTTATGCTTTCTTCGGAATATTGAAAAAATATTCATTCGATATTCTAATGAAATTAAGGAGCATTATTTATTGTTTCTACAAAAGTATGCTTTATGTGGGGTATACCGTATAATATGCTACAGGCTAGCAAGGGAGGTATGTGTGTGGGACGGCTATTATGCGCTCTATGTTGACATTCTTAGAATTTCCACCAAAATTTATTCTATCTCACATTTGCGTCTACGACGTTTCGCTAAAGTTATGTTTTTTTTTTTATTCAGGGTGAAAGCTTTAACAATTTTAATCTTTATTATGTATATTTTCACTCCAATTTTATTTTCTTTCTAAAAAGTATACTTTACACTATATATACTGTATTCTAGTCTAAATAATAACAACGCCTACAACTCTACAAGGCACAGGTTCGGCCTCATATGGAATATTGTTCTCATCTCTGGGCAGGGGCGCCAAAATACCAACTGCTGCCTCTGGATTGTATCCAACGAAGGGCCGCTCGAATTGTTGACTGCCATAGTGTTTCAAACAGCTTGGACCCCTTGGAATTACGCCGAGATGTAGCTTCACTCTGCATCCTCTATCGGTTGTATCACGGGGAGTGCTCTGAGGAATTGTTCGGAATCATACCACCTGCAACTTTTCGCCATCGTCCCACGCGAAAAATATACCATCCTCATCACCTTGATGAGTGGCAGTCTTCCACAGTGCGTTTTTCGCGTAACTTACTGCCGCGCACTGTAAAACTCTGGAACGAACTGTCACCAGCAGTTTTTCCGGACCTATACGACCTGCAAACCTTCAAGAAAAGAGCGTATTCCCTCTTAAAAGGCCGGCAACGCACCTGCAGCTCTTCTGATGTTGCGAGTGTCCATGGGCGACGGTAGTTGTTTACCATCAGATGACCCGTTTGCTCGTTTGCCCCCTTATTCAATAATATATATATATATATATATATATATATATATATATATATATATAGTGTCACAATATAGACATTTCACGTATTTACTATTCGTCTTATAGCTATATTAATTAACTTGATCTTCGGAATTTGAATATTAAAGAAACATGTACTAGCTTTAGTGATCTAATTAATATTATAATTGAGTTAATATTAGAAACTTAGAGTAGGCTTAAGAGAGAAGTTAGCTCAAACCTACGCTCAAACCTATTTTGATAATAAATTATAATTAATTACTACCTAATTTTCAGTGCCAAAGTCATAATTTGCCAAAGTTGTGATTTGTAGTTATTATTTATTTCTTAAGGCCTAATCGATTAATATTATTTTTCTATTTCTATTTTTTATGAATTATAGAATTACTCACAGACTTAGATTCCTCCTGATTTGCTCCTGAAACAGAGAAAAAAGGATTTAAGGAATGCAATTTTTATAACATAGTAAATTTTGTATTATAATAAATAAATACGAACAAAATATGTGACAATAATATTTTTATAATAAATTCATTTTCAAATCAATATTATAGTTTTTTTTATTTGTCTATTCTATCCCACTGCTGGGCAAGGTCTTCCATCTGTATAGTTAATAGGTATAAATTTATGTTGTTATGGAATATTTGTGATATTCCTATGTACAGACAATAGGCTTCATTTATTGGAGTTCCTTTGGTGCAGTGATTGTGCGTTATAATATTGCTTATTCTTTAATTTTTAACAACACTGTCTAGCGATAAAAAGAAATCATGTAGTACTCGAGAGATTAATCAATCGCTATGAAAAATTCATAAAATAATAATTCGTAATCCTACTTTTAGTTATTCGGTAGAAAAGTAACCGCTCATTCTCAGTTTCTCACTTTCCACATAAGAAAAGTAAAATAATCCTAATATAAAATAATCTTAATATAAAACAAATATTAAATAATAATTCTTTACAAACAGTAACCATAACGAGTCTTAGAAAACAGAAAATACTTAGAGAATACGCAAAGAAATACGTTATTTCTATTATAATTGTTGTGAAAACACCAGACCTACAGAGCCAAACGTTCAACATCTACACAACGGCCAATAAAAATTAATTTAGGGTCTAAAATGTAAATGTTCTCCAGAAGTTCCAGTTGATTATTAAAGTTTTGTTATAAAAAAGGATACCTTGTAATTATAAAACATTTATTTAGCAACATAAATAGCACAATACACGTTATTGTAAAGGATTACGGTTTATGTCCTGAATCCATTGAGAAGTGCGCACGTAGCATTAACGTAGCATACGCGTAGCATTCACGTAGCACGCGCGTAGCATTCACGTAGCAAGCGTACCAAGCGGGTAGCATTTACGTAGCACGCACGTAGCAGTCACGTAGCACGCGCGTAGCATTCACGTAGCACGCGCGTAGCATTCACGTAGCAAGCGCGTAGCATTTACGTAGCACGCGCGTAGCATGCACGTAGCACGCGCGTAGCAATTTACGTCCTATGAGATTAGAATTCAAGTAGCACGTATGTAGCTATCTGAACTCAATGTATAGAAGCCTGCAGCTACTTCGACTCACACATTTCGAAATCAGCTGTGAGGTCCATGACCTTTCGAGTCATAGAGATTTTAATGTTGTTTGGTTTTTTCTAAACAATACTTACAATGATTCAGATATTACAACTCCAATAGCTTTGTCCACACTGTGCCTCTTTTTGTTCATCAAGTGTATGCGTTATAGCGCACTCAAAATGGCACGTGAGGCATGCCCGCGACGTTATGACACTTTTCTTTCAACGCGGGTGGATTTCGACGCATTCAATTATTGAATATGCCAAACGAAAGTTGAATAAAAAGATGATGACGGTCATTTAATATGGAATTACATAATGTGGACATAGAGCCTATTGTCTTTCATCATCATATTCTAGTTTCATTTTCAGAAATTTTCGTTGCAAACCAAGTAATTAACTGTCAAGTACATAAATCATTTTCCATTAATATCGACTTAACCTGAATGCTGTAAATGGGTCACGAGTGCAGCTGTATTGGGGACAAGGTTAGTTCGATAACTTCCACCCTAAATACTATTTGCTCCCACTATTACTGTACTTAGCGTTCCATTATTGTGAGTGCTCACAGCAAGATTCAATTCTCTATCATTAATGGATGGAATAGAAATTAAGAGACAAGAATAATTGGTGCAGTATCAGCAATTCCCGTGCTCTATCTGCAGGAATAAAAGCCCAACATACAATAGAATGCGGGCCTGGGGTACATAATATCATGTAACTGCCGCACTCAGAGACGAACACGAATTACTTATCTATTAATATATAAATCTCCTGTCACGATGTTTGTCCGCGATGGATTCCTAAACTACTTGACCGATTTTAATGTTGTTTTTTTTAATGTGTGCTTTTTTCTAACTTGAGATATAGGATAGCTTAGATCTTTAATTATAGTCGCAATTTTATATTATTACAAATTATTTTACAACCTGAGACTGACGGCGACCATTGTTTGTGCGACGGGATAGCGATCGACGTTGCCATGGTAACATACATATTTAGTCACTTCAATAAAATAATATGGCAAATACATAATATATTATGGCAAAGCAACGTTTGCTGGGACAGCTAGTCATAGGTTAATATAATAATATTAACCCATCAAGCCCCATAAGCTCACCGGTGAGCGAGACATAATAGAATAACAATAGATTTCCAAGAATCCACGATCGAAGGATTAATAACTAGATGACGACTACAACTCCATTGCGTCAAAATTCGTTTATCAAAAAGTCAATGTCCATTCCCGGTACTCAAAGTATATCTATACCAAATATTAGCAAAATCGGGTGAGCGATTTGTTTGTGAAAAGGTAACAAACAAATAGACTTTTGACTTTATAATATTAGTATGATTATTATTATAAAAAAGTTCCAAATTGTATTTTTATTGTTATGAAAACTGTCACTAAATATTAAGCAGTCCCTTCTAACATTAAAACCTTTGAATGTCATTTAAGGTTTGCCATAAAGGGATATTCCTTCAGTCTCAAAGGATTAGAATATTAGAGATTCGAAGTTTTAGATCCCTCGATATCAAGATGTCAAAAGCAATCGACCCATACGACAGGGTTGAAGAGATAAAAGTTTCTTCACTTTAAGAATGTTTTATTATTATATCTTGTATTTGCATGGTCGCATGAAGTCATCGCTCATTAGTCATCCGTGCCCAGTACATGGCAATCAGTTTGCGTTATAACTGTACATATTTTTCGCCTCAACTCTGACGCTGGCAACTCCTAAATGGGGAGGCTTTCGCCAAAAGAAAAAGAAGGAGTTTTGCCGGGAATACGAAAGAGTGACGTTGTGTTTTTATATTATTTTCTATTATATTGTTTTTATATTATAAAATTGTGTTATTTCGGTTTTTAATGTGTAATATTGGTAGAATATTAACCATTAAATATTCGTTTTCGTGCTTGTGTGTGGGCAAGTGATACAACTTCAAGAAACGTGCCATTTTGTGTTCCCTCCAAAACTCCATCGAAAGTTTTTGTAAAGGGTCTACCACTTTACTAAAACAACTGACTTGACTCGTTGACTTTACTGACTACTTTTTAGACTTTGACTCATCTTTGACTAGACTTTCGACTTGACGATAATCTGGAAAAACGACATGAAAATTTTATAATTTTTTTACGATAATTTTTTTCCCGCCAATACTTTACTTGACACTAGCCATGGTTTAAAAGCCGAGCGCCATAACAAGAAAAAAAAGAAGAAGAAGAAGAATCTTATCGTATTAATTACCTGTCATACCCGCATTTTTATCAACATTCATTATGCAGCGTCGTCACGTTGGTCCACTATACGATTTTACACCCTTGCTAATATAAATGTTGAAACAGAGAAGAACTACATGATTTTATGCTCAACTTATTTTTTAAATCAGTGGTACTCAACCTTTTTTTATACCCGCCGGGACTTAGTGGCCCGCGTGAAGTCAAACTTTGTTAAAATTCATGCCCACCGACAAAATAGTGAAAAGACGTCGTGAAAGTCGTGAAAATTTTTGATTTTTAAATAGGTAATTTTGAAGAACGTTATTTTAACTCAAAAAAATTTTGGTTGCGGCTCGCGACACCAAGACCAAAACGGGTTTTTGGCCCGTATAAAAAAAGATTGAGTACCACTGTGCTATAATCTCTGTAACACATGTTGTTATACAATTTCATTTGATAAAGAAAAGTTTCACACACAAACACATACAAATTTAGTATTACGTAGTAGATTACGTATCATACATAAAAATATGTATATTATTATTGCGATGCCATAATATCGGATGATAAAATTTCCATAAAAATTATTGAGCATCGAATCAGCGACATGGCATTGTTACTGAAATGTAATTGTGGAAAAATTTTGGGGAGTGTTCATACTAGATGGCTGAGAACGTAATATTTTGAGGGGAATTATTGAGGGGTACAGAGCGTGGATATGAATAGACACATGAATAATAATTTGTCTTTTATTAAATATTAGATGACGCGCGGGAGCCGTTCATTTTTCCGGGATAAAAAGTATCCTATAGGTATACTTTGCCGGGACTCAAGGGGGCGTCCACAAATTACGTGAGGTGTTTTCTTGAATAAGAAAACACCTCACGTAATTTGTGGAATAATTTTAAAAAAATTCTTTTTGAAGGTGAGATTTCGTGAGATTTTATTCAAACCCCTTCCCCCCCAAAAATCTCACGTGAGATATTTCAAAATATGGGTTTCTCACGTAAACGTTTGGTTTGATAGTCAGTAGTTTTTCTTTCGAACGAATTTGTTAATGATCATAATCGTATAACGATTACGCTTAGCGCGCGATCAGACGTGCGCGTTTTCTGCGCGTTTTTTGCTCGCGCGGATTCAGCACCGTTTGGAAAAATACGCGACACGCGCTGAATGATGAATCCGCGCGAGCAAAAAACGCGCAAAAAACGCGCAGAAAACGCGCACGTCTGATCGCGCACTACGATTAAATATTAAGCATATGTATAATATGGATGAAATGGACCAAAATAGTATTATTTTGCTGAGGACAAAATTACGTGAGATTTGCCGAGACCCCCTCTCTCCCCAACGTGAGATTAGATGAGATTTGACTCGACCCCCTCCCCCCCTAAACACCTCACGTAATTTGTGGACGCCCCCCAAGGTATCTCCGCACCAAATTTTAGCAAAATCGGTTCAGTGGTTTAAGCGTGAAGAGGTTACAAAAAGACAGACAGACGGAGTACAGACACACTTTCACATTTATAATATTAGTAGGTTTGGATTGCATTTATTTGAAGGGGGTACAATTATTTCGTTTTTTTATAAAATAAGGGGGCAAACGAGCAAACGGGTCACCTGATGGAAAGCAACTATCGTCGCCTATGGACACTCGCAACATTAGAAGGGCTGCAGGTGCGTTGCCAGCCTGCTGCAGGCAGTACTTAGGATACTGTGTGATGCCAACACGCAGGCTAGTTAATAGTTCTCATTGACGTCATAATTATTAGGACCAGCTTATATTGTAAGGTGACAAGGCGATGTGTTTTAAATGAGCCATTCAAAATTGTAAACAAAATGGTACACATTGTGTTTACAAAAGTTAGGTTGCCTAAGATTCTAATTTTGAGTAGCTAATTTTAAAATACATCGTATCGATTTGTTTTTACGCTCCGATTCCGATCCAGTGGACGCACACCTTTAGGCAGACCAATAAAGACGGTGTTTTGTATTCTATTCGCGTCCCGGCCTTGTCACTTAGCCGTCGTCAACATGAAAACAATGGGGCCGAGCTTAAAATAAAATGGCGGAAAATTAACACAACGTGGCCGTATGGTGATTCCCACACTGATGTAGCTACGCGCGTATGGAGAAAGCCTTATTTAATAGTTGGGTAAATGCAAATCATCAAATGCAGGCATCAAATGCGTTGTTATAATTTTCATAAATTATATTTGTTCTTTTGTTACAAATGCTTAGTGATCAATTATTCCTGCGAAGCGAACGCTACGTTTAAATTCTACTGCTGCAGTAACAACACCGTAAATTAACGTCCTGAAATTATAATAAGAGTAACTTTTTGGTTAACTCTTGTATGGGAAAATATCATGACGCTCGGGCCCACACAAAAATATTGCTCTTTCAGCGCTGCTACTTTCACAGTGAACTCTACACAAGGAAATACATACACATCTTAACGTGTTATCACTTAATTTTGTTAGTACTCCCTTTATATCTCTAAATTACCTTTCTTTTACGGGCTTTAAATTTCTAAATCTGTTCGGTTGTGTGAAGAGGTGCTTAAGCGTGAGTTTTTATACTCATAACATTATGGACTTGCCCGCTTCTGCTCATGATATCAAGCTTTTATGTTCGTAGCCTCCACATCACACTTTATCTCCTAAACTTTTGTTTGTATACTCAACTAATTTAACAACAACATGGACCAGTTTGAAAACAAACTTTGTAAAATAACGAGGCGTAAGTTTTCTGATAACTAATTTTCAGTGAAACCACACTGAAACTTTTCCGAGAATTTAAAACAAACTAATTAATTATTACGGACATGAAAGAGGCGTGTATAAATATACACCTGTGTACAATTTATAATTTGTGTCTGTATAAATATTTAAATGGATGTATAATTATTGCTATGTACTCAAAAACAATTAGTATTTAATTAAACACAAATAATGTTAATGCATTAACAACTGCCTATTTGGTCGAAATTTTGCGTATTGTATTTTATGCTAATGTACAAGTGGCAAAGATATGCGGTCTTGCCACAAAAGATTTAAACATCTGTTGAACAGTTGTTTTGAGACAATTTTGTATGGAATCTTTCTCTAATCAACTGTTCAACGGGTGTTTAAATCTTTTGTAGTAAGACCGTTAGGGTCTTACTACAAAATATTTAAGACCGTAAATGTTTAAAGGATAGTTTGAAAGGATTTATAATCATTCGATCGTGGATTCTTGTAAATCTATTGTTATCCTGTTGTGTCTCGCTCACCGGTGAGCTTATGGGACTTGATGGGTTTAATGCATTAAAATGTTGCAACACAAATCATAATTGAATTCACCACAATTCTATGACAATAATATTTAATGTCGTATCATAATGTTATAGAATTTACAAAGTACTTTTTACAAAAATTCCGTTGTGGGTGCAGAGTATAGACGTCAGACAGTGCACTATCTCAAGCAATATATCTATGAGACGTAATGTTTATGTCACCCTATCATGCTTATGTTTTAACAGTTTAACATTATGAGTTTGTTATTATTCTGGATTGAAACGTATGCCACATTTTATTGTGAAATCGTTATATTTACATTCAATACATTCAATGCATGCTACTCAGCTTGGATTAGCAGAGTTACTATTTATAAGAAGCGGCTAACAAAAGTCAAACAGAGGACGTACAATGAAAATAATTGAACTGAAAAAAGTAATCCCCCGCCGATAAAAAAGGGACCCAGCGACAAAAGGTCGCTCGTAAAAACTAAGAACTGCCGATAGGTTTTATATGTTCCGAATATTGGGTCATACATTATGATTTTTATATCAGACAACGTTTGGAGCGTGTGGACTCTTTCTAAAATTAACGGCCCGATTCTTTTACCTCGAATGAGCTTCGAACTCGAGTGACCAGTGAGACGAAAAGAGTACGTGAGTGAGACAGCCTGATGTTGAGTTTCTCCAGCTGTATAGTATAAATAATAGCTATTTGCACTGTTATGAATTGTAGTTAAGTGTCTAAAATTTCAGCGAATAAAATCGTTATTTTAACGCTATGGTATAGTATAATAATACTAATAATAATTATAATAAGCATAAGTAAATAAGTAGTGCTAATGTCGAAAGTTTCACAGAAATTTAATGTTACTTTAATTAAATGAAAGCGTCGACGGAAAATGTATGGAACTGTTGTTAAAATTATTACTATCGTAAAATTAAACTAAAGAACCTAATCTTGAAATGCGGTCGTTTGACAAAAATAATAAGTAGTTATGAGGCAGGTACATTGATAAGCTTCTTTGTTCAGTGAGTCTTATTACGTTTGAATGTAAAAATTGAAGACGAAATTCCAGATGTTATCCTATTAGATGCGTAATAAAAGCTTAAGTATCATTGTTGACTTAAATACCATTAACTTGTTACATTTTTCCTGTCATGTTTTTGATCACGAAAAATATTTTGTGTACTTAGTATGTAATAGGCTACTTAGGATTAATTTTATAATATCCAAGAGTTTGCGCAGTGCACATGTGTGCAAAAGGAAACAATATTATTTTTTTATGTCTATTCTTTTCTCTCTCTCCCTTGAGTAGTTTGCGCAGGGAAAGGACACGACACGACCGGTGAGATTTGGCGGCAGAACGACTTTTCACATGCCTATACAACGCATGGTTAATTGATAAATTATAAAAATTTAGTTTGTTATTATTTTTATTTTTAGCATTATTTCGCGGAAGATTGCTAAAAATAAAAAAATTACAAACTAAATTTTAAGCTATGGATCTCCGCAAAGTAACGCCTGATTCCATTAACTATTGATAAATTATAATCAGCTTGTACTATCCTAAACAAACTGCAATGCATTATTTACGCAGAAACTAAACCCACAGTCTACGAGTCAAATGCCAAACTTTTATCCACTGGACGACAGAGGCTAACATTGATAGAACAATAGACTGTACGTGCAATATGCATCCTATAGTCCTGAATACCTACTTACTGCATAATAGAGAATAGGCTGAGTGCATAGTACACGGACACTTCACTCAATAGCACTTCTCATAGTAAGGCGAGCTGTAGGGGTAATAAACTATATAGACTTGTATTATACGCAGTACCTACTTACGCAAACCAACATACTGTTATCTTATCTTATCTTAATATATATATATATATATTTCTTGTGTGCGTGTGTATGTGACTGAACTCCTCCTAAACGACTGGACCAATTTTGATGAAATTTTTTGTGTGTGTTCAAGGGGATCTGGGAATGGTTTAGATTCACAATTTTGTCCGCTGGACAATGTTTTTTTAATTAATTTTTAATTTATTAGTAGTTGTTGATTTTGGAATATTTTACATTGGATCCGACAGACGGCGCTACCATCGTAGTGTCAAATTTTAAATAATATTCGAATTCGAATTTTAATTTTAGTCTGTCCCGACAGTTAGCGCTGCGATCAAATTAAAAAAAAATACTTTATATACTTAATATGGCAAAGAAACGTTTGTCGGGACGGCTAGTAATATATAAAATTCTCGTGTCACAATGTTAGTCAGCGAACTCCTCCGAAACGGCTTTACTGATTTTTACCAAATTTTATATGCGTATTCAGTAGGTCTGAGAATCGGCTACTGGGTGCTTTATATATTGATAAGTGCATTTGTTAAATAAATAATAGTAAATTATTACAACCTGAGACTGACGGCGACCGTTGTTTGTGCGACGAGATAGCGATCGACGTTGCCATGGCAACATACTTATTTAGTCACTTCAATAAAATAATATGGGCGAAATGGGCGAAAAAATAATATTTCGTACTGATTATCTTATACTGAGAAGGTTCAAGGTAAAGTTTTCCGCTTCCGATACATTTTTCTAGACGTCATTCCGAATCTAATGAGCTATCGCACGTATTTTTAAGAGTCTTATCTCTTTATTTCGCCATTCTCAACTTATCGTTTAGGCCTTAGACTAAACTAAGTTACTAACTTAGAGGATAAAAACGGGACCCTATTACTGAGACTTCGATGTCTGTCCATCTGTCTGTCTGTCACCAGGCTGTATCTCAAGAACCGCTAAAGCTAGACTTCTGAAATTTTCACAGATTGTGTGTTTCTGGTGTCGCTATAACAACAAATACTAAAAACAAAATAAAGTTAATATTTAAGTGGGGCTCCCATACAACAAACGTGTTTTTTTTTGTCTTTTTGCTCGTAATCCATAATGGCAACATGTAAACACTTGAAATTTTCACAAAATCCCAAAAAATTAAAATAAAATAAATAGTTAAGGGGGCTTCCATACAAAAAACACTATTTTTCCGTACTTTCACTCTATCACAGTACGGAACCCTTGGCGAGTCCGACTCAAACTTGGCCGATTGGCCGGGCGGCGTGTCGTTGCGTGACGTGGTTGCGTCGTGGTTGCGACGTAGTTGCGATGTGGTCGGTATTTTACAAGTGGTCGACAACGACTGCAAAATGTGGTACGTGTGAATGGTCTAGTTCATTTACAATACGAAATATACGCCCGATCACGTCGTGTGTTTGTCGTGTGGTTGCGGTTGTCGTGTGGTTGTGGTACGTGTGGGTTGGCCCTAAGTCGTAAAAGTCTTAAGGGATTCGAGAAATATTGGCTGGACAATTTTTACGTAACGTATTACGCAAAGAAAGCCCTTTGTGTAATAACAAGCTCAGGATTTAGGTTCTCAAAGAATTTGTCGTTTGCATTCATACTATCTTGACAATTCGCAGATTCCTTAAGCCTTTCACAATTCACGTAATACCTTTACAATAAAATTCCTTGCGACGCAATGGTATATTTTTAATATACAAATAAGGTAGGTTTAACCGGTACACTTTAAAGACCCTTTAAACTTTTTGCGTGTAAATGTACCTTATATTGTGTGCTATTGTAGAACTTATCTACGAACAAAAATTTAGAAATTAATATTTCGTAATTACATTTTAAACTTTTAATTTAAAATTTTAACTTATAATTTAAAACATTTTATGTAAACAATTTGAATACGGCCGTGCCTTTGCTAAAAAGCTTGGCTGGGGCACTGCCGTGCCCCCAGATTATATCTTGTGTTCTTCTTCCATAACTCTAGGAATCGGCTAACGTCTATTTATCGTACCAAAAATAACTAGTACTTATGTTATAAATATTAAAAATGTTATCTCCTTTACATCTTATATCTTTTTTCACGTCACAATACCCCTGTGATCATCGGGTTATCACTCATTAACCACTGCCGCCTACGTGGGCGGTGTGGGCCGAAACCCATAATATATTATGAACCAAAACCCATTAATAATGTAATCAATTCATACGACTTAATCGTAGTCTACTTAATTAATTACTCATAAATTTAACGGTCGACCTATTTTGGTAAATATTTAGATCTATTAGAAGATTAAGTTTAGTGAAGTTAGAAGGTTCTAAAGGTTCTGTTCTGTGTAGATTTGTATGTCGCTGTATAAAAATTCAGTTTATTTAAGAATACAAATACTTTTATATAGTAATACTTTTTGACCCAAATTTAAACGACGCTAAATATTTTATAAGTTTTAAACTTTTTCCAATAGTATAATTAATTTTTTAAACTGTTGCAAACACCAATTAAGAAGTTTTACTTTAAAATTACACGTTTTTTTAAGCCAGGTTCCTTACAATTTATTTTCGTAAAATGTTTTAATTTTAAAAATTTCGCAACGGATTTGGATGCTCTTTTATTTGAATAGAGTGATTCCGTATTCGTTCGTATAATACATGCATAATTATATAGTAGAAAAACACTGATAGAGGTGAGATCTTGGTGTTACCTAAGCCGCGGCATAAAACTTACGTGTTTAATGTTTATACTTGTGCCGTAAAAATCCAAAACCTATAAACACCACCCAAAATTAGCAGCATAAGTAGACAAGAGATAGACAGACACATTCCCATGACATTATTATTTATTAGTATTTAAGCATTTATAAACATTCATACGAAACTCGTTCAATATAACGCTGCGTTCACTAGACAATGATTTCTGCGTGGGTGGTCCGCGGTTGTTGTGGTGGAAACAATCGTTAAATGTGACCTTGGCCTTATACAGTCTGTTACTTTGTATCTGAAGATTGTCTCGAAACATCAGTCGCTAAGCCAAGCAATACGTTGTAATATGGGAATATGCCTCAGTTTTCAGCATCAAAATATGCCTCAGTTTTTATCTAAAGTTACAAAGTTTTATGTAAACTTGTAGAGTTGTAGAGTATTTTATGATGTTATATTTTCGTTTAAGTTGCGTTATAGAAGATAAATGTTTTCAGGTATATAAAGCCCTGAAAATATTGTTGTTAAAGTGTTGTATTGTCAAAAAGATTCCACATAATATCAGATAGAAATTTTTAAATTTTAAATTGCTGCAATATAACATGTGGTGTATAAAGAATTCTCTTTACAATTTTCATAATTGCTGTCTGTGTGTTATAATATTTTAATACATTAATATAATAATCTTTTCTGTAATATGATTTTAATGTATCACTGAAATTGGTGTTTTATTAGATTAAATTTCATTTTGCGTTCATTTCATGTCATTCTGTAATACTTGAACAACAAATTAATATTCTATCAAAGAGATTCCAAGAACTGCTTTACGTAAGCCGAGTCTTTTATAAGACGTCTAAGGATTACAAAATTTAATTTTTCACTCTTCTTATTTTAAGTTAAGGTTAAGATGAGTGACTTGTGAGTTACGTCGTGTAGTCAGAAAAATGTTGCACCACAGTTAACATAATATTCTATACTGTACTCGGCGAAACATGGCGATGGGGGTCATCGACTCCCTGTCAAAAACTTGTCATATAAGCCCCGATTGACAGTGAAGTGTCAGATGTTGACAATCGCGGCTTTGTATAGAAAATGACAAGTTTTTTACAGGGAGTCATTGACCGCTATCGCCATGTTTCACCGATTACAGTATAGGTCAGTTTACAGTTTACACCCATTATCGACTTGTTATATTCAGAACTAGGTAAACGAGTTGCGCCAAAATTCGTTTATCGCGCGGGAACCGTACATTTTTTCGGGATAATAACTATCCTATGTCCTTTGTCGGTACTCAAAGTATTTCCATGCCAAATGTTAGCAAAATCGGTTCAGCGGTTTGAGCGTGAAGAGGTAACAGACAGACACACTTTCATAATATTACATTTATAATATTAGTTGGATAGTCTAGACTCTAGACTCTAGACTCTAGACTTAGAGGTATTTATAGTCAAAGGCTTAGTCTTAGTTGTTTACGTATTTTTGTCAAAGCTCTTTGATATATACTTGAATATAAATGGCGGGCTTCTGAATTATTCATCGGAGTTTTTCTCAAAGAAATAGGTCTTCCAAGTATTTTGGATTTCATTACTAGTTCTTGAACGTTACTTAATCTTAAATTATTTTTAGGAAAACTAAATTGTATTAAGTAGTAGGCAAATGTTATAAAGATTATTATTTAGGTAATGTTTATTTTACTGTATACAAACTATAATACTTTTATTGTAAAACATTAAAATTAAGACGATATACTTAATATTATTTAAAGCGTAAAAAGTATTTACTAGTAAAGTATTCCAAAACAGGTGCTCCCGTGCGCATAATAACGTATACTTACTTAGTAAAATTAATTTTTTAGTCCATTTTATTTTACACACAATACAATTTTGCTCAACGCATGATTTTAATGAAATTTGTACGTTGCTTATAAAAGAATTTCTTAGTCGAGATTGAGAGATATAATTTAATATTTGACTATAAAGGCTGTGTCAAAAGTTAATTTTTATAACCTCGTTACGCCCGCTGTAAAAGAAAGCATTGAACACTGGTGGCAAATTCAATTTGAGTTCGTCAGTGTCGACAGCTGTGGAAAATTGACTACGCGTTTGTACTTACTATACGTACGGTAAGTGCAGGCTCGTAGTAAACGCACATAATTGACGAACTATGTATATTCTATAGTAATTACAATTATTGTACGCCTCCGTGGTCCAATGGTTCAGAGCCCGGCTCTTGACTCTCGGAGGTCGTGGGTTCGATTCCCGTTACATGTTTTTTCCAAGTTTGGTTAGGACAATGCAGGCTGATCACCTAATTGTCTGACAAGTAAGATGGTCCATGCGTCGGATGGGCATGTAATTAAGACGCTTCTAATGATATGTCATTTGTCGAATTCTGATAAGTAGTTTAGAAGTTACGAGGGAACAGATGAACATGCATACATACATACATACCCTGTCAAAGTCATAAGCCTCCTTTTGCTTTGCCGTAGTCGGGTAAAAAGTCGGTCCTACGCCTGATCTCTCGCCAGTCGTGTCGGTCCTCCGTCCCACTGGGTTATGAGAGTAAAAGGATAGAGAGTGCTCTTGTGTACTGCGCACACACCTATAAAAATTACTCCTGCGTACCTGGCCTGCTTTCAATGAAACCGGCCACCGGCCAGTGTGTGCGCAGTAACACACTTGTACACTATAAAATTACTCCTCCTGCGTAACTGGCCTTGGTTTCAATGAAATCGCCCTCCGTTACCGAAACCGGTGTGGGAGTTATTAATAATTAAACTATTTAAAACAATTTTAACTTTAAATCACAGCGAGTTTGCGCCTTGACTACGTATCTGTACTTTCTATGATATGAATATAAGCTTATAGCTATAGTATTTTCTACAGAAGGATAGTTCTACTTAACGGTGCCAGAAGCCTCACATTTTGCGGGTAGCGGGTATCAAGCAGGGTCGGGGTGGCTCTTTTGGTGGAAGTCCGGTCTCAGGTAGACCGGCCGGTCGTGGAGGGAGTCCAGTGTTTGTTAGATCCGGGATATCCCTCCTTATACGGCTGAAGGCGAACCGCAGGTGGTTTTAGTGAGTAGGAGTCTCACATACCCCCGGGGTATCCAACCCGGGGCACCCATGATGGGTTTCCCCTGCGTTAAAAAAAAGGGTCGGGGTGGCTGCGGCGTAAGAAACTAAGCCCTTTCTTCGTCGGGTTGTAGTTTACAAAATTGGGTTTAATGTAATGTATTACAAAACACAACTGCCCGTAAACTCGAGGTAGAGTCCTGAGAAGGAAACCGGAGCTTGTATGACGATCTCCGTGGCTCAATTGATTGAGTATGTGGCAGCTCAAGCCGGGGGTCGCGGGTTCGAATCCCGCCGACGGAACAAAAAGTTCTTCAATGTTCCTGGGTCATGGATGTGTATTAAATATGTGTATGATATAATAAAAATCTTAAATATATGTATATATGTAATCTTAAATATAAGTATAAAAGTATTAAATATATTTCCGTTGTCTGGTACCTGTAACACAAGTCCTTCAGGTACTTAGCACGGGGCCAGACTGACGTGGTGTGGAGCGTCCATTATTATTATTATTATTAATTATTAAAAGTAGGAATTTGGATGTCATTTTTCTAAACATGAAGCCAATAGGAAAAGTGCTAAACCTGCTACAACTTCTACATTGTGTGTATTTTGTACGAGTCAGTTCATATAACATGAAAAATCTACTAGTAGCATATTTAAAAATATATTTAATGTATAAAATATAGCCCCATCAGTCATCACTGCCTCACAAAAAAAAGTAACATAATCCTTTAAAAAAACACTCGTCGTTTCGCAATTTTCTCGTCTAAAAACAGAAGACAGCATGTGCTATTGATTACGTGTCTGTCCGCCTGTCCAATATTGAGTTAGCGTCATGTCGACGCGACGAACGAGCAAAAAGATAAGTTGCTATCAATATCGCGCTCGCACGTGTCACACGATCGTAATATTAGTCGCAAAATGTGGAAAGGTTTAAGAAAAGAATCCGTATTCTCAATTTTTGGTCAATTTGTAACAGTTATGGACCCCAGTGGCAATGCGTGTTGATCTATTTAAATAAAAACTAGCTTAAGGGCGTTCCGTCCGGAGATTCCGTAATTGACCGTATTTAAAACCTTATAAACTTAAAACTCATAATCTGAAAGCTACAAAGTTATAATAAAAATACAGCAATAATCTTCAGTATATCAACATTCCTTTTGTCGTTTTAATTTTTCTATTTTTGTTTCTTATACTCATGATATCAGCTTCCAAAGTAATACCAATTTGTTAAAATTCAAGCATACATTCAGCATCTCCTTAGGATTTACAAATTACTTTTATTTGAAACTCACGCCAATAGATCGACAATATCATAAACTACATACCTATTCGCCGTTTTAATTTTTTTTTAGGGCAATTTTGAACCAAGATAAGTAAAAATAATAGGGTGTTGGTGCGATCTCGGCAACGCGGCAAATGTATGGCCAAGGTCGTTTGCTCGGGGAACAACCTTAAAGCCGAGCTTTTTAAGGGCTCGCGTCGTCACACCTTGACTGACTGATAATAATACAAATAATAAACACAATTCAATAGGCGTGATAGCTTTTTCGTAAAGTGTACCACAAAATATTCAGGTTTTGGGAAATATTAGGATTAATAATTTTTAATTTTGTTAGTGTCGCTAAAACTCGATAATGGCTGAACAACCTATTTGTCTATTTTTAATCCTGAAATATTGGAAGTTTAGGGAAGGTTATATTAGAAGAGAAGTGATACGAAATTACCGGGTCATCTAGTACAGAATAATTATATGTATTAAATATAAAATGTGCACACGCAAACGATAGAATGCTTAGCCGCTAGATATATTATTAAAATATAGAGACGCAGACGTCGTATACGGCTGCTAAATACCAAGCTACTTGCTACATAGTTAATATTAAACGCCTGTGTAAAATAAAAAACATCTATTTCTCCATTCAGTATTTCTTTTCTTTTATTAAATAAAACAGTTTTTTAAATAAAATACAACATATTATAAACATAAAAGAAAGTGTAAACCTCATTTTCGTACATTTTCCGGAGTTATTAGCTCTAATGCAATAATATTAATTGGGTAGCCACCGAATAATGTAGCGCTAACACGTTTAAGCTGGACGCGAGCCGGTGTTATGAGGGTTTTACATGCTAATGCATTATCTGAAACACAATTTTGCAATGCAAATTGATCGCTTTTGTTATTATGAATGGCTTGACATGAATAATCTAAAAATTAACCTAAATAAATCAAATTATATTCAATTTAATAAATCTCATAACAACAGACATAAAATAAAACTCAATATACCGAAAATAAAGGCAGTAGGTCATACAAAATTCTTGGGACTTATAATTGACGAAAATATCGACTGGAAACAACAAATAAATGAATTGACATGCAGCATCAATAAATTTGTATACGCATTAAGACACATCAAACAATTTACTAATAAGAAAACTGCCATATTATGCTACCGCGCTTATGTAGAGTCACTGCTGCGTTACGGTTTAATAATGTGGGGCAATAGCACACAATATGACAAAGCGTTTAAGGCTCAAAAAAGATGCGTCACTACCAGCTCTTTACTTCTTTGAGACATGCATGTTCGTATGGAAACAAGAATTATTTACTACGGCAGGGGAGATAAGTGATCGCAGTAGACGGGACCCCCACCGACTAGTAGTGAGCGACAACCCTAGATTAAGCAAATTTAACAATAGCTGTATTATTATGTGTGTCCAGTTATACAATAGAATACCGAAATGTATCAGGTCACTCAGCACAGGAATGTTTAAAATTAAATTATATGAATGGATAGCTAACCAGAATTTCTATAGTATTAAAGAGTTTTATAATAAATTGACTTAATAATATTTTAAATATCAAGATTATATTGACGTCTTTAAAATATATATTTGTAAAATATTATGTGTTAAATTAATTGTAAACTTAGAATAATGAACTGTAATATGCTATGTAATCTTTAATGTATGTATATATAGAATCAAGGTAGCAGGACTAAAATAATAATATTATATTAATTATGACCTTATGTGTAGAGACTCTAAACAGTGAAAAAATCAAAACTATGTATCTTTTTCAATTTTTGCACGCTATTGTCATAGCAAAACATGCAGCACTGTAACAATAACTGTAACAACCCATGTAACCATGTTTTTGAGCAAATAAATATGAATATGAATATGAATATTAAACACACTTTATGCAAATATTTCCTACTATTTGATGCCCGCAATTCCGTTGCGCCAAAACTCGTTTATCGCGCGGGAACGTATATTTTTCCGGGATAAAAACGTATCCTATGTCCTTTCCCGGGACTCAAAGTATCTCCATACCAAATTTCAGCAAAATCGGTTCAGTGATTGGGGCGTGAAGAGGTAACAGACAGACAGAGACACTTTCGCATTTATAATATTAGTATGGATGGGCTAGCTTTCGGCCCTACTAAAGTAACAATCATACGAAACCTTTAAACAAGGCTTTTTTTGTATAAGACACATCATAAATATTTCTAAATTGAATTTTGATTGAATTGAAAGTATAGATTGAAGTTAATAAATACAATATATTTCAACAAAACCTATTTATAACCACGCCACAAAACACTTTATATTTATACACCGACCACAAAATAATAACATGCTACAGTAATTCAATTTCTGTCTTCCCACCCACGCGCCAGAACTGCGCAGAACTTATTACTTATTATTTATTTACACACTAGAATCTAGATGATGCCCGCAACTCCTTTACGCCAAAATTCGTTTATCGTGTGGCGTGCCCTTTCCTGGGACTCAAAGTATCTCCATATCAAATTTTAGCAAAATCGATTCAATGGTTGAGACACACTTTAAAATTTATAAATATTCGACGAATTCAAAAGGATGGGTAACGATTTTAGCAATCTGTGTGTCTTAAGTATTTCTGTACAAAATATCAATTACGTTTGTTTTGATTCAGCGTCTAAACTAAAGATTTGATTTCAGTGTCATCAATAGAATCTTATAAAAATACCCCAGGTAAGAAGACCTTCTTCGCATAGTTTTTCTTTAAGGTTCTTATAATTTCTCCCAAGCGCCTGCACATTTCATTACATCCGTTGCTAAAAACAGCTAAAAATATGTTCTTATTGCAGACGCTAATAGAATGGAGGCAGGTCAATGAGGAAGCCCGGGTAGGCCACGATGCGCTAGGTGTTCCAGCGCATCGTCGCGGAGTAATGTGGACTGTGGTCCACGAGTGAGCCTGAAGAGGCAGAGGTGGTGGGGCTGCGGTCGTGTATCACGCGTTTCCCGTAGTCCCACCTTCAGGAGCAGGAACACCGTTGGGGTTTTAGTGGGTAGTCCCGGGTGCGTCCTCCGCCCCGGGGAGTCCCACATACCCCGGTGGTCCTCCCCAGACCCCGGGGATGCGTAAACGCATTCCCCCAACGCAAAAAAAAAAAAAAAAAAAAAGGTCAATGAGGAAACGAATTTCACTTTTTAACGTTTAAAAGGTTGGACGAAACAATTTGATTAATCTTTACGTAAGATCCTGAAATCTTTTGCGTAATTTACTCTAATTGGGCGCTTCGTATTTGCTGTACATTTAGAAAAGTGGTCTGGTAAACGTTAAAATTTTAGAAATGTTTGGCAGTAAATTATTTTGTTCACAAGTCTAAAGTAAAGTTCCGTTCATCCAACTCCGTCCATCCAATAGGCCAGTCATTAAAGCCAAAACCCGAAAGAAATTAGTAACTTGATAAAATTTTAGGGGGTTGTTAAAGAAGGTAAAATAACTTACCGTGTGATTTTGCAGCGTTCTGGGGTGTACGGAAAGGGTTGAAAAGGGGTGAAAAAGGTTTTTTGTTAATAACATTGCGTAAAAAATTAGTAACACGCTGCAAATTTGGAATTAGGTTGTTCTTACCGTTTTGTAACGTGTATTAAATTTGCAGCGTTTTGCAACATACGGAACATTGTTTATTATTAAAAAACAATAAAATTTGTTAATAACAGGGGTAAAAAATTTAGTAACACGCTGCAAATTTGGAATTAGGTTTTTCTTACCGTTTTCTAACGTGTATTAAATTTGCAGCGTTTTGCTACATACGGAACATTGTTTATTATTAAAAAAACAATAAAATTTGTTAATAACAGGTTTAAAAAAAATTAGTAACTTGGTGTAAATTTAGAATTAAGTTGTTCTTACCGTTTTGTAGAGTGTATTAATTTTGCAGCGTTTTGAGACATACGGAACATTCGTATCGGAAATTTGATATACGTTACAAAACGGTAAAAACAACTTAATTATAAATTTGCAGCGTGTTACTACATTTTTTACCCTTGTTAATAAAAAATTTCATTGTTTTTTAATAATAAACAATGTTCCGCATGTTGCAACACGCTGCAAATTAAATACACGTTAGAAAACGTTAAGAACAACCTAATTCCAAATTTGCAGCGTGTTACTAATATTTTTACCCCTGTTATTACCAATTTTTTTTTAATAATAAACAATGTTCCGTGTATTGCAAAACGCTGCAAATTTAATACACGTTACAAAACGGTAAAAACAACCTAATTCCAAATTTGCAGCTTGTTACTATTTTTTTACGCAATGTTATTAACAAAAAACCTTTTTCACCCCTTTTCAACCCTTTCCGTACACCCCAGAACGCTGCAAAATCACACGGTAAGTTATTTTACCTTCTTTAACAACCCCCTAAAATTTTATCAAGTTACTAATTTCTTTCGGGTTTTGGCTTTAATGACTGGCCTACAAAGAATAGGCAGGGGAAAGGTTCAACGAAAATAACTACAGAGGCGGAGCCGTGGGCAAAAGCCCATACATCCATATCCATATTTATACATACCAATATAATATTGCGAAAGTGTGTCTGTCTGTCTGTTTGTCTAATTATTCTGTCTGTCTGTATATTATAGTGCCTCTTTACGCCAAAATCGCAGAACCGAATGTGCTAAAATTTGGGGTTATTTTGAGTCCCGGGAAAGGACAACGGATAGTTTTTTTAACGGAAAAATGTAAACCACGCGCGATAAACTAATTTTGGCATATCGGAGTTGCGGGCATTATCTAGTTTAAATACACAGTACTCAGTAGGTTTAAGATTAAACTTGAAAAGGAAGAATAGATCTAAAAGACGAAAGAACCTACCCCCAGATTCAGAGCACAATTCCCAGCCCTAACACCTCAAGGGAAATGTCTCAACTTTTTAAATTTCCATTGGGCACGCTTCTGTCTAAGCTTAAGTCTTTGTAACTTAACATCAAAGTGTTGGTAATTGTTACGAAGCGGACGTCAGCAAGTTGGGTTGTGGTTACAAACTGAGCATCGCCACAAGCGGGGCATAATTCTTGTACCTCGAAACTTGGTTTGAAGTACGAGAGGAGAATATAGAGTGCGCAAGCCGGTCCGCCTTACAGATTTAGACTTGGGTCCCAGATTGTCTATTATAACAATACTAGACATTCCGCGCGGCTTCGACCGCGTAAATTAGGAATTACACTTAAATTACACAGACAAATTAGCCCACAAAAAATAACCTATTGTTACGGATACGGACACGTGGTGCCATCTAGCGTCGGACCAGCGAACCTACCAAGGGAACACAGGCAACGTAAATCCCCTACTCGCTACTAGATGACGCTAGGTGTATGTACCTACGAGTAATTTCTAGAAATATCTCATTCTTGTTTACGCATACTCGTATCGGGTTTATTCTGGGATGTTCCGGAATTTTCTGATATTCGATCCGGCCCGTATAAATAGTCGCAGACAGTCCGGCCGGCAATTCAGTTTGATCTGAGCGATCTTCGAGGCGACTTCAAAGTGAAAACAAGTGATCAATAGTGAGTGATTGTGATAGTGAACCAAGATTCGGCTACGACCTAGGACAGTGATAGTGCTAAGTGATTTGGATCTAGTGCTTAGTGTTGGGACTTAGTGCTTAGTGTTTGGACTCAGTGATTTGTGTGAGCTAGTGTCAGTGAATAAAGTCTTCAAAAGAGTCACCAGGTCTTTCTCTCCGAATCTACGAACCCTAGCACGTAACACTATGATCCTTCACTTGGTCTACTTTTTATTTGTGCCAAATAACATAAAATTGCTCCAGTAGTTCGTGAGATAAGCCCTTTCAATTCATTTTCCCCGTTTTTTTCCACATTTTTTGGTCTTAGCGTGATAATATATAGCCTATAGCTTTTCTCAATAAATGAGCTATCTACTCCTAACACTGAAATAAGTTTTCAAGTCAAAACAGTAGTTCCTAAGATTAGCGCGTTAAAATAAGCAAACTCTTCAGCTTTATACGCTTTATAATATTAGTATAGATGTGGTCCATTATTTTTAACAGAATAACGTATCCTTTCCTACAAGTTGTTTTTGACGTGATAACGTCTTATAATTTGATATGGGGTGCGCGCCCGAAAAACATGACAGTTCATGCGGCGTTGCCTCGCTCTGAGGCGTTCCATTTAAGGCTTGAAGTGCAAGCGAGAGCGCGGAACGAGCGACAAGGAAGCACAATCGGCCTTTGCGTTCGGTAGACTTCGGCAGCGTTCGACATCCGTCTATCTCCTATTCTGTAACTATTTCGCTGCAATTTTGTATAGATGTTTTTTGTTCGACTATTAAATCCATTTGAATTTTTCGAAGAGCGGCCATAACCTCTCTCTTCCATCTTCAGAGATGAATCAATATTCTAGTAATCTCGTGAAAAACTTCTCGCTATTGAGAAATTTTTGTACGGCCCCCGGTGAGGATCGATCCTACGACTTCGGTAATTGGAGTCATTAGTATCGTCCACCTGCGCCACTGGAGCGATGACGTAAATATCGCAATTGTCTTTCACTTGCATGCAGCTGCTCCGGGTTGCTTGTTTACTATAGTGAGTTGAACTAGCAGTCCAAAGTCCAATGTTTAGACACCCGCAATTTTTTAATATTATATTTTATTGTTTTAGCAAAACACTTTTTAGCATTATTTTAACCACTTATTCCAGTTTTTATTGTCCACTTTCTTATTTTTCACTCTTATAATTGATGAAACAACAACATGACAATCATTTGAAAGAAATACATCGAAATAGCTTTAGGTTACAGTCGAAAAAGTTTGTTTCTATTTATAGAGATTCGGAAGCGAGGGTTAAGGGGTTAAGGATAGTTGAACGTGACAACGTCATACGTTGTCACGTTCAACTATCGTCAGTAAGCCGACTTTACAGACAACCGATTTTTTATTATAAAATTAGGAGCCAAACGAGCAAACGTCAGTAGCCACCTGATGGAAAGCAACAGCTACCGTCTCCCTCGCAACATCAGAAGAGTTTCCGGTCTTTTAAGAGGAAATGAGCTCTCTTCCGGAAAGTTTATGAACTCATCTTTAAAAAATAATTACAATTTTCGTCTTTTTGTCGGGCAGATCGAATTTCTTAAACGATTGTAGAGGCTATGTTGAACCCCTGAACAATTTTTATCGCAGATACACCTATTGGCTTCCTTACTCTATTTCCGTAAATTATATTTTTCGACATTCAAAAAGAAATCTTATACTCATAAATGTTTATTTTATTGTGTTATTCATGACATTAACAAGATACCCAGAAAGTACAGTGAAGTGTTTCAAATAAAACTTAGGTACTATTACTGCTACAACGTAGAACTAATTAATAATTATTTTGATTCAATTTAATATGGATATATACTTTAAATATCCGGACAGGACAAAAAAGCTTTTATCTCGGATTTAATATGTTATTCCAGTTTTAAAATTAATTTAAAATATTATGTCCAACGTAAAATTGACCACAGTAGCATACAATTTCATGCTACGAGGGTTCTACTTACACCGGTTTATATTCTTTACAGAGCAATTTATCTTTTTTACTTGAGTACTTTATTTTGTTGTAGAACTATTAATTAATCTAAGTCATATAAGGTAGTTATATACATACACTGTGAAGTGTCGGGTGCTTACTTGATAGTTACTTATATTTTTTAGAAAATGCTTTTATAACATTAAAAAGCATTATACGAGTAAGTGCATCTTAAGCATCACTCAGTTTCCTATTCTTATATTATCTATTAGGTATTATGAATTTTTTGGTGGTTGATTGTCAAAATAATGTTTATTATACTCGCATTCAGTTTTGCAGTTAGTCGTTATCAGTGCAATCAAAATTGACTAAAAAAGCTTGGTCCGATCAAAACTAAGCAGTATAAGCAAGCATTCAAAGCAACTCCAAAAGTATGTGTGACACCAAAAAAGTATTCTATTTTTAAAATATAAAAAGATAACGGTTGGTTACTTTAAATAACAGTTGCCCCTTGCCTTGACCATAAAGGTTTTTTTTTTAATTCGTCCCGGTCGGGACAGGCAAAGGGAGCGTTGCCCATACAGCCACCTCTATTATAATTTTCATAATCGTTTTCATGTATCGTCAGGTCTAAAGTCTAGTCAAAGTCTAAGTAAAAGTCAATACAGTCAAGGAGTCAAGTCGGTCGATTCAGTAAAGTGGTAGACGCTTTACTGAATCTTTCGATGGAGTTTTGGAGGGAACACAAAATAGCACGTTTCTGGATATTACATCACTTTCCTACACTTGTGTATGAACACGATTTTAGGAAAATAATACAAAAACACAATAGCACTCTTTCACATGCCCGCCAAAACTCTTGACCATAAGGTTTGTGGAGAAAAAAGTGTTCTATTTTTAAAACATCGAAAAATAACATGACGGACAGTACTGTTACATAATAACCAAAAGTTAATAGATCATTTAGGTTGTTGACAATATTTCACTATTATGATGTATCGAGGTCATATCGAAGCTTCGAAAGTGTTTACATCCTCCGGAAATAGATGTCTCCCTGTTTACGCCATACTTATACAGAAATAGTTTGTGTGAAGAGAAGGCTTGAAACATATTAACAACATACTAAACAAGAATTTACTGTATCGTTTATCGTCGTTTTTCATTTATTTATTTATCCGAGTGGACATGAAATTATCATGATCACAAAGAATAAATTATTATTAGTATTATTTTCCACCAACTCGCCGCAAAATCATTTCAAAATAAGAAGAAGAAAAACAATTAAGTAAATAAGAAGCTGGTCTAAAAATTAAAACGCAAATATCAGTTACGTTTCAAAGAAAAGTCGGTGAAAAACATTTCCAGTTAAAAATATTAGTATAGACTATAGACTATATAGATGGGTCGAAACGAACTTGTGTCTAAGGTGGAGAATTCATTGGAGAAGGTCTCTGAATGGGGTAGACGTAACTTGGTCCAATTCAACCCCGCCAAGACACAAGTCTGCGCGTTCACCACCAAAAAGTCACCAATGGTCGTATATCCTCGTTTCGAGGGCACATCTTTAACCATCTCCCCTAGCATTGAGATACTTGGCGTCAACATATCGAGCGAAGTCCAGTTCCGATATCATCTAGAGGGTAAGGCCAAATTAGCCTCGAAGAAGCTTGGTGTTCTTAACAGAGCGAGAGTACTTCAGTCCGGACCAACGCCTACAACTCTACAAGGCGCAGGTTCGGCCTCATATGGAATATTGTTCTCATCTCTGGACAGGGGCGCCAAAATACCAACTGCTCCCTCTGGATCGTATCCAACGAAGGGCCGCACGAATTGTTGATTGCCATAGTGTTTCAAACAGCTTGGACCCCTTGGAATTACGCCGAGATGTAGCTTCGCTCTGCATCCTCTATCGGTTGTATCACGGGGAGTGCTCTGAGGAATTGTTCGGAATCATACCACCTGCAACTTTTCGCCATCGTCCCACGCGAAAAACATACCATCCTCATCACCTTGATGAGTGGCAGTCTTCCACAGTGCGTTTTTCGCGTAACTTTCTGCCGCGCACTGTAAAACTCTGGAACGAATTGTCACCAGCAGTATTTCCGGACCTATACGACCTGCAAACCTTTAAGAAAAGAGCGTATTCCCTCTTAAAAGGCCGGCAACGCACCTGCAGCTCTTCTGATGTTGCGAGTGTCCATGGGCGACGGTAGTTGCTGACCATCAGGTGACCCGTTTGCTCCCTTATTTAATAACTAAAAAAGATGTATTATCAAGACAAATCATTTATAGGCCCACGCACGTTATTTGTTGTTTGTTATTTTGGATTGTCAAGCCTATACTTTTTGATCTTGACATAACCCAACCGAATAGTCTTGGTCCGCTTTCTACCTATTAATCAATAATTTCTCACATAGTACATCTTAAATTAATAATATCGCATAGTACCTAATAACACATTGATGTGGACTATATAATATAATATGCGAGATCGCTTCAGGTCTAAATGGCCCATGGGACTAAAGTTTTATAATCCAACATACGCTAACATTGGGCCACACTAAATGCTGTTATTTTATTATATTACCCTAGACCCACGAGATTTATAATAAGGTTTTGGAAATTCAGTCATGTTTAATGTCTAATGTAGGTCGTCTAGACCTCAATTTGATTATTAAAATACAACTTAGGTATGATAAATACCATTACTAGGACAGTACTATTAAAACAATATTTATCAAAGTCGGCAGCCTGAGCTAAATATCGGCGAAAAGCAGGTTCCATTTAAATGTGAATAAAATAAAAAGCTATCTAATATTTTTCTGGATTATAAAAAGAAAAGGCATGTTATTTTGATGAATGTAAGCAAAACTGAGACCGGCTACAGTACCGTTTGTAATTTATCAAATTGAATGAAAAACGAACATAAAAAAAAACTTTGATGCCTATTCGTATTACATGTTATTAGCGAACTAATTATTGTTAAATTGAGACTCAACTAATTATTGTATTAATTGGTCCTAAATGCGTGTTTGATAATTACACCCTTGCCAATTTAAGACCCGCGCCTATGTTTTTTCAAGGTCTTTTTCCTTTTAAATAACATTATAATGTTATTGGCCCTGTATATAGTTTTAATGATGAATTTTATCTTTCAGCAGTTACTATCGAAATAAAACACTCCTGACTCGAGTGTCACAAGTTTTTCACCATGGCGCCAGACTGACGTGATGTGTAGCGTCTAAAGTTATAATCTTATTGACTACGATAATTTTATCATAGCCAATGTTCACCTCATCGCAAATCCAACACCTCAAAACTCTCAAAATAACATTGCTAAAATCACTCTTCTTTAGCTTCGCCGTAGTCAAAAAAATACTCAAAATAACTTGTATTTAACATGAAGTACGAACACTATAAGCTACAGCCACATAAGTAATACAAAGAGCCTCATAAAACTAACCATACAGGAAGTAGAAAACAGGTTAACGACTTGTGATCTTACTGACTCCGAAAATGGCTCTTAAACTAAAGACGGCATTAACTAAGGTTAAACTTTACGTGTGTCACGAAATTTAGGGCAAACTTAAGTTGTGAAGTGTTTGTTATCTACGTGTACGACGTACGTTCCAAAATAATAAATTATGTTAATTATATTATTATTATAATATTTCCTCATACGTGGTGACATCTACACTGTACAATAGAAAGTTGTGTTAGTTACGCCAATTATAACTCAAGAACGTATGAACCGATTTGACTGAAAATTGGTGGAGAGGTAGCTTAGAACCAGGAATAGGATACATTTTGTCCCGGAAAAATGTACGGTTACTGCACAATATACTTTTATGATTTGCGCGTAAACTATTTAATCGATTTTGATGAATTTTGGTATGGAGATACTTTGAGTCTCGGGAAAGGACAAGGGATACTTTTTGTCTCGGAAAATGTACGGTTCCCGCACAATAAACTTTTATGATTTTCGCCTAAACTATTTAATCTATTTTGATGAAATTTGGCATTGAGATACTAATTTGAATCTGCACGATGGCACTCAAAAATAAACACACTTTTTTTTATTAATTATACCAATTCGAATTAAATAATCATCGTTAAGACAGGACAACGTCTGTCGGGTCAGCTAGTTTATATTATAAAGCTTGAATGAGTTTGTTTAAATACGCTAGTTTGAAGAACTACTAAAACGATTTTAGTGTAGTTTGGCACAGACATAGAATAGATCACTGGAAAGGACACAGGATACGCTACTTTCCTGCGGGACAGTAAACTGTAAATTAAGTAACATTCTTAGAACATCACAATTATTACGTATTTCATACTAAAACATATATAATGTGCCTTTTCCACACCTACGTATTTTATCGCAGTGAGAATTGAGATGCGATATCGTACTTCTCTATGTCAAAACTCAAAACTACAAACATGACTTTGACTATAAAAGCCTTATATTTTATAAATAGTGATGATAATGATGAAAAGTATACAGCGTTAATATAGCGTTTAACAGGTTTAACAACAGAATTCAGTAAAACAGTAGGCGTTCATTAAGTCATACATAACTCATAAGTCATAACTCTACAATTTTCGAGTTCCAAAAATACCACAGTTCGCAGGGCACAACCGGTTAATGCGTTATTAATGAACCTTAAGCCTTTTGTTTGTGCTCAGTAATTAAGGCCAGCTACGGGCCGTTTACACTTCTATAAATATATTTAACGCCATGTCACATGGCGATGAAATATTCATATAAATGCCTAAAGTGTCTATTCGTAATAAATTAGATTAGATTAGACAATAAATTGTAAATTTCTCAACATTTTTTATTTTTTAATAGCGTCATTTTCAGCCACATACTACTATCCAACACAAAAATATTTTTTCAGTTCGTTTCGGTAGTTCCTGAGATTAGCGTGTCCAAACAAATAAACAAAGTCTTTAGCTTTAAATAATACCAGTATAGATATGCGCACCAATTATTGTATAGTTCGTAATTCTGACTATCATTATTTTATCTTACTTTAATGGTAAAACAGGGTAATTATAAAACTTCATAGAAAAATAAGTTTCAAAGTATAACGAGTGTTGTTAAAAGTTTTGTACAGTTTAAATCGCTTCAACAACAAGACATAGTGCAAGTATTACGTAGCTGCACTATTAATACTTGTGTCAATTGCGCCTCAGAATAAATATATTATGTAAAACTAGATGACTCCGTTCCACCCAAATTAATTTATCGGGAACCGTACATTTTCCGGTATTAATAGTATAATTTGTCCTTTTTTTCCCGGGACTCAAAGTACCTCCATACCCAGCAAAATCGGTCCAGCGGTTTGAGCGTGAAGAAGTAACACTTTCGCATTTATAATATTAGTATGGATTAATTTGCGCCTTAAATATTATGTGCAAGTTTGAAACTTGTATGTTATATTATACTTCTCAATAATGTACACAAGTTTTGTTTCATCGACATTTATTTATCGTCCATAAACAGAAAGACAAATAGACATATTTAATCATTTATTAAGAGTCCGTATACGAAATTTGCCGATTTCGCTGATTTTACAGACGTGATTTAACAGTTAAAATACAGTATTTCTAGAAGTTTTTCATTTCAATTATAATCTAATGTTGGAGCTAGATTTTTTGTTTTTTAAGTATTTTTAAATAAACCAACTCAAACCCGCGACAGTTTTCTGATTTTTGCTGTAAAAGGTATAGAATATCACCTGTTTATGGATTGTATTGACGTCTTAACGGTATGAAAAAATACAATGTACTGTTGAGAAAGTCGTCTATAAAATTTTGGAATTACTTTTTACCACTTTAATATGAAATATTTGAGTAAAAAAATATGTAACTCGGCAAAATTTTAGAGAAAATGGGCAAAGAATTGCTGTTAATTTCGGCAACTTGGAGCTGTAATTCATAAAAAGAAATCGACAGAAATAATCTATAGATAAAGTTCTATCCAATTCGAGAAAATTGTGCCAAAAAACACGATTCAAAGCAAACTAAATCTCACAATAAATTACTCGCCGCAAGGCTCGAGTCGGCTTTCCGCGCTTAAATATATTTTGAATCTAATAATTAATATATATTTTTTAAGTCTAATAAGGGGAAAAAACCTAATAATATTTCTGTAGCGAAGCTTTGCAATTTCGTATTCATCGGCAAAATTTCGTATACGGACTCTTAACACGCGTTTATAAGCTTGGGACTTGGGTTGTATGATTGTAACGGAATCTTTGAGCACGATGTTTACCTATCTCCAGTAGTCTAATAATTAATTAGAAACTTTGTATACGTATTAAGAGCCAATGACAATGCAATAATTTGTTAAAATTAAAAAAATAAGCATGTTTTTCTCAATTTTTTTAACGATTATTATTATAATATGAGTGTGGATTGATTTGTGCCTGGCACACATATCTTAAAATGTGTTGTAAAATATTTATGTAACTTTGTCATAGCCTGTCAAAACAGATGAACGCTGATATTGATATTGCCGATAAACCATTTTCCACAGCGTTGGATTTTCCACGCAGCGGCGAGATCAAAGCGCCTGATGAACTGAGGCGTTATACGTGATACGTTACGTCGTACAATCGCCGACAAACATTATCCACTTTGAACCTAATCACCAAGTAAATAAGGTCGATTAAGGCTACAGCATATTGGTTGGCAAAGTATAGCTATACAATTATCGACTGCAGAATTACGATCTCAGTAGCAGAGTATTGCTTGATTTTGCCGCGCCGCTATAGCCACATTGTGTAAATCGTCAATCGTCAATCGATATCGCAAGGCAATTTTTTTCATATTAAGTTGAGGCACATTGACCAGTATCACAGCCAGTATATTATAGTAAGACTATCAGTAACAGAATATCGTTATATTATACTATCAGATTTACAGAGAGATAGCGGTAGTTATTTATTTAATTGATTTAAGGACCAATTAACGGCGAGTAATACAGGATGTTTATACTTTTTTATTTTTTTATTTACCATATAAAACAATACACATTAAACTAGCTAAACTATAAAATAAAACATGTTTTGCATAGTCAACAACATTAGTCTCAAGTAGTTTTTATTATTCGTAGGTCTCAAGTAAATAAACAATAATTCTTTGAGAGTTGTAAAATTAGAGACGACATCTTCGATCACATATTTTTTATACACGCAATTACCTTTGTTAATATAAAATAATTACATAGTAACTTCTAACAATTATGGGAATGTCCCTTGGGAAACATTATAACTCTATGTAACTCAGCTTACACCAAACGTACATAGTTTTTCAGAATTAATAAAGGCTTATTCACTTTAATCCTTTCCTCGAGTACTGCGAAATTAATCTTTTTATAACGAATCTAAGGGTCGAGACCCTACATATTCTGCCCACTACCTTCCTAAAATAGAACACATTGTTACATTGTTTATTTTACAGACAAAGGGCTACGTAATTGAGAGAAATAATGGCGTAAAACGGGTTAAAATATGATTGCTGATTCATAAAATAGTATGCAGAGAATGCATGCAATTTTCAACCACTTACTCCCACCAACTCAGTATCCATACTAATATCCATACTTCCATACTAATATTATAAATGCGAAATTGTGTCTGTCTGTCTGTCTGTCTGTCTGTTACCTCTTCACGCCCAAACCGCTGAACCGATTTTCTTGAAAATACTTATAATATTATAAATGCGAAAGTGTGTATGTATGTCTGTTTGTCTATCTGTCTGTCTGTTACCTCTTCACGCCCAAATCGCTGATCCGATTTTCTTGAAATTTGGCATGAAGATACCTTGAGTCTTGGAAAAGGATACAGGATACTTTTCACCCTGAAAAAATGTACGGTTCCAGCGCGATAAACAAATTTGCGGGCATCGTCTAGTTTATAATAAAAACAAAGACTAACAATTTCTAATGCCAAACGGTTTGAGAAGCATCGCCTAATCATTTCGTAATAATGAGTTCCAAAGTTAGAAAAGTGTTTACACGAACGAGTTATGTTTCTTTAATGGAGTTTCGTACTTCGAAGTCATGTTTATTTATATACTCATTAAATAACCATCGGATAACGGAGAAATTATAAAACATGGTACGCCATTAAAGCAAATTTGTCAAGTTTCTTTCTATAAATAGCGGGCGAAGAAACTTCCAGGAATCACAATTTAATCGGCGACGTGAGCGGTGTACTGACTGAAGGATAATGAAAATTAAGTAACGCCGTCCTAAAAAGATCAGTAAAAGTGTTTTTAGGTCTTTAGCGATGTCGGAACGCTTAAGCTCTGTGAATACGTACTATGAAGATTAAAGATACTTGGTGGCTGAAAATAGTACTTTTAAATCGTAATATAACTTAAGTCTATATTATTCACATTAATTATTGAATTTTTATTATTTGAAAACCTGTATTGTGTACTTGTATTAGTACTAAATATTATAAGAATCAGACTTTACATTTGAGTTATAAGAATAATTTGAGATTTTTCAAGACTTAAATATAGACTTTACGATTTCTTACTTCTTAAAATCATAAAAATGTTGTTAACACATAGTCCTGGAAAATAATTGGTACGTAGCTAATGGCTATGGCTCGATCCTCTTTCTTTCTACCTGACAACTGTTACACAGCATTTAAATGTAGATGTTGAGATATTGGCCTGAAGATGCTTCTATAAAATACGTTTATATTTTTAATGTAAATACTAAATAATAATAATAAACTCCTATCTCAAACTTGGCGTACATTTTAGCCAACTTTGTATAATCCTTTCGCCTCAGCTCTTCGCAATATTGTTTATATTGCATAAAACGTCTAGGTTATTTTGCTTGCACAGCTCTATTCTAGTTTAAATCATTCCTAACTTTTTTTCAAGCCACAGCAAAATAAGTGAATGGTTTTAATATTTTATCAAATTTAATAAACTAGAAAGTACACATGATAAAAAAACAATGCTTTTATTTTTTTACCCCTTTAAGAAACTACAGATCTCTCCTCTATTATAATCTACTGCATAAACTCTTAAGGCAAAAATAAAAACTACAATGGAATTGATTTAGTTGAATGACTTAAGTTATCGGTAGATAGGTATTATATTATATATCTTACAATATTTTATTGGAAATCAATAGTGCTAGGCTAGATAGTGTAAGAAACTATCAATGAGGCATATCACGTATCCTTACATATGTTTGCACTGTCGAGGGCTAAGGGATGATGTAAATGGCTGCACAGAGCTGGGAATAGACAAGTAACGCTATGCATAATTTAATGTTAAAATGATTCACTTTTACCTTAACAGAAAAACTGTTTAACTAAAAAATAATTAAAGCAAAACTGCGTTTACTGTTTTAATGTCTGTAAAAACCTGAAAATCAATTATTATTATTAAACATTAGCTTACAATTATTTGAAAACTGAATTGAAATATAATGACATAAGCTTTAAATCGGTCTAGGTGTTAACCAAAAATAAATCTTAAATAAAAAAAACGGTTGGAGAGTAGTATTTTGTGTCGAACTCGAACTCGAACTCGAACTCGACTCGAACTCGAACTCGACTCGAACTCGACTCGAACTCGACTCGAACTCGACTCGAACTCGACTCGAACTCGACTCGAACTCGACTCGAACTCGACTCGAACTCGACTCGAACTCGACTCGAACTCGACTCGAACTCGACTCGAGCTCGACTCGAACTCGGTTGTCTGTAAAGTCGGTTTACTGACGATAGTTGAACGTGACAACGTCATAGCCTTAAATGGAACGCCTCAGAGCGAGGTAACGCCGCATATTGCGTCATGTTTTTCCGTGCGCGCAGCCCCATATCGAATTATAAGACGTTGTCACGTCAATAAACGTTGGCAAAGACTGAAATTACTCTTTAAATATGATTACGAACAACAGATATTATTTTTTGATATCGGTCAAATGATATCTGATGAATATCAGATATCATTTGACCCGCCCCGGCGTCGCACGGGAATAAAATATATAGCCACTGAAAAAATGATTAAAATCGATAGCCTATCACGATCCTTCATGTGGTCTACTTCTTATCTGTGCCAAATAACATAAAAATTGCTCCAGTCGTTCGCGAGATTAAACTCTTTCAAATAATTTTTCACATTCTCCTATTAATCTTAGCGTGATAAAATATAGCCTATAGCTTTCCTCAATAAATGGGCTATCTAACACTGAAAGAATTTTTCAAATCGGACCAGTAGTTCCTGAGATTAGTGCGTTCAAGTTAGCCCTTTCAAATAATTTTCCCCGTTTTTTCCACATTTTCCTCTATTTCTTCGCTTCTATTAATCTTAGCGTGATAAAATATAGCCTATAACCTTCCTCGATAAATGGGCTATCTAACATTGAAAGAATCATCAAAATCCGTTGCGTAGTTTTAAAGATTAAAGGGAACAAGGGGACATGAGGGAAAAAAGTGACTTCATTTTATAATAAGTATAGATATACTCGTAGATATAGATAAGAGGCTCTTTAAAACGTGATCCGCTGGACAACCGTCACGTACATTAATTTATCTTCGTGGTGCAGTTTCTACGGAATATTGTCATGTCACAGAAGGATTTTCTGTGTAGCCTTTATCTATGTGTTGCGACTTGTGAGTTTTATTATAGCTTCCAAGATTAGTTATAATTGTAAGGGTCAATTCAGACCGCAAAGCGACGCAACATTTCCAATTTTGTACTGATTTGACAGATTTCAATTGCGTGACGTCTTGCAAATCTGACAAATCCATACAAATTTAGAAATGCATCTACGCGTCGCGTTGCGGTCTAAATTGACCTTAAGGCGTCATAAAGCATAGTTATGATAATAGAAGGAAGCATAATTTTCAATGTTTAAAAGTCAAGTGTTTTCTCAGCAATAAATGCATTAAACAACACATCACGCATGTGCGAAAACAGAACCGCACCAATGGCTGCGCAGCCGCAACTGTATAGAAAATATTATTGTCTCATTCAATATGTATGTATAATATATCTATACTTATAAAATTACATGTCCTGACTGACTGACTAACTGACTGATTCATCATCGCTGAGCAAAAACTGTTAAAGTTACAGCCACGAAATTTATGAGTAGGGTTGTTTTATTGAGTAGACACCCACTAAGGAAGGAATTTTGAAAATTTTACCCCGAAGGGGGTGAAATAGGGGTTGAAAGTTTGAATTAAAGTCCGTCATTTGTACGATCATTTCTTGAGTTAGAAACATGAAACTTTATTTTTGGGTTGCTGATTAAATATGAATGGATACGTGTTTAAGCGTTTTTGGAAATTCTAACCCCAAGGGGGTGAAATTGGGGTAGAAAGTTTCAATGAAAGTCCGTCATTTTTTGAGTTAGAAACATGAAAGTTTATGGACGTTTGCGTTTGACATTTGCTTAAATAGCGTCCCGTTTTTACCCTTTGTATAAGGAACCACAAAAAGGGGAAAACTATCCTTCTTTGTTATTATACTATGTTAACGCGGACGAAGTCGCGGGCAACAGCTAGTTGTGTATATAATAATGTTTCTCGTGACTTCGTGCTCTGCGTCTCAATTCAAAATATTTAATATACTTTTAGTTCCGAAAAAGTTTTGTAGCCCGCGCCAAAAGCTAGTGATGTAATAAATGAAATAGCGATAAAAATAGAAATCAAACACACAAAAGTATCTTTCCTTATTTGAAAAGAAAATATCTTCGCACACTTCCCCAGTACAATGTGTGTCAACTCACAATGGAACGAAAAAATCTCGAAGCACAAAAGTAAATACACAAAGCAAAGATACGATTGTGCGTTACAATAATGTCCCGAAATAGACTTCAAGAGGTATTTATAAACTTTACGAGACGTTTAATAAAAGTTGTAAAGACTTATTGTTTCGTTATAATCTGTGTAACTCAAAAATTCTTTAACATAACATTTAGATAATGTTACATAATTATAATAATATTTAATTTACTAAAAATATTCTAAGCAGAAAACCTGTGTTTTATAACACAGGTTTTCTGCTTAGTAAATATTGGTATAATAATATTTTAAAAGTAAAAACATGGCGCTATAATATCGATCTAGCTATAATATATATTAATATATTTATAGCAAGGCATATTAATCTATACTAAATCCACATGTCACAGAAATATATATTATAGCTGAGTGTGTGGTCACGCGAAAATTAGTATAGAAAATATATAATAATATGCCTAGCTATGAACATATTAATATATATTATAGCTAGATCTGTGACGGGCTTAATGGCACTATGCGGTGCTACGAAGTTCTACGAACCGCTACGAAATTACGAGTTACGACATATTTTCTAGAGTTACATTATTATCAATATGTTACATTTATGATTGGATGATTAACTTCAGAGATGAGATACGATCTTCTAGTTTTTCCAAACAGGTGTTAAAACAAGTAGTAATATTTTCATTGACATAATAAAGTGTCATAAGTTTGTATGTGAAGTATTAAACACCCTAGGCCTTCTAATACCTAGGTCATAATACAACACTTAACTCAAATTCAACTTTTAAACGCATTAGTAAGTTTTCAAATTGGAGTGAAACGCGAATTTGAATAAATATTAGTTTACAATAATTTAATCAAAGAAGTTCTGCTTTTATTTTTCAAATATTTCATTTTTAAACTTTTCAGAAAAACAACGTTTAGTTTTATATTTTTTCTTTATAAGAAATATAAACACGAGTCACGTCTAAGCAACAACTTCAACATTTACATTTTGTTTCTTGTAACACAATTATGTTCTGTTCGAAAATATATTTATTATTTTAATTTGCTTTTAAATGGACCTTAATTCTAATAATTTTAGTTATTAGGATTAATAATTATTATTCTAAAATCTGATATTATAATCAATCTATAAGAGTAATTTCTGCGGGCCACAAAGTATTAAATAGTGTTTAAAACATTATTTTAAGTAAGAAGTTTAGGAATGTAATAATTTTCATGCCTAATTAAAGTTTATAATAAGATCATACATTTTTCTTATTACTATAGTTCCAGTATAATTCTTTGTTACTATTTTACCTACAATCTACGGAAGGATCATTCCGCTGTCACATGTTGCACCCGCGAAATTGGAATCGCCCTAAACGAATTTCGACAAAGTTTTCTATAAGCGAGAATTTCAATCAATGATGGGTAAGTCGCGGATAAATGCTAATTTCGTTTGCAAGAATTCTTGATACTACTTTTTATTCAATGGTAAGTCTCGGATAAAAGCATTTTTTACATACCTGTTTCCTGTGCAACAGGCGCTGTCAGCACACACACGTTCATCAGCATCAGCCCGATCACACCCGCGACGACTCTCATTGTGACCTGCGACACAAAATTAATAATGATTTTGATGAATTATTCAATAATCACATTCACATATTATATACTTAACTAGATGACGCCCGCAACTTCATTGCGCAAAAACTCGTTTATCACACGGGAACCGTACATTTTTTCGGGACAAAAAGTATTCTATGTCCTTTTCCGGGACTCAAAGTATCTTCATGCCAAATTTCAGCAAAATTGGTTGAGCGATTTGAGCGTGAAGAGGTAACAGACAGACAGACAGACACACTTTCGCATTTATAATATTAGTATGGATATATAGAATAATTTGTTTGTTCGTTTGAATTCTTATCTCACGAACTACTGGACAGGCATGTTGTAATTTGACACAAATATAGAGTAGTAGCGCTTTTTGCGGGAAAATGTACTGGTCCTACGAGATTTCTTATTTACATGGACAGAGCCGCGCGAAACTTCTAATTAATAATAGTGCACATAAAACACATAATCAAGATAATTACATAGACATAAGACTACTTTTACACACCCTTATCCAAACATATGCGAATCAAATTATGTTACTTTGCCTTTGATTTTGATTGATTGATCTTATGTCTTTGATTTTAATGAGACGCCAGTCTCTCTGTTATTCGTACTCTGTACACTTTTTATTCGGTTTGAGCCCCCGAAGACATTAATTGTATGAATATTCATCTAGGAATTACTCCAATAAAACAATTTGAAGTTAATTTATTCAGGAGGCAAAACTCTTAGCGTTTTAACAGCTACCAAAATAGAGTTTTATATTACAAGGCACAAATAGGTTTTCTAAAATTGGCTTCATTCTAAAAAGTATATTAATATTATTTTCAATAAATTCTAGCGCCCTACATATCTATTGCCAATAATGTACTCATGGTAACATACACAATACACGTACGGTAGAGGACACTATCATCATTCAGATAAGTTAAATGTTTTGTTTCTTTCAACGAAAAGGTTTCAATGCTGAGTATAAATTTTAAATGGCCTTGGCTGTTAAACAGAAGTAATAGAAAAGAAAAAAGTTGAAAGACAAAAAGGTGCTGCAATTTAATAGCAGCAGTAACAAGTTAAAAAGGTGAGTTTACATACAAAGTATTTGCTTTAGAGGTCGTCAGAATTTAAATGTTAAGATTACGTTATACTGAATGAATTAAAAATGTCGACTCATGTGGAGTGTAGACTCATCTAAGCGGACGAGGCCTGTTACAACTAAAATAGATGACCTTTTCCACACATTCATTCAAGTGACAAATCTTCTAGAAGGCTATAGAGACAAGCTTTATAAACACAGATTATAATAATAATATCTATGGACGCTTCACACCACGCCAGTCTGGCGCCGTGCTAAGTACCTGAAGGACTTCTGTTACGGATACTAATACTTTTATACTACAGGGTGTAACAAAAATAAGTGATAATACTTTAGGGTGTGTATGTGTTCCTTGTAGAGAGTTCACTGTGAAAGTAGCAGCGCTGAAAGACCAAAATTTTTTTCACTTTTGTATGGGTAAACTCGTGACGCTCGGGCCCTTGCCCATACAAAAGTGAAAAAAAAATGTCTTTCAGAGCGCCTGCTACTTTCACAGTGAACTCTCTACAAGGAACACGTACACACCCTAAAGTATTATTAATTATTTTTGTTACACACTGTATAAGTACATTATATTTAAAAAATTTATTATTTATGATACACATATTTAATACACATCCATGATCCAATACAAACCATACATAACTTATCGTACCTACTTTTATTGCAAATATTAAAAATATATTAAAGGCCCACCTTTCTACTCTTTTTTAAAATATAAAAATAAGATTTAGAGCACAGTTTTTTTACACAGTTTTTACGATTTCATTTATCCGACGCTATATTTTACTTAAGGTGACGCCGCGTTAAAGTAAAAAATCGTGTTGGATGTGTTTTAGATTGTTTGTTTTCTATGAGAGGTCAGCCCGGCCGCAACAAACAAGCAATGGAACAGCAAAAAATGGAAAGGGCGTAGCGACAAAATGGTTTTTGTTGCGTAAATTAAAAACCATAAATACGTTTCATATAAGCTATGGGTAGATTAACCTGTATGCTTGACCTAATCTATGTAAAAATTTTGGAAGCTTAAATCACTCTCCTCTGTTGGTAAAATAGGAATCCCTTTTTTTTACAGAGCAAAAGTTGACCAATCGTGTTATGTTATGGGTAATTCAAAGACAAAGACAATATGATGAATACTGATAATGAACTTTAATTTCTTAGCTTTAGTCAGTGCTGAGAAAAATCGATATCGCTACAGCCAAATTATCAAGGCGTCGCCTTAACGTACGTTACGTCTTAACTAATATGACGTAATAATAACAGCCCAACAAAGTCATAATACGTCAGTCCACTGCCAATTACATACTTCGGAACGAATCAGCACTATGATATCGATTCTAGATTTCATGACTCATGAGCTTATGGCTAGTATACTGAGTAACATTTCAGAACACATCCCACGTTATTTCCGTTCTTAGACAGGTGCCATAACAATTTTGTTAGCGGACCCCTAGACGATCAATTTTATTGCGAAATGTCAGCTATTAATTTTATTGTCCGTCTTAATATTGAACGCGCCCGTCTTTCAATCTTATTATCAAATAAACTGTTCAATAAAATTGAAGAGTGATATTACACAATATAATTGATCGTCTAGAGCCGCTATCCCCAACCCGCGGCCCTTATTTATTTGTGGCCCGTGTGATGTTAAAAAAATTTGAAATTCACGCCCACCGGCAAAATAACGTAAAGTCTACGTGATGGTCGTTAAATTTTTTCACCATCAGGTTGAGGACCACTGGTCTAGAGGCTTGTTAACAAAGATGCTATTAGTTATTAAGAACGGAAATAACGTGGGATGTTCAACTTCTAGGTGCCGGCTTAGACACGTGCCAAAACGTCCTTGTTAGTCTTTATTCATAAATAATATTATTACGGAGGACATTTGAAATGTAATCTGTAGGTGCGTAATTGAAATCGCTCGGTGAGTCTCGTGTGACTAATGACGTCGCCCACTAACGCCGGGAAATTGCTTTTCCAATCCGTTTTCCCGCTTTTCCGCTTAAAGTCTTTTTGTAGTAAAAATTGCGGTAGCTATTGTTAAGCTTTCCTTACAAAATATATTATTGAAGTGAAAACTTCTTTAGCGGCGTTGAGCACTTTTGTGGGATGGATAAAACTGTGAAACTCGCGTCAGATTCTCGTGCTGATCGAAAAACCGTAAGACGGTTGGAGAGTAATGTTATAACATCGAAATCGATTAATCGAACAATCGATTGTTTTTTTTCGATTGTCGATATTTTTTATTCGACTGTAAGGGTTTCGATTAATTAAAAAAATCGATTTTCATAAAAAATGGGTTAAAAATTTAATAGATTGTAAGCGTTTTGATTAACTAAAAAAATCGATTTTTAAAAATCGATTTTCATATGAAGTTGTTTAAAAAAAATAATGCACAACGTTAATAATCAAGTTTTCACTTCTGCCGGCACTCCCGGAGTGCAAGCCGTCTTTTTTTGAAAGTGTATTTGTCTGGTACCTCTTCACGTTTAATCCGCTAAACCGATTGAAATGTGTATGGAAATACTTTGAGAGGAAAGGATATTCTTGTAATGGAACAACGTGTGGTTCCCGAGCAACAAAAAAAAGAGAAAAAAAAGACGGGTTGCACTCCGGGAGTGCCGGCAGAAGTGAAAACTTGATTATTAACGTTGTGCATTTTTAACCCATTTTTTTATGAAAAACGATTTTTTTAATTAATCGAAACCCTTAGTAAATTTTTATCCCATTTTTTATTAAAATCGATTTTTAAAAAATCGTTTTTTTTTAATTAATCGAAACCCTTACAATCAATTCGAGTTCGAGTTCGACACAAAACACTACTCTCCAACCGTCTTACGGTTTTTCCAAGGTTTTTCGATCAGCACGAGAATCTGACGCGAGTTTCACAGTTTTTACCCATCCCACAAAAGTACTCAACGCCGCTAAAGAAGTTTTCACTTCAAAAATCGGTGCAATGGTACTGCGGACGTCACCTGGTATAATAAATAATAATTATTAATGTGACAATGATGGCTGCCTTCACACTAGCGTTTGTCCAGCGTAGGCGTTCGATGAACGTATGCGCAGCTCAGACGCCGCGTCGTAACGTTAATCCTCTGCAGCGCGGTGCATACGTTACACAATTTCTTCAGGAACAATCAGTACGCGGCGCTTACGCAGCGTACTGATTGTTCCAGTATAGTGGACAAACGCTAGCGTGAAGGCAGCCTACAAAAGCTTGTATAGAAAGGCGAAAGTTTGCGAGCACTTCATCACATATCATAGCATGGTTAAGGCTTTGGATATACATGTAGGCTACTTTTATCCCTTAAATGCTATTGATCTGTAATATCTTGTATGAAATATTACAAAAAAATAATAATTATATTTTATATTTGAGATGAAGCTTAATTAGTAAGAAGAAAATTTATTGCACTTTAAAAGGTAAGTATTAGAAATAATTGCCCAATTATCTAGATTTGAAGCAAAACCCTAATTTGTTTTCATTAGGTTCAAGGATTTAGTTGTAAGATTCGTAGGTCTGGTTTATGAAAACCAGACAATTTAATCAATCAGAGCGAAAAAGGTTGCAGACATTAATTGGTACTTTTTTTAGTAATAAGTACGTAAAGTGATAAAGCTTGTATTGAAATTTAAAACTACAAAACGTTTTTAACATGTTATTTAAAATAATTTACCAATAATACGAAATGTGTCAGTATTTCTGTCTGTAACCTCTTCACGCTTAAACCTCTGAACATATTTTGATGAAATTTTTTATGAAGATACTTTGAGACCCGGGAAAGGATACTTTTTATACTTATAGAAAAAATGTACGGTTCCCGCGTGATAAACGAGTTTCTGTGCAAAGGAATTGTGGACAACAACTAAAGACATGGATATAATATGGTTTCGCGGAAAAGACACATGAAACCAATTCTCTTCAAAGGTGCTATTTCTATCACGACCTAAGACATTGACGTTACATATAGGTCAGAGTGTAGTAACCTGTATATTAAGCGAACAATAAAATAAGAGTGTATACAGAAAACTACTAACGCTAAATTAAGCTGTCCATTCTTGTTCAAATAACTTTATTTTATCACGATTTGCTTTAGCACGTTTCGTGAGAAAGTTTATTAACTTAAAGTAATAAATAAATTGTCCATTTATTTATTACTTTTATTTCCATTTTTATTCCAGGTTGCTTCGTAAAATACACAAAGTAATTAGTTTATTTATTATTACATTCGTAAAAGTTTTATATTTTAAATATTGAACTAGCTGCAATGATGCCCGCAACTCCGTTGCTCTGAAATTGGTAATCGCACGGGAACCATACATTTCTGCGGGACAAAAAGTATCCTATGTCTTTTCCCGGGACTAAAAGTATCTCCATGCCAAATTTCAGCAAAATTGGTTCAACGGGGTATGAGGAGGTAACAGACAGACAGATAGACACACTTTCCCAATTTTAAGTATGAATACGGATATGGTATGGATATGCTATGGATATGCCCCTCCTCAGGACCGTAACAAACTTTTTAATCTGAGTACGTGGTAGAAAATAATAAAAAATATACAATACATAAGCATAATATTATGCACTAACATAATTTTATGAAAACAAAAAAAAACAAAAATCTTTATTAATTTCTCCCACAAGACAAAAAACACATATTATACAATTATTATGATATACTTAGTTACAAATTATAGTAGGAGACTGGTGCCTAGGTTGCCCTGTGTTAAGGGGTCAAACAAAAAGTAATGTAGAAATGACCTCGTTATAGAAACGATTTCTCTTGTGCACATCCTACTATGTATAATATATTATCTAATATTATGTATTATGAGATATCAATCCATCAAACCTGCCTATTGGCTATTGAGCATATTATTATGGAAACAACCTATTTCCCAAGTGATTGATGGGAATTGCTTTAATATAATAGCGAGCAGCTGGCCATGCTGGCTTATTCCAGTAATATCTGAGTAATAGGAGCTCGAATACGCTTTGGGTACGTAAAACAATAGAGTAAAATAAATATTTTGCTGCTCTTCGCATACCTAATATTGATGAGTTTTCAAAGTTTTGTATTATGTGGATCAGTATTGCTAAACTTTATCTTGTTACCCTGAAGCCATTGAGGAAAAGTTACTACCCTCCCTATAAAATTTTGTAAAATCAAATAAAAATATGTCAGCAACAATCATAGCCTTAGGTTATAATATCAAACAATCAGCATTTAACAGAAAATCCTCAGAAAGGTTTTTTTCCTGTATCTTAATCCCGTTACTTCCTTTTCGTTACCCCGATAAAATGTTTGTTTTAACTCCGCGGGAGTAATCCAAAATACAAAATATACAAGAATGTACTATCAGAGAAGTTAATTCATAGGCAGATGGCGCGGGCGGACCCATGTAATTTGGTCGCGTTGCGTCAAACCCAGTCGACAGATCACAATTTTAACATTGAATTGACATGATCCCCAATGACGCTGCTGTGTCAACTGCCTAGGAATCAACTTCTCTAATAGTACTATCAGAGAAGTTGATTCCTATGCAAATCGGGGACCTAAGTAGTATGGTTGCGTTACGTCAAACCCAGCCGACACATTGAATTGACATATTCGACCAAATAGCGTTGGTCTATCAATTGCATAGGAATCAACTTCCTCGATGGTATGAAGGGAAGATGAAATTAAATTTTATTTTATTTGCAAATAGGTTAGAAACGAACACGTAAACTCTCGCATTGGCACCGAACTCTTCTCACCGCGCTCGTTATAATATCGAGTGTCCCACATAAAACTTCACATTGATACATTTGCTTCCCGCCGCTCTGCTGACCCAATTCCGTACCCCCTCCTGCCCCCCAATTCCGTACCCCCACTACCCCCCGTGGCCCGACAAAGCTATGATTGGCAGTATCAACAAACTTGTAACGAGCGTGCAAACTGTTGCTTTGATCATTGTTGTGAGACGTAAGACCGAATAAGTTGAAATTACGAGCATACGTCGTGTGTGTAAAGTTAGTAAAATATGTCGATTTATTTTAAGGACTAAGGAAATTTGGGAATGAATTATGTCATTGTATGCCTGTTTATCTGTCTGTCTGTCTGTTACCTCTTCACGCTCAAAACGCTGATCCGATTTTGCTGAAATAATTGGTATTGAGATGTTTTGAGTTCCGGGAAATGACATACCACACTTTTTATCGTGTCACTTTTTACGTTATCTAATTTACATTTTCTAGTCCATCCAAACAAATATTATAAATGCAAAGTGAAAAGTATATGCGAGTCTGTTTGTAACCTCTTCACGCTAACTGCTAAGGCCGCTTAAGGGCGTTCCGTCCGGAGATTCTGTAATTGACCGTATTTAAAACCTTATAAACTCATAATCTGAAAGCTACAAAGTTATAATAAAAATACAGCAATAATCTTCAGTATATCAACATTCCTTTTGTCGTTTTAAATTTTCTATTTTTATTTCTTATACTCATGATATCAGCTTCCAAAGTAATACCAATTTGTTAAAATTCAAGCATACATTCAGCATCTCCTTAGGATTTACAAATTACTTTTATTTGAAACTCACGCCAATAGATCGACAATATCATAAACTACATATTCGCCGTTTTAAATTTTTTTTAGGACAATTTTGAACTAAGTTAAGTAAAAATAATAGGGTTTTGGCGCGATCTCGGCAACGCGGCAAATGTATGGCCAAGGTCGTTTGCTCGGGGGACGGCCTTAATCAATGTTGATGAAATTTCATATACTTTGAATACCGAAAAAACATAAGATTTTGTTCAACAAAAAACTGTACCTGCGTGATAATCAAATTTTTTTGAAATTGCAGGGAACATATTCTATAGTGGCATTATGTAATTACCTGATTAATTGCCCACAAGTCACAACCGGTGGTAGGCCTCATGTAGATACGACGTTCTAAAAGTGTAAACTTTGTTAACCTGTTTGGAAATAAAAAATATTTTGATATTTTGACAGTCAATTTTGTAATAATAGCTCCCACACCAGTTTTAGTGACGGTGGCCGGTTTCATTGAAACCATGCCAGCTACGCAGGAGTAATTTTATAGTGCCCAAGTGAGTGCGCAGTACACAAGAGCACTCTCTATTCCTTTACTCTTATAACCCAGTGGGACGGAAGACCGACACGACCGGCGAGAGATCAGGCGCAGGACCGACTTTTTACATGCCCATCCGACCCATCTTACTTGTCAGACAATCAGGTGATCAGCCTGCATTGTCCTAACCAAACTTGGAAATAACATGTTTCCAACGAGGCCACAAGGCTACGGGGGCGTTTATGTGTATTTTAAATACCAAAGTAACAAACCTAGTCTAAAAGAACTGAGAAAGGCGGTGCCTTATTCTGAAACGATAATGCTTTACACGACAAAGCTTTTAGCCAACTGTTTTGTTAATACAATATTGTATACTCTGCATAGCAGTGGCTGGTCTCAAACTATTTCATTCTGAAAGGTACATCATCATCACACCGGTTTTTTTCATTTCTGTTATAAATAAACCTGACTAGACCTTAAGTAGGATGTTTGTTTCAAAATTGTTGGTTTAGAATCTATTTATACCTGCCTACATTCAAAAATAAAGTAGGGTAGTAAAACTGACTAAGTATGTATGCACGACATTGTAGCGCCTAAACTACTGGACTTATATGAATGTAACTAGCACAAAGCACTTATTTCGAGAATATAACAGTTACTAATAAAAGAAAGTATAATTTTAATATTAAATTATGTAGTGACTCAAATTTTTAGAACCAATAAAGTCACTTTCCTAACTCTTGTCAAGTTGACTTGCTACTTGCTACACTAGTTAAACCCCATAAAAACTATTATAAAGGTTAAAATTTTAATACCTACGTTTTAATTGATAAACATTAAAGACGGTCGTAAGTTTTAAGTAGTCATTTAAATTCAGTTTCTAAGATAAACAAGGTCGTATCACGAACTAATGTAACTTCGATATAACTTAACACTTAAGTCTAGCTTACCTAACTTAGATAAGGCGAAGCTTGATTAAAGCGATGGTAATGTGAATTGTGAGAAAGAAATTTGATGAGTTTGATAAGAACAGTAATAATAATAATTGATAGTGAAAGCCATTAGCTATGTCCACATTATGCAACTTCGTCTCCAATTTTCGTCATTCAACTTTCTTTTGGCATATTCAATAATTGAATGCGTCAAAATTGAAAAGTGTCATAGCGAGCGCTACGATTTCAACGCGCATCACGGGCGTGCCTCACGTTCGCTGTTGACTGCGCTAATAACGCATGCCCTTGATGAACAAAAAAGGGCCTAGTGTGGACAAAGCTATTGATGGTTTTTAATTTATGCAATTTAAGGAAATTTTGTCAATTATCTAAAGCTTAGCTATAAATTATGATGAGATGTTGGAATACCTATACTTTCAGAATGAGTAGTTTTTATGAGATTTTCTCAGATGATGTGACAAAATCTGAAGAAGTCTACACCCATTCTACAATTCACTGATTAATCCAGACGATCATTACGCTTCGTGATTATTTCAAACTCGACAAGATTCAAATTAATTCAGACTCAATTGATGCATATCTTAATCCGCTATACTCGCGCCGTCTTAGAACTAATCAACGATTCTCGATTCAGAAATTGGAATGGATCTCTTTTTACCTTAATTATATTTGTGATGGCGTTTAATTATCATGCTTACTAAAGTTTAACATTTGAAATAAGCTGATGATTTTTATATAAATATAAACTGTGAAGAGTATATTCAAATATAATATAAACATTTCAAATAGGTATGTTGAATTGATAATAATATGAAGAAATATTCTCTAGTAGAAAGTTAGATACTGAATATGAGGCAGGAAGATACTTTACTACAATTTGCGATTATGCGAAACATTAATAAAGACTCCTCTGATGATCAATCACAATTCCTATAATTAACTAATAAGTAATAACTACCTATTTACTTTCCTTAGAATGGCGAACGAAAGTATTATCGAAGATCATTCGTAGCAATGCTATTGCTGAGAAAAAGGAGATTTTTCAAATCGTTTTCACTCCTAAATTACAGAGTCTAAATAAAGTTTTTCTGAATAAATTACATAAAGTATTTGTATATCCGACCAAAAACATAAAATATGTAAAAATGGAAAGCCAAGTTCCATACAAATATTATTCTTGTCTGTGGACTTCGCCGTAAAAAGGATGGAGATCTAAATGAGTGCCAAGTTCCATGGAAAATCGAAATATGTATGTATAGGGAACCAAATAACATTATGAACAAATAATAGAGTCTATTTCTTTGCTTTATTGAATATCTATAACAATTAATGTTATTTAAATAATTTGAGGTCTTAAACTAGATTAGATCTAACTTGGCCAGTTTTCATTACATCAGTCATTTCATAAAGTTATTGAACATTTTAATTCTGATGAAAACTAGCCAAGTAGATTCTAATCTAGTTTAAGATCTCAAATTATTTAAATAACATTAATTGTTATATATATTCAATAAAGCAATGAAATAGACTCTATTATTTGTTCATAATGTTATTTGGTTCCTATACATACATATTTCGATTTTCCATGGAACTTGGCACTCATTTAGATCTCCATCCTTTTTACGGCGAAGTCCACAGACAAAAATAATGTTTATATGGAACTTGGCTTTCCATTTTTACATATTTTATGTTTTTGGTCGGATATCATTACTTTTTGTAAAGAAAACATTCCGAGCAAGGATAGACATGTAGACATATTAATCTTCCCAGTTCAAACATACTTACATAATATTCGACTATATTCAATCGCAACCTTAAGGTGTTGTTTCACCACTTCCCGACGAGTATCGAATATGCTATCCGCAACTTATCTGGCAGATACTACATCTATCAGATAAATTGTGGATATCCTATCTGAAACTTAACTGACATATCCTTCATCTGTCAGATAAGTTGTGGATATCCTATCTGAAACTAATCAGGAAGTGGGGAAATAGCCCCTAAGCCTTGTTGAGTATCAGAGGAATAAAAAAAAGAAAATTCAAGCGAATGGAAAAAGCAGCTACCATCAGGAGGCATTGGAATAATACGGTATTATAACACAAGTGTATTTCCAACCATTAACTATAGGGTACAGCTTATTGTGCGGAAGTAAAGTAGCTATTATTATAGCTGTCTAACAAACAGACAGACAGACGGACGGACGGACATACGGACAGACAGACGGACAGACGTATTAAAAGAATTCTATGTCTATTCCCGGGACTCAAACTATATCTTCATACCAAATTTAAGAACAATCGGTACAAGCAATTTGGGCGTGAAGAGGTAACAGACAGACAGACATACTTCATAAAGTCACCTTCTATTAATTTCCTAAAGTTTTTTCACTTGACAAATAAATATTTACGGGGAGCTCCCATACAATAAATGTGATTTTTTGGCCTTTTTTGCTCAAAATCAATAATGGCAGCCGGTAGATACTTAAAAATTTCACAAAATCTTTAGTTATATTTTTATAACTTATAATAAAAGTAAAATAAAATAAATATTTAAGAAGGGTCTCCATACAAAAAACACAATTTTTGCCTAGTTTCACTCTGTCCGACTCGCACTTGACCATTTTTTTTGTTTTCTGATTTTTCCCTACGCTTTCACACAATTACCGAGCTGGATTCCAAATTTCAGCCTTCTAGGTCATCTGGAAGTGGGTTTGATCTATAGGTCAGTGAGTCAGTTAGTCAGCCAGTGATAAAAATGTAGATTTTCGGACGTTAATATCTTAATAACCGTTTGAGCTGTGCTTATGAAATTTAGAGCATGTAGTTATCTCGCAAGTCTCATTATATGAGCTAAATTTGAAACGTTTATGTAAAATAGTTTCTGAATTATGAGAGGGTCAAAAGTACCTGCAAATGGTTCGTGTAATATTACACACGGTGCTGCTCGCCATTCTGTTATGCTGAAACTTGGCTTGACACGCTGCCGCGTGTCTAGATGTACTCGTAAGTAGCTAAAGTAAGGCAATAAGTACAATAATTATATTAAGCTCTAAGGGACAATTCAGACCGCAGCGCGATGCGTAGATGTATTTCTAAATTTATATGAATTACAGATTTGCAAGACGTCTCACGCAATTAAAATCTGTCGAATCCATACAAATTTAGAAATGCATCGCGTTGCGGTCTGAAAATTAGGGTGTGTTGAGACGTGCGCGTTTTCTACGCACACGGATGCAGCGTCGCGTGTTTTCCCAAAACGCTAAAGCAGAAAACGCACACGTCTGATCAATGTAAAAACCCATTAGCTTTGTCCACATTGTGCCCTTTTTTTGTTCAACAAGGGCATGCCGCATGCGTAGCATAGCGCAGTCAACAGCGAAGGTGTGGCATGCCCGCAAATTATTTTGATGGTCCAAATTCTTATTCCTTTAACTTTATAACAAATTAAGTTGTTGAATATTCTCACTTGAGAGGAAAAAGCTTTCCGGCACCCAAAAAACATAATCCTTCCGGCACAATCGGTAAAAACATGTAAAGGGCATATTTTTATGTAACTTGATGATTACATTAAGCTTTAACGAACGTGTGAGGGGATTAGTATCTTGTTGAAATACTACGCCGAAACACCCACGCGAAAATCTATACATTTCAAGGGTGATTACGACGAGGACAAAAAAAGTCAGGATTTTGTGAACAGTAAGGGTAAATCCAAAAGACCGTAATTTTGTGGGTCGTGAGTCGCAGAATTTCGGTTGGCAGAATTTCTGCTGCATTCAGTTTCATAGAAAATTACTACTTCATTCAAACGAGCGTAATTTTGTGAGTCATAATTTAGTATGAAAAATTATAATTTACGCGACCGAAATTCTGCGACTCACGACTCACAAAATTACGCTCGTTTGGCTTCACCGGCGCGGAGTGCTATTATTCTGTAGCTTTATCCTCAAAATCTTCATACAAGAAAACGTTGCGCTATAAACATCTTGGTAATATAATATGTAACAGTGTAACTGTGTCTGTCTGTTACCTCTTCACGCCCAAACCGCTAAACCGATTTTGCTAAAATTCGGCAAATAGATACTTTGAGTCCCGAGAAAGGACATAGAATAATTTTTATCCCGGAAAAATGTGCGGTTCCCGCGCGATAAACGAGTTTTGGCGCAACAGAGTTACGGGCATCGCCTAGTAGGAAAAATTACGCAAATGTCAGTAGAACCATCACATCAGAAGACATAATAGAATATTGACAGAATAAAACTTTCAGTTTACTGTCTGGTGGTGCTGCCTCTAACATGAAAATATTCCAGTAATTTATCCTATTCATTTGGCCTCCATTTGGCATTATTACACATGTCTAGTAACTGATTATAAATTATAATACCAAACCAAAATAATCAACGTAAGTAAAATATACTTATACGTTAGTTGTCAACCTCTAATGACCAATTTCTACAAAAAACGCTTATAGAAAAAGAACGTAGTTTTACGATAAAAACATAAAGATACGGCACTTCACATAAAATATTATTCTCTTTACTTCCCTAATACGATTTTTAAGATGGGATAATATAATTCATAAGTCGTGTGGTCACCCTAATAAATAAAGCGGAGATTGAAAATATTAATGCATCATGGCGCCCTCGACGTTACAGCCAATCTTGCCGTGTACACACCACTAGCCCTCAATAGCCTGAGACTGAAGGAAATTGTTTCTTAAGTACTTTGGATAATTTGTACCGTCAGAGAAATTGATTCAGATCGTACGTTGTTTAGTCGAGTTATTTCATACTAGATTACGCCCGCAACTCCGTTGCGCCATAATTTGTGTATCGCGCAGGAACCGTACATTTTCTCAGGGTTAAAAGTATCCTATGTCCTTTCTCGGGACTCGAAGTATCTCCATACCAAATTTCAGCAAAATCGGTTCACCAGTAATAGGGCGTGAAGAGGTAACAGACAGACAGACAGACGGACAGATAGACACACTTTCGCATTTATAATTATGGATATTAGTATTAGTATGAATTTCGAACATAATTTTTTAGATTAGGTTAGATTAATGTAAGCCTGGGATCTGGAAAATACGGGCTCGAATTTTCATTACCTTCCCGAGGCATGTTATGGTCACGAAATATTATATTTCTCATTGAGTTTCATGGTTCTGATTGAAAATCATGTTAGAAAGGAAAATAGGTTTAATATTTTAATCTCCGTTTTTTTCCGCATGAAAGGAACTCTTTGTAATGGTGAGCCGGCTAGCCTATACAAAATACATTGTAAGGGAATGACAAACAAAGAAATATACTTTTTATGGAAGTTATTAAATTTTTACTACGCATTTAGGTTAGTAATTTCTGCCGGTGACTCTGTCCGAGTCTTCTACGGCAAAACAACATTATTATTATATGCATTTATTTACGCCGTCCATGCTAATATAATAAATGCGAATGTGTATATGTCTGCCTGTTACCTCTTTACGGTCAAACCGGTAAACTTATTTTGCTGAAATTTGATATCAAGATATTTTTAACCAGGGCAATATTTGTATCATATCTGATATCATACATCTTTCTTCACTTTCGTCGTGACATTATATAAGTATTTATGTAAAATTTCAAGTAAGTACCTACTTAATTTATCTATACTTATCTATACTTATTATAAAACAAAGTCGCTTTTTTTCCCTCATGTCCCTTTGTTCCCTTTAATCTTTAAAACTACGCAACGGATTTTGATGATTCTTTTAGTGTTACATAGCCCATTTATCGAGGAAGGTTATAGGCTATATTTTATCACGCTAAGACTAATAGGAGCGAAGAAATAGAGGAAAATGTGGAAAAAACGGGGAAAATTATTTGAAAGGGCTAACTTGAATGCGCTAATCTCAGGAACTACTGGTCCGATTTGAAAAATTCTTTCAGTTTTAGATAGCCCATTTATTGAGAAAGGCTATAGGCATAATTTTTCCAGTGGCTGTATATTTTATACCCGTGCAACGCTGGGGCGGGTCGCTAGTATCAAATATTACTAACTTAAATAGGCTTTGCTCACATTTTATTTTAGAAGATTCAAATATGATGCGACAAATTTTAAATTTTTAATCCGATGTCACTTTCGATTTTGACTATCCGTTAATTAGTTTCTTATTTCAAAGGCACTTTGAGGACGTTATTACTATTTTAAATTTTTGGTTAGAGTCCAGAATACTAATTGAGAAAGCCAGGAGGTACTCGTAGCAGCATTAACGCTTTAATTACGTATATATAAAAGTGTGATATTTTTACAAAATAATACGCGGAAAAATGAAAAAAATAATTTATTTGATAATTTACACTACTTTTAAAAAGGTTCTGACTAAAGTTGATGTATTTTTTGTAACATCATGAAAAAATTAGAGCTTAGGCCAAACGAGCGTAATTTGTGAGTTGTTTGATTCACACGAGTGTAATTTTGTGAGTCATGATTTGTATGAAAAGATATTTACGCGACTGAAATTCTGTGACTCACAACTCACAAATTACGCTTGTTTGGCTTCACCGAGTCCATATCTGATATCTAAATGTGTACAATAAATAATAATTTATCATAAAAGAAATTGTTCGGGGTTGGGATGGATAAACAAGAGATAAAAGATTAATCCTGTATTGCATAGATCTAACTATTACTAAAATGGGATATGAGATCGAGTCACGCGTTCTGTATGAGATGTCGTCGTGAACTAAACTTAATACATTATTCGAAAGTTAATATAATACAACGGTGCAGAGTTGCATTATTACCTAAGTTGCATCTAGGTAATAAGACAACACACGCTGTACGGGCATTAACCCGTACAAAAATCTTGAACTGCAACAATTTTCCTGTAGCGCTAGCACGGCGACCAGTGGAAATGCGAAAGTATAGACAAACTGTGGAAATAAACCTAAGGTGCCGTTCCGATCTTTTTTAGTTCCAAAAAATTCAATTAAAATGCCACTTTATGACAGACTATAGTCCTTAAAATTCAAGTAATATCCATTATGACATTTACTACATAAAGAAAAAAATTTACATCATAAAGTGGCATTTTAATCCTTCAGGCCCCGCACGAGCACCTGTGATCGCGAGAACAAAAGAATACAATGGGAATACTTTTTTTTTCAGGAGGGGAAATGCATTACGCATCCGCCGCCCTCTCAGGGGAAAGGGCAGGGGTATGTCGGACTCCCTCCGCAGAGGTTTACCGACTAAAACCCCCCCATGCCCTCGTCAACGCTACACGCGGAAGGAGCGGGAACGCGATGCATTCTACCGCGTCCTCCGCAGCGCTTGCCGTTTGCGGCACCACAACATTGCAGCAGCCTATGCCGCCGCCTGTCTTCACCGAGAGACTCCCCGGGCATCGAGGGAGCCTTTCTCCGCGGGACAATGGGAATACCTAGAACCTCCGATCGAAGGATTAATTAAATTTTTGTCGGTCGCGATTAGCCGCGGTAAAGATCAGAACGGCACCTTAGGTTTATTTCCACGCACTTTCGCATTTCCGCTGGTCGCCGTGCTAGCGCTACCGGAATATTTCACCGGGACTCGGGAGTAAATTAATTTTAACAGATGCAAAAACCCAGCTGCTTCTGACGTTTAATTTGTAATGGCGGCGGAAAAATTATAAACTCCAACCTAGATTTATAATTGGTTTAAAAATTAAAAGAGGACTTGAGCTACGTTTTAAAACATTTTAATAACACGCAAAAAGATTTTATGAATATGAGAAGCTTCTCAGCATAATGCTGATGATTTGAAAGTTTAACCGACTTCAAAAAAGGAGGTTATCAATTCGACGCGTAGGTACGTAATATTTCCAGAACTGCCCAGTTTTCGTATACCTATATCAGCATCTGAACATAATATTTGCAAAATTTTAAAAGTGTATGTATGTAGGTATGTAAGTTTTTATGTTTGTGTTCTCATAATATCTCCGAAACTACAAGTCCGATTTAAAGTACACTTATTGTTCAACTTAGGGAATGCCGCAAGTTTTATCAAAATCGTTCAGTAGTTTTTGAGATAGGGAATTGTAATCTTCAAATTCGAATATTTTTGAAGTCGGTTTTATCTTTTCAAAATACTATTAGTGTTTAGTTTTAAGTTTTAATTCATCAAATTGCTTTCTGCATAACGCCAAGTACTTACCTATTATTTAAATTTTGGGCTCAATAGTTTAAAAATATTGAATGGAGTTGATTTCAGATATGAACTATGTCATACGTAAATACTATCATACAAATGTTCAAATATTTACTTAAAGGATTCCAAGGTAAAGAACTCGGAACTCGGAACGGTTCTTAGATTTTCCGAGTTAGTTACATACATATTATGTTCATAAGATTGATCAAAGTTTATTTGGTAAATATTGACCAAGCTTATGAACATACAAGTGACATAGAAAAATAATTTTGCATTGAAATACAATATTTACACACAAAATATTTTTATTTAATCACTATTTGCTAAATGAAATTAATAGCATTTTCTGTTATTTTCAGGTAAGTTACCTTCAATCTGCTTTGCACACCCTGCCAACATCATTATACTTTTTCTTTCGTCGCAGTCAGGTAAAATGTAGGAAATAACGGACGATTTCAACAATGTTGCCTTGTGCGGAGTGAATGAAGTTTATTTGTGAATGAATTAGACGACAATGGCCGTCATTGCGAGCGAATGGACGGACAAAAGTCCGATGTATTATATTGCTCTATGGACAAAAGGTTTGAGATCATGCAACTATGATCTTGTGATTTTATCTGTCGGGAATCCTATGATCCACAAGTTTCAAGGATACTATCATTTACGATGTATGGACCGTGTCAAATATTTTGATATTTTAGAAGAAATACTAATTTTGTGGTAAAAGTCTACATCGTTAAGTATATCGCTAAAGTAATTATTATTATACTTACTAAGGGAGAAGACCTAATGGCAGACACTATAAGGAAACATGAAACATTCGAATGTTATAAAATATATAATTTATGAAAATAAAGGATTGATAACTTCTTCCATGTCTTAAGTAACTCTTACAAAATAAAACTATTATAATTATTTTCTGACAAATCAATAAAAAAATATATTATTGGTCTTTTTGTAAACTTAGTCATAAGTACTAATAGATGACATCACAATAAGCGAACAACACTAATAGTAGACACCAATATGAACTAATAGTTGACATAGAAGATTAAATTACATTTGACATTTTTCATATTATTAGGTCTTTATTTGCCGTTTTTCAAAAGATTTCATTTACTTCATCATAGTAACTACATGCATCAGAAATATTATCCACGTTGTCTCCAGATTCTATTCATTCTTCTTCCATGCTGAAACTATCTTTCCTTTTATTTTTATTTTTCATATTTTTTTCCCAGCAAATTTATTTTTAGTCTTAAGTCTCCATGCTTCTTTTGCCTCTTCTTCTTTCTTCTTTTTGTTCTCAGTTCTCCTTTTTCTTCTTTTTACTGCTACAAAACTAAAGCATCGATTTTTAGATCAGTGCAAGGTCTAATATTAGACACCATGTCCATTTTTAGGTACAGTAGTTCTAAGTTCTTAGTTTGTTAATAGAATTATATTTTTAGAGAATAGTGATGATATTTGCAGTAGAATAAAGTACAAAATAACTTTAGTATGTATTGAAAAACTAAAAGATGAGATCCATGTCATCTATTAGGTTTTTTTACATTTTCAAGAACTAATAGTAGACACCCTTTATATTGTTAGGGAAAATGGATAAAAGATCAGAAATAAACATTATTTAGTGTAAACAACATGACCATTAATCCAATGAAGTCAATAGAAATTACAAAAAATCTAATAAATTTATTCAAAACTTACGTGCAAAATTTCGCCTTCCTTAACCTATTTGCTAAGAAATTGCCGGGTGCGTGTTGACGCGGTCACATCATTTACGAAAACTGATCCCATTTTAAAATTTTGTTCCCGAAGGCATCCCTAATATATTTTTTCACATCAACAGATAGCATAAGAAGCTTATAAAATTTACAGTGTTGAGAAATAATTAGAATAATTCTTATTTTTATGGCATTTTTGTCGTAAGTGTCATCTATTAGTTCAGTGTCTACCATTAGCGCCTTTCCCTTAAAGTTATCAGGCACTCAGCGCACTCTACAGCTCTATATATTTTATTACTCTATGGCTGTACCTATCTAAAATATTATACTTATGGCCTGTTTCACCGCTTCCTGATAAGGTGCCCGATAGGGTTATTTGACAGATTTTCCACACTCCATCTGTCAAATTAAGTGGTGGATAGCCTTATCAGGAAGCGGTGAAACAGGCCCTTAATATTTTTATATTTGTTTAGATAAGAACTTTATGATTTACCGTAAAACATACTTAGATATTAAAAAATATAAAATAATGACTTTAACACGCTGGATTTCAAGTAATGTGAACCGAAGGTAATATACCGTTTTCATACTTCGTCATATTATTTCTTATTGGCGCCACATGTGTTACAGAATAGCGCACGTTGAATATTAAATAATATTTCAATATTTCTAATAAAAGTAAAGTATTACTTAAGCTGTAATAAGCCAATATTTATTATAGCTAATAAATAGCAGAGAAACTGGTTAGGTATATATTAGTAGTTTTTGTATTTAAAGCTTCTTTCACGGTGTTGTGTACTTTTTTAAATGTGGAAAAATATATTATCTTAAGACCACATAAGAACACGTGACCTACTCAAAAATTCGTCTATTCCGGGCTTCGGCGCGACGTAGGAGAAAAAGTAGTAGCATTATCTCATTGTAATGTTTAAAGTTTTCGCTTCTATCGGCACTCTTGGATTGCACCCATTGTTTTCTTCAGAGTAAAGTCTGTACGGATAGAGATGGCTTAGGTTATGGAGGAATAAAGGGACAATCTATGACGGCTTTACTTTGATTAATAATAGAAATAACGAGAATAATAATCCAATATTTCTAATCGTTGATTCTCCTTCACATTTTCCTCCATTTATACTGTAGCGTTTTTATTCCTTTTTCTAAAGAAGTTTAAATTAAAAACGATGTCCCTGAGTATGCATTGCAAAATGTCTTTCCGCATTGCATATGCAAACTCAATCTAGCTGGTCTACGTCTCCAGGGGATGCTGAAGAGGCTTTGCTATTTAAATGTCGTTATTTGCAAGGTTTATTAGCTTTCAGATTATTAAATATTACGCTTCTCCCTCATAAAATATATGTAAGCAATCAAAAAAGTGTACACCTAAAAGCTATAAATCTGTTACAGAGTAAAAGGGTTTGTAGATAATGAATAATATATTTTTACATCAATAATATATTTTTCATGAACATATTGCTTACCTAATGGATTTTATGATTTATGTAAGTACTACTTCTGTATAATATTCTTCACATAGGCGCAACGCATTATCTAAATTACATTAAAAGTAATATTATTTCTTTGTTTGAATCAAATCCGTTCTGAAAGTCACTGATTCTCATGAAGTTAGTCACAAATGTAGAGACTGGGATTACAGGCTAGTTTCATGACGGAAATGTGTACGGTTTCCGGATTTCGGCAGGAATAATTAATTTATTGTATTAAACTAATTTCACGCACGAATGAAGTAGCGTGGAATTATCACAATTATAATAATAATAAACTTTACTCCTGAATTTAATTCGACTCTATGTATTATTGGAAAGTGCGTTAACAGTAGTAGTAGTTGATAAGAATTTTAAAAACACATTGTTTTTAAAATTCTTATCAACTACTATGCAAAATATTACAGTCAGAAATTTTCATTCATTAAAGTATTACAAACTAAAAAGAGACCTCAAAATAGTGAAGGTAGAGCCTCTCGGCACGAGTAGAGTGTGTGGGCCCTAAACATGTCAGAAAAATGAACACTAACTTTCATACAAACATGAAAAGCCAACAAAAAGTGTCGGGTGGGGATTAGACGAAGTTGTTATCGAGTTACGTAGTAAGGCCAAACAAAAAGGCACTCGCAGTTTGCGGACGTTTACCGGGAACAGTCCTATGATATTATCACAATAGAAATTGTTTTGACAAAGCGCTTATGCGGAATAATGGAATGTTTTCCACATAACGCCGAGTTGATAATAAATTTCTGAAGTTTTTTTTACAATTGTGATCCCCTTTATAAATTTTAACACTACATTTTAAATTTTGTTTGTTAGCTCGTGACGAAACGGTGTTACAAATGTAACTTGTCTGCCTGTACTTATTCGTGGTGTTCTTGATATCGTAGATCTTAGCGGGCGAACCGATTACCGGTTTTGATATTTTTGTTAAACAAGATTGAATTAATTTTCCAAGGTAAAATCATCATCATCAACTCGCTACTATTTTAATAACGACAGAGGCAGTTAACTTTATTAGTGTCTAAGGAAAATATAACTAGGTGAATAAATTTAAAGTACTTATTCTCCAAATTTCAACCTCTATTTTAGTAGATAGAGTAGGAAGTATAGATTTTGCATTATAATTTACTTTCACGTTCGAAGGAATCTAAAACTATATTGCGATCTTATATCCGCAGGGCAGAATGTTATTACTTATTGCCAAATAAAACATATGCTACGATTTACTAAACCACAACAAGCGAAAAATTAAAAAAAAAACAAACAAAAAATTATCCGCAAATTAAAAAGTATGGCGTTTATTTTTTTACGCTAATTAACTTACCGGCAAATTGTTTCCCGCGCTTCTTTTTTTTTCACGACTGGCAACCGTGTAGCCACTGAAACTGCCCGCCGCGTTCTAACGTGTTGCAATGGTGCCCTAAGAACGGCGCATGCCCGGCTCCTATGACGTCAATCTTCTCGTTCATACACAGGTGTTGTTTCATTAAAATACTGCAGATTTCTTGAATTACCTCAAGCTAAAACTGAAATTAGAATTGTAGTTTAAAAAATACCAGCCTCCAAAATCAGTTTTGCCCGATCGTCTCCCCGCTTTTGGGCTTTTGCGTTGTCAACTATTGTGACCAACTTGTGACCTAGTTTAAACTGTGTCAGAAATCAGGTTGTACCGTGTACGGTTGTTTATCGGTACATAATTATATATAGGTACAAATTCAAATTATTTTGTGCCTGTAAATGCCGTCGAAACATTCGGTATTTACGGAGAGTTAATTTCTCCATTTTCATAATTAGTTTTTTGGTTGTTTGATAATGGCAATTAGGATGAATTTAAATTCTTGTTACAAAACAGGCTTCCAAAACAAATATGAAATAATATTCATTCATGACATTGAACTATGAAAAAAGAAAAAGATGCCCAAAGCTTTTCGTCCCTTTTTTCGTTAATATACGTTTTCACGCAATTAAGCAAAATGAGATACACTTAAAAGATATTTAATATAAACAGAAATCAGGATTCGCCACTCAATCCCACTGACGCTTGTCACAGAGGTCAAAGTTACCCAGACTTTAAAGCTCGCTAGAGTAAAAATCTACATAGTGTACAAATATTGTATTGTAATATTGAGTATTAAAGTGGTAACTAAGGTTATTAACAAAATAATACGATCTAGTTGGGTACTTTAACGTTTATAAAATTAAGGATTGTATTTGGATCTGGTACTGATAGATCCATTAAGCTTTCGGGGATAGAATATTACCTAGAAGGGAAATAACGACAATGACAACAAAGGAGGTGCAATTGAAAACCGTTTGTTGGGAGAACGTAATCACAACTGCCTTCTGTTTCGTCCGTAATGTAAGAGATTTAGAAAATTATTTGTTTCTTAGTTAAGAGTCTTAATTCAACCTTATAAAAATCATAACAAAAGTATTCAGGACATGGGCGTATAGTAATGGGGGGTGGGGATCCTTGGGATTAATTCTGGCAAAATGTTTGGGTTTTACTGTAAAAAAACATAAATAAAATCAGCCAAATACATTTTATTAAGTACTTGTATAAATTAATAAAATTAGCAAATTATGAACAAAATATTATTTTAATGCACTATCTTGAATTTTTATCTAGTAAGCTGTAGTTCGCAGTTATTTGAAATGTTAAGGCATTATAAAAGTCACGCACAAGTTTTAAATCTCTTGGCGAAACTGGAAGAGGAATGCGTACCTAGTGTTTGTTGCAGGTCTCGTTGGTGGGGCGAAAAGCGCGCGGGGCGGGTGCGGGACACGCTATTGGTAGACTAGTGATCAGACACGTCATTATTGGTAGATTGCGATCAAACGGTCACGTGATTGGTAGCTATTGAACGTTATTGGAAGATAATATAGTACCCACGCATCTACTGTTCCCTCCAGTTTTTACGAGCGATCTTCAACTTGTGCATAACTTATATTAGTTAAATATATCGCGATCAATTTTGTTGTCACTTAAAATTTTTTCAACTTTTGATCCACGTTATTGGCGTTATTATTTATGTCATATTTATCTTCAAGGGCCTTCAGTATGTCTGGATAGTCGTTTTTGACGATCATCAACAGCAAGTGAGAGAAGTGTTTCTGTTGATCGTCGCACTCCTCGCAGCCGTCCCCAAAGAATTCGACCATGTGAGCTGAAAAACGAGACATTCAAAATTCACATTAAACAAATTAATAATATTATAATCCATACTAATATTATAAATGCGAAAGTGTGTCTGTCTGTCTGTCTGTTACCTCTTCACGCTTAAACCGCTAAACGGATTTTGCTAAAATTTGGAATGGAGATACTTCGAGTCCCGGGAAAGGACATAGCATATTTTTTATCCCGGAAAAATGTACAGTTCCCGCGCGAAAAACGACTTTGGGGCGTCATCTAGCAGCTAATATAATCTTAGAAGGAGCTGGACAGGTGTGTAAAATGGTGTCATTATAATTCACTTGCAAAATAAAGACATCCAATATTATTGGCTCCTTAAAATTTAAGTCATTTTCTTTGGCTTTATTCGAAAATATTAGAAATGTCAATAATATCTAGGGTTTTCTGTAGTATAAACTACCACACAGGCTTTCTCCTGTAAATCACCTGCACTAATCGAAGTGAATACAGGCCCTAAGGGCTAGGCGACATGCGACGTCGCATCGCAAAAAACTACATTGCGATTTTCTAAGGTTTTTTTTGTACGATGCGACGCCGCAACGCAGTGTTGTGGCCTGGCCCTTAGTGTGGACAGCGACTGATTAGTGCAAGTCCTTAAATTTATTCTTATCACTAAACTACTGCACTAATCACCTGCACTCGCACTAATCAAAGTGATTACTGGCCTATAGCAAGTAAGCATGAGTAATGAGAACTTAATTTTTCATGTCGGTTTAAAACGTACTTTTCACGTGATTCCCGAAGTCATCGCACGGGGCCTTGTCTATCAGGCACTTGTAGAAGGTCTCCAAAGCGGCTTTCCCGCTCAATATCTTCCCGTAGGTGTTATCATCAAGGTCCTTGTATGCTGCAGCCAAAGCCACGCACGACACGAACAACAGAAGAAGTTTCATTGTATCTGCCGAAGAATAACACAAGTTGATAAACTGTCTACCCGTTCGTCACCTATCACATTTTAGTTATCGAAATGATTTTGATGTATACTTAAAGATAAAGATTTTTGAGGCTAATGTACTTATCAGAGAAGTTAATTCCTAGGCAGATGGGGGACCTTCATAGTTTGGTCGCGTTACGTCAAACCCAGCCGACAGATCACAATTAACATTGAATAGGCATGATCCGGCCAAATTACATTGGTCTGTTAACTGCCTAGGAATTAATTGCTTCGATGGTACGTCGTGACCTATCCTGAGATTCGAAATCAATATTGTCATCATCGCATCGCATCTTGGTTTGAACTGATCTTTAAAACAGAAATGTCGTTGACGCAATGCATTGTTTGCAATAATACATCCTTTGAACACATTATAATTAATTATAGTTAATACTTTTTTCCTCTCAGAATATGATTATTTTTGCAAGCGTCAACGCGTTGCAACGAAAGAAAAATTTTTTGTTCAAAATAAACTATGAAAATCCCCCGAAGCTTTTCATCAGTAAGTAAGTGATGATGATGAATAATGGCTAAGAACACTATCGAATATGTCAGCTTTCAAAGAAAAATAAACTAGATAGTCCATTGGAATATAACATTTAAGGACCGAATGTTGCATTTATTAGAGGACGCAATTTTATTTTTGGTATATGTTTGGTCAAAATTGGGGGGGCCTCAAGTTTGTGGGGTCGCGACTCTTGTCCCCCGGCCGCCATCTTGGAAAAAGGGGTGACAACACTATATTATTATAATCTTACGAAACTTTAACACAGTGTTTCTTACATTTGAGCAAAATATCATAATGACAAAACTTAACAACTGTTGGAATCAACAATTTTCATACTGACCTGTTATGAAGCTGGAGGGAGTGATTAGAGATGTCAGATGGTACCTGGTTGTATACAATGTGAGATGGTTACAAGGTATATAAGCAAATATTGAAGGTAAAATTAAAATGGAATGTCACTTAATTTATTCATATGCAGCCGTTACTAAAATACCTTATACAGAGTGTCATTTATGATCAAAAATTAAATTAAGCCTGGATACAGATTATATTATTAGCTTTTAACCTTCGTGTGATGTGCCTCAGATAGTGGGAGAGAGGGGTGTAAATTTAGAGGTTGAGTAACAGAAAATCTAAAAACATTTGTTTTCCATATTATGTTCAATGAGTGATTCAGCCAATAATAATTATTCAGGTTGTTTTGGGACTTTTTCCCGCTTGAAATAAGTAATAAAATAGTGAGTACATTTGAGTACTTGACTTCATCCTGTAAATAAATTCTTAGTGCGAAATAAATTGCCAATAAAAATATTTTGATATAATATATTATTTGTTTGTCCCTCTTTTTGTAATTTAAAAGTAATTAAACAGGAAAAATTAAATAAACACAAAAACTGGAGTAAGGAAAAACGCAGAATAAATCTGCATAACATCTTTAGTTTAAATATTAAAAGGTTATTTTGATTTGTAAAATTTCGTGTTGTAAGTATTCAGAGGGGCGATCGAAAAGTAATGATAGTTTAAAATTTAATTTAATAAATTAATGTCAATTTAAAACATTGCGCAAAAAATTAGAAAATTTAAAAATTCTTATTTCTACTCTAACTTTTATATAGCGATGGATGTTGCCATGGTGATTGGTGCCATACTTATTTTGTCACCTCAATAGAATATTATGGTAACCCATTGGATATGTCCACATTATGCAATTTCATCTTCAATTATTTTCATCGGTGATTATCGGAAATGCTATTGTATTCTATTGTTGTCGCGATCACCGGTACTCGTACGGGGCTTGATGAGTTAATTCATTTTTCTACGTAGTCTCCTAACAAGTCGATACATTTAGTCTAACGTTTGTCTAAACCTAAAATACCCTTTAAAAATCTTTATCAGAGCTCTCCCAAAATGCCTCTACAGCAGCCATCACCTCGCTATCATCCTCAAACTTGCCTCTGAGGTGTTCATTGAGCGGAGGAAACAAACGAAAGTCGCTGGGGGCTAAATCTGGAGAACAGGGCGGTGTTCGATCAGTTCGAAGCCTGCTTCTCGAATGGCAGCCATCGCAACTTCGGCTTTATGTGCAGGAGCGTTGTCCTGATGAAACAGGACTTTCGCTCGGAGTTTGCCGCGTCTTTTTTCCTTTATGGCTTCTCGCAGTCGTTTTTTTTATCAGCGTAGTAGGAGCCCGTTATAGTAGCTCCTTTTTCCAGGTAATCAACCATTATGATTCCCTAATCCCTCAGCATCCCAGAAAACGGACGCCATAACCTTGCCCGCTGAGCTTGAAACTATAAACTTCTTCGGCGTTTTTTCACCCCTGTAAACTACCCAAAATCTGAAAAATAAGCTTTTTATTTTAAGTTTTTTATCAGCATTAATGAGTTCAAAATATTTTTTCATAGTTAAGATAAATTTTATTAATATATTTCAAACATTGATATTATTTAGTCCAAAATATTCAAACAATGATTTCAAACTACCCTCTGTGCAAAAATTTGACGCAAAGTCTGAATCTGCTAGACTGAAAAAAGCCCCTCTCTTATCGAGTCGACAATTACAGTTTTGTTTACTTTCTGAATATTAAAAGACTTGAAAAGATTAAGGTACTTTTATTTAGTAAGGACTATATGACGCCTGCAATCGCACTGGAACCGTACTAAATTTTCTTTTATTTTCATACTAAATTTCAGAAAAATCGGTTGAACCGTTTGGGTGTTAAGAGGTAACAGACAGACAAAAACACTTTAGCATTTATAATATTACTATAGATGTACCTATTGACAGGTTTTCCTACAATATTTGCATCCCAAATTTCTGCTTCAAAATTGTTTTCAAAAAAAAAATTTTTGTTTTATCACAATAGCTCTGTTAATTTTTAAGGTATCGGGTTCATTTATAGACCATTTTAAAGGTAATTTAAAGAGCTTTAAGATCAACTTAAACAATACTTTTTAAAGCCCTTGGTTAACAAAAAATTTGGATTAAAAGGTCCTGATTTCATGGATCTTGCAGTAAAAGTTAGGCTTTAAAAGTCTCTATCATCGTTGTTTTTCATCCTATAAAAATCAAAAGAAAATCAAAAGATTTCTTAAAAAGTGGACACCAATTTCGTTCTTTATCATTTTTACAAAGGTTCAATATTTTTGAAGTTATGTTCAAAACAAAATGATATTTACGAAAATTTAAATAATTTCGATTTTACTAAATCATTCTGTTTTCAAAACTAAGCATTCTAAACCAAGACAAATTTTTGAGGTCATTACTTATGCTAAAATAAAGAAAAACCTTTAGGGATAACCATAAATTTGAATTATTGTAGAAATGGTCAACGTTTTATTTTTCGATTTTTCCAAAAAAATTTGAAAGTGTCATCTTATTTTTATCATAACTTGTTCAATTTTGATGCTTTTAACTTTTTACAATGCTTATTAGAAAGGTATTTTAAGCACTTTAAAACGTTTTAAGGAAGTACATGTCATAAAATGCATCGGTTTACCGTTATGCTAAGACTTAGGTACTCGCCGAAAGTTCCACGCCAAGCGGACAGGAAAAAATAGTCGATGTCTTTGATTTTGATAATATTTGGATATGTTATACCTACACGTGTTATTAATACGTGTGCCAAATATTTTTGTAATATAATGGCTAGATTAAAAATGATGGGACTTTGAAACGTGACTTTTCTATTCGGCACTCGGTGCTTCAAGGCCGATTATTGATTAAAAAAATTATATATTAGAATAATTAAACCACTGAACTTATTACTTCATTTAATGAGCTCTTTAACTGCATTTTTGAAAACAAGAAAATGTTTTTTTTTTCTGTGAAAAAAAAGCAAATCAATTTTTTTCTAGATTTTCTCAAAGAGATTTTTGATTTTTTTTATATTTTTTGTGTAAATAGCTAATATTCTATAGAACATTCCTGTACAACTGCTATAATGGGCCGGGAAGTGGATTAGGAGCTAGACTGAAAATACTTCCGAAGGGTGGTGTTTAGAATCCGCTTGTTGTATTGAGGCAAAATAATTACACCTTGATATCAATTCCAAAAGTATAATTTCCAACAGTCCAAGGAGCTTAAATATGAACAATTTTAAAGGAGAAAAGTGACAATACAAAATCGAAGGCGAAAAACGTCAATATTATTTATTTTATTTCTAAAAGGAGTCCTAAAAGGTTCTAAACATACCCCCGGACGTTGAAAGGCTTGCCCTTCAACCACTTTAGGCAGATACTGGCAATGGGCATATTCTGTTAAAAGCCCTTCAGATAATTCCAGAAGACGTCCGTATATCCGCCACACGGACAATTTTATCCTGTCCAGGGTGAACACCAATAATTTTTCCCAATTTCCATTTAAGGGGTATCCACGAAGCACGTGGACTTAGTACATAGTTTATGTTCTTAATTTAAACTTCGCTTATTTCCGTATCCTGTCAGCCCACCCTGCCCCGGGGCAGTGCAGATGCCGAAATGAGGAATTTTCTTAGCTTTTTAATTCGATTGTCAAACAGCTTCCATTTTAGTAACTAGATGGCGTATGGGTAGACAACTATCGGTAATACCAGGAAATACCATCAATAATTGCTACATAACTGGGCAAAAGCATGTAAAACTTGATACATTTCAATTTGAAAAAGACACAATAATATTCCAATGAATAGGATAATAAAGTTATAATAACGATGTTTTAGTTAAAACTCGCGGAAGAAATAGCCCTATTTACCGTTGTTCACACCAAACGTCACAGGAATAATACATTTTGGTTTTGACAACATCTTACCTGCACTTGTGCAAGATAACAGATATTTAGTGGCTAATATTTTACCAATAATGAACATCAAAAACCCAAATAACACAATTTGGGGAAAAAGAATAAAAACCACACCGACAATAAAAAGTAGAAGTAGAAAATTCTTTCAGTTATCATGTTTTCCTTCCTCCCTTTGCCTGTCCCGACCGGGACGAATAAAAAAAAATGTCATTTGTCAGTGTCATATGTCTATGTCAAAGATTGGGGAGAGATGTCAAACCTATAAAAGTCAATGTGGTTTTTTGGCGGGCATGTGAAAGAGTGCTGTTGTGTTTTGTATTATTTTCCTAAAATTGTGTTAGCTGGGTTTTTAATGTGTAATATTGGTAGAATATTAACCAAGATATTCGTGTTCATGCACAAGTGTAGGAAAGTGATGTAATATCCAGAAACGTGCTATTTTGTGTTCCCTCCAAAACTCCATCGAAAGTTTCAGTAAAGCGTCTACCACTTTACTGAATCGACCGACTTGACTCCTTGACTGTATTGACTTTTACTTAGACTTTGACTAGACTTTAGACCTGAATACATGAAAACGATGATGAAAATTATAATAGGAGGAATATGGTTTTCCCGCCATATTCCTTACCTTTTTACCTTGTCTGTGGCACAACATACACATCCTTTGTGTCAAGTTGCCAAAAAAGAGGAAAAAAAAAGTCAAACAGCTAATGTTGACAGTTGATCTTGTTTTGTATTTGGACACTGTATTTCGAAATAATATTTTATTTCAAGCTAATTAATTAAGTATGTGCATTTGTTTAGTGGGAATAACAAGTAGAATAATAAGTTATCGATTTGCACCGAATATGGCGGTACGACAGAGCAGTGACTTCGCAAAATTCAAAGAAACTTTGAAAACTGCTAGCAATGTTGTTATTCTGTCGGGGGCTGGAATAAGTGCGGAATCTGGTATCCCTACGTTCAGAGGAGCTGGTGGCTATTGGAGGAAGTACCAAGCTTCATCCTTAGCAACTCCAGAAGCTTTCAAAACCAGTCCAAGTTTGGTATGGGAGTTCTACCACTATAGGCGAGAAGTTGCAGCTAAAGCGCAGCCGAATGCGGTATTCTTTTTTTAAATTAGTAATTGCATACTTTCGGACGTTTACTATAGCTAAAACATTCATTTGCTATACTTTTCTGTTTCTAAGGGTCACATAGCCATAGCAGAATTTGAGTCAAAACATGGAGAAAATAAACAAGTAACAGTTATCACACAAAACGTTGATGGACTACATGTTCGGGCTGGTACCAAAAACTTAATTGAACTCCATGGGAACTTGTACAAGACAAGGTGCACAAAATGCAAACAAGTACTTGAAAATCATCATAGCCCAATATGTGAGGTGAAACTTTTTAATATAATCTTATACTAAGGTACTTTAACCCATCAAGCCCCATAAGGACACCGGTGACCGCCACAACAATAGAATAACAAAAGATTTCCAAGAATCCACGAGCGAAGGATTAAACAAGACAATCTTGTATGACAATATGTTACAGGTTTCTGGTATTTGTATGAAAATTATGTGGGAAAATAGGAAGAAGAAAAACATTAATGCTTCAATCCCCAAGCATATATTATATAATAACAATAGAAATCTATTGTGTCTCGTTTTTTCCACGATCAAGGGATTAATTTTACTGGGAAACTTTTTACTTCTTTTTCTTTATGTAACCTATCAATCCCCAAGCGGCAGCCGGCTGCCGCATAATAATAATTGAAAATCTATTGTATCTGCAATACTCACGATGGAAGACTAATAAATGTGAGTTTTTATGTGCCTTTTAAGTTCTATTTAACTTTGAAATATTTTATTTTTCAGGCTTTAGCTGACCGTGGTGCCCCTGATGCTAATGTTGTAGGATCAGATATTCCCATTAAATCCTTGCCACATTGTAAGAAGTCTACTTGTGGTGGTCTGCTACGACCACACATTGTATGGTTCGGTGAAAGTTTGGAATTTGAAGTTCTTCAGAAAGCTGGTATATTACATTTTTAGAAGGAAAAATGTTAAATTTTATTCTGGTTCATAACTTAGTTCTTTGCAAATTTAACTTTACTTCCTTATAAATTCACATACATTGTAACTGAGGAGTGAGGGTCAAGAATGTGTTTGAGGAAATAAGCACCTAAACATTAATTATTATATTTTCAGAGTCAGCCATGGCACGCTGTGATGTCTGTCTAGTAGTAGGCACATCTTCTGTTGTATATCCGGCAGCTATGTTCGCGCCCCAAGCTGCGCAAAGAGGAGCTATTGTTGCAGAATTTAATATCGAACCAACTCCAGCCACACCAGATTTTCATTATTACTTTGAAGGCCCTTGTGGCACTACATTGCCACAAGCTTTAGATATTTAAATTGTTAAATAATTATTATTGTTATAAGTGATAAACCTGTCTAACATAATAAAAGGTTTTTGTAATCTGCCTAAACTGTATAATACTGTAAATAAAAGCAAAATTATATTTATAGGATTAGTTTTTATTTAACATAATGTTGCAATAAATATTTATACAGGGTTATTTCTTGTTTTTATGCCTTGCAAAAAACTTTGCTATACTCCCGATTGATTGTCCAAATGTGCAGTTACTTTGTAGAGATTTCTGAAACAATAAAATATTAATAATTAATGTGTAACATCAAAGATTTTTTGTAAAGCTTCTTAATTTTAAACAATTTTAATTCTAAGTTATAATGTAAATCCTACTAATATTATAAAGGCGAAAGTTTGTGAGGATGTATGGATGTTTGTTACTATGTATTCCACAGATTAAGGATATATATATAGATGTAACCTTAGCCCGTCATCGCGTGGCCATTTTGTGCTTATTTTCATACAAGTAGTGTGCATTTATTTTCTTCAATATTTCTATTTGTCGATCATTTCGAAGCACATTAATACAGAAAAGAAAGTCATTTATTAGACTTCCAAAAACGAGGAGGTTATATGTTCGGCTGTGGTTTTTTTTTTTTTTTGTATGTTCAACGATTACTCCGCCGTTTGTGAACCGATTTTCGAAATTTTTGTTTTGTTGTATTAGGTTTCACTCCAATTTGGTACCATGTTCACAAAAGTGGTGACCTGATGATGGGATCCAGGAGTAATCGAGGGAACTCCTCGAAATTTATATGGAAACATATGGTAATTTTAGTTTTATGTGAAGTGTACTAAGAATATGCTACCAAAAAGTCAAATATTGGGTCAAGGTATACAATGGTTTCGAAGATGCTGAGAGAACTCCTGACTCCTTATAGATACACGTTTGGGAGTTTCGGCGTTGTTTTAAGAACAGAAAGCATATTATACTACCACGCAATTAAAATTCATCATCATCATCATCATCATCGTCGTCATCATCATCATTACCACGTCGTGTTAAGGTCACCAATGTTTCATGGCACAAAATAGGTAATAGTACAACTTACAAGGCATAGGTATGGATACAATAATAATAATTATGTACATAACAACACCAATTATTAATATAGGCTGTTTATACACGGCGGTCGGTGCGGCGTCGCCGCACACCGCCGCGCGCCGCGCGGCGTGTGCGTAAACATCGCGGCATTGCGTCGTACCTATTCAAGTTCTAATGTCAGGTAATGCCGCGCTGCGAGCATTTTGAGTGTCATAATATGATTTTAAACTTTATCTTCATTAATGTAGTACAATATAGTATCGCTTGAGAAAGGCGCAGGCGGCCGCGAGGCCGGCTTTCCAAGTTTCTCATGCGATAGTACTATGTATTACAATAATGAAGGTAAAGATTAATATCATAATATTATTATGACACTGAAAATATACTCGCCGCGCCGCTGGGTGTGATTCGGCTCATCCTTCGATCGCGGATTCTTGGAAATCCATTGTTCTGGCGGCCGCTTTGGAGTTGAAGCGTTAAATCGTTAAATTACCTAGCACGCATAGGGTTGAGTTCACTTAGATTTTTTTAAATGTATTATTTAAATTTATCTACCTGATATTTGGGCCTTGGGGTATTACAAATTGTAATAAGATACGTAGAATAAACGCAGTAATTCGACGCGTAGGGTGGTATGGTCACTAAGTCACTACTCACTAGTTCACTACCACCGACGACCACTTATAAACTCGCGGACTATGACGGAGGTTATCTTGGAGGGTTAATTAATATTTCTAATAACAATACGAGATCAACAATTACCACTCAAAATGTTGACAATTCAAATTTCAATGCTCACTGCTTACACCAATGGTGACACATTTCTGATTTCACACAGCCAATACAACTATATAAAACTCCTACGTACAAGCGATACTGCGATTCAGGAGCACCTCAGCGAAACCTAATGAATACATCGTGTAACTAAAACTATATGAACAACAATCGGAGTTCGGACAAGCGATAGCGCCGACAGAGCGCCTCAATGACATATAGTGAAGACAATATAAAACTATTTTTTATACAATGTAAATTGGCACTAATTATAGTTTATCTACTAGGTAACTAAAAAGAGTGAAATTATTATTTTTAACAAAAAATTAAAACCGACTTCCAAGGTAAAAACAATAATAACATTCTTATAATATGAACTAAAAACTAAAAAGTATTAAATAATTTTCCTCTCTAAATGTGCCTTTTTCCGAATTCAGCTAAACCTCAACTATTTCTGTACTCAACCTTCATGATTTTGAAGTCGGTGCCCCGTGCCAGTTCCATAAGTTTCAAATTTTATGTCAAAGAAAATATAAAGATTCCGCTATATCTGGTACCGACTTCAAAATGATGAAGGTTGAGTACAGAAATAGTTGAGGTTTAGCTGAATTCGGAAAAAGGCACATTTAGAGAGGAAAATTATTTAATTATATTTTAGTTTTTAGTTCATATTATAAGAATGTTATTATTGTTTTTACCTTGGAAGTCGGTTTTAATTTTTTGTTAAAAATAATTTAGTTCATGATATCGATAAACTATAGTACAAGTAATGAGAATCCGTAAACACACGTAAAAGCTGTGCAATTTTTGTAGACAAATAGGCTACTTGACCTATATTCAATTTCATTGAACAAATGCATATTTCTAGTAGAACTTGGCCTAGGAAACCGTATTTCACCGTTATTATCAAATAAAAGCTTATGATTGATAAATAAAGTCGATTTGAAAATATGATTTTATGAAAATAGGAATTGTACTGACGAAAACGCTTTTGCGGTACTTCCGATTTGGATGTGACGTCATCCTCATACTAATTTAATATCTTTTATTTATCGCGCTCGCTATATGTAAGTTTATTTGTACATAAATACATAATAAGAATAAGCCTATTATATATTTTCTTCAATAATTCAAGTAAAACATCAGTTTTATACATATTATCTCCATTTATTGTAGACGGGAAATGAAATGGCCAAAACTTTTCTCCAAAAGTTTTCAACATTACAAATGATTTCTAATTTCTTATATAATTATTTTATAATTTTTGGGCACTTTTAGACTCGTACATTTAGCACATTAAAAAATTTCAATAAAGAGAGTTTAAAATACAAAGCGTATGACGTCACACTATGGCGAACAGTGTTTTCGGCGCCATTTAAGAGGCATATTTTTCAATAAACATTTTTATGGGTTTCTACTGTGTAAAATATTAAAATATTAGTTTTTTTTTTTGTAAAAATGAATGATTTTGAAGCGATCAGCATAAAGAAAAAAATTAGGTCAAGTAGCCTAATTGATGTGACATTTTTAGCACTAATGCCTTATATAGCACGATTAAGGGGTTATTAAACTTATAAATTATCTTTTTAGCTTACAAAAATACCGATTGAAAAGGCCAAAAAACGTTGTTCAAAACTTACGTATTTAATGTTAAATCCACGTGTTTGAGGCATTCTTTGGCCATTCTTGTGGTTTATTATTTAGCGGAACCACAAAACTCAACAATATCTAACACAAAATGTTCACTAAAAAAATTTATTAACATTTTTATTACATTATAGAAATATGCAGACCGACTCATTTGTTATGTCCGAGTAAGTCGGACATAACATTACACGTAATAATTTATATTTTGTCACCAACGGCTACATTAATTCCTACACTCCATAATTCATTCCATACCTTTTGGCTGCAGCTAGCGCCACTCGTGGAGGATTTTGCAACTGTTATTTACTGCGTACAGCTGGACACATTTTCAAATATCCCCCATATAAGATAGTTCTCCTTTCATCTACACTCCATACTTCATAATATTATTACTTTTTATGAACTTACTTGTACAAATGTGGGTAAAGCCGAAACAGTCTGCGGCCTAGAGTATCTGCTATCCACGAGCAAAACACAAGCGTAATCGTTGGCGTGTCTCACTGCTCTGCCTGTAAAAAAAACAGATATTATTCTAAGTCTAAAGACTCTAGTCCACCGACGCGACGCTGCGAACTGCGAAACAGGAATAAGCTATGTCCACATTATGCAATTTCATCTTCAATTTTCGTCATCTTTTTATTCAACGTTCGTTCGGCATATTCAATAATTGAATGCGTCAAAAACCACCCGCGTTGAAAGAAAATAGTCTAAGATCCGGCCATAGAATGACCTTCACCCATCGTATTACGGGATGAAAATGATTTTTTTATAAAATTAAATATGTTAAAAAAATTATTTACAGGAGGTTGTCTGAAAAATTTGGTGCAAAGTGTAATTAATTAATAATTAAAAAATGTTTTTTTTTAAACATTACATTCATTCCCTTACGCAAAAAACTGTATAGGTACTAATCGAAAGTATGTAGCTCATAGAATATGCAAACGCTGGGTTGACTTTTTTTTTCCGGTGCAATTATCAGGTAGGCAGCTATATACAGGTAAATCGATACTAGTAATTTGCAACGATCCAGTTACGCGATAAACCTTATATCAAAATAAAGATAATTTTATTATGAATATAATGACATAAGGTTGGCTGCAAAAAGTTGGTGCTAAATCCCGGTTTTCCCGGTAAATGCTACGATTTTAACGCGCGTCACGGGCATGCCTCACGTTCGCTGTTGACTGCCAGAGGCGGCGCAAGGCGTGGGCGGTGTGGGCGACCGCCCACGGCCTCGCAGCCTAAGGGGCCTCGCGCCCCTTGTACCACGAGGTTTTTTAAAGGTTTTACGAGTTGAAATACTCAAATTTTCATTAAAAAACAGTTTTATAAATTAACTTTGGGTATCAAAAATTATTTCTCTTAACAAATCCGTTCTTTAGCATCATCCATCAGGGGGCCTGGCATAATATATACACACCGGCAAAATTAGCGGAACATAATAAAATTTTATATTTTTTGAAAATTAATCGCTGTTTTTTATATATTTATTTATTTATTTAATAATTGATGATTAAAAAATAAAACTTATATAAATTTAGGGCATAAAAACGTGTAAAATTAAAAAAATCTGCAAAAATCTAAAATTAAGAAAAATCTTTGAAATTTCAGTAGTAAGTTTTTAAGTTAAATTCTTCATTTTTACTTAAGAAATGCCATGTTAACAGCGTGTAATGCTTTCTATGGATCTGAAGAGAGTCTGGATACGCCATTACATGCTTGCATTTTGATTGTCAATCATTTCCTGTGGGATATTCTTCTACTCCTCCAGTAGCGCCAACTCGAGCTCCTGAACACATTTTGGAGCTGGAGTTTTAGTTCGTACCGTTCACCCATTGATGTGCCACACGTTCTCAATCGGATCCACATCCGTAGACCGTGCTGACCTCTCCACCTGGGCTACGCTAGCATCATTTAGGTCATAATGCCCGATTTTTTTACCCTATGGACGCTCAAAAAATTGAAGTTACTACCTAAAACTGTGTAAAAGGCACAACATGCAGTTCTAGGATGTCTGTGCTATTGCCCTGTACTGTCAAAGTACTATCATTAACAATCATCAGCTCTGTGCGGGCTCCAAATCATATGCAACCCCAAACCATTACGAAGCCTGCATGATATACCACTGTTTCCGTTAAGTTTGATGGTCTATAGCGTTCCTTACGATTTATCCACATTCTTTATCGCCTGTCAATAAAATTTACACAGAATTTGCTCCCATCACTGTACAGCACACGATTTCACTCACTTGTCAAATTTTGATGTTCACGCGCAAATCTTAGCCTGGCTCTTTGGTGCCCTGTCTCAAGTTTTGGTGCCCTTGCTGGCACCTTTGAGTTTAATTTAACTTCTTTGAGTCTTCTTCTTACTGTACAATCACTTACAGGTACATCTCGGACCTGTTCCTATAGGTTTCATCTCTGCAAAGCAGTTTAAGGTCGATTTCTTAAGGCTTGTACCCTTACAAAACGGTTATCCTGAACCTTTGCCACCCGATATATGCTTTGTTCTCGTCTCCGAACGTAAGATCCAGTCTCTCTGTAGCGTTGAAATTTACGATGGACCACGAAAGCCGACACACCTAAGGCCTGACTGACCGAACGGTAGGTGTGACCTTTCTCTATCGTGGTTACAGCTCTAGCTGTCGTAGATGCTGGAAAATCCACTAATTTTGTATCTAAGCAATGTGTTCTTCCAAAAACCAAACAATCAAATGAGCTGGCATGCCTTGCACCCCGCTAAAAACGCCATTCTTATCAGAAACACTTACAACGTCAATCATCGAAAAACACTTAGTAGGGCATAATTGCAATAAAAATCTGTCAACTTGCCAGTTTTGTTCAATATTTTATTTCTTAAATGAGTTTAGAAACTATAAAAAAGGATTTCACACAGCCCGACCCACTTAAATTCAAGTGGTGGCCCTTTTTACTTATGTTCCGCTAATTTTGCCGGTGTGTGTATTTTAGGGGGCCTCGCAAGATACATCTTGCCCACATAAAATGTAGGTCTTGCCCCGCCACTGTTGACTGCACTATAACGCATGTCCTTGATGAACAAAAAAAGGCCCAGTGTGGACAAAGCTATTGAGCGAGATGCAATATAACGCATTATCGTGTGGCGGACGAGACAGTAAATCGGTTCGCCGCTGTTTGGCACCCGTCGAGTGCGCCCATCTCATATTAGAGCTGCTAGTATAATTTTGATCTAGAGCGTGTACAGTAGTTTCGAGTATAGATGGATTATTTACTAATTTATTATATGGCAAAAAGACGTCAACGGAAACAACGTCGACTGCGAAAAGCCGCGCTCGCTCCGTATGCCTCCTCTACATTTCGGCGGATGCGTCGGGAGATGCATCCGCAACCATATCTGCGGATAAATTGCGATCCGTCCACACATCTGTGAGTTAATCAGTATGTGCTCAATCGTGAAAGACGTAACTCGTGCCGCAAAAAATGGATATTATGGAGACAGTAGCGGCTGCTTCTAATTATACTTAATTAGCACCTATAATTATTACCTAGGAGTGCACCGCAGTTGAGTATAATTCCGCTCCGCTTAGTAGAGTATAGCTCCGCTTGGTATAATTCGATGAACTGAAATGTTTCCTCATTGTTCATGTTAGCCATTTCGACGAAAAACACACAACCACTCCCACTAAATTTCCGTCGAATACTGATACATCGGCAGACGTGTGGACAGTTCGCGCTTGCGTTCGCGCTCGATCCCTTCGATCCGTGTCGAAAAACCGACACCAAACGGATGTGTGGCAGATGCATCGGCCGACGTCAAATACCTACCACAGACAAGCAAAAACCGCCGTCTACACATCGGTGGAAGCATCCGCAGATACAATCTGCCGACGCGTCCGCCGATATGTAGAGGAGGCAGTATGCCCGCCGTCCGGCGCGCGTGTGCCAACTGACAGTCGACGGACTGTACGCGCCCGCGCTCCGTCCCACGCGCACTGCTCTGCCCATACTATTTTTCATTACACACGCGAGCGTACGCCCGTGCGAGTTTTAGCTATATGATCTTCGATCACTAATATACAAGATACACAATCCGCGGCAAAAAACGACCTCACCAAAAGAGCACCAAACTCAACATTCTGGTGCACTTTTGATTTAGTAGTGCTCGAACGCTCCGCCGGGAAACATGCCTCAGTGCGCGTTTAATAATTGTAGAAATCATACGTCTAAAACCAAAAAAAGGATGGAATTTCATATTTCCGGTAAGTATTAATTTTATCCTAATATATTTCTTACAATTGTATTGTAAATATTGGTATTTCTTTAAGAAATCACCAAAATACAGTTTTAAAATTAAGTTGTAAATAAATCAACACCAGGTATAAACCATCTCAATTGCGAATACTCATACTAAAGGTACTTATCGTAGTTTATCATGCCCACTTGAAATGTTCGGGTTATAAGCTATGTTTCTGTTCCATTTGATGGAGTCGCTATTACTATTATTTTTTTATTGAGGATTTTTTTCAGGTCTTTTAGTTTGCATTGATAGTTTAACGTATTTATATAAGACTCTGATTGAATCTGATACTGTTTCTTTTCTTCTTATCCAAAGTCACTATAACTTTGCATTTGAAATACTTCAGATGAATCGAAATCACAATATCATCCAGATAAATAATATTATATTCTCCAAGAGGAGATTATAATATTATGTTCCCATCTTCGATCAAATATAGTTCCCATTAAGGATTTTTTAAGTCGGTTAAAAAGTATGGGCGTTGGGTGATGTGAGTTGTCCTTTGTGGCCTATCGGAAAATGTATGTACACTTATGTATATTTTGGTTAATGATAAAATTAGACATAACATTAGAACAACATAATATTACAAGTAAAAAATAATTACTCCTCACTTTATACATTAAACTGGAACGGAAAAATAAAAAAATGGACTATTAAAATTATTACAAATTACAATCAACAAAAAAATTTTTAACAGTTCGACTCCACTCATACTTCACTTCGCCCTGTTCCAGCGGCGAATTTCGGTCGTAAAATTGGTTTTTTTTTTTGGCACTATACAAATTTGAACTTAAATCATATACGCGGATGGTTGAATTTAGTATGAAGCGTGCATCGGACATAAAAATTTTATTGCTTTGTAAACTCAAATGTACATTGTTTTATATAAAGATCTTTAATAATTACTGTGATTAAGGTTGATTTTAGATAAATGTATACTTTTTTAAACTCTATTACTCGGCGACAGATTTTCGAGAGGTTTTGTATGAGACTGTGTATCTTGTATATTAGTGATCGAAGTATATGATGAATACATAGATTATTAAAAGTAGAGGATGGTTGAGCAATGGGCATTGTCCAAAAAAAATCACATATACTTTTTATATTTTTTTTCGTTAAAATAGGGTATTTTAAGAATATAAATTAAATAATTTTGAAATTCATTGGCTAGTTTTTTCTCAATAAATTTTTAAAGTTTCGCTGTGACGTCATCATCGGCGGCCAATTGACCTCTGCAGTATGTTTTTTTTCCTTTCAATCTTATTTATAATGGCTGGTTCGTCAAATGCAAGTTCTCATTATGTGAAAGCTGATACGAGAAGCTTACCAAAAGTTCGAAACGTAACGTTGGTCGAATTTATTGCTAATTTAACGCCATTGAAGGTCAAACTAAGGTTAAACATATTTGTTAAAAAATATAAGTAACTAATGGGTATTTTTTTCGTTTATATACAGAAAAACGATCACTGACCTTATTCCTCGAAATGTTTTTGTAATGAGCAAAATTTAAAAAAAATGGACAATCCCCATTGCAGCCCCATAATGAGTTCATAAGTAAGCTAAGGTTCAAAGCATAATAACATTAATTACTTGTCCACATGACAAGTCAACAAGTGTTAATTATAACAGCAATGATGATGGATGGATGATGATTGAGCAAGATTAGGTTACCTAAGGTTCAGAGCTAGGTAACCTTATCTTACTCCAGCATCCTATTCAAACAATAATTCAGTATGGATTAGGCCACAGCAATTTGGTAATTGGTTCTCTTAAGTAACTTACTATAAAGTTATTCTAACTTACCAATACATTGATTAACTGCTTTCATACACAAGTTCTCATAATAAACACTGCCCCCTCCCGGTGTCTTTCTGTTAATATAGTTGATTTTTTCCTGAAGCTCTGCAGACTTTATGTTCGGGTATGGCATGCCGACTACTATAACGCATCTTCCTAGGTCGTCACTGAAACAAATATGCATCATAAACTAAAAGAATCAAGGGCTCTACACAGCTTAAGTTTAGGGGTTTTTACCAACACCAAATTAATGACTTGCCTTTTGGGAAAGTAACTAGATTGATGAATAACTATTTACTTACTTAGGCTAAGAAAGTGGCAAAGTTTATGAGTTATTAGTAACTACGCAGTATAGGAAGACGGCTAAAATGTTTGTTATTAATTATTATTCTAAACCTAAACCTCTAAAACCTAATCTGAATTTGTTGATTCGGCTTAGGTTTTGGAGGCCAGTAAATTAATAAAAACATCTCGACTACTGTTATTGATGTTACCTTAAGAGTCCGTATACGAAATTTTGCCGATTTCGCTCATTTAACAGACGTGATTTAACAGTTAAAATACAGTATTTCTATAAGTTTTAATGCACAACATGTAAGATAATTTCAATTATAATCTAATGTTAATAAGTTAATAAGTTTGCTCTTGCAAACCTCACAGAAAATACTTTTTTTATAAAAATACAGACAGGTATAAAACACAGACAAACGTTCATAAAAAATATAGTTTGAACTGACCTAAAGTTTAGTCCCTCACTCAGTTTTCCGCCGACAACGCTTAACAATAACGCGCCGTTATGTTCTGCGCTTTTCATTTTTACTGCAGTCGCGAACTTTTGTAACACCTGAAATAAAAAGTTGTATTTTTTATTTCTTTACTTACAGGAAGTACTAATATTCTTTGATTAAATTCAATCAAATTATTTTATTAATGTGTTGACTTTCAATTTGTGCATTTTTCGCGCCACTATTCGTTTATCATACGGGTAACGGGAGTCCTATGTTTTATCGGAATATTTTCAAAATCGGTTTAGGCGCAAAAGGCAACAGACAGACATACACTACACATACATTTTTGCATTTATAATATCACTATGGTTTACATTTATAAGTATTTTACATAGCCAAGTAACAATTACCTGATCGACATCCGAAGCAGACTTTGGCTCTCTGAATATAGTTTTCTTCTTACATATAGCCTCTATAACACCAGTAGTCTGCAGGTGCTCATAAAGGACTTGCTCGTACGAATATGATGGCAGAAAGCAAACAACCCCACCTGGGACAACACTGACTATGTTCCTTAGTATACGGCCTACTTCACTTAGCTGTAAGAAAATTTATTTATAAAATAGCAAAATACGAGTGAAGGTATTGGCCGATAAATTAGCCAGAGTTACTTTTATATGTAATTTCTCGTAGCGTTATTATAAAGGTGATCGCAGATAGTAACGTAAGCGCGAAACATTTTAAAATTCGTTGTATGCAATTATGTGAAACCTCGCATATTCATCCGCAGCATACGCGTCGCATTTCGTGTACTAAATGAAAAATTATTAAAATGTTCGATCACCTCCTATATATTAGGTAACTGTAGATGGCAGCACTTGTGACTTGTATAGTAAATAATCGATTAAACGTTTTGGATTTTACACTACAAAAAATCAGCTGGTTAGGGTTCCGTTTTAGGGTTCTGTAATCAACAAAACTTGATTGACTACTGTGCCCTAAAACGGAACCCTAACCAGCTGTTTTTTTGTATATTGGTAGCCTTATAATTATAAAGAGTAACCTTGTCCTACAATTAAACAATCCATATTTTAGGACCATCAAGTCAAAGTATGAAATCCTTTCTATATCTGTTAGCTACCACTTTCGAGATTTTTCGAAAATAAAAATGTTGTTCGTCATATCAAAATGTAGCTACTCACAAAAAATTAGCTTATTAGTAATCACAAAAAAAATTGTTCTAGGGCTCCCTCACTATAAGTAGTTAATCAATTTTAAGTTTCAAATTGGCGACGCCAGTTCGCAGCACCATCGTTGCCTGTACAGGTTGATCATTGTTTCATTACGGAATTCGCTTTACGTAGGTCACACTAAAAGTTTTGCGTAACTTGAAAAAACGACATGTTATAACCAAAATATCATGTTTATTGCTTTTCAAAATACTCTCCTTTACATTGTAAACATTCTTTTATGCAATTGAACCATTTTTTTAAAACAGGAGGATCACAGATATGAAGGCATGTTTTCTACGCGCTGATTGAATGCTATCACTGCCTCTTCGGAGTTGGTAAAAGTGAAAACTCTCATTAAATCTTTAATTTTGGAAAAAATACAGAAATCACAAGGTGCTAGGTCGGGGCTAAACGCAGCATGGGTCACGAGTTGTGCTTTTTCGGAAACTAAAAATGACTTTGTTTTGTTGGCCGTGTGTGAAGAGGCGTTGTCATGATGTGGGAGAATGCGGATTCTTGGTCGTCTTTCGCGAACCTTTTCTAATATCCTGGGTAAACAAATAGTGGAATACCACTCAGCATTAACACTATTTTGATCTCCAAGTGGAATTGTACAGATGGGATCCGTAGCTCAGAAAAAAAACGCGATCATTTTCTTACCAACGTTTCTCGCCTGCCTCACTTTTGCTGGCCTGTTCTCATTTTCAAACACCCACTCACAAGATTGTTGTTTTTTATCGGGTTCAAAACAATAAATCCATGTTTCGTCTTCTGTGACAATGTTATAAACAGCATTAGAATGTCCATAGTCGTGCTTCAGTAGCATCTGTGAGCACCATTCCACGCCAGCCTGCTTCTGCCCCGCTGTCAGTTCATGAGGGATCCAACGACAAGAAAGTCTCCGAACTTACAATTCTTCGTGTATTTTTTTTTTTAATTTGGCTCATACCAATCCCCAATAGTCCTCGAATCGTCTCATAGGTAATCCGCGGGTTTTCTTCAATTAGCCGCTTAACAGTAGCCACATTATTTTCGTTAACGGCAGTTGAAGGCCGCCCTTCACGAAATTCGTCACGTAAATAAACTCGACCTCCTTCAAATTCAGCATACCATCTCCTCACGGTGCTCAAACAAGGTGCTTCTGTCCCAAAAGCACTTTGAAGACGAGCAGCACAGTCTTGCGGAGAGAGAGAACTTTTAAAATCATAAAAAATCTTCGCTCTAAAATCTTTTCGACTTAATTCCAATTTCGTTGCGTACGTAGAACTTTGATGTGTGATAAAAAATAATTAACAAATGATTTCCCGCCAAATTTTTTTTATTTTGCTAAGAAGGTTGCAACGTTTAAAAAATATAACATTCATAACTCAAATACTTCCGATTAGCTAGAAGTGCAAAACTTTAGTGTGCCCCATGTACAATCAAAACTCACCAATTCCTTCGAACTCCTATTTTCGTATGAGAAGTATAAGTTGACATTTGTCGGACCCGTACTCAGGCATATGCCTAGAACATTCTCTGCCGGTACCACGTGTTCACACCTCACTACATCAACTCCAGTGTCTCTGTTGTTGTTTGTCAATAACTCCTCAAACTCCTTTACTGGTTCCATGGTTCCGCCCGCTACTATTACCTGAAATGCGTAGATAAATAATTATTAATATGTAGTTTTGACACTTACGTCATATTTGACTGTCGCATAACAATTGAAAATCTATTGTGTCTGCGATTCCCACGATCGAGGTATTTGCGTAAGATTATTGAAGTAAACTTGCGGGCCTCTAGACGATCGTTTTATTGTGCAATATCACGTATTGTGCAATATTATTGACCGTCTATGGTTGATATTGAACTTTCAATCTTATTGTCAAATAAATTGTTCAATAATATATTATGGCATATTATGCGAGTTATCAGAGAGCGACATCTATTGACGTTAGTATGAACTAAGAGCTTTGTAGTTGAAATCGTTTTTGGGCATACAAACGCGAGAAAAATCTCTACTGAACTAAATTACTCTTCTAGAAGTTATTGTTTTTATTTACAATGTACAAACCATGAAAAATTCATTTTTTATGCCTTACCGACACTGATCTCCATTATACAAGTACGCTAGACCTATGATACCCTTTGAAATGGCATCTGTTTTTTGTGCCTATTTGAAGCGGAATCAGCGCCCCAATGCGGGGGAAGAGAACTAAATCGGACGTAAGCATGACGTTTAAAAGTCGCCATATTGGCGCTGATAGCAGTAGTGGGAGTACTTGGAACTAATACTAGTTTCTACCACCGTTAGTATGGAGTGTAGATGGAGGTGAACTATCTGTGTATGTAAAAAGTGTCCGCTGAAATGCGTTACATTAGGGTGGCGCTACAGTAGCAACAGGGTAAATTTTAAATCATTTAGCAGCTTTTATTGACGTGACAACGTCTTATAATTCGATGGGGCCGACTGCGCGCACGAAAAAACATTACGCAATATGCGGCGTTACGTCGCTCTGAGGCGTTCCATTTAAGGCTATGACGTTGTCACGTTCAACTTTAGTCAGTAAACCGACTTTACAGACAACCGATTTTATCTGTGTTTGTACACCGCACAGAGCACCGTACAGTCGGGGAAAATTGTGCTAAGCCGAAATGTACAGTCGGGGAAATGAGTTGTTTAGCAGAAATGTACAGTCGGGGAAGTGAGTTGTTTAGCAGAAATGTACAATCGGGGAAAATTGTGCTAAGCAGAAATGTACAGTCTAGTTGGGGAAATGAGTTGTTTTTTCAGCTATTTTAGGTTATATTTTTCAAAATATATTGGTATTAAATTATGTAATTGATTGTCCTGATGATGAATAATTTCGAAACTGGTCGTGTAATTTGTTAAAAGTTATAATAATATCTTAATATAGTGGAAAAATTGCAAGAAAAGTGTGTTTTATTAGTGTTCAATATTGGTATTAACCCAGTAATTCTGTGACTCGACTATTCGGCTAACTTCAATTTATATTTTGTCACCAACGGCTACATTCATTCCATACCCTTTGCTGCAGCTAGCGCCACTCGTGGAGGATTTTTCAACTGTTATTTACTGCGGACAGCTGGACACTTTTTCAAATATCCCCCATATAAGATAGTTCTCCTTTCATCTACACTCCATACATTGTAGTGATCATAATATTGTCGTTGGTTTCTACAACCAATAGCGATTGAGCGGCCATTTGCAAGTTACGTCAGATTTAGTTCTCTTCCCCCGCATTGGGGGCGCTGATTCCGCTTCAAATAGGCACAAAAAACAGATGCCATTTCAAAGGGTATCATAGGTCCAGCGTACTTATATAATGGAGGTCAGTGCTTACCATGTACTTACCGATCTAGAATCTTCCACAAGCGGCGCGAAATGCTGGTTAGGGTTCAATAGAGCGTAGTGTAACCCGTGAGTGTTTACAATAACACGGCCATCTTCGCTCCTCTCACAAAGTCTTTCTAGTAGCTCTAGTACTGCGTATAGACCACTGCCGGCCGATACTTCGGAGGGCTGAAAATATTATATGTTACTTGAATACTACCGTCTTGTAAAATGTATACAAAATCGGTTATTCAAGATGTGAAAGGATGCCAGTTTTTCCATAAAATTAGGTAAGTATATGGAGATTTTTGGGCAAGCATTAGGTGCCAACCTGCAGACATGCCATGCAAAGTGATAAAACAACTTGAGTGATTTTTATAAAGCAATGATCATGTCATAATCATTTTAATAATTAGATATCAAGGAAGAACAAAATAATTATTTACTGTGAAAACAAAATCGTCGATATAAATAAAACCTAAAACACAAACCTGTTGATTATTCTTAGTCTCTACAGACGCAACCTCTTTTTCCACAACTTTTTCTTCCTCCTTCTTTTTAGAAATATTTTTCAGAAACTCTTGAAAGGAACTCTTTTTTACTGTACTTGTCTTGTTTTGTTCTTCCAACTCTTGTTGGTTGTACCTCATAGAAAAGCCGTGTAATTTCGGCGCCAATCTTGACATTTTACAAAACTCAACCAATGGATGCAAATTCAGATGATCTATTTCAGCTTTTATAACAAAATCTTCTATCGTATAAACCTTTGCATCAGCTGATACATTTAACATAGCTGGAAAATAAATAAATAAATAACAGTTTATAGTAGTTATAATGATAAAACTAGAAATAGTTGCTATATTTAGATTTCAAGAATTTAGTAAATTAGTAGGTGCTCATAAAATGTTATCCCTCTTACCAATACAAACATTTACACAAAAAAATACTTTAAAGGATTTGTTGGGATATGTTTTCTTTTCTGACTAAAAGTCTCATAAGAGATAAAGATCTGCTATCTGATAGCTTGACCTTTGCATAAAACGACAATAGACAGAACAAATCAGTAGGCTGATTTTAGACAAGCTGACAAATCGGCGCATTGTACCACGGGTTATCGCTGCAAGAGCCCAATATGAACCACTGAGCACGCGCGCCGGCCGATACTACGACAAACGTGAGAACACATCTAAGTCAGCCCACTGGTTTGTTCTGTCTATTGTATTTATAGAATGGCTATACAAGGGGGTAAATAACATCGTTACATAATAAAGTAACAAACCTATAAGTCTTCCAATCACAAAAGATATCTGGTTCAACAGCAAGAGATTCTTACTACTAAGTTTTGCTCTGTACTTATTGATGTAGAAATTAAGGTATGTTTTCACAGATGATAGTTGCTTAGCCGATACAGGGGCAGAGTGGGCATTCTCCAATGCTGCAGTCAAACCATGGGCTTCATCGAATATCACCACATTGTTTTTCAGTTTCAATGATATTCCGGACCTCGCTCCACTGCTTACTAATCCTGCATGACTCACTAGGACCACCTGAAAATTAATAACATAAAAATGTAGTTGTCACCAAAGTTTTGTTACAAAAAAACTGAAAAGTAATATGTAAATGTTGAAACTGTAATAATATTTTATCATACCTTTAAGTTTACAAAAGTTGACCAATAGGTGGCGCTTTGAATACCCTCTGTAAAGCGCCATCTATCGGTCATCAGAGAAGTTGATTCCTATGCAGATCGGGGACCAGTAGGCCTACTACGAAACCGTTTTGAGACTCAAACAATCGGACGAGAATGCCGCGTCCTGCTCTAACAACGTCATTTCACGTTTGTTAGAGTAGGACGCAGCATTCTCGTCCGATTATTTGAGTCTCAAAACAGTTTCATGGTACAAGGTCTGCATAGTTTGGTTGCGTTACGTCAATTGAACCCAGCCGACAGGTCGCAATTAACTTTGAATTGACATATTCAACCAAATAACGTTGGTCCATCATAATAACATTGCATAAGAGTCAATTTCCTCGATGGTACAAGTGAAGGTACTGCTGGTTGTATAATGGTTTCACAAAATATCATGCTTTCTTTTTATAAATACACAGAAGTAATAGATAAATTATGACAAACTCAAACCTAGACCAAAAGGAGGTTTTATAATACAAACCTCAGCATCGCTCAGCGCCAATCTCGACGCATAATACGGACAGGCCTTCAATTTCTTACCACATTTAACCAAGTCCTCCATATCCATAATATCAACAAGAATATGCTCTTTCAGCTTATTTATATTGCTCTGATTGTAATACGGGCAAGCTGTGCATGAAGCCGTTTTAGTTTTCTTTAGCACCTTACCATCTTTACCAGTGGAAGTCGATTTTGTTTTTGACTTTTGCATATCCAAGCATCTGAAATAGTGAATTTCATTTTGTACATAAGGAACAGAATTAATGCCTCATTTCCTTGGGTAAATCTGGCTCTGATTTTTTGTATAAATTTGGCCATGAGGCTCTTTAAGATATAAGCGATTTGTTTTAATCCATACTTATAATTTAAATGTGTCTATCTGTTACTTCTTCTACTCCCAAACCGCTAACCCGATTTTGCTGTTTGGAAAGGACATAGGATACTTTTTATCCCAGAAAAGTGTACGGTTAACACGCGATAAATGGCGTCATTTAGTTTTAAGATATTTCTTAAGTTCTTACAATATGTTAACTCAGAACTGCATGCGAATTGGTCTATTTAAAGGACTACTGACCTCTCATTAATGAGATTGATATTCTTCAGCTTGCTAACATCGGAATTGATACAGTAATGCTGACGAGATGCCAAAGTAACAACCCTGGTATTATTAGAAAACGCTGTTCTCTTGATCTCACCAACAAATTGTGACAGTTGGCTGTGAGTTCTACTGCTTATGTAAATCTGTAAAGTAATTAAGGTACGTAATTTAAAAACATAATATATAAATTATGTAATATTATGCTTTATCAGAGAATAGCAATAAAATGTGTAACTGCCTTTTCACTGCCTAGTGCCTTTGATTATTATATTTTTCTGTATTTAGTACACTTAAGCCTAGTTAAATTAATTACCTAGTTAATTATCTCAAAATCCTAATAAAAATATTTTCAAATTTTATGGATTATACATTGTTATCTTGTCTTATGACTCAAAAAGTCACATTACAGACACAAGGACAGGGCCCCCGTAAGGGCTACTGGCGCTGTGTGCAAAAAAAGGATTTTGGCGCCCCTTTAGGCAAATTTTTTGGCTCCTTGGTTTGGCGAAATTAATTACCTAGTTAATTATCTCAAAATCCTAATAAAAATATTTTCAAATTTTATGGATTATACATTGTTATCTTGTCTTATGACTCAAAAAGTCACATTACAGACAGTATGGTATAAGGAATATAATTTAAAGCTATAAAGAAAAGTACCTTAACAGAATCATCCTTTTCTTCTTCAATAATTTCATCATCATCAGATCCATCATCATTATGATCATCAACATTCTCCACAAGTAGATCATCATCATCTCTTGGCTCCTTGTCATCTAAGTGGTCCTTTTCCTCAATATTTTCCTTTTCCTGTTTCAAATTCTTGCTACCAGCTTTAAAGTAGTGCTCTATTTTGTTTGTATTCAATTTATATTTTGCAACCCTGTTTTGTAACTCCTTAAAATATTCATCTTGCTTTTTAATTTTTTCCAATTGTGTTTGTAGAGCAATTAGTTTTTGATTCTTCTTTATTTTTTCATATTCTATTTGAAGCCAGTCATCAGCATCTTAAAAATTTCAGAATGAAAATTTGCTATCCAACACAGAACTCATGGTTTGGTCACTACTTTTTCCGCCAAAAACTATAACTATAATAACATAATATGCTGTATCTTTATACATGTGTTAAAAAGAATAAAACAGAACAAAGAAGTTGATTGAAAATAATAATTTTGCTTTTAAACGTAACTTTAAATGGAACAATCTAAAATTGTAATAAATAAATTATAAGACTAACCTGATTTACTATCAATATCATGCTTTAAAGCATTTATTTCTTCATTAAGATTTTTTATTACTTTTATTCTGCTATCTTTAAGCCATTGAAGAGCCCCACAGCATATACTTAAAGATTTTCCCTGTAAAAAAATATACAAAAGAAATTATGTACCTATATATTTAATTATAAGTTTTTCATCGATATTATTTTCATTTTTTCTTAGGTTCCTGTACAATTTAATTAATAATAAAAACACACAATTGATAGGAGTTACATCTATACTAATATTATAAAGCTGAAGAGTTTGTTTGTTTAAACACGAAAATCTCAGGAACTACTGCACCAATATCAAAAATTATTTCACCAATGTATATCTAAGATGTCCCTGAGCGCTATAGGCTATGTATTTACCAGGGGTGGAGCCGAGGCGGACCACTACTTCCTACTAGAATAATTAATGTTTTCAGCGGTTTGAGCGTGAAGAGGTAACAGACAGACAGACAGACACACTTTCGCATTTATAATATTAGTATGGAAGTATGGATTTCTGAGTACATAATTATTACAGTATAAACTATTGCACTCTTTGATACATGGAGAATATAATAATAATATACTAGCGATAAACGAAAAAATGTCTTACTGTTCCAGTAGGACTCTCAAATATCCCCAATTTTCCTTCTTCTATGGTGAAATATAACTTATTCATAAACTTCGTTTGTATGTCATATGGTGTGAAGGGAAAATGAAATATTGGTTGTACACAGTCGTTATCCATTCTTATTCAGAAAGAGTTACAATAATATTTTTAATAACAGATGAAACTATCTCAGTAAACAGTAAACACCAAACCTGTCGCACTTTGGTTTAACAGATGTTTAGTATATAAAACGACAATAGTATTAGATTATAGATCACTTTATGCATTATTTATTTACTAAATTACAGCTTAAAACACATAATTATTAATTTTTCTCATAAAAATTTGAAGAACCCTCAAAAGTTTTAAAAATCTTTGTTCATTTCCCGGACGGTACGACACGTATTCGTCTCCTTCTTTTACAATAACTCACTGCTCAGCATCGTACCAACACTCAACAGGCAACATCGTACAATAAATAAACGTATTATTTTGGTATTATTACAAACACAATTATTATTGTTAGTTGTTACACTGTGTGTAAGTATAATTTACACAGAGCCAGTACTGGCTACCAATATGACTGGCGGCCAGTATTGGCTTGGTATATGCCGCGTGTGAACAGTTTTTCAAGCCAGGCCAAACTGTTCACACGCGGCATATGCCAAGCCAATACTGGCTGCCAGTCTTATTGGCAGCCAGTACTGGCTCTGTGTAAATTATACTTAAGTTATAACGTGTAACGCTAACGGTTAACGGTTCTCCTTAAAAACCTTCATTAAAACTTGAGAGTACACAAAATATAGTTTCAAGTTCACCTTCACCTATCAGAATTCAGAAGCACAACTTACGAGTTACGACTTACGACTTTAGAGTTTAGAATAGATTGTGCCAAAGCTGTGCAAAATGATGATTGTTGAATGTTGAGGATCGCAGCTTGGATGAATTTATAGCATAGGTACCTATCTAATCAGTAATCATCAGCGGAGAAGAAGAAAACACATCATCATTCATGTCATGTGTCACTGTCATGAATGTCAGGGTGTGTTCCGAAACTCAAACAGCAAACTGCCAGTGCGTTCTTTATATTCTTTTGTGCGATTTGACGTCTCGTTAGCCAATTAATTTTGTGAAATGGTACTAGTTACTACATTGTTAAAGTTTTGGAACACTAGGTTATATCGGTCTTGTCAACGCTACAATCTAAAATTCTAAATTCTCATATTATTTTGTAGAAAAGCAGTAAAAATTTGTGGTAAAAATGTATTTTGATCACAAAAACACTTTAATTTAATATTTTATAATTTAATTCCTCCACCATAATATTTAAACATTCGGATTAAAACTAAATTTAAACATGTCACACAAGTAAGTCGATAACTTTTGGTTGTTTCGTACTTTAGTAACAAAACATAATATTATGATTCGAGAGTATAGAAACTACATGACGTATTTTACAATTGTAGCGTAAAGATTTTGCCTGGAGCGACTGTTTGTGAGGACTGCACTCTGGAAGGTGACATCACTATTGGCGGTGGAACAGTCATCCATCCAAGAGTCACTATCATTGCAGAAGGAGGTCCCATTATCATCGCAGAATATTGCATTATAGAAGAATATTCTACTATTATACACAAGTAATTTGAATATTACTACTTTAACATGTATACTATTTCAATTTTGCATTATTTCTACAAAGGAGTACAAATACAAATTTGTATTTTTACAGAAAAAGTGATAACCAGGAGAATCCTCCAAAGCCTTTATTTATTGGGGCTTACAATGTATTCGAAGTGGGCTGCAAGTTGGAGTCACCCTTTGGTCACATAGGGGAAAGTAATGTTTTTGAGTGCCGGTCTTATGTGGGAGTTGATGTAAAGATTGCCAGTGGATGTGTTATAGGTAATATCTTAATTACACTTTAATTATTTTGATAACTATATTTTACTTCATGTCCAGACTGCAACAAATGTGAAAGGAAAGGTAATGGTTTGGCAGCCTATGCATATAATATTCATATAGGCACCTATAGGGCTGTTCAAGTTTTATAGTTCAAAATTATTCAATGTAGATACACCATTCGCTATTAGTACTGTTATATGTATAGGTCTACCAGAATCTGATGGCAAAAAGTGAGAAAATAAATTGACTCTAGCAATACTGGGGTAATTTGAATAAAACATTTTGATGCATTTTTTTTCTTATACCGGCTGATTCTGTGTGTTAAACATGCAAATGTAAAAAAAATATCCAATGATCAAGGATATTTTTTGAAAATCTGCTGTCAAAAATTGCCATCAGATTCTAGTAGACCTATAGTATGTTATAATATTAAAATATTTGAAAACACAATTTCAGGTGCAGCATGTCAACTCACAGCACCACAGACTTTACCAGATAACACCGTCATTTGGGGCTCCGAACATCACAACAGAGAAGCCCTGGAAAAACAGCCTTCACAACTCTTGCAGCTTGATTTTCTTGGCAAAGTGATGCCTAACTATCACAGACTAAGAAAACCGAATGTCCATAAGCGACAGCCCCAAAAACAACCTGAAGCAGCAAAATCATAGTAGCTTTGTTTAGTTTTTACTAAGTATTTGTATATTTTCCTTCTTTGTAAAATATCTTACGAAAATTAACAATTACTTGTATCCATCTTAATTGATGAACTTAATTTATACTCTTCAATTCTTAAACTTCTAAGTTGAGACTAAGAGTAAGATATATTTATTATATATCTTATTCTTATATCTTATTATTATCATTTAAAGATTTTTACATAATTTATTTAGGACTTTTTATGTTTTGTTTAGGTTAAGGCAGAAGTTATGATTAAAGCTTTTATTTAAAGATTAACTTTCATTAATACTTTAACCGATTCGTGGCCAATGCCGCGCCCAGCGCGTCATTCAAAAAGTTTTAGTGAGGCCGATGACGCGCCAGACGCGGCATATAATAATTGTTAAAAAACACGTTAAAACTAATTTATTATACTGTAATTACAATTCCCTTGTCTAAATATACATGTTGAACTCAATTTTATGCGTGGCCGTTTATTTTAGAATTAAAGGCTACTAGTCAGAGATCGTCAATCATTGGTTCACTCGAAGAATCCTTACTTTTCTGCGATTAGCGTATTTATGAAACTTTTTTTTCTTATTAACACTCATCTTCATCAGCGTCAGTAATTTAGCTTCGATGCTACTCTCTGTTGAGTTATTTTTTGCGTCATGACAAATACGAGAACTTTCAATTACTTAATGTCCTTTTCAATGTAAAGTTTTGCAATATTGAGTGACTATATTCTGGAAAACTTTCATTCTCCTTATTGTCGTTTTCCAGGCAATTTTCATTTGAGTATGTTTGTAAATCGTGGCTGGCTATATTCAGGAATGTCATTATATTCCTGCTGATTATCCAAAACAAACGTATTTCATTTGTTTAAATAAACGATTTTCTGAGAGCTCTTAAATTTTAATACAAATTTATATTGTCATAGCTACACAACTACTCTAAGTTATTTATTCTTCAACTAAAATAGATGAAGTTGCTAGTCATAATAAATCCCACAACCTTTACGGAAAAACTATCATGCCTATTGATTTGTGCTTTAACATGTAATTAGGGTTCTAACTTCCGTACCCAAAAGATAAAAACGGGACCCTATTACTAAGGCTGGCCTCACACAGCCGGAACGTCTCTCTGAATAATTCATAATCGGAAATTCATAATCTAAATTTTGGCACCTTGCCTCACACACATCTTTGAAAATAAGATTGATCAGTAGTCTCATGATTCCTGGCACATATTTAAACGTCTTTATGGAAGAAGAATTAATACTAATAAATATTATTTTTCTTTTACTTTCGTTTTCACTTAATGTTTCCCAATTTGGAATTAAACTTTTAAGAATTTCCAACCACGCTATGTTTTTTTCCCTGTCATGGTAATCCTCAATGGATGTGTCCTATATTTCAATGCTTAAGATTAAATTTTCCGTGTCAGACATCACGCCAGCAGGTCACAACACGTCCAGGGGTTAGCTTCTTGCAGTGTCAGCTGAAATAATTCATAATCTGATTCCAGTATGTGTGTGCCGCACTATTAAAATGTATGGGAATACGCGCGTTATGAAATCATAATCTTAAATTTATCGATCCGGAATTCAGAACGCTTGTCAGTATCATTCTTACAGATCGATCTGAGAAACATAATCTGAAAAAAATCAGAATGTGTAGGGGAAGCCAGCCCAAAGTGGCCATAGGAGGCAAAGTGGCCACCCTTAATATTTCGGTTATTTGTGAAGGCAGTGCGACGTTGCTGCTCTTACGCATTGTGAACATCCCGGCCCGCCCCGCGCAGTGACGCGGGAGCGGTTGGGGAAGGCGCGCGCTTGTTGTGACTAAAACATTAGAATTGCACGTTTTATTAAAAAAATGCAAGGTAAATTCTTCCTGTTTTCATTTTTTTTTGTATGTTTGAATGCTTCTGTTGTCCCGGTGTCGTTTCTTATCTATTAAGCTTTATGTATATTGTTTTTATTCTTGAGTATGATAAAAAATGTGAGAGAAAATTATGTTTAAAACAGAACTGTTCCCAAAGGGCAAAGTGGACCGGGCAAAGCGGCCACCTGGCCGCTTTGCCCGGTCCACCATTATATATAGTTTTATATGATAATTTTTATATTTAAATTTTTTTATAATATCTATGGACGTTTCACACCACGTCAGTCTGGCCCCGTGCTATGTACTTTAAATTATAGTTTAAAGAATATTTTATGATAATTTGGAGACTGATATTGATACCACTAATTGTTAATTTGTTTTTAATAAATACCTTTTTTACTACCTACCTTTTTTGTATTCATTTTACCAAAAAATTACATTTAAATATAAGAAAAAAAATCCATTTCTTGTGAACATTTGGGCTGGCCACTTTGCCCTTACCCCTATGGCCGCTTTAGGCGGGCCCTCGGGCAAAGCGGTTTTTTGACAGATTGTCGTAATATGTAAATCATGAGCTAATTTTAAGATTAGGGTCAATATGAATTATACATAACAGAAATATAATAAATACACTATCTGGTAGTACATTTTTTATTTTTAAATATATAATATTTCATCTTTTTTTTAAATTGGCAGTTAAGGTGGCCACTTTGGGCTGGCTTCCCCTACGTGGAGCATACTTACTGATATTGTATGGAATTCCAGTCTTTCTGAATTAATAATATGAATTCAGAAAGACATTCCGGCTGTGTGAGGCCAGCCTAAGACTTCGTTGTCTGTCCGTCTGTCTGTCTGTCTGTCTGTCTGTCTGTCTCCAGGCCGCAACTCAAGAACGGTAATAGAATTGAAATTTTCATGGATTATGAATATCTGTTGCCGCTATAATAACAAATACTAAAAACAAAATAAAATTAAATGAATAAAATAAAAAATGAAGGGGGGCTCCCATACAAAAACATAATTTTCGGCATAATTTTGCTCTATAATGGTACGGAACCCTTCGTGCGCGAGTCCGTGTTATACGAGTATGTGTTATCATCAGTCAGTCAAGGTGTGACGACATGAGCCCTCACAAAGCTCGGCTTTTAGTAACCAGCACTAATTAAAATCATTAATACCTACATACTCGTATGAGCAAAATTTGTGCCAAAGGTTGACGACTACTTACACATTTTGTTAACAGTATGAATTACTACTTTTATACGCTATATCAGCTTTGAATTACAACTAATACGAACACTGCACACAAAATTTATCTTTTCCCTCTCTGATTTACGCCTATTTACAATAAAATATGCATAAAACACAACCAGTGGCCAATGCCGCACGTGGCGCGTCATCGTTTAGCAGGGCCGATGACGCTTATGGTGCGTCATCGAACAAAGTACTTGGCCTGTCGTAAGAATTTGTTGAAATGAAGGTGGCAACGAATCGGTTAATATAGCCCATATGGACCTAGTTTACTTTTACTAATATTATAAATGTGAAAGTGTGTCTATCTGTCTGTCTGTCTGTTACCTCTTCACGCTCAAAACGCTGAACCGATTTTGCTGAAATTTGGCATGAAGATACTTTGAGTCCCGGGAAAGAACATAGGATATTTTTTGTCTCGGAAAAACGTACGGTTCCAGCGCGATAAACGAGTTTTGGCGCAACGAAGTTGCGGGCATCATCTAGATTTTAGTGCTTTATAAATAGGTATAAAAAGTAACCAATATCATCTTTCATCATTTCTTAAATAAAACAATCTTGTTAAATCTGTAATTGATCTGTTTGTCTATTTTGTATATCTAATTGTACTTTAATATTTTAACATACAGTAATTGTTTTTGTTCCAATAAAGAAAATAAAAATAAAATAAATTAATCTTTAATTCATTCAATAGTTTGGTACCAAACGGACTTGTGAGTTGTGATTTTTAAAATACGGTACTTCATGAGTACATCTCATGGTTCAGCACATGTTCAGCATTTGCTGCCTGCAACTCGCAAGTTGCAACTTTAAAACCGTAGCTTGCTGCTTGGGGCGTTTTGAGGGCCAGAAGCCACGAATATGGTCATGTGGGTCAAGTGTGCGCAGCGTCTAAGTGTGCGCATTGTAAATATCTCGAAAAATATATTATGGAAGCTAAGGAACGGCAAACGTCTTTAATAACGTTAATAACCCACAGGACGCCCTGCGAAGCGCTCATGTCCCAGCCCAGCAGCTACGCGCGCGCCATTTTGGATTGACAGTTAAATGAAGATTTTTGCTCAAATATTTAAGATATTTTGTAAATTTTAATGCGTAATCTTTTGAAGTCATATATTTTATTTCTAAATAAGCTTTTTGCTATCGAGTGCACTGTGCAACATAATATCAAATTTGTTATTTGCCAGTGTAACTTAGGATATTCTGATGATGCAAGAATTAACGATATTCGTGTAACCCAATTACTATGCTTTGGGTTAAGTGTGCGCAGAAGCTTTTTCCCTTATGTGGCGAACAGTATTCTGAACCACCGTCTAAAGATTGAATTGAAAGAAGCCTTTGTGGAGTCTGGTGGCAAGAACAGTGCACCAGCTCCGCACACGGCACTTTTTTTTGTAATACAATTTACATATTGTATTATATGACGAAGTAACTAAATATTTGTAAGTGAAAATTATTGTTCTCATATTTTGATTTAAGACGTTTTTGTTGATTACTTTAAGTAACTATAAGTAGTTACAAATTAAAATGATGAAAGAATATTATTTATGTTCTAAAATATATATGTTACGCTCAAAGACCGAAATCGCTCAATGAGCGAAAAGATAGCTCACAACGCGTTGTGGTCACAGTGAAACAGCCACGACGCGAAATTAGCGTCGTGGCTCTAATGAAAACGGCCACGAGGCGTTCTGGCAATCACAAAAAGACCATAAAGCGAAATTCGTGTCGTGGCTGATATGCTAATCGTTTTTCTTGGTTTGTTCTTGATTGATTAATCGTCTATAGGCGTGGAAGATTATATTTGAATTACCACGCGTACTACAAAATATTTTTTCTTTTACTAAATCACTGCATAACGTCTTTTAAGTTTTTCATTATTATTTGAGAATATCCATAGTTATGCAGTGATTTAGTAAAAAAAATATATTTTGTAGTACGCGAGGTAATTCAAAATATGTAATCTTCCATACCTATAATGGAAGATTAATCAATCAAGAACAAACCAAGAAAAACGAATAGCAAATCAGCCACGACACGAATTTCGCGTTATGGTCTTTTTGTGATTGCCAGAACGCATCGTGGCCGTTTTCATTAGAGCCACAACGCGAATTTCGCGTCGTGGCTGTTTCACTGTGACCACAACGCGTTGTGAGCCATTTTTTCGCTCATTGAGCGATTTCGGTCTTTGAGCGTAACATATATATATATATATATATATATATATATATATATATTGTTGCGTACACTTACCCAAAGTGTTGCGTACACATACCCCGATACTGGGGTAAAAGTGTGCAAATGGAATGGTAATTGTTTTCTAAAGTTTCTTAAAATATTATAAACTACTGAAAAATACTATTGTTGTGTTTAAGTTGGTGACAAATAAATAGTCTTAATAAATGAACACAGTTTTGTTTAATTGTACTAATAATATTTGAGTTTTTTAAGCATCAAAGTTTAAATGCGCACACTTGACCCACATGACTCTGTACTATAGTTACCAGAAGACCAGTAGTCCTACAGCGCAGCGCCTGATCACTAACTTCACTAAGACGATATTATGAAAATTTGTCTGCGATGCTGTGTACGATGCTTCTTATTTTTATTTCATAGCAAAGAGTACACTTTATATTTAGTCTGTGGGTACACTTTTTATCATCTGTACTTAATCTGACAATTATGACAGTTGACATTTATTCCTGACAATACGAAAAAAAATTAATGTCGCCACCAGAGAGAGTCCATTGATTGCAATAATATTTTATTTAAATTTATTTTGTTACGTCGTAGTTTTGTTGATATTCTTTTCTAATATATATCTATGGTGTTCTTAAATTAAATTATATATAATTATTCTCGTGAAAGGAGTGAAATAGAAAGTGAGAAGAAATCGGTGCTTCAAAAATCAAAAGTGTTTCAAACGTAAAGATTTTTCGTTAAAGCAAAATTTCCTGTACGCTGCTTTACATAATTAGATTATTATAATCGTATTTCTCATACTCCTCGTTATCAGAGCTAAAGTCAGTTGAGTTTCCGTTGAATTTGGACCAAAGGATTAATGATGATTAGTTAGGCGCCATGTTGTTATTTACTCTTTGATGCACGTACTTTTGTTATGGGTTTTGTTTTTTGTGTAAAATTCAGTGTGTGAGCATGTTGGAAGATGTCCCCGTTCACGGTGGCCGGAACGATCCAAAGAGTAAGCCACCAGCACACCAGAGGAACCTTAGTTTGGACTTTAGGTAAGTCCAACAAGCACTTATCAATGTTTTATTGCTGTTATTTTTTATTATGCAGTTAAGCTCTTATCACTGATTGATAAGATAGACACACATCAGGTAACAAGTTGTATAGTGTTTTCAGATTTTATTTAATGTAATATAAAAACATATGTTTTTATGTGCATAAACAAACAACAGCACACAGCCTTTACAATCTGCAAAAATTTAGTACATACTATACTACTTAGGTTGTGTTTTGCAAAATTATATGGTTACAAATAGTTGTCTTTACCATCATAATGTCCAATTTTCAGCAGCTTATGAACATTATTAGATCTGTGTTTGTTTTTGTGTCAATCATAAATATTGCAGAGTCCATACTAATTTTCGCCTTTTTATGTGGAAGCCATAAAACTAATTGTAATACCTCGATCGTGGGAATCGCAGACATAATAGATTTTCAATTATTATGCGACAACCAGGTGCAGCTTGGGGGATTGGTGGGTTAAGGAAAATTAGTATGGAGATATTTTAAGTCCTGGGACAGTATTGCAGATACTTTTTATAGTGGAAAATGTTTTTCTTTCCACACATTAGACAAATTTCTGTGGAATGAAGATGCAGATAACATTTTTGCAGATTTTTGTCTTTGTGCAGTGTATTGTACAAATCTAAATCACTTTATAATCATAATAATTAAAAATAAAATTAATCCTTCAATCGCGGATTCTTGAAAATCTATTGTTGTCGCGGTCACCAGTGTCCTTATGGGGCTTGATAGGTTAATTTTCTATCCAGAACAAAGGTCAATTTCTTTGATAACAGCCAGTATTACTAATGATCATTCATAAACATAGATAAATGCAAATATTTAAAATAGATTAGCTTAGCTTTTAGCTATGGATGTATACTGTTGACTGTTGACCTTGTTCATATTTTTGTTTGATTTTCCTTATGCTGGACTGCAGTAACTATAGGATAAGTTACTAAATAACTAGAACACACCAAAACGTAATAACTGAAGTAAGCAAAAGTTCACCCTCCCTAAAGAAAACTCTTATTTACTAAACTAAAAATTCCACTTCACTTGGTGGATTTTTAGTTAGCTGGACTCGCGCACGAAGGGTTCCGTACTGTTACAGAGCAAACAGAGACCAAAAATCGAGTTTTTGTATGGGAGCCCCCCTTAATTTTTTATTTTATTTTAATATTATTCCTAAATATTGAAGTAGACATATAATTAAAGGCCTCTGTGAAAATATCAAGTGCCTACCTGTTGCCATTATTGATATCTAAGAGCAAAAAAGGTCAAAAAAATCATGTTTGTTGTATGGGAGCCCCCTTTAAATATTAATTTTATTTTGTTTTTAGTATTTGTTGTTATAGCGGCAACAGTATACACAATCTGTGAAAATTTTAGAACTCTAGCTATAGTGGTTCTTGAGATACAGCCTGGAGACAGACAGACAGACAGACAGACATCGAAGTCTCATGAATAGGGTCCCGTTTTCACCCTTCGGGTATGGGACCCTAAAAATTAAAGTCTAATTTAAATAATATGCTTAGTGCATAATCAGGGCCGTGCCTGGGTATATGGCCGCCTGCGTGCCAGTCTGTATGGCCGCCCCCAGGATAACATTAAAAAAAACTACTTTAATTTTTAATGTTTATTATTATTACACAGGGCATCAAACCGGGAAAAAAATCAGTTTTTGGTTAAACGAAATCGAGAACGAAAAAAAATATTGGTTTTGTTCCCAAAACCGGTTTCTGAAAAGAAAAACCGGCTAAAAACCGGTTTTATGAGATTTATATGTTTGGATGAAATTTAAGAAAAAAAAATGCACAAAATAAACATTTTTTTATTTAAAATTTAAACAAAAATAATAACATGAAAAAAATTATGGTATTGGTTTTATAATCACAGACAAAATTATCAAACATAAAGAACAAGGAATAACCCTTAAATCTATACTAACATATTAGGATAACAAAGCTCAGTGGCCAATGGCAGATCTGGGCTGACTTGCAACTTGGGAGGTATACAAAATAGAATTAATTTACTTACTTTAATAATAACATGAAAAAAAGTAATTATGGTATTGGTATTATAATCACAGACAAAATTATCAAACATAAAGAACATAGGAATACGATAATTTAAAATCCTAGGTGTCGCTCAGTGACAATTTAAAATTATTTGATTTTAAAAAATCAAATCTTACGTATTATTTATTGATATTGAAAATAGTAAAGGTTTTTGGTTAATTAACCGGTTTCATAAAATTATTTCGGTTAGGTTACCGGTTAATTAGGGAAATCTTTCAATTATCGCGATTGAAAGTGAAATTGCTGAATCTTCACGAAGCAATTATTAAATAAAGTACATATTAAAAGTTAATCCTACGGGATTTTTTACTGACAAAATCGTCAATTGCTTCGTGAATATTTAAAGATTCAGCAATTTCGTGAATATTTAAAGATTCAGATTCGCTGCATGACTAGGTATATAAATACTACAACGACATAATCAGTTTTTATACATTTCTTATTTCTGAGAAACTCTTTTTAGATAGATTAGATTAGAGAAACTGTTTTTACTTCGTATCTTAATGAAAACAAACCGATTGTATTTTTGCCCAGTAAACAACTTGTAACGATTTGGCCGCCTCTTAATTTCGGCCGCCTGCGTGCGGTGCACGCAATGAACGCCCGTCAGGCACGGCCCTGTGCATAATATGTAAGTAAGACATAAAGCAATAATTATTGTTAACAGGGATAGGACCAGATTGTAACGGCAAATTAAAAACTAGATCCAAGTTGTGTCACAATACTGTTTTTAAGCAGGTGAAGCCGCGCGCATCTTCCAGTTGTAGATAAAGATTTCTCTCAAGATCTCAGTTACAGTGTATATATTCTTTATTTTATTGCTATGACGCAAATGCAATATGCATTAATTTTTTAAAAGGGAAATAATAAAACCAGCTAATAAAAAATTACTTAGCGACTGATGATGAACATACTGTTTTAATAACTTGAGCGGTATAAATTTGAGTAAACGAAAAATAAACTAAACTAACGACTACGAGGGCTGCTATTTATGTATCCGGAATTAAAAAAAGAAACAAACATATATCATTTAATATGGTTTTATTGCTTTTCAAAATATTCGCCGCGATGATCGACACACTTTTGCATACGCTGGAACCAATTTTCATAGCACTTTTTCCATTCTGATTGAGGTATCTCCAAAACGTGCATTTTGAACGCATCAACAGCCTCTTCGCGGCTCGAAAAACGTTGACCACGTAATTTGTTCTTCGCGTATGGAAATAAAAAGAAATCGTTAGGTGCCAAATCAGGGCTGTACGGCGGATGACCAGTCAATTCGATCTTTTGACCCTCCAAAAACTGAGTTGTTTCAGCTGAGGTGTGACAGCTAGCATTGTCGTGATGTAATATGATTCTGCGTTGTCGGTTGTCCTTTCTTATTTCTTCAAAGACTTCTGGTAAACAAATGGTCGTATACCATTCAGAATTAACCGTTTTACGATTCTCTAATGGCACTGTAGCCACATGTCCATTAATTCCAAAAAAACAGGCGACCATTTGCTTCAAAGTACTTTTTGCACGAGTAACTTTTGTTGGTTTCGGCTCATCTTGGAACACCCACACCGTTGACTGTTGTTTAGTTTCGGGGTCATATGCATAGATCCAAGATTCATCACCTGTGTAGATATTATAAACGGCTTTTGACGTACCACGGTTGTATTTTTTATCATTTTTTTGCACCAATCGACACGAGCCCGTTTTTGATCGATTGTCAAGTTGTGCGGAATCCAACGCGAACATATTTTTTTACAGCCTAATGTTCGTGTAATATCTTATGTATGCTCGTCATACTTATGCCTAAGGACGCCTTGTCATGTTACATATCGCGAGATATGTAACATGACAATCACGCATTATTAGTTCCCGCACAGCATCTATATTTTGTGGGACAACAGCTGTTTTTGGGCGACCTTCTTTATTTTCATCCGTGAGCATAGATCGCCCTCGATTAAACTCACTGTACCAGTGATAAACAGTGGTTTTTGATGGTGCTTCATCTCCAAAAGTTGCGGTGAGTTGAATAAAGCACTGTTGTTGATTTAAATAAATAAATCTTTATTTCAGACTAATTTTGTCCATAGATTTGTTAGTGACAGTTAGTAACAATTAGCTTATATAAGTATATTAGTAGTGTTATGGCCTGTTTCACCGCTTCCTGATAAGGTGCCTGATAGGGATATTTGACAGATTTTCCATACTCCATCTGTCAAATTAAGTGGTGGATAGCCTTATCAGGAAGCGGTGAAACAGGCCCTTAGTATAGTAATCAGTATAATCATTTTTATTTATGACATCAAGCCTATCCCTATCTTCATCCAGTGTTTTTGAATGGGACAGTCTAATTTAGAGGCAATGACCTTCAGAATGCTGTTTCCACTGCTACGAAGTCTCTGCAATAACGAGGCTACTTTTTTGCGCATCAGTGCGTGAAAGCCGTCAACGCGAGACTCGGCAAACATTTTTGACGCACTGCAGCGCCATGGTAGCCCCATCAGCATTCTGAAGACATTGTTTGATTTAGCCCACGCCGAAAATCGTAGTAAATCATTGCACGAAAATGTTCACGCGTTAAATCCATGGCAAATGAAGACACGCTATTTTCAAAATGACGCCACAATGGAAAAATAATTGACAGTCACATGAAACAAAATGTATTCTTCAACCAAAGAGTTCTATTTTCAAATGTTGTAATTACTTTTTAAATATTGTTCTTGTAAGTGGCCAGTTCCGGATACATAAATAGCAGCCCTCGTAATATTGTCTATACTTATAAAATTACATGTCCTGACTGACTGACTGATTCATCATCGCTGAGCAAAAACCGTTAAAGTTACAGCCACGGGTGAGTAGGTTTGTTTTATTAAGTAGACATCCACTGAGGAAGCAATTTTGAAAATTTTACCCCGAAAGGGGTGAAATAGGGGTTGAAAGTCTGAATGAAAGTCCGTCATTTCTTAAGTTAGGAACATGAAACTTTATCTTTGGGTTACTAATTAAAAATGAATGGATACGTATTTAAGCGTTTTTGGAAATTCTTCCCCCAAGGGGGTGAAATTGGGGTTGAAAGTTTCAATGGAAGTCCGTTATTTCGACTTGAGTTAGTAGCATGAAATTTTATGTTTGGGCTACTGATTAAAAATGATTGGATACGTGTTAAAGCGTTTTTGAAAATTCTACCCCCGAGGGGGTGAAATAGGGGTTGAAAGTTTAAATGAAATTAGTCTATATTTTATAGGTATACAATGTTAATGCGGACGAAGTCGCGGGAAACAGCTAGTTTATAATGAAATCCAGAATGAGCTTACAAAAAGTGGATTGTGATTAATCTATTTCAGATATTAAAATTCTATCCGAGCGACTGTATTACTAAGTGAGCGACTGCAAATACATAGCGGGCAACTTCAATATTAAAGATAGATTCAATTTTTCTAAGTGAGGTTATACATTACGAACTACTAAAAAGTTCACTTTGAGCCAACTTTTGTGATCTGCTTTATTAATGATTATTGGTTACTGATATTTTATTGAGGGTTTATATTTTATATTTTGTTACGTGTTTTAATGAAAACTACAGATTGTTAAATGCGCGCGAATTCGAATTTGCCGGGGGGCGCAAACCCGCTCCAAAACAAAAACAAACACAATCCGGAAAGTCCAAAAGTAGGTTAGGTTAGGTTAGAACTTAGACCACAACACAGAATTTATTTAGGTTAGAACTTAGACCACAACATAACACAAAATTTGCTCGATAGTAATAAAAAAATGTTTTAGGGATCCCTGATAAATAGTGTTTCATCAAATAGTTATTTCATATTCATTTTTTTTGTTTTAATATGAGATCATTATACTCTGCTCATTAGTGTATTTTTCAAAGTGGTTTTAGTATTCGAAACACTTCGTTTAAGATAAAATGCCGCTCAGTATAAAAAAATACATTTGCCCAATATTGAAAAAAATGCAGGACGTAACGTTGACACTCAAACAGATATTAGGTCGCTCAAACATTATGAACAAAATGAGCATTTTGAATTTTAAGTAACTCAAATACATAATTTGTAAGTTGCTGTTTTGTTAATTTCTCGTCGCAAATTACATATTAATTTTGACACTTAAAACGGTAATTTACAGTCACTCGATTAAATACTACCCTTTTTAAAATAGCATTATCAACCTGGTAACATTTTTCTGCTTATGGAATAAAAGTATTTAGTCCACTCTCACATTTTTTGTCAAGAAACTTTTTCAATGTATCAGAGAGAGACACAAATGTGAATGGAGTGCTTGTGAATACTGAATACCCACTATGAGCTTAGAAATAAACGCGTTTTGCACTTCGCGCGTCATTCATACTATACTGTATACTTCAGTCTTCACGTATATCAACACCAGATACGCGCACTGTCTGCTTACAACCTTATGAAACTCGGCCTTATTATCTTCCAATTAGGATCAAACTGCATAACGCATGTATCCGTAAATATGCACTTAGTTCGAAAATCAAAAATTCGTGCTGCGTGCATGCAATAATTTCACACTGCACACATTCGTGTAAACATCGGGGTCATTATAAAGGCATCGTAGAGAATTCGAGTAGCGCTGGAATCTGGGACGGGCGCTCAGGTGAATGGACAGGGCGAAAGTAAAAGTGGCGCCGCGCCGCACCGCAGCGAAGCCACTGATTTCCTGCTGCCAGTATCTCGAATAGTGTGGACAGATAGTGATTTAAACTCCCTCATCTTTGGTATGATTTAATACATGCCTATTGCCTAATGTTTGGCCATAGTCTACTTTTAATCCCAAAAAGTATGGTGTTCCTATGTTATATCATATTATATAACAGTAATTGTTGTAATAACAAGGTCTTGCCTACTTATAAAGCTGTGGGTAAATATTATAAAATGAACTACATTAAAACTTTACAACAAAAAAGTTAAGTTCCTATTACTACTTGAGATCTGTCTATTTTGTCGTTTTTGTAAATAATTTCATCTCATTGAACATCTCCATAATCTATTATAGAAACCACAACTCACAAGACTAGTCACAAAATATCATATAAATCCTGAAGTTTGAGTACCAACTTAAATCTATTGCTATAAATAGTTTTTGTAAAAGGAAGTCCCTGGTTTGTTTTCCTGACCAAAAAAACTGTTTGTGCAATCATTCATGATACGGTCAATCAAAAAACAATGGATAATAAAATAGAATGTAGTGACCTCCAATACAAGTGCGGTGGAGCGACCCAAGGCTCTTTTCCTTTGGTATGTTTGGTTTAATGGATTTAAAATTCAGTTTTTTACATATTGACAAATTATCCAACGGAATTATTAACATTTAAATAAAAATGCTGTGCAATGTACATAATATATGTAGTACCAACTTTGTCTTTTGATTTGCATTTTATCAAATTGTTTTGGGCCATATTTTTAACCAATCTCTTTTAATTTGTTTCTCAATTTGTTTGTCGTGTGAGAGCCGTACATTTTACCGGGATAAAAACTATCCTACGCTATATTTATCCCGGGATTCAAAGTACCTCCAATACTAATAAAGTTTAGGTGTGGAAAGTTAATAGACAACAAACATTAAAATTTTTCCATTTATAATTCAGACATTCCTTTCCCATATGGCTATACTAATTTTATGTAGAATATTATAATAGGTAATAATACTTTATTAGACATTCTCTTGAGTACTTGACCTACACCATACTTATCTTGTTTATAGTGTAATGATAAGAACAGGGTAAGTGCTATAATAAGTGGTCCATCCTCACTGTTGTGTAACCAGAAGACTCAAGAGCCAAGTGGCTCATTAGTTATTGTGTAACTATTGACAAAGCTATCACATCTTCACTGATAATAACGGTAAATCACCATATTATAGGCACTAGGCAGTCTTGCGGTCTCTTTGAGATTAAATATTTTGAAGATTTATAAATTGCAGACTAGGCATTGGCGGTAGCTACTAGGTGTCGTCGTTATCGGACCTGCTGCCTATGAATGTACATCTCAGTACATACTACATAGTTATCGTCGACTTTTATTCCTTTTTTTCGCTTTTCAAACATGTTGAAGCTCTGGGTTTATGTATAGGCACTAACGTATATATTCTGTGGTATAGGCAGTATTATAATTTATAGGCCATGGCCTATAATGGGCGATTGCCGCGTCCTAACTCCTATGGCGTCCTAGGGGTCGGCAACGTCCTAGGATGGCGGCAGAGTTCGTACATAGGGGCGGCAAAATTAAAGTGGCCTATAGGCCGGGCGCGCACTAGCGGCAGGCTGCGGAGGCCATCGAGATAGCTACCTTAGTGTGCCTTAGTATGAAATCGCCATAGACCACGCGCACTAGCCACTAGGCCGCACGGCGCTCAGCGGCCACACCATACTCGATAGCCGCCGCGACCTGGCCGCTGCGGCTTGGCGCCCTGCTAGTGCGCTATTGGGCATACTCATAAAAAAATATAAATCCGGCCCTGACAAGTAGGTTTTAAGTTGTACTAACATTGTAACTATAATGATTGTATGAATTTGAATGAAACAAACATGCATTTCGTTAAGCCGGGTCCAGACGAGTGTAACGTGTAATGTAAGATTACGTGTAATTTAGCGTCAACAGTGTGGACGGCACACGAACTCAAAGCGAATTGTCCAAACGAGCCTTTTTGCTCGCGCGAAAACCGACAGCCGATGGATAAACCCCGAGCGTTACATGTAATGCTCTTAGTGCCGTCCACACGTAGAATTCGTGTTACATTATACGGTGTTACATTACACGTTACACTAGTCTGGACCCGGCTTTAAGTTTATTTAGTAAACATATTTAAACATTGCACCAAAATAACTCGTCCTCTACTCTTTTTATATGTATCATGTGACGAAGGCGTGAGTACTACATGCTCAACAATCATATTGACCCTATATCACTTGACCAATCAACAAGGCATCCCAGGAATGTGCTGCATGCTCCTAGCCGCGTACGTCACAAAGCATTTTCCACTTTATTACTCGCGTTAATAAGGTCGAATTCAATTATTGTACAAGTAAAATCGTTATCAATGATTTTAGTCAACCTTGGCGTGGTCTGTCATAGGATACGTGGATATTGCCAACGCGAGATCCGTAAGAACTGGTTTAGGTACGTGTCCTTAGTATTTGATATTTTATAGTCACTGTTCACTTTTACACTGCCAATGTAAGGTTGCGAATTGCGATAAATTGAGGTCCACTTGCGCTGATCTGGGTTTAAATTAATCCTTCGATCGGAGGTTCTAGGAATTCCCATTGTATTATTTTGTTCTCGGGATCACCGGTGCTCGCGCGGGGCATGAAGGATTAATCCAGGGTTAAATGAAAGCTCTCTTGTTTGATTGTAACAGTAAGGCCAAACAAGCGTAATTTGTAGCTTGTGAGTCGCAGTCCGCAGAATTTCGGCTGGCAGAAATAATATCTTTTCATACAAATCATGACTCACAAAATTACGTTTGTGTGAATCAAACAGGACTTTTGTATGAAACAGATAGATAGAGGTAGGGCTCGCTGATTGGGGATATCAGCCAGGGTATGTGGGATACTCCACTCCACATGGTGCATCAGCCACACTCCCCGCCTAGTCAAAGTTCCGGACACGAAATCCCTAATTAAACTAAAAAGTATATTGTATCTAATAGGCATATTTTCCGTAATTACCAAATAACCAAAATAAAGAATATCACCCAAATCAGATTTAAACTGTATACTATTTGCAGATTTTTATGATTCAGGTACAAGCGGAGAATTAATGCTCTTGTCAGTTGTTCATGTTCTAAGTTCAAATATAAAGTCAAATATTGTGTGCAGTTTTATGTAAAATTGGGTTATTTTCGTAGCGCCGATCCTCGTCTCCCGTTGACCCGGCAAATGTTGTTCTGCTTCATAATATAGGTTTACATTATATTGTGCATGTATTATCATAGACTAAGGTATTATGTACAATAAACACTGGAAACTAGAAAGATCCGCATTAAAATACGTTGCATAGTTTCAAGATTTAATCATATTCAGGGACCAACAGCGGGGAGCGACTGTTTTTAGCCGACTTCTAAAAAGGAGGTGGTTATATTATGTTCGTCTGTATATTACTTTTATGCTATATTGTGGTGATGTTGCACCTGCACAATTCACGTTTTACAAGATACCATGTACATATACGGCGATAAAGGAAACGAAATTATCTTGTGAACAATTGCCCTCACGTGGATTGTGGAGTGCCACGCTCGTACATAATATAATAATATTGTATATTTAATTATTATTATCACGAGTTCACGACTGCTTCGGTATTCTTAAGACATTGTATGTAGATAGTAGAATCTCAAAAATTCTGACTAAGAGGGTTAAATTTTCTTAAAATCTCGCGCAAATTTATTGGTGACCAATCTAACAATTGAAACAATTAACCAAATTTTATCATATATTTAGTAATTTCAGACTACGCGACGGTAGAAATAGCGCATAATATTTAGTTACCAAGAACGAAGAATAGTATATTGGAAGATGGGCAAAGGCTGCAGAGAAAATAATCCTTCGATCGCGGAAAAACGAGACACAATATCCTTTCAATTATTGTTATCGCGGCCCACTTGGGCCTTACGCGAGTTGAAGCGTTATTAGCGAAAGTGCCACAAAATGCGCCATACTCTATGTAGAGTCTATCGACTTCCTAATATAAATAACAATATCATAAAACTTTCATTATAACCCGTGAAGAATCATTAGAAAGTCTAGCAGCATTGCATTGTATGTCATTTAAAATATTTCAAATTAGAATTTGCACATTCTTTCTTTAGAATTATAAAACAAAAAATTGAAAACATAAAATTTTGGTTTAAGTGCGTGAACAAAGCTTGACCAAATATTTTGTGAATTTATTTTTTTTACAATGTAAAATGTAGGTATGATTTGGAAATAATTGGAATAATTTTTTATTGTAGTAATTTACGTACAAAAAAGTACTCTATCTTATCATATTACAAATCGTTAAAGTGAGATAAATATGGTTATTTTCCTATTTTCTCAAGAGAAGTAATGACGCTAATAAACTTTAATTTCCTCCAAGCATCAAAATGCTGTTGTAAAGGTTTATTATAATTGACTGCTTTTATTAACAATCAATTAATGTTTATCGACATTGAGGCATTCGCCTTAATAGACCTACTTAAGACAATTTACCTACTAACGAGGCTAACGATTCATGCAGCAGCAAGATACTTATAAAAGTAGCGATCTAATACATATTTAACCTCCTCCTTTTTGGAAGTCAGTTAATAAAAGCAATAAAATTCGCAGTTTTATATCATCAGTGCTTGTCCAAAAGACAAGGGTCTCTTGGCCAATGATGGTGTCAAACTGCGATTAGCTTTGTCCACATTGTACCTTTTTTTAACTGACTTCCAAAAAGGAGGAGGTTATACGTTCGTCTGTTTATATATTTTTTAACCGACTTCCAAAAAACGAGGAGGTTATATGTTCGGCTGTGGATATTTTTTTTTTTTTTATTTTTTTTTTTTTTTTTATTTTTGTATGTTCAACGATTACTCCGCCGTTTGTGAACCGATTTTCGAAATTTTTGTTTTGTTGTATTAGGTTTCACTCCAATTTGGTCCCATTTTCACAAAGGTGGTGACCTGATGATGGGATCCATGAGTAATCGAGGGAACTCCTCGAAATTTATATGGAAACATATGGTGATTTTGGTTTTATGTGAAGTGTACTAAGAATACGCTACCAAAAAGTCAAATATTGGGTCAAGGTATACCATGGTTTCGATGATGCTGAGAGAACTCCTGATTCCTTATAGATACACGTTTGGGAGTTTCGGCGTTGTTTTAAGAACAGAAAGCATAAACTACTATGCAATTCATATTCATCATCATAATCATCATCATCATCATCGTCATCATCATCATTACCACGTCGTGTTAAGGCCACGAATGTCTCATGGCACAGAATAGATAAAGTACAAGGCATAGGTATGGATATACTAATAATAATAATGATGTACTGTATAACAATTAACAACACCTGTTTGTTTTTAATACACGGCGGTCGGCGTCGGTCGCCGCCCAGCGCAGCCGCGCGAAGACAGAATATCGAATACTTTACTAACTACTTTATAATATACAGATCGAATACTTTACTACTTTATAAAATTTTAATAGACAAATAGAATTAAAATAAAGTTATTTTAAAAAGAGCATTTAAACAAAACAAAGTCATTAAGTGTCTTTTTAATTAGTTATACTTATTAATCGATAGATGGTGCACTAAGTACCTATCGATTTGAATTCTTGATAACAAGAACAGCTGTCAATAATTATGATAATATTAAATATTATGCTACGCTACATCCTATGCAAGTTTGTACAATTTTTTATCTGATAGATCCTTCGATCGTGGAAAAACGAGACACAATAGCCTTTCTATTATTATCGCAATCGCCGGTGACCGCTTCGGGCTTGAAATATTAAAATTGTTAAATTACTTAGCACAATATGTTCACTTCACTGATAATATTATATTATTTTGTGAGTGTGAGTTGTGACTCTTAACAATTTGTAATAAGATACGTAAAATATACGCGAAGATTTATCTACTAGTGTAACTAAAAAGAGTGAAATTATTATTATTTTTAACAAAAAATTAAAACCGACTTCCAAGGTAAAAACAATAATAACATTAATGTGAACTAAAAAGTATTAAATAATTTTTACTATCTAATAGTGCCTTTTTCCGAATTCGGCTAAACCTCAACTATTTCTGTACTCAATCTTCATAATTTTGAAGTCGGTGCCAGTTCCAAAAATTTTAAATATACTGTCAGAGGACTGAAGATTCAGCTATCTGGTACCGACTTCAAAATAATGAAGATTGAGTACAGAAATAGTTGAGGTTTAGCCGAATTCGGAAAAAGGCACTATTAGATAGTAAAAATTATTTAATACTTTTTAGTTCACATTAATGTTATTATTGTTTTTACCTTGGAAGTCGGTTTTAATTTTTTGTTAAAAATAATAATTATTTTTTTTGTATGTTCAACCATAACTTCGCCGTTTATGGACCGATTTTCGTGATTCTTTTGTTGTTGTACAGGGTTAAATCCGAGGTTGGTACCATGTTCACAAAAGTGGTGATCTGATGATGGGATCCATGAGGAATCGAGGGGACTCCTTGAAATTTATATGGGAACATATAGTGATTTCGATTTTTTCTGAAGTATTTCAGGCATATACTACCAAAAAGTAAGATTTTGCACCAGGATATACCCTGGTTCTGAAGGTACCCAACAGAACTTTTGAATCCTTATAGATTTTGTTTGAGTTTGAGGATTTTGGCTTTATTTAAACTACTCCAAGCAAATCCTACATTATTTGTGCTGAACATAGGCTAAATTTTATTATAGGAAAAATAGGGTTTTGTAAGATATTTGGGTTTTTCGGACGCCAGGTGAAAAAATCAACCAGAAAAGTTAATTATTTTGCGTACGCTGCCGAAACTATAAAAGATAGAACCATAAAATGTTCTAAGTATTGTAGATCTTATAAATATCTACAAAAAAGTCCGCGACACACTATACTTATCTATGTTGAGTGAGGCACAATATGGTTTAAAAATCTTGAATTTTTTTGGACAACATTTAAACGCGTTTATTTTACTCATGCCATTAATCCTTATCAAAATAAATGATTTCATCACTAAGTACAGTTTATGTAGATAAAATTTGGTCTTTGAATGATTAAAATTGGACGTTTGGTTTTGAAATTATGGCGAAATTAAAATATTACGAAAGTGGGATGCGCTTGCGAGAGGAAGACAATCTGTGCAGTGTGCACAGTACAGTTACACCCTTCGGATAATGACTGCGTCCGCGTCGTCGATGTCAGTGTCGGAGTCTGTGAATTGACCTGGGAATCATTTTGCTGACCGAGTCTTTCCTGGGTAGGCTTTTTGCAGTCGTAACTGACATCCACGCGGGCGGAGCCGCGGGCGACCGCTAGTAATATGTACAACTCTAAGACAACAAGCTATAACATTGCCTTGTCGTCTCATATTATGTAACTAAAAAGGGTAAAATTATTATTTTTTAACAAAAAATTAAAACCGACTTCCAAGGTAAAAACAAAAGTAATACTCTAAAAAGAATCAAATAATAGGGATGATGACAAGGTCAAAGATTAGCGAATTTTGTTACTAAAATAAAGAAAGCACGGTAAAAAATAAGCGTTACCAAAATTTCAGCTCGATAGCATTTGTTTTTTTTTTGTTAGGCGCCTTCAATGTTGGATAATCAAGTCGGTTTTTTTTTTAATTAAATTTCTTAATATTTGTATACCATTCGATAGCTTATGCAATTAAAAGCAACTTTTGGTATGAAACTACTTTAATAAACGCAATATTTAATATACCTATCGAACAAAGTTCTCTCCCGATCCGTACAAACTACGAAAGACTGACGTCAGTCTTTCGTAGCACTTTGTATGGAGCGTTTCGGGCAGGTCTATTTTATGAGATGTTTGAATTGTTCATATCTTGGTGAATTTTTAAGCTTTGAGCGTCATTCTTTCAGCGATATTTCTATTTTTTAAGGGTCTTTCAATTACCAATAAGAAAAAAAAATAGTCATCGAGCCTATTCTTATTCCTTAATAATTATAGTGGCGTCTTCAGACTTCGCCTAAACCTCAACTATTTTTGTACTCAATCTTCATGCTTTTGAAGTCGGTACCAGCTTACCTTAGCGTAATTGCTATGTCAAGGATCTCAGAACTTTTCCGGGCTGGTACCGACTTCAAAGGTACGAAGATTGAGTACAGAAATAGTTGAGGTTTAGGCGAAGTCTGAAGACGCCACTATAATTATTAAGGAATAAGAATTATTTGATTCTTTTTAGAGTATTACTTTTGTTTTTACCTTGCAAGTCCGTTTTAATTTTTTGTTAAAAAAAATAATTGTTCAACAAAAATGCGTTATAGCGCAGTCAACAGCGAAGGTGTGGCATGCCCGTGACGCGCGTCAAAATCCTGCACCCGCGTTGAAAGAAAAGTGTCATAGCGCGCGCTACGATTTCAACGCGCGTCACGGGCATGCCTCACGTTCGCTGTTGACAGTGCTATAAGGCATGAACAGAAAAAGGCACAATGTGGACAAAGCTAATAAAAGACCTGCTTTTTGTCAGTCTAATGATAACGCTTACTTCCACCTTCACTGGTTGATATAAGTGGGTAATTTTATACTGTAAATACGAGAGTGAGACGTTTTGAGTTGAAACAGGCTTCCGTATTTTTATTGTGAGTTCAAGTTCACGTGTCATTACCTGGAAAGGTCTCGCTGCCCATCAATCACCAAAGAAATTACTTATGTTGGCATGCAACCTTCATATTAAGACAATAAGACCGGAAGCCAATATTCACCGTACTCGTCTGAAATGTCTTCATCGCCTATAATTGCAGTCTAATTATTGACTCGCGTAAATGAAGTCTACTTTTCCTCAAAATTTAACTCTTGATTTTGCCAACCAATTTAATGCTGAAATATTGACTATTCAGGAAAACCATGTGACCACCATCACCAACATGTGACAACCACCAACCAACAAAAGGAGCATTTTGCGTATGATAAAGTTGATAATCAGATTGAAAAATGGCGATGGGATGGAGACATTTTTGTCTATCCGTACTCCGTTGTTGTACCATAGGGCTGCGTTTCCACTGAAGCGGAGCGGAGCTTAGCGGTGCCGAATTGACCAATCACCATGCTCGAAATCTTCGCTGTCATTCCGCTGGAATAGCACGATTGGTCAATTCGGGCACCGCTAAGCTCCGCTCCGCTTCAGTGGAAACGCAGCCTAAGTTACACACACCTTAAGCACAACCTTAAGTTTCTCTACCAATACTTTGTTGACACACCCAGCATGTGTGTCTGTAGTATTTCTCCAGTATTATTCTTTCATGTACTTACCTCTTAAATCTCACAAAACCCTTGCTCTTAGGGATCGCTTTCAAAGAAACTCAGCTCAAATCCTCTCATCAGAAACAACATACGTGTCCATACTCATGTCTACTCTAAACTGTATTTAATATCGTGTTTCAGTGCACAAGCACTCACTGATTGCTTGCGTCAGTATTGCGGTTTAAGTATTTATTAGCATATCGTTGAGCGCCGATATGGTTTTCCTCCAATAAACGTTTGAGCTAAAATGTTTGCTTGTATCATACAGCATACTATATGTGCATTTTATAAGGTTATACATTTTATACCTCTAAGGGTAATGGGTATGTGGTTTTGAATTATGCAACTAATGAATAAATATGTGTAAATATTAAATCTTGGAAGTACGTTTGAAAACTTTGGGGTGAAACCAGGTGAAACCGTTGCGAATTGCAGACGAGTCTAATTTCTGAATAAAAATACTTCGTTTTGGAAGTTGGCATTTGGCTATTGGGGAGAACCTTCTCCATTTGATATTTTCGGACAGAAACAAAAGCGAATATTTTTATACAGATTCAAAGACTGAAATGTTCTTTGAAAGGTCAAGGTGACTCAATCCAAAACAAGTGAAAAAAACTTGAGAACAATTTTAATATTTCTTTTTATTTACGATTTAAAGTCGTCTATGGGCTATTCGTCCATTACCTTTTTTGATAAATAAGTATTTCTATCCTAAAGGTTTTTGCACCAAGATGATGCTCCGTTCTTTTACCTTTAGATTTTGTGGCAATGGCTTGGTGCACAGTGGTCACAAGTATTGTTCTATGCCGAACATACCAGCTGCCAGCCAGTTTAATCGCCAGAACCATATTATCATCATGAACGTAGAAAAAAAGGCGGACGGAGTCTTGTCATATACAAAACTGTGTCTTCACTTTTCTTCAGAGTCGGCCACGCACACACTTCTGACGCCTGTCAAATGGTATGGACTAGCGCAAGAATGTGTGCGTGCGAACCGTGTTCATACAGCCAGCTGGCCGACTCTGAACGACACAGTTTTGTGTATGGTGGGACTCCGTCCGCCTTTTTTTATGCGTCTATGATTGTCATTCATAAATGGGAGGAACGAGGACTGTCAATTTCACTGACCGGTCTGGGGCCCACGCCTGAATTTTAATCTATGTTAGTACCTAATTTGTTACATGTTTTCTTATCTCTACGACCTTTGACCTCAGGTGTCTATGACCCATGAGCATGGCGTGAGGCGTTTGGAATTACAGACGCCATTACAATTTATAATATTTCTCATGTCGGCACTACATATAGGCGAACGCGTTGGCCCACGCGTTGGCCAACGCGTCGGCCAACGCGTTCGCCTATATGTAGTGCCGACAAAACGCGTCGGCCAACGTCTAAATACCTACCGCCAACGCGCGAGTTGCCCGTTCTACACATTGGGCCGACGCGTTGGCCAACGCGTAGGCCAACGCGTTCGCCTATATGTAGTGCCGACATCAGATGAAGACGTTAGCATAGTATACGTTGGCTGCGACATTATTTTAATGGACTTATACCATCTTGAAAAAGCCCATAATTATTGCTGCTGTATTAATTTTTATAGATTTTTTATGTTTCTATTGATGGCTTGAATATAACTCTATTCGATGTTGGTATTTAGGTAGAGATCAGTTTAGTACCAGGGGTGGCCAAGCTTTTGACCTGTGAGGTCTACTTTTGCTCGAAAATACTTCCTGCGGTCGACATTAAGGTAGAATTTAGAAGAGAGAAATAAAACCATTTTTGTAATAAGTTTGTATTTAAATACAGTATTTATATTTTATTGAATATTTCATATTTAATTCGAATTTTTCATTGCGTTTTACGCTTTTTTTACGCGGAACATGTTAAAATAAATGATATTATTTTTAAATATTTTCTGTTCAGATTATTTTTACTCTCGCGGGCCACCTAAATCGTCTTCGCGGTCGACCGGTAGACCGTGGTCGACCTCTTGGCCATCCCTAAACCCACTAAACTTTAGTAGATGATAAACAGTCGAAAGTTAAGTCTCTATTTAGGTCGCCTGATATCTATGGAGTTGGACCTTAATTTTTCTGTATAATTAAGGTTTTACTGAGATAATTAAGGTTTTTGTGTCACATGACAATTATGAATTACCAAACGTTCATCAATTTAGGTCAAATAGACTTATGCCTACCTAATACCCTGTAATTTTTAGCGGCTGTATATGCAAAGAGTATGGCTGTAGGTTCTTGTTTACATGCGGGAAACCCATTTCTAGATGAGTCACTGGCGACTGCGTGGGTGCAGCAGTAATTGCGATACAATCAATAATGCAATACCCTTTTGTAAGGTAAAAAGGGTTTAGGGTTCAGACTAATTAGTAATTACATACCATAACCGCCAGACGAACAAAAAGGGCTAGACTTACTCGACTTCGACTTTAAACCTCAGACGGGGAATACCCAAGGGCAATCCCCTAATCAGCCCTAATGTTTACCGTTTGAATAAATAATTAATCGGTGAATCTGAATTCTGAACCTTAGAGAATAATACATACAGGAGAATATACTAGGAATATCTCTGTGCTTATAAGAGTTCCTTGTGGTACCCTGAACTCTATTTAAAATAAAGTTCCATAAAGGACGTGCACGTTTATTGTATAAAATATGTGAAGTGTAGGTAAAATGTGCATTAATATGTTGAACACGATGTAATAAGCATAATTTGATTAAGGGCGTTCCGTCCGGAGATTCCGTAATTGACCGTATTTAAAACCTTATAAACTCATAATCTGAAAGCTACAAAGTTATAATAAAAATACAGCAATAATCTTCAGTATATCAACATTCCTTTTGTCGTTTTAAATTTTCTATTTTTGTTTATTATACTAATGATATCAGCTTCCAAAGTAATACCAATTTGTTAAAATTCAAGCATACATTCAGCATCTCCTTAGGATTTACAAATTACTTTTATTTGAAACTCACGCCAATAGATCGACAATATCATAAACTACATTTTCGCCGTTTTAAATTTTTTTTAGGACAATTTTGAACTAAGATAAGTAAAAATAATAGGGTTTTGGCGCGATCTCGGCAACGCGGCAAATGTATGACCAAGGTCGTTTGCTCGGGGGACGACCTTAAATTATAATAACTAAGTAGAGGGTCACATTAGTCACATTAATATAACACGTGCCTAAAATTGTTCCAGTCTGAAACATGTGACGACTGACGATTGAGCACTAGCGGCATTTTGCAGTATAGTTACTGAAAAAAGTCCCTAGAATAGAATATTATGTATTATAATACTGATAAACTAAAGGCAGCACCAGATAGCAATCAGCATACAAAATTTTTGTTCGACGTTTGACAACTGTTATCATCAATATTCTGATACTAGCTGTGCCCCGTGGTGTTACCAGCGGTTTAAGTGATCCTACCACAGGATCCTACTAATAATATTTGCGACAGCTTAATTTCCGAATCTGTGGTAGGCTTCATGTCAGGACAATTCCGAAATTTTTAATTGTAGTATTTGATAGATTATAGTGCGTCCCAAGAATAGAGGCAGTATCTACGAAAAATCAACTTTACAGCCACGGATATATATTTAAGTTTATTTTAATGTTTATGTACAACAATAGGCGCTTGCATGTATCCAATAGTGCGTACAATATGCCGGTATGTAGAGCATACGGGCGAAACCAAGTATGCAGCTAATTATAGATTGCCCGTTTGTGAGGTTTGTGACTAGGTAGCCTAGTTTACGGTCATCGGTGCTAACGAAGTGAATATTTCCTTTCTTAGACTGATGTTTCTGTTCCAAAGTCTCTCACAAGACGACAAGAGCGAGAAAATCCAGGAAGTTCGTGGAAGTGCCTGTAATGACAATGGAATGGATGCAGTCCAACTTTGTGTTCAACTTCAATTCCTGTTGACCAGAAGTGGTAACTCCTACCCTCTTAAACTGCCCTGTTTTTGGCAGATCCATTAGAGCTGATGCCCACACCCTGCTGTTTTTAATGACGTTTTGCTGAATCTCTTGCGCTTATAGAGAAATAGATGCTGCTTTGCAAACTCATACAATCACACTGGGATTACTAGAAAATAATATCTGCGCCATAAACATACAGAAGTCTACCTACTATACGAGTAAATGAATGTAAAAAATAAGATGAGATATTTGGCTCAATGATTCAGACGGAATCAGTGGACCGATCATTTTCACGGATTCGTAGCTCAAAGGATGTTACGTGATCCGTTAAATATTTTTTAATATAAACCTCAATAAATGAATTGATCGGTCGATTTTGCTCGATCGCTCATCCTTCGTCCTTGCTCTATGAAATAGTTAATGGCTTAATGCACCAATAAAAATATTAATAGGAGCGTGTTGGATAGGCATAATTATACCGAGTAATTCTCCGTGTAAAGTATTAAACGTTTATGATCGTTCAAATCGGGTACGGCTGTAAAACTTCGAATTCATGAGTTTTGTTGCGTAATACGTTTTCTGTTTTGTTTGGGTTCTTTACTGATTAGTGTAAAAGCTTGCAAGAGAAATGGCAGTTGCTCCACCTGCAAGAGGCTGCCATTTCTCTCATTGTGGTAGGGGAGGGGAGAGTGCTATTTGTGTAGTCACTCGAGCGTCATGGAGACCTAGTAGGTTTTTTACATTAGGTAAAACTGATAAAAATATAATAAGAGCGTTTTTTATTTTAGCGGTGGGTTCAGAAACTGCAGCCATTTTAAAGTTTGGAAAAAGAAAATATATAATATCCAGAAGTTTGCTTATTTAAGTAAATTATGAATATAATTTAGACAACAAAGACTAAATCATTTAGTTTAGTGCAAAATAAAATATCTGCGAAGCTTAGTTAGGAAAATATGAAGCTTTATTTTTTTATATTATAAAATGTCCCTACAGGCTTACCTAAACTTGGAATCGTCATTTATATGGAAGCTTCTTTGGGGTATACTAAACATCCCCTATCTTAATCTGACAGATCCGATGACATTTCAATATAAAACAAAAAAAAAACAATTAACCCACCACGTGAGAAATCTGACTACTATCACAATAGACATAACTACCAGTAGTTCGACTGCAAAGAAATAGACAGGTTTCAATATCTGTCAAATTCGTCGGGTTTCACTCGGATAAGTTAAAGGCTGGCGCGCTGGCTGGCATAATTTATTTTTAAAAATAAGATTTTGAAATTGAATTCTGACAGTTTTCTTTGCATGTGCCAAAATATAAACAACAACTAAATTTGTAGGTAACGACCCTAGCGACGACTTTTGACATAATACGTCAAACTTAAATTTTTTTACATCAGTTCTAAGTCGGCACTTGGTCGGCATACTCTATCATTCTGTCTACTCTGCTACTATGATAACTAGACAAAATATGTTGGAAGCCTATGTAAGCTTAATCTGACACGCTCGACCTTGTCCCGAAATCCCCACTTCCCCTCCAACTCCAACTATTGGTTTAGTTTGGTTGGTGAAATAAATTCTTGGAAAATAATATAAATGAAGCAGCATCATGACTTCTAGATACTAGCTATAGCCAGCAGGCAGTATGCTGTATACAATACGTTGTTCTAATTTAATCCTTCGATCGCGGATTCTTGGAAATTATATTCTATTGTATTGTTGTCGCGATCATCGGTGCTCTTATGGGGCTTGAAGGATTAAGGGGCCGGGTGCCATCGAAATACTCATACTGTATACGTAATTACCAAAATCATTTTGTCATACGAAAATATTTAAAAAACATGTTTGAGTTATGTTTCAGCTTAAAATAGTAATTACCACAAAAATTGACTACAAAATATTTAAACCTAAACATTAAAAAGAAATTAGCCATTTAGAACTAATAAAGACTGTTATAAAAATAAATAAATGCTACTATTCCTAAAAATAGAAACTATGAGTAATTGTCGCAGTCTTCGGGAGTCGCGCGAATTCGTCATTGTTTATATTTTCGTACCAAAGTGGAAATTAATCATTATTATCAGCGCTGATTCATACATGTTTACCCACAAACTTTGATTTTTTTGTACTAATTAATTTGTCTAGTAGTCGAAACAGTGTTTTGTGGTGTTATTTATCTTATATTCTGAAATAACACCACAAAACAATGTTTCGACCACTAGACCAATTGTATTGAAAAGTACTAAGTTTTGTATCTAAAATAGTATTAAAAACGTAAAAACTGGTAAGAATATTCATTAAATAGTTGAAAAAGTTTGTGGGGACATAATTCAACTTAAAGTCGCAGACATGAAAAAAGTGCACAAAATAAAAGGGTATTTTAAACTAAAAGATTTTCCTTCATTGTAAGTACTATCGTCCAAACTCCAAACATTGAAGCAATTCTTAAAATTTCATATTAAAAAATTGTACTACAATATGTTACTGGACTTCGTGGTTTGAGCTACAGAATCGCAAAAACTCAAAGAAGTTTCACTAAGAACTAGGAACGTTCTTTTTACGTCATTAAAGTATTTTTTATTGCGATTCACAACAAAACAGATCAAGTGCGAACCTAGATTTATATTTTCAACGGAAACAGTATTTTATGTGTCGGGTTTTTCCGGTAACATCTTTAGATCTCGTTTTCTTGCTAATTTGATATTTTTGCCTTCGATCACATATATTTTTTGCTGCAAAATATTGCTGAAGTTAAAATTACTAGTATGTTTTCCTTGTTAAAGGATTGACACACGTACGAACTTAGAGTACGCGGGTTTTAAGGGCGTTCCATCCGGAGATTCCGTAATTCACCGTATTTAAAACCTTATAAACTCATAATCTGAAAGCTACAAAATTATAATAAAAATACAGAAATAATCTTCAGTATATCAACATTCCTTTTGTCTTTTAAATTTTCTATTTTTGTTTCTTATACTCATGATATCAGCTTCCAAAGTAATACCAATTTGTTAAAATTCAAGCATACGTTCAGCATCTCCTTAGGATTTACAAATTACTTTTATTTGAAACTCACGCCAATAGATCGACAATATCATAAACTACATATTTGCCGTTTTAAATTTTTTTTAGGACAATTTTGAACTCAGATAAGTAAAAATAATAGGGTTCTGGCGCGATCTCGGCAACGCGGCAAATGTATGGCCAAGGTCGTTTGCTCAGGGGACGGCCTTAAGTTCGCGAACTTACTCGGCTCGCGTCGGTGACACACAGGCGATTAAGATCGTCGAGCCATAAGTCCGCGTACTTACTCGCGTGTCTGTCACCCCCTTTATGTTGGTCGGCTATCTTGATAGGGCCTTGGCAGAGGTCGTTATACCCACCAGATGGAGACATATTGACATAACGGTTTCGCAGATGATAGCCCATGAGCAATTTGCCCTCCTACGTACAATTCAAACTCTGCCAGGACCCTTGTGCCGACCACATAAAGATCACTCTTCAAGACATAGAGGTAAGTAAGAATAGTTCGTATGTGGGAAGGTTTTAGCGCCTACAAGCTGATCAAATGTGTCGTGATTAGCCTCGATGTAAAATATGTAGAGTCACGACTTGATAATATCGTGATATTATCATTCGTGATTATATCAGATGCTACTGAATAATATTACCTAGTTAATTATCACTACTGTAATACAGTACAAAAGTAATATTGAGTAAAGTGGAAGGACAGATGTAACCTTCAAGAGAGCGTATACCCTCTTAAAAGGCCGGCAACGTACCTGCAGCTCTCTAATGTTGCGAGTGTCCATAGGCGACGGTAGTTGCTTTCCATCTGGTGACCCGATTGCTCGTTTGCCCCCATATTTTTTTATAATAAAAGATAGTCTCAGAATTTCTTCGTGCGCTAACCGACTCACACTTTGCTGTTATTTTTATTTAGGAGTCTTCCTATTTACAAATCACAGCCCACAAGCCGGCTGGCGCTTCACAGTTTGACAAAATAAGGACACGAACACAATAGTAGCGCCACTAGCGTTTTAGTGTTTAGCTTTAGCTTGAGGCATAATAGTGTCTAAATATCTTCAATAGTCAGTTTTCTAAACATGTAGGCCGTCTGTACTCTGTGTGTCTGTCTTTAGCAAATAATAAGTGACTGATTGATGACAGTGTGATCTGGTAACCCATTGTGATGGTATCTAGATCGCCTCGAGAGTTGATGGCTTGGGAAGAAAATTCAATGCTGCAAACACTTTCCCACTAATAATATGGATTGTGCGGAGTTTCTACAACTACCTGGCTTTTACTTCATTTGGAGAGGCAAGTGAAGTGGATAACTTACATTTTATAACATACGGGCTATTACTCATTTTTAGGGTTCCGTACCCAAAGGGTAAAAACGGAACCTTATTACTAAGACTTCGTTGTCTGTCCGTCTGTCCGTCTGTCTGTCTGTCTGTTTGTCTGTTTGTCTGTTTGTCTGTCTGTCTGTCTGTCTGTCTGTCTGTCTGTCTGTCGCCAGGCTGCAGTATCTCAAGAACCGCTATAGCTAGACTTCTGAAATTTTCACAGATTGTGTATATCTGTTGCCGCTATAACAACAAATACTAAAAACAAAATAATATTAATATTTAAGGGGGGCTCTCATACAACAAACATGTTTTTTTAGCCTTTTTTGCTCGATATCAATAATGGCAACAGGTAGGCACTTGAAATTTTCACAAAGGCCTTAAATATATGTGTTACTAGCTGTTGCCCGCGACTTCGTCCGCGTTAACATAGTATAAGAAAATAACAAAGATGGATAGTTTTCCCCTTTTTGTGGTTCCTTATACAAAGGGTAAAAACGGGACCCTATTTAAGCAAACGTCAAACGCAAACGTCCATAAATTTTCATGTTTCTAACTTAATAAATGACGGACTTTCATTGAAACTTTCTACCCCAATTTCACCCCCTTGGGGGTAGAATTACCAGAAACGCTTAAATATACGTATCCATTCATTTTTAGGGTTCCGTACCTCAAAAGGAAAAAAACGGAACCCTTATAGGATCACTTTGTTGTCCGTCTGTCCGTCCGTCTGTCAAGACCCTTTTTCTCAGGAACGCGTGGAGGTATGAAGCTGAAATTTATATCAATTACTCAGGTCTACTGTCCCTTGAAGCTGTGAAAAAATCAAACTTCTAAGCCAACGCAATCAAAAGATACAGCCGTTTATGCCGCAAATTTTCGACACTTGCAAGGGAATCAAAACCTACAGGGTGCTTCCCGTGAACTCAGAATCTTGAAATTTGGTACGAAGCAACGTCTTATAGCATAGATAAAGGAAAAATTACGAAAACCATAAATTTTTAGTTACATCACATAATATATATTTTTTTAATAATTTTAAACTTACTACCCATTTCCTCATACTCGATTGTCGTAATGAACGAACTTTGTAAACCTTGCAGGTTTGTACGGAACCCTCGGTGCGCGAGTCCGACTCGCACTTGGCCGGTTTTTATTAATCAGTAGCACAAAAATAAAGTTTCATGTTTCTAACTCAAGAAATGACGGACTTTTATTCAAACTTTCAGCCCCAATTTCACCCCCTTGGGGGTAGAATTTCCAAAAACGCTTAAATACCTATCGATTCATTTTTAATCATCAGTCCAAAAATAAACTTTTATGTTTCTAACTTAAGAAATGACGGACTCTCATTTAAACTTTCAATCCCTTTTTCACTCCCTGGGGGTAGAAATTCCAAAAACGCTTAAACACGTATCCAATCATTTTTTATCAGTAGCCCAAATATAAAATTTCATGTTTCTAACTCAAGAAATAACGGATTTTCATTAAAACTTTCAACCCCAATTTTACGCCCCTGGGGGTAGAATTTCCAAAAACGCTTAAATACGTATCCATTCATTTTTAATCAGTAACCTAAAACTAAAGTTTCATGTTTCTAACTCAAGAAATGACCGTGGAAATGACGGATTTTCATTCATACTTTGAACCCCTATTTCACCCCCTTCGGGGTAAAATTTTCAAAATTCCTTCCTTAGTGGGTGTCTACTCAATAAAACAACCCTACTTACCAAATTTCGTGGCTGTAACTTTAACAGTTTTTGCTCAGCGATGATGAATCAGTCAGTCAGTCAGGACATGTAATTTTATAAGTATAGATTTAATAATTCATAATAATATTTAAAGAAAATAAAAATTTAAGGGAGGGCTCCGATACAAAAAACACAATTTTTGGCCAATTTTTGCTCTATAACGGTACGGAACCATTCGTGCGCGAGTCCGACTCGCACTTGGCCGATTTTTTTCTCTTATTGTTTGAAGTACCCTTGTGATTTAGCTACTTCATCATCTGGCTGGCTATATTCACATTTTTTATTTCAAATCCTTTTCCCGGTCCTAAGGCCTCCATTTTAATGCAAAAAACATTTCAAATTGTGACCTTCCTTACCCACTTTATCTACTTACGTCTTCATTTATTTGCACTTTGCAGATACATGCATTAAGAGTACAGTAATATGTGTGTCATATAAGTGTACTGTGTACCAGTGTACCCATAATGTAGCACAAACATTCGGTAACCGATGACCTTTGTGTGAAACTGCATTCAAACAACATTCCTCTGACGCACATTGTATGCTAACTCTAAATATAAACTAAGCTTTATCATAGTGCAACACAACACAACACAGAAAGAGCCCAATGTAGAAGATACTTGAGATATAATTGGTTTTATGGTGGTAGTAGAAGACTATAAACAGACTAATAGAGACAGGATAATATAGGTTCTCGCAAAACCGATTAACCAATATTGCAAGTCCAAACTACTTCAATATTTGCTGAGACGACTTCGTCGTCTTTTACAGTTATTAATGAGTGATGAGTGATGACTATCTTTACCATATCTATACTAATATTAAAAAGAGGTAAACTTTGTTTGTTTGTTTAATTGTAATGAATAGGCTCAAAAACTACTGGACCGATTTTAAAAATTCTTTCACCATTCGAAAGATACATTATTTACGAGTAACATAGGCTACTTTTTATTTTGGAAAATGTAAGGTTCCGTAAGATATTTGGATTTTTCTGACACAAGGTGAAAAAAATCAACCAGAAAAGTTACTTATTTTGCGTACGCTGCCTAAACTATAAAAGATAGAGCCATACAATGTTCCAAGTAAATGTAGATCTTATAAATATCTACAAAAATGTCCGCAACACACTATACCTAGCTATGTCAAGTGAGGCACAACAACCATTTTTTTATTTAAAAAACTTGATTTTTTTTGAGTACATTTAAATGCATTTCTTTTACTGATGCTGATAATTCTTATCAAAATAAATTATTTCATCACTAAGTACAGTTTGTTAAGAGAATATTTGGCCTTTGAATGATTAAAATTGGACGTTTGGTACAGGAGTTATGGCGAAATTAATTACGCCCGTTCCGAAGTGGGCGCTGGGCGCTACCAAGGCGGGGTGCGCAGTAGCGAAGATTATGACCGGCACTGCAGCTGGTGAATTAGCTCATAATTCATATGCCAAGAATACCAATGATCCCTACTGATTTGCCTATACTCTTCAGAAGGCTCCAATTTCCTGTAAAAAATTCTTTTGGGGGTTAAGATTTTGTATCGGCTAATGAAGTAGAAATACTTTAAATGTCAAAACGACGTTTGCCGGGACAGCTAGTAAATTATAAAATAAGTTATAATACGAAAGCATATCTTAATGCTAATATTCCAGTTCAATAAATTTTCTATGTTATAAAAAGATAGGACAGGCAATGTAATAAGTAGGATTACCTACTTATTACATTGCCTGTCCTATCTTTTTATACCTATTAAGGTATAACGTCAGGATAAAAATGGGGATAGAGAAATCGATAGCCATGAAGATTTATTAGCGATAAGGTTCTCTATCAGTCGAAGAAGATTACAGAAGCCGCAAAGTTACGTAGATAAAGTATGAAACTATATACGCAGTACGCTTTACATTTTTAGGGAAAGTTTAATCAAATTGACACCACGACACATGAATTGCCACGGCATTGTGCCTTAAAAAAATAATTGCGAAGCGGTACATTACATCTAAATTAGAAAAAGAAATTTGCTGTCTGGGATTTGAATCGGTAGAACTGTTTCGGTAACTATTACTCACATTCGCTTAGCGCTAAATATTAGAGTGTCTGACTCAACTAATGCGATCTTTTATTGACTGTGTAACATCTTACGTCCTCGTACCGCAATTTTCTCAGACGTCTGCAAAAATAATACAAAGTTTCCGAAATGGAACCGCACTTTTGGGGCACAATGACAGCCACTAAGTCAGATTGGCAATGCTTCTTCAGTCTTAATATTAAATATGTACAACCAAAATATGTACAAGGGAAACTTGAGCAAACGATTATTATTTTTTAACAAAAAAATTGAACCCGACTTCCAAGGTAAAAACAATATTCTTAAAATGATCTAAAAAGTATAAAATAATTCTTATTCTAGATTAATAGTGCCTTTATCTAAATTCGACTAAATCTCAACGAATTCTGTACTCAATTTTCATTCGTTTCATTTTAGTTATATACAAGAGAAGGCTTTATGCGTAGATAACCAATACAAATATTAACTATCCATATTATATTACTGTAATCGAAATTGTGGTAAATGCTTGCAGTTATCTAAGCGATGCTGCAATTTCCAAACTTTTATCTTTAAAGGTTCAGGAGTTCTGTTCAGTGCTTTTGGACCAAGAGATACCTTCGTATGAAATTTCTCTTATTCGTAACATATGTTTAAGTTACTAGAAACAATATTTTAACCACTATGAGTGTTTTGATAAATTTCAAGGATTTCCCTCGATTGCTCATAGATCCCATCATCAGTTCACCACTTTCATAATTGTTATACCAAATTAAGATTATATCCTATACAAAAACACAAGAATTTTTAAAATCGGTCCACAAACAGCGAAATAATCATCAAAAACATCTGCTTCGATGCAAAATATCACGAAAAGTACCAATAATTGGGTCATAATGTGATGACCCATAGTATAATTACGGTTGTGATGATGATGATCAATCAAATTGATGTGTTGGCTTTCTGTTGTTTAAACAACGCCGAAATCTCCGAACCTGTATCTATAAGGATTTAAAAGTTCCGTTCGGTACCTTCGGATTCAGGGTATAACCTGGTGCAAAGTCTTACTTTTTGGTAGCATCTACCTCGGACGCTTCTGAAAAAATCGAAATCCCTATATGTCTCCATAAAAATTTCAAGGAGTCCCCGCGATTCCTCATGGATCCCATCATCAGATCCCCACTTTTGTGAACATGGTACCAAATTCGGATTCAACCCTGTACGACGACAAAAGAATAATGAAAATCGGACCACAAACGGCGAAGTTATGGTTGAACATACAATATAATTATATACATGTATATATATATATATATATATATATATATATATATATATATATATATATATATATAGGACGGGCAACCCTCTTCATACCCGGATTCTATATTGATTGAACCACAATCAGAACCAGGTTAAGATGGTGAAAGGTCATAGCTCTACATACATGTGGTTCATTGATTATTATGAGAGGTACAAATTATATTGTCTATCTACATTCTACGCCGTTCTTTTCAACTTGGGCTTTAGGTTGCTCTTCTTTTGGGAGACCATTAATCCTATTAACTTAAACGTTTTCCTTTTTAGTCCTCCCAGCTCTTGAGCTACTAGTAGTACTTAACTAGTCTTGACTAGAACCGTCAGTAAAACATGCGTTTACCAAATCAGGTATACTCAAACTTAACGGGGTCAGGGTGGTATAACGAGCTTCACCTCTAAAAAATATAGATGATGGAGATTCGGCTGTGGAGTCCAATACTCCGTCACGAGGGGTGGGCACAATGGACGGAAATAGTCAATCAGTTCTCATACAGGGGGCCACGGAGTCCGAATACCAAATGCTACTAGGTCTCACTTCAAAATCATCATCGAAGAACATCTCAATGTCGACGAATCATTTTTCTTTTAGTTTGTTTGATCTGACTAAAGAATAGATAATGAGAAAGCTAGAAAATTAAATAGTGTCTAATGTCTATATTTCTCTACATTGTGGCAGGCGGTAGTCCTAGTAGGTAATAGGTGGAAACTTAAACGATATAATATTTTGTAATTGCTGCTTTACTTAACTATGTTTAAATCTGGCTAAAATATCTTGAGAAATGTTAGGTCATTGGATTTATATTCGAGTTAAAACAGTTTTGTGTTAATTACATGTAACTCGCTCAAATCCACCTGCTACAGATTTAGCCGTAATCAAAATAATTAAAGCCTTATACGTACAGCTGCAACTTGTACAAGTGTTTTCGTATGTCGAGTTGTTTTTATGAATAAACAACATACGTGTACCCAGAATGGTAAAAATACTGGAAGTTTCTGATGAATTATCTTAATTAACTGCTGGCTGCCAAGTTTTTATCACGCCAAGAACTTTATTTGCCTTTTTCAATTTATAACATAATTCCATCAGGTTCAAAAATTTTGTGTAGAAGATGAATCAAGTTTTAATTTGGACTCTTCTTTCGATTGAATACGCCTAATTTCGGTCCCTTTAAATCTTACAACTTCGTGTCCAAAACTTTCCCCACCCAATTTGTGAACAAAATGTCGGTTTTCAAGTAGAGTCATAATTCATAATTCATTTATTTGCTTAGAATATGGTACAAAAAGGTGTTACAATTTTTCTGTTTGGACTTAAGCATATTCTACTATTTGCATAGTGTGCAGTCTGACTTTATGATATACAGGGTGCAATTAGACCTTCTTGCCAAATTTTGATATATTGATCCTTGATAAAAATAAAAATACATCCTTTTTTTTTTGGTTAAATGGACTATCCTAATGATACCTAAGCCCTGGAAAAAATTTGGCAGGAAGGTTAAATTGCACCCTGTATAGACCATAGGTATAGACTATAGAGTATAGACGATAGATCTAATGGATCTTTAAATTCTAATTATAAATCTTTCGTGCATTTAATGTCGATGGATACAGGCATTTCCTTCGTATGTTTATCGTGAGTAGATAGTGGATAAATTAGGTGTTATAACAGTACCAAGTCGAGTGATATTATCGTTGTAGTCACCTTGAGATACTCTGCTTTAGACGATCCAGTGAGGCCGGCAAACACGCTTACCTCATAATCCGTTTTAGTCCAATCGCACTCAACTAGTCTAACATTGAATGATAGTCACTTTTAGGGGTTAAATAGTACGGAGCCACTTGGATTGTTGTGCAAATACAAGAGCACTAGCGTTACGGATAGTGGAAGTTAATTTTCAAATAAGTCTTCACTTATACATATTATAATGTAAATGTACCTACCAATTAAATGTACCTACAAATATATACCTACAAATAAAAAAATATTGTACTTACATTAATCTAATTTCTAGCAAAATATTATAGCAATTTTGGTTTCTTTAGGAACGAAAAAAGATTAGAAATAAAAGATTGATTAGAATCGAAAGCGAAAGTCGCAATAAAAGGGCCATTTATCGGAATGTGCATCGATTTTGGAGGTTCTAAATTTAGAGCAAACATTAGTTGTGGAAGTTCGTTATTAGTGTGTCGTAGTGGAGTCACCCCTCGTCATTCATAATTATTGCGTCGTCATGCGTGGCGGCTGCGTTTTTAACATACCATTGTACGCGGAGGAAATGATCTAATTGGCTGTTATTGCTGTGAGAGGAAATCGAATTTTTTACACTCTGATCGCCATTGTTTGCGCGACTCGCTGTACAATCGTGGAAAAGCTTTGTTCTTAGCGCTACGCTTAAATTCCGTTTCCACTCCTAGAATAAATTAGAAGCACTCCACTCGTTGTTTACTCAGTCCCGAACTTTTTACGGACATCGGTTCCGGTTCAATGGAAATTGCGTGTTGTAATTTTTTATGCGATTTCGTTACTCCAGTTCATGTCACTTATTGGAACATAAAATTGATTTATGAAATATTTGTATTGCGTACGCTGGCGAATAGCTTGTCGGTATCATCAATCATTTGCATCATTCCTTATTTGGTTGACATTTCGATATCTGTTTACTGCTGAGTGCTGGATACTAGCTATTAAATATCTCTTTCGATAAGAATGACTAAATATTATCATCATCTATGTGTGAACCTTGGAACTTTCTCCACAGCAATAAATTCTGCTTTATCAGGCTTGTCTAAATAGTTAATGTTTATTGTTCCGTCCATAGATTATTCCTTTATTATGTTTAAAAAGTCTTTAAAAATATTTTTTGATGGTATTGAGCATCTACAACTTTAATTGTCTCTTTTTGTAAATATATATTTACAAAAAGAGGAATAGGTTGTAGTTGAGTCTTAAGTCCAAAATTTCTATCACAATATTATAATCAAAATTATATTTTTAATTTTTACACGTGCGTTGTGATCGTTTCGACATTTCTTTTTACAATCGCATTGTTTCTTTGGCTTGCGGCTCGTGTTACAATAGTGTTACTAGTATCCATTGTCACCGTTCAAGGAAATGCTTATTTTCATTCAAGCGTGATTCATTCCATTATAACTAGCACAATGATATTATTACGGGACTTTATGTTAGTCGTCGTAATTTTATCACCATCGTCCGTCAAAATTCTTCTTCTTGAGACGCATCCTCAAAATACAGAACAAATAGTTTGTTCTGTATTCTGAAATCTGAGGACGCATCTCAGTAAGCCGTAAGGTGTTGCGGCCTGCGGGGTTCATCGAAATACGAAACAAACGTGAAACGACTTTGATTTTATCGCTTGTACTCGATTATGTAATAATCTTTTTTCGTTTTAAAGTCACATGTATTAACTATTAACTGTAAGAGTAAAAAGCGAATCACGTAACTTGGTTAAATAATATCTACACTTTCTCCATTCTCTTCGATCCGAAAATTCACTTTTTATTACTTATGTCTTGGTTTTACTTCGTCATCTTAAGGCCATCCCCCGAGCAAACGACCTTGGCCATACATTTGCCGCGTAGCCGAGATCGCGCCAAAACCCTATTATTTTTACTCATCTTAGTTCAAAATTGTCCTAAAAAAATCCTAAGGAGATGCTGAATGTATGCTTGAATTTTAACAAATTGGTATTACTTTGGAAGCTCGGATTGGATATCATGAGTATAAGAAACAAAAATAGAAAATTTAAAACGACAAAAAGAATGTTGATATACTGAAGATTATTGCTGTATTTTTATTATAACTTTGTAGCTTTCAGATTATGAGTTTATAAGGTTTTAAATACGGTCAATTACGGAATCTCCGGACGGAACGCCCTTAAAGCATACATGGAGTTAAATAATAATATGATATTTACCACTGTTTACATTTTAATTCTATATGGTTACATGAGCATTAAGACATCCATAATGGTTAAAGAATAACAATTTTCCATAACAGTCATAAGTTTAATTACTAGCTTTTTAAAATCACCGCTTGATTGTTTTGTAATCTAAACGTGAGTCCCGAAATGATACACTTGTATTTTTTGCACGGCAGCTGCCTATATTCGCAAGTAGCGGATACGGGCCGGCCGTTTTTGTGTTTTCATCTGGCGGCTATCTCCATACAATCTCAACAGATGGTCCCGTGCAGCCAATCCGAGCGCTTCGTTCAACAGCTGTATACACAACGCCAAAATTGTTACGTGCAAATTTACATGATACTCAATTTAATCGATGTTGTTTTTACGCGACCGCCCTAGGAGGGTTATGGGGCTTCAAGTGGTTTATGTACCTAAGGATATTTTTTGCCACGCTCCAATACCTGAATGCTTTGATTATATATACTACATGTGTAGTATATAATCAAAGCCTGAATGGTTAGTTGGATTTGAGCTTGAGAAGTACCATTAAGTTCCTGTAAAACTACAGTGGAGTTTTTTGTCTAGTTACGTTAGTGCATTTCGAGGCCCCGTTAAACCCGTGTCAATTATTTTTAAACCTTGGTTAGGATAATTTAGGTCCTTTGGTTATTTCGAAAAACAAACCATCTTTTTGAGGCAACATGTCTTATTGGTACAGGTGGAACAGTCTTCTACAAACAATGGTGCTGACGTAAACATAACGCTCGCGATTGTTTTTGCTCGTTTCGTTACGACATTTAACAATGGAAAACGAATTCTTCAATATACTAAAACGATTTGACCACGGACCGTAACATTTTTCACAATTTCAAACCTCACGCGGCTATTATTCACGGTTTTGAAAAACGTGGCAACAACTTCAATTAATGGATTCTAGTTAATTTTGATTAGTAGTTGAGATTTAGCAAATGCGACTTATTAAAAACTCTGCGGTGACCTTAATTAACTCGAAACCTTTACCACAAAACTGAAGGTGACAGCCAAAAACTAAAATTATCCCAAAAACGCTTGGCTTTAAGGGCGTTCCGTCCGGAGATTCCGTAATTGACCGTATTTAAAACCTTATAAACTCATAATCTGAAAGCTACAAAGTTATAATAAAAATACAGCAATAATCTTCAGTACATCAACATTCCTTTTGTCGTTTTAAATTTTCTATTTTTGTTTATTAAACACATTATATTAGCTTCCAAAGTCATACCAATTTATTTAAAATTGAAGCATACTTTCAGCATCTCCTTTGTATTGAGAAGTTAATCTTATTTGGAACACACACCAATAGATAGGCCATTTCATAAGCTAGATATATGTCGTTTAAAATTTTTTTTTGGTCAATTTTGAACTGAGTTATGTAAAATTAAATAAATTTAGGTGTGAACTCGGCAATCTGGCTGCCCGCGGGTCTGTGCGCGGGCGACGGGCGGCAGTGTCTTGAGACTTCTCGGACGGGGAACTTGTGTCTCTCGTTCCCGCCGCCTCCTGTCAATGCGCCTGCAACTTCATATTATCATATTATTTGGTTTAGTGTTGAATCTTGTGATTGTGTTTACTGCGAAAAGACGCTTTTATCTAAATATTGCGTAAGGACGCTTAGAAGCTTGTGATTGTGTTATTTACCGCGGAAAGACGCTTTTAAATATTTATTATATCAAATACGGTGAAAGGACACTTTTTGTTTTATTGACTGAAAAAATACTGTTTTTCTTTTATTAATTATCCTTTTTATTAATTATTAAATTGTTCAAGTGGTGAAACGTTTTATTTGTAAAAATGCCGAAATCTAAATCAATTGTCCGGATAAGGAAACAGAATGCGGAGAAAATGAACAAAATTATGTAAGTACCTAATTGATATTATACCACTATATTATTATAAATTTAAAATTAGGTAATAATTTAATCACCATCATACGTGATACGATAGGTATAGCTACATAAATAATATTATAGAGTTGAGCCTTTTTTTTTTTTTTTTTTTTTTTTTTTTTTTTTTTTTTTTTTTTTTTTTTTTTTTTTTTTTTTTTTTTTTTTTTTAGGAGGGGAAATGCATTACGCATCCCCCGCCCCCTCGGGGGAAAGGGGGCAGGGGTATGTCGGACTCCCTCCGCAGAGGCAGAGGCTTACCGACTAAAACCCCCCCATGCCCTCGTCAACGCTACACGCGGAGGAACGCGGGATCGAAAACGCACCGCGTCCTCCGCAGCGCTTGCCGCTTCCGGCATCGCATCACTGCAGCAGCCCATGCCGCCGCCAGCATTCACCGAGAGGCTCCCCGGGCATCAGGGGAGCCTTTCTCCTCGGGGCCTATATTGTGGGCAGTGATCCCCCGATCAGCCGCCCACAGGCTCAGGCTTCTACCTCCATAGCGGGGGCGACTTCACTCGCCCCGGCCTTATCAGCTCCGGGCCGCTCACGCGGCCGAGCCTTAGAGGGAGCCTTGCGCTTCTTCCTCGTGCCGGACGGCTTGCTGGCTGCTGTGATACAGCCGTTAGCCCCCAGCACGTGGTTGCTCTCTTTGTCGAGCTCAGCGCAGAAAAAGCAACTGGGCTCCTCCGCGCAGTCGGCGGCCTTGTGCCCCAGCTTACCGCAGCGGAAGCAATTCCTGCTACGGTCTACCGGGGACTGGCAGTTCGACGCCAAGTGGCCGACGTCAAGACATCGGTAGCACCGCGTTGGCCTCGCGGCCAGCAGTACCACCTTCGTCATGACCCAGCCTACCTGCAGCCGCCCAGAAGCCACCAGCTTCTTGGCAGCAACCGTGGGGACGTGGAGCCACAAACTCCGAGCGCCCCTAGGACCCACCGTAATTCTGCCCGACCGGATGTCGGTGGCCGGGCAACCGCCTTCTTTTGCCGCCGCCTTGGTGACATCGGCGGCGGTCGCTGCGTCGTCCATGCCGGAGACGAGCAATTCGGCTCTATTGACAGGGCGGACGATTCTAACGACGTCCCTGTCAAGGACGTCCCTCATCCTGTTGGCGAGGGCGTCCGCCTTCTCCTGGGCGTCCTCTCCGGTTATCTCGAGTATTCGGGCACCCGTCCTCGCTAGCCGGAATCGAACCTTGTTTCCCTGGCAGATTCCTACCTCTGCAAGGTCGATCCGGCTCTTCGCATCTTCTAAGATAGAAGCGTACGTCACGCTCTGGTCCACCCCCTTCTCCAACGTGAGAGTGATGGCGGCTGACTTGAGTGGACGCAGCTTCCTCTTCTTCTTCTTCTTCTTCGGGGCGGCTGTAGATGGTGTAGCCGCCCCCTTCTTCTTCTTACCCTTCGGACCCACCGTAGTCCAAGGGGTCTCTGTACGGGGGGAGCTGGTGTTTGCTCCCCCTTGCGCCGCCTCCTGAGCGGCCATTGACAGCCGCTTCTTCTTTTTTTTTTTCGGGCATTTTTGCCCTTGGGCACCGTCGACGCGGCAGGGGCCTCTTGCGGGGCAGCTGCTGTCACAGGCGGCTGAGCCTTCTTCGCCTTCGCCTTCCCGTCCGACGCCAGCGGTGGCCTCCGCCTTGGCTCCGGCAGAAGTCGGTCCTCCAGTCCGGCGAGCCTGGCGTTGAGCATATTGCCGAAGGTCTCCACGTTCGCACGGGAGACCTCGTCCAATAGCTCGCGCAGGCTTCCATCTCCGGCAGGCTGCGAACCCTGTTTGCGCATCTCGTCCAGCTCCTGACGTAGAACCGCCACTTGCTTTTCGAGACGCGCGTTCCGGGCCTCGAGCCTCTGTATCTCCTCTGATGAGGAGCGACTCCTCATCTCGTCGAAGGCCATTGCGATGGTCGACACCGACTCCCTCAGGTACTTCTGGAAGGTTCCCTTAAGGTTGGCGGAATTCTTGCCGACCATCTCAATGGTCTCCAACGCCTGCTCCACAGTTTTGGCCAAGTCAGCGCCTGCCGTCTCCAACGCCTCTTCTCGCGCAGGAGATGAAGCGGGGAGCGCGGCGAGGGCGGAGCTCGTGTCCTTCCACGTCCTCCTAGCCCTTCGCGCTGCTTCGGCAACCTCTTCTTCGGCTTCTAACCTGAGGGCCTCCTCCTTCTGCCTGTACTTGGCCTGCGCCTTAGCGTAGCCGACGTACTGGCCGGTTGTTGGTGGCCGGCCACGTCCCCTTTTAGGTTTAGGTGCCGTCTCCTTACTAGTAGACGGCCCTGCTTCGTCTTCAGCCAGTAATCGCCTCTTGATAGGCGTCCTCCGTCCGGTAGGTGCGGGCCGTCCCACGTCATCCAGCGACATATTGCTGCCGGACGAGTAGGAGACCTCTCTGTCATAGTCGGTGCGGCGAAAGCGGGATGGAAGGTCGGCAAGCACCTCATCCATTCGACGCACCGATTCCCTTAATGCCGAATCCGTATCCTCTGTGGACAACGCCACTTCCTCAGATGAACAATCCCTAGCCGGCGCGGTTAGGTGCGCCGGCTTGGGATCCACGCGCTTTTTAGCGCCACCCTTCTTCTTCACCGCCTTAGCGGCCCCCTCGTCCTTCCTCGCAGAAAGTGGCCCCTCCGTATACGCGGACCGCCCGTCACCCGAAGGCGACGTATGGGATTCTCCGGCCCCATCGGGACCGGGACCCACCCGGAGATTATTTTCTTTGCTGCGACCTTCCATCATACAAAACTCCGACACCCCGGGTCGCGGGCCCTTTCGTCACACTGTGGGCGCAGCCAAGCACACACACACTCACACACGCATACCGGCGTTCAGCCACCCCCCCCGTGTCCCCGCGAAAAAGCTCACGATGGCACGGGGGAGGTGCCCAGGGACACGAACGTGGACGGACCGGCATCGCCCCCATAGAGTTGAGCCTGCGAAGTTTCTACTTTCAAGCCATGTTCAGTGATGCCAATTCTTCAAAAACTTTCCCTCAAAAGCAACTTTGAAACCCACTAAATTTCAAACAAAATAAGTGGTTCATTTCAATTTGAATAATTATAATACTTACTTCATTACATTATCTTCATTACTCTTACTTTATTACCATTCTTTTATTTAATCATATTGATTAAATAATAATAAGAATGGTAATGAAGTAAGAGTATAAAATAAATAAAAATTAAAATAATATGTAGTACCAAAAACGAAACAAATATACATTTACGCTGCAAAATTTTTATCCACAAACACCACAGTTATTATTTTTTCCCACTTTTAGTAAGAAATCCCTATAGTTGGCAACACTGGCCATGTTATTTTACCATCGAACAGCTGTTCTTGTAAAATGGCTGTAAGTCAAAAATTTCACTTTTCGGAGAAGTCAATTAATATTGTATCGATGTATTGATAAAATTATTATTTGTTTTAGACGCAAGAAAAAGACAACTGGTCTAGAAGAAGCCTGTCAATCATCATTATCAACATTGCAACCGAATGAAAATGATTACAGGTAAGAAAAAAAAAAGTACTAAGATCGATCGAGGGTAAAAGTAAATAGATTATTATTCAAGAAATTTTGGAGAAATTACTTTTTGTTATTTTTTTTTGTTATTTTGAGGTTCTGTCGACTGTTCTCGGTGTTTTCGTCATAATATCAAGATTGTGTGAGATGGGAGACGAATGTTTCAAATTTTCAGGCCACATTATAAATTATAATAGAAGGGGAGCCCAGAGTGCTATTGTCCAAGTTTAGTAATAGTCGAGCGTCATAGAGACCTAATATTTTTTTACATTAAGTAAAAAAAGGTTGATAAATAATAATATTTTGACAACAAGGATAAAATTATTTAGTTTAGTGCAACATAAAATATCTGCGTAACTTACTAAGGAAAATAAAGCTTCATATTTCATAAGCTTTATTTTTTAACTGACTTTAAAAAAGGAGGAGGTAATTTATATTTTCAAATGTCTCTACAGACTAACCTAATCTTTAAATTGTTAGTGCTTTATGACGTGGAAGCTTAGACTATAAAAGCAATCTCTAATTTTTTATTAAATTTAAGTTTCTGGTTGATTTTTAATCGGATATTAGTCATTAAGTAACATGCACATTGCACAAAAAGGAAAAAATATTTTTTTGTTGTTACGTTATTTATTGGATCGATTTATTCCGTCACGAATCACGATTCAAATCAATTTAAAAAATATATTATATTATAGAACCACCATCCCTATTCTATAAAAAAAAAACCTCACGTGAAATGTCTGTGTCAAGATAGTAGATTCCTACGTAGTGAACTGTGCAAATTATATCGTTTTGAAATCTAAAATATTCGCTCACTATATGCCTTAAAAGCACTGTGTAAACACCAAGAACAGTCAACATAGCCTTAAAATTCCGTAAATTTCAAATGCGAATATCTCAACGGAGAGTTTTCTGGATTTGGAAGTGGTACGTAGGGGTTTTCCTCTCCCAAACCTTCGTCTTACCTTCCTCTCATCTTACCCCCCAAAATAGTGGGGTCTTATTCTAAACTTTAGCCTCGTTCACTCCAACTCCTTTACTATAATAATATATTAATAAGGTAATATTAATATTTAATTGGTTATAGTTTTAAACGATTCTTTTTTATTTTAGAACCCAAGAACATTTGATAGCTGATGATACTCATGATGAACTACCTGTCCAATCAGTTATTGAAGTATGTCAAGATAGTAATGACGAGTAAGTACTACATAATTTCTAATCATACTAATATTATTATAAATGTTGACGGTTTGTGTGTAAGTGTGTTTGTTACTTTCTACGCCTAGAAGGCTGAAGTGAAAATTTTAACAGATAAGCTACTTTTACTGTGAATAAAATAAAATGTGTCATTCCGACGAGAGCGGGGCAGCTAATTGCAGTTATATAACACCATCAGTAAATTACTTGAATATATTTGTGTTAAATAAATCATAAATTACTTGAAACTTTCGTTCAAATTTATTATCATTTCAGGTCAATTGCGATGGATGATCAACAAATCGAAGAAACCGCTGACAAAGATGATGAAGAGGTATTTTATTGGTCGAAAGTGTAGTGTAAAAATGTAGTGGAGCCAAGTATGGAAGAATTAAACGTGGATACTCCCCGTATCGAAGAAGCAATTTGTATGGATGTGGAAGAACTTCAAGTCGAGCAGCATAATATACAAGAACAAAAGATGGACAGATACATAGACGAAGATGTTTTGGCAAATATAGAAACTACATGTTCACGATCTTTAGATTTTGATGACTTGTGATTAACCTATCAACCCCCATAAGGACACCGGCGACCGCGACAACAATAGAATGACAATAGATTCCAAGAATCCGCGATCGAAGGATTAATGCTGTCATTAATCACAAGTTAAAAATCATGAAAATATAAAAATCGTGAACATGTGGGTTCTATATTGGCCAAAACATATTGTACTTACCATGAAAATTTCATGTTTTTTATGTTGTGATGAAGGCAATTGATAACCATAAAAATTCGCTAGCATTTTTAATATTTTTATTAGTTGATTTGTTTTAATTTTACGACTGTGATTTGCAACAATTATATACTTTAAAGAATTTTTTATTTACATTATAATTTTATTTGATTTGTTTTAATTTTGCAACTGTGATTTTATATAGTAAAGTTTAAGTAAGTATCCCGTTGCACAAACAATAACGGTCACCGTCAGTCTCTATTTGTAATAACTTACTATTATTTATTCAACAAAAGCTTATCAATATAAAAAGTAGATGTTGTCTGATTCTCCACCCTAGGGCCTAGCTGATATGCTAGCTTAGATTCACGAAAAATCGGTCGAGCCGTTTCAGAGAGTTCAACCACGCACACCGTGACACGAGAATTTTATATTATATTAGGTTAGGTGTTAGGTTAATTTTAAAGTTCTATGCCATGTGTAATTTAAATCAAGCTGTGATTCTATAGTTAGAAATCTAATAACATAATATATATTTTTTTGATTTTGAAATAAATGACATTTCTTTTAAATACAAAATATTTTTTATTTCTTCTTGTTACCACTTTTCTATACGCCTGTATAACTGTAAATGATTAGACTAAAAATGTTTAATAAAATTCGTGGTTCGAATCCACTCATACCAAAAAATAATTATTCGACGTTTCATACCACTCCATGCACCGCGGTATGAATCAGGCAATTCAAAAACAGTACTTCGCTGTTTCATACCCCGGTATGAAAAATGTATGTAACGAGAACGACCCATGCGATTACTTTCTGCGGACCTAAAACGGTCACATTTTGCAATTCTTCTCAAATCAATTCAAAAATCGGTCAAGTGCGAGTTGGACTCGCGCACGAAGGGTTCCGTACCGTTATAGAGCAAAAATTGGACAAAATTGTGTTTTTTGTATGGGAGACCCTTGTTATTTTACTTAAACATTATTATTAATTATTAAAGTACACATATATTTTAGGCCTTTGTGAAAATTTCAAGTGCCTACCTGTTGCCATTATTGATACCGAGCAAAAAAGGCCAAAAAAATTACCTTAGTTGTGTGGGAGCCCCCCTTAAATATCAATATTATTTTATTTTCAGTATTTGTTGTTATAGCGGCAACAGATATACACAATCTTTGAAAATTTCAACTCTCTAGCTATAGCGGTTCTTCAGTTACAGCCTGGCGACAGACAGACAGACAACGAAGTCTTAATAATAGGGTCCCGTTTTTACCCTTTGGGTACGGAACCCTAAAAATGAACTGCCAAAACTGTGATACTGACGAATGTCAAATTAGTACGAATTGTGCGAATTACTAGACATTTATTATGAATTGCAAGCAGAGTGACCATTTTCGATACGATATTATGCCTCTCTTTCTTAATTATTGTAAAGTGAATAATATTATATGTCTTGTAAATAAAAGTGTACTTATTCGTACTTAATAAATATTGAAATATAATTTTTTATTTTACATAACTCAAAAACACAATTATTTGACTTACATGGTTTCTGAAGAGTCGTGTCTGTTGTTAGTATTACAAATAAAATAGTAGATGGCACCACAGCGCCTTCGATTTTATATTAATACAAGCAGTCTACAATAGGTGTCGCTAAAAAGAATTACGTAACATTGTAGAGGTGAGGCGGGGTGGTGAGGTAGTGAAATCCTCAAGGTCGTTTGCTCGGGGGACGGCCTTAATATTCTATACTTTATGATATTGTACCAGCCAGCCGTATATATTTAAGAGATCATTGACAGTGTTGCATAAACTCGTTCTCTAGCGTGCGGTATGATATCATAAACTAGAGGTGATGAAGCCGTACAAGTGGGTGGGGCGGGCTTACTTTCTTATTAAATTAAAGCCATGTCATCATTCACTGCTGGCGGTGGTAAAAAATTACCTGTGTCTTACAATGTTTCACTTACTGTCGCCTTTTGTTTTGTTTCTATATTATCTAGTTCAATTGTTTTTGTAGTATTTACTTTTTAAAATTCTAGTTTTGCTTCTATTTTGTATCTATTGTAATAATTACTATCTTAGGCCTTAATCTATGAATCAGCCTATAGAATTTTAAAGGGCTCGTGATAAATCATATCTTTGCTATTTTGTATTATTATGCGTTATTCACCTTGATTAAAATAGTCGTTTTTTCTACAACCACCTTCAAATAAGCCCAATTATCTGTGTGGCTTTGGGAGAATGTAATTAAATTAGTTGAGCAACTCGTAAAACCATACGATTTCGAAGGTTTTTACGTTTGTACTACGAATTTAATAGCAACAACCTCGAAACTTACATAATGTGAGTTACGGTCCAGAACCGTTTGAGAATTCTCTTAGCCAATCGTCTTCTTCATTGGCAAACGGTATCCGTATTCTATATTACGTGCTTTACGAAATATTTAATGGCACATTCGAGTTTTGACACCGTATTTTTACACGGGATTTTCCGTGTGTGTTGTATCTATTTTATTATTGCTGTGTGAGAGTTAAATGCGTGAATGGGGCATAAACATGGTTCACTGAAATCCATACAGCTTGCACAGATTTTGGCTACGTACCTGATAGCCTAGGGTTTGGGGACTTTAAGGCTGATAAAGCCTCCGTAGCGTACTCCTTTGAAATAGCAGATTTCCATGAGCGGTGGTTTCAAAACTGTTTCTGCTCGTTAGTCAGTAGGTAGGTACTCGGTAGTCACCATCGAGCGATATTATTTATTGATCGTATTCGGGAAAATACTAGAGTGGCAATGTCTTACAAACGATTCTCAGAAATCCGTAACCACTTGATAGCCCAAAAGACAATATCACTTCATAATGTTATTATGTCATTACGTATGGCAGATATGCCTGCAGGCATCTTCAAAGGGGTGACGCGTTTCTGTCGTAGACTGCCAATCTAGTTACGTTAGTAACATACAATATCATTGTATTCGGGCCTCAAAATGTATGATTAAGCTTCGTTTACTTTTTCCAAGCGAATGAGCACAAAACGGCCGATTGGATGCATAAGCTAACGAAATTGTGCCATCAATCAAGCTGGCTGCTTGATTACTGTGATGTTGCAAAACGTAATGTAATTAGCGACCTACCAATGTCTATACATTTTATAATATTGTAATTATTAAGTTTCTTTCAAAGTTTACTTAAAGAATTAAACTGTGCTGGAATTTACATCATTTTTCCGTTTAACCTTAAAACGGCTTAACCTTGTTTTCAACGTAGGGCAGTTATTTTTTCCAATAGTTCGAGTATGTTCGTTAGTTGAATTTAGTTTGGGGATCGAGTATAACCTATTGGGAATCTTTAAAAAACGGGAAACCGTATTTGTAACAATGTTGGTTACATTTGGTTATATTTTAAATTGGCTTTAATAATTATTTTAAATAAGTGTTAAGACAATACATAGGTGACCTTACGACACATATTGTGTTTCTATTATAGTACGATTAAAATATTTTTTACCCACAACCACAAGAGAACTAATTAATGTGCCTCAGGATATCGTGTACACGGATGGGATTTATAATTCGCGTTAGTCTAGAAAAGCCTTATTACGCAGTCCCGTCACACGGGGACGGTGGAGCGTCGACGGAAGAGACACCACTAAAGGTTATATTCTCTTTACAATAACGACTTCCTCGAGTAGCCCATTATAGCAGGACAATGGCCCTGCGGAACTCCCTGGGAATTTTACTGTTGCTGCACACAGGGGGACTTTAATAGCCCGTATATTAATAACTAGTAATTGAGTGATAAGTTGATAACATCCATGGTCGTTGGGTCGATTGATATTGGTTTAACTACACCCGTATGAGTAACAGCTTTGGAATACTTGATTAAAAAAAAATGTGATTAAGTTATTCAGTTTCACTTGAAAATCCCATCTGAGGTTCCTTTCCGTTCAAACCTTTAGGTTCACTAAACTTGACCTCTATCGTTAGATATGCAGAACGAAAGAGATAGCAAGTTTAATTACAAGATTAACCCAGATATGGGCAAATAGGTTTTCAAAGTTTTAAATACCTGTTTCTTCACACCTGCTGCTTAGCAGACGCAGACGCAAAACCTTTATACTTAATACTTATTATCTCGCTCTGTTTCCTCCATACGTATTTCGTTTAGTTAATTGTACAAGATGAACATGTCTATCTTATCTTAAAATCATTCCTCGCAACCAAAACTATGGTTAGCATTACGAAAAACTTGATTGGCAAGGACAATGCGCGATTGCGTTGAAATGGGTTTTTCCAACGGAAGAGGCAAAATGTCATTCTTTCCCAATCTGACATTTAATCTATTCTTCCGTAGAAAGGATTCCTTTTTTGTCGGTGGCTAATGGCTAGCATCAACAGTAGTTAAAGAGTTGGTACGTGATATTAGGCGTTTTGAAGCGCCCAATGAGTACTAGCTCTAATTGTGGATACCAGTATTTCTTTCAGTGTTTGAGGATATTTAAAATGATTTCGACACCACTGAACCTCCTGTAAATCAGCATCAACGTTAGTAACCATTAACCAACCACGAAAACCCTTTTATATCTTCTAAGAGAGCCCGAGGGACACCCTAAAACTTAGGAGTGTCCTGGGAGGCAAAGGAACAATAAAGATCGATAGTGGAAAAACTTTCTTGAATCTGTTGCTTCAATGTTGCCGTTTGGTGATAAAAGTGATGTTTGGTTGGTATATTTAGCAATCACGTGCCTGAGAGTTTACCCTGGTCATTAGTTGTATGTAATAATTCTTCCTCGGGGTGTGAACCAACACTAAATATGTGGGTGTCGGCCGTTTCGTGAGTCTATTATTATGGTATGATGTTCTATTACCTGAATTTATAGCGCGGGGTTGGGTCGATTAACCTAATTATTTGTGTATGGAAAATATTGTGTAAGTATATTAAGAACACGCTAGTTGGTTGAAATCTAGTGAACTGGTCTAAATTTCCTTTTGAAGTTAACGTGTTAATTGCAATTTGTAAATTTGCCTTTCCACAAGATGATTATCACTTAAAATGCCAAATACGCGTTAAAATTTCCTTCGTATGTTAATATATTTTTCAATGGAAAGTTAAACATTAACGCTCTATACGGGAGCAAAGGAATTCGAGTAAAAGTTATAATTTGGCGTAACCTTCTCGACGAAATTACAGCAATAAGCGGCGGCGATGAAGTAATTCTTTTTAATTGTAGACAGTAATGGCAATAGTGAAATGTACGAAATGTTAAGAGAGCGCGTTCGAATGTGCGAATAACTGTTAGCGGCAAGGTCGGAAATTCACTTTCGCTTCTTCACGATTCGTTATGCACGAACTTCACACAGATATCTATTACTGTTAACGATACATAAGTGAAGTCATCAGCAGATCTCCTTAGACCTTCTACCCTAAAAATATTGAAAAAATAATTCGATATTTAATAGACTTAAAAATTGATAATTTGTAAGTCTATTATCGTTTTTTTTTAAAGATAATGAAGATTAGACTAATATTAATTTACTGTGACTAAATAATAAAATAATAAATTATGAGAATAATGAGATAAAATCATTTGTTCAAATTATTGAATAAGTACAAAAATTGAATCATCTCTTACATAATTATTAGGGGTGAATGAAACCTATGTAAACCAAAAGGCGACGTAAGACCTATAGAATTTATCTCCATGTTTGCAGAATAACAAATTCGCTGGTTATATAAAACGGCTATTGACATAGATAACAGTGTCGAAACTCAACACTACTTATTATGATATTAAAGTTAATTTTAACCAATAATTTGAATAATGATTTGATACCCGTGCATTTATTTGAATATTAAAATTAATTTTATGAATATTAATAGTATTATTTTAAAATACTATCTGAAAGTGAATTAAAAACGAATTAAATTTGGTTTCGTTAAAAATTTTGCCTCCCTTTGGCTTGGAGAAAGTAAATTCCAATCCGTTTTGGAAAAATAAGCACTTTACTATCATCCTTACTTGAAAATAATGTTTTGTTTCTTTATATTTTAGTCAACGAGTTATTTTAATCATTTTATGATGGACTAGCTGTTGCCCGCGACTTCGTCCGCGTTAGCATAGTATATCACGTCCCAAGTATTGTACAAAAATATTCAATGTATACAGAATTGACTTTCCTACGATTTTATTATAATTATAAAGATGTTCCGCGCGGCTTCGCTTGCGTAATTTTGGAATTTCACGCAACCGTACATTTTTCCGCAAAAAATTGCCTATGTCCCTTCACGTGGTCAATTCTTCATGTTTGCCAAATAACATAAAAATTCTTCCAGTAGTTCGAATAAGCCCTTTCATATAATTTCCCCAGTTTTTTCTACATTTTCCTCTATTTCTTCGCTCCTATTAGTCTTGGCGTGATAAAATATAGATTATAGCCTTCCTCAATAAATGGGCTATCTAACACTCAAAGAATTTTTCAAATCGGAACAGTAGTTCCTGAGATTAGCGCGTTCAAATAAGCCCTTTCATATAATTTCCCCCGTTTTTTCCACATTTTCCTCTATTTCTTAGCTCCTATTAGTCTTAGCGTCCTAAAATATAGCCTATATATAGCCTTCCTTGATCAATGGGCTATCTAAAACTGGAAGAATTTTTCAAATCGAACCAGTAGTTCCTGAGATTAGCGCGTTCAAATAAATCCTTTCAAATAATTTCCCCCCGTTTTTTCCACATTTTCCTCTATTTCTTAGCTCCTATTAGTCTTAAAGTGATAAAATATAGCCTATAGCCTTCCTCGATAAATGGGCTATCCAACAGTAAAATAATTTTTCAAATCGGACCAGTAGTTCCTGAGATTAGCGCGTTCAAACAAACAAACAAACAAACTCTTCCCAATTATAATATTAGTATAGATAACCTTGGTTTGCTGATTTTGCGTTTAGTATAGTAGTTACTCTAGGTATGCCCAGGTCCCAGGAGCATGATGTAAAGAAACAACATCTTCACATGCGCCTGGATTAGAAATAAAGGTATACTGTTATATTTATTACTCATATCTTCCATAAAATAGCATTAATACTAATTCCAGATTCTTTTTTATTGTGAGTGCCATCTCTACCATCGATGCTTTGTTATGATTTTCAGGTTAATTTCAATGAATTTGCATTTTGCACATCTTCCATAAATTAGCTATAAAGCATCACAAACCCGGCCTTGGAAGCTATAAAGCTTCCAAGGCCTTGGGGTTTGTGATGCGTATGTCGAGCTGTTTTACTGAACCGAAAACTTTGAAAATTTTGTATTGCACATATTTTAGAAGTCATCTCGAGTATGCCTCGCAGGTGTGGAGCCCTTACTATCATAAATATGTAGACCGTATAGAGGCGATTCAAAAACGATTTATCAAATTTTTGTGCTATCATCAAAAAATTCCATACCACTCGGACAATTATCTAAGCCTTTGTTATAAATTTCATATCCTACCATTAAAAACACGACGCATGATAGCTGATTGTTCTTTACTATTAAAGACGATGTCAAATGAATTAGACCGCCCGCAACTACTTTCCAAATTCTCGATTAATGTTCCCACTAAATTCATAAGATTCAACCCACCAATAGCGGTACCAAAAGCCTCCACCAATTACTTCAGACAGAACTCGTATGTTGTGAGAGCGAGTCGCAACTTCAACAAGCTATGCCGAGATTACGATCTTGACGTATTTACTACTAAGACAACGTCGATTAGAGCTTGAGCCGCAAATTTTTTGATAACTTGATTTCCTAAATTTGTATAATATATTCAAACCACAATACTATGGTAAATTGTACGATACAATTAGCATATTCTTCTTTCTGGTTTTTAGTCAGACTTAACTTTAAAGTTTAAACTTTTTGTTTTAGTTGCTTTGTTATCCTACTTAAAAACGTAATATCTGTATGCAATTAGTAAGACCGTTCACAATATCTTGTATTCAATTGCTCTGTTACTTAGAGGTGAAAACTTGTAATTGGCTTTCTGATCCACATTTAAAATTTCCACTGATGTCACTTAGCTGTAAGTTTTCCATGTCACATAAATAAATAAATAAATAAATTACCATTAATATCTACAGCTACTAATTACAGTTTCTTTCTTATTACGAGTACCATCAACGCTTTGTTATGATTTGTAGGTTGATTTCAATGAATTTGCACTCACAGTTTGTAATGTCAGCAGTAAAGTGTAAACAAAGACGTAATTTTCAATTGAATTGTTGTGACTTGTGATGGCGAACAAGTGGCACCAATTCCCTGAATACTCCCTATTGAACTGTGACCCTCACGATTGTGGAGATCAGCTGAAACGTGATGTTTATTGTGTATCTGCGTCACAACTTACTGCAAACAATTGTTTTCATGCCCTTTTGCAGAAGTCACTAATTAATACTGCGGAAGCCTTGTTTCAAATGCAATCGAGACTAGAAGATATCTTAGTTCTGTGTTTTACCTTAGTCACCATTTCTACTTTGTATTTTATTTTACCCATTATTTTAAAAGAAACTGTTCAATCTAAAGTAGTCACGGTAACATTAACTTCCGTAACTATAAGCTTGGTATGCATTACCATATTTCAAATAGAACTTTATCTCGGTTTAATGCAGTCAGTCAAAGCAGTAAAAGTAAAGTAGCTCCGCTCGTGTCCGTTACGAGAAGTCAGGTGTATTTAAATTGAGTTTCCAGGAACTGTTGGCACTAGTTGCGATTCGCGAATTTTATTTGGACTTTCGCGTTGGTCTTTATGATCTCATCCCCGGTTTTTATAAACTGTCGTAATTTATTTAAAACGCCTCGTCTGTTCGCCGCGGTTTGAAGATTACGATATTTCGTGTTTATTATGGTTGGCCGCTACTCGGAAAATATATTGAAAAAGTATAGTGGCAATGAAATGAAGCGTCAATTTGGCATTGTTCCACGATTCAATGGCAGACTTTAATCGATCGCTAATCGTTTATAACTGCTCGTAATGCGTTTTTATTCTCATTAATATAGGGGATTCCTCGTTTTTTCGTTGGCTGCTCCGTGCTCCATTACTTAATTTGCTTCCTCGAACGCAGCGCAGTACATGTAAAATGAATTAAATCTATCAATGAAAGCCGTACCACCCTGTTTACGGATTACAATAATTGTAAGGGCCATTGAGACTTGAGAGTGACTCATTTTGGAGTCGAACAAGCGAAGAGCGTTTTTTTGCTCCGAGTAAAATTAACTGTTTGGTTAGGCGTCTCCCTCGTCGCTCGAATACCGTTAACTCGTAGGGCACATCTGTTCTATAGGCGTTCCACACGCCCCACGCTGATTATTATCTAAAAATAAGCGGTGTTAATATGTTCCCGGGATGAACACTTTATGAAATGCTTATACCCGCTGAAATGGGAGCCCGATTAACGCTTCCACTTCCCTTGCTTTCCCTAAAATTAGGTCATCAATTTACGTTACGTCGGTCTGGAAATTTTAAACATTAGTGCGGTCTATTAATCTATCAGGCGTTTAAACGTAAATCTAGGTAGATTTTAAATTTATCGAAAGAAATTGTTGATTATAGTTGTGGAACTAAATTGCTTGCGATTATAACTGTTAAGACCGTTGTTTTAAGTGATTAAATATTCTCAGCTGAACGTTTATCACGCTGCAATGCCTATTCAGGAACTCTAGAATACAATTCTTGAATATTAATTTGAAATTCATGTTATCCATATACGACATCCAATCCTTGCAACAACATTCCTCATATTAGTTTACTGTCAATAACTTCACCGACACGTGACTCCGGTTACAAACTGCCTAACCCAAGGTTTCTCTCAATATTTGCGTAAATCTCGTGTTAAAGATTACCCAATGAGCACTATGTGGGTACCGCCAACGAGATTGAGATCAGAGAAGTCGGTCAAGAAACTTTTGGCCAGCTACAATCTTTGTTTACAATTTTCTGCGTTGTTTGGACGCGCTTCGCTCGTAATCGAGGTGATCCTTATGCGACTGGTATGCGGCGCGGCGTGTCTGTTCTATTGCGTAAAACAGTTTCGTGTGCGGCCCGCGCGCGGTCGGTCGTGTTTGGTATGGTTAGTGGTTACTGTGTTTCAACGTGCGTCATGATATACGGCGGGCCTCGCTGCTCTCATTGTTTTAACGCCGACTAGCTCACTAAAATCATGTCTGTGCAAGGACATTGATTGAATAATGTTTAGTGCTATTTATACGATGCGTACATAACTAAGGCTGTGTGTTGTTGTTTTGTTTCTGTGGATATTCAGTGTCACAAATGGTTAGGAAAATTATCGTCGTCGGGATAAGACACTACGAGGATCCTTTTTATAAGTACGTATAATTGACGTTACGAAGATAGATTTTAGGAGTCGATAAGGAACGTAAATTCACGCTAAGATTAACATCGTTTTTAACATAGTTTTTTTCTTTGTTCTCAGGCATGTGACCGGTGCGAACGGGCCGCCGGCAGGATGCGGCCACCAGAGAAACAGATCTCTGGACTCTGTCCTCCAACGGATTCCGGAGGATATGACACCGACATCTCCGGAAGGCGTGCCACTTCGACTGACCGGCGAAGTGCCCGCGCCGCGCCTGGCGCTACCTCCGGAGATTCCCGCAGGCTCCGACGACTCCGGGATACACACCCCGCCCGACGGAAACGACGATATACCCTCGTCGGAGGAGCAAAATATCACGCTCGCGGTAGCGAGATCGAGGGAGAGTCTCGATTCGGGGAATCCCCTAGAAGAGTTAGACAAACTACCCGATACCCCCGACACAGTTGTAGAGGAACCATCGGGAAAAACGGTTTTGAGCACGAGCTCGACCAAAAATAAAGACTTTCTCCTTCGGCTCTTCGAAAGTAAACTGTTCGATATGAGCATGGCCATATCGTATCTTCTGAACTCGAAGGAGCCCGGTGTGCAGACGTACCTAGCGAACAAACTGTTCTCGTTTCCACACGAGGACGTGGACTTTTACCTGCCCCAGCTGGCCACGATGTACATAGAGATAGGGGAAGTGGCTGAAGTTCTGCGGCCGTACTTGGTGTATAGGTGTAAACAAAGTGCGGAGTTTTCCTTAAGACTTGCGTGGTTGTTGACTGCTTTTAGTGGTGACGCGAAGAGATCTAGGGCTACCAAATTAAGAGACTCGATACTAGCCGAGGAGATCAGGCCGGCGACGAAGAGGGGCCACCATAGATCTCAGTCGGACGCCTCGGCCCTGAGACTGGCCACCCCGACCGGCAGACACTTGGGTGATCTGGCGTCGGGACGTGCGTTCGACAGTGGGTGTTTGTGTGCCGAACAATGCTCCTGCGGCGCGCCAAGGTTAGCGCCACAGACTCATGTAAGCAAATATTATGTTCATTATATTGATACTACTCTAGAATATATTAGCAGACGTGATGATTGAAAATGCGCAATTTAATTTTCCAATTTTTTTCTTGAAATGTTCTGAATTGCCTAAATGGCCCCAAATTTTTTAATGGATAGTCCTAATAACTATACTTGATTTTATTAAGTCGTGATAAACATGTACAAATTGAGTGATGGGGGTCAAAGAATAGTTGAGATATAGCTGTATCTAAATTTAAATCGTGTTATCAATATTTATCGAAGTTTTATTAAACAACATGGAAGTAATACAATTTTGAATACGTAACTATAATCTGTGATTATACCTTATATACTCTATATTATAGAGTTTCCGTTACTAGTAAAATTATAAAATTTTATCCTCCATCCAATTTTTATCCTAGACTATTTCTCTCGCTTAGCATTATTGGTATTATGTATTTGATTATATTTTTGTTTACTTTAATATTTTGTTGATATTCAATCCTATTCCAGTACCTACTTGGTAGAAAGATTGAATTAAGGGCTTTCCGTCCGGAGATTCCGTAATTGACCGTATTTAAAACCTTATAAACTCATAATCTGAAAGCTACAAAGTTATAATAAAAATACAGCAATAATCTTCAGTATATCAACATTCCTTTTGTCGTTTTAAATTTTCTATTTTTGTTTCTTATACTCATGATATCAGCTTCCAAAGTAATACCAATTTGTTAAAATTCAAGCATACATTCAGCATTTCCTTAGGATTTACAAATTACTTTTATTTGAAACTCACGCCAATAGATCGACAATATCATAAACTACATATTCGCCGTTTTAATTTTTTTTTAGGACAATTTTGAACTAAGTTAAGTAAAAATAATAGGGTTTTGGCGCGATCTCGGCAACGCGGCAAATGTATGGCCAAGGTCGTTTGCTCGGGGGACGGCCTTAAGTATTTAAAACTTTTCCTTCCCTGTTAACTTTGGTAAAGTTTTAATTGTTTACCGTAAGGGTTAATTCTCATTTCAGTACTGTTACATACTAACCGGCAAGCACTGTTTTGGGTAGTTTCGTTAAAAGTTAAAACACTATCCGCCGTTTTCAGAGACATTTAATTTTGATTAACCTTCAATTTAATGAAGATTTTGACAGATAATGTATGGGGCTTATGTCAAAAATTTGAATTAATTACATTTAACTGATTTAAGCAATTAATGTTCCACTCTGAGACCTGAGTACGGCGGGAAGTCTATTTACATTTATTTTCCTAGTTGGCAAACCTGATTGACAGTTTATGCTGAGCACATAATTTTATTCCACTTCCTACTTTTAAACTCGTTTCGTATGTAACTTAACGATATTGCTAAACGGGAACGTTTATATAATAAGTGTGTACTGTGTACCCAGCACTCACCAGAACAATGACTGTTATTAAAAGAAATAGTTTTAACGGTGGGACAGATAGTGTGATAAAATCTGTTTAATCTTTACTTTCTCTAATCTTCCGAGTGACAGGCAAATTTCTGATATCTTTGTTCTCTGGTATTAGTGTCGACTGTCGACTGTCGACAGACGACAAGAAAAGTAATTTTATTAATTATAAGACTATTTATCGTGATATCAACAGTAGCAGCAATAGCAAATTGTCAAGAACAAAATGCTGAAAAATCTGAATCCAACTCTACCTAACCTAGATGGTGGGTAGAGTTGGATAGGATTGAAATTTTTAGCATTTCAGATTTGTTTGTTTTTGCCATACGTTGGATTATTTAATATTTTGTTTATTGATACGTACAGCTTCCCTTCGTGTTTGATCTAGTCCGTTTCCAAGTTAGAAAATCAGTTTTCTGAAATCAAAATGACTTCAAGTAGTTGACTGGATCTTATAATAAACGCTAACCTTTAATTTGGCATCAAAAAAGTTGAATTAGAGTACAGATCAAGTTTATTGGGGAAGTGCACAAGTTTAGATTAAGAAAAGCATCGATAGAACTAGTTGCTTATGTGAGTTCACGTTCGTGCAGTAAATGCCATACACGGTAGTTTATCTTTTTACAGCCTTTGCCGTAACTGCTACTTTCATTTGGTCTTCCTGCATCTTACTGATCTTCCTGATGCCAATAATAATATGTTATTTGCTAAAATATCTTGCCTTTTCTTTCATAAATACTAGAAACGAGAGAAATAACATAATTATTATCCATACATACATAATTTTAAGCCACACTGGCGTAAGTGGTACTATGACAATCGAAGGCTTTAACCTAAATTGTACCTAATGGATAGATATTAATAATAATATAATAAATTATTTTTTAACTATTTTCTTGATTAATTTATCGCATACTCAGCGTTGCGCTGTATTCGAATAATTTAAATAAATGTCGCCATATTTATCTCCCTGACAAAGATAAAAGCATTACGATTTAAAACACAATACATAGGTTTTGAAATGTTATGAAGATAGAATATCTTAAAAACGTTATTGGAAAAATTGCTTGAAGTCACGCATGAATTTTAAAGAATACGTGATATTGTATCGAATTTAAAACAGGTAAAATAACGAGTGTTTTTTAATCTTTTTCTTGATATCAGTATGCACAGGTAAAATTATCTGAAGCATGCTTAGGTATCTGAAGCATGCATTGCTTACGTTCATCATTTTTTGATTTTTCCATGTCCCAAAACCTCGCAAAATGTTTCCGGTACTCAAGTATCCCTGCACGCTTAGTATGGTCATTGGTCACCATTAGGAGTATTCTACGGACTCAATCTGCCAGTTTTTTTACTTCTTTCGCCTATCATTTTATACTTGCTGAACCGTTTGTCAGAGAATACTAAATCTTATATCTTTAAACGAGCAATTCTTGTATATAATTGGAATCTCGGAATCGGCTCCAACGATTTTCATGAAATTTAGTATATAGGGGGTTTCGGGGGCGATAAATCGATCTAGCTAGGAATCATTTTCAAAAAAATTCATTTTATGTGTGTTTTTTGAATTTTTTGAATACCGAGCGAAGCTCGGTCATATAGCTAGTATATATTATATGTCCTATATCATCATCTCTTGTTTAGAAAATTATCATCTAGCTCTAGAGTCTAGAGTCTAGACTCTAGACTCTAGAGTCCAGACTTAATAGTTTGTACCGGTTACCAAAAGTCTAATTAGTAATTACCAACTTCTAGTTCTAGTTGTATATGTAGGCAAAGATTAAATCTAGGGTACAAGTGAATTGCTGTTAATCATGCAACTTATCAAGACCCTTGATTTAGGACCAGCTTAAGTCGCCTTTAGTTACTAAAACTAACATTATGAACTTGGAGAAAATGTCAAAAAGAACAACGACCGTTAATAGGTGAATAACAATTATGCTGACATACTTTAAATTATGAATTCTGGAAATCGTGAACGATAACCATATTAGTGTTAATATCATATTTGGTAAATTAAGAATACGAATTGAACTTGGTAGGAGTTGCTCACTAAAACCCTTGTGTCATTAAAAAAATATAGTAGAAGCTATTAAGAGCGGGCTGTGCAATTTTGCTGTGTTTTCTAATAATAAATAAAATAAATAAATAAATAAATTCTTTATTGCATCAATTATTACAAACAATAACTTATTACTAGATAATAAAAAATAACTAATAAGTATTACGATCCCGGAAGACGATTGACTCAAATGAAATTGAGATTTATTTAATCATTGTACATTTATCTGATATTTAGCTAACGGAAAACACGATTCACTTATTTTGACTCGATAGTTTTATTTTTCGAAATTATGAATCTTTTTGGGCATTTCAACAAATATCTGTTACACTTATTGAGTTACTATCATTAAATAACTTGCATTACTACAATCACACACTTTATAAAATAATAGCTAAAGGAAATATTAGTATTGTATCTAGTTTTTAAGTAATCATCAAAAAACAGTTTTGGGACTTACGACCTTTACTTTCGTGCTATAATGCGGGAACCGTTGTTACGCGATATTGTTTACTATTCGCTGCAGCCTAAAGCACATAGCCCGGGAGCACGATTCATGGAATTATTGTATCACGATTGGAGGATAGCGTTGTGTGTAGGCGAGGCTAGCGTTTTGACAGTAGGCTCTTAACGTATCAAGTCCCATAAGATCACCGGTGATCGCGACAACAATAGAATAACAATAGATTTCCTAAGAAGCCGCGATCGAAGGATTAAAATGATAATAGGTGATGTGGACGAAAATAGTGCCTGATATTTTTATAGTCCGTTGATGAAAATGATACAAAAAGTTATATATACAAAGTTACGTATATACAAAGTTGTGAAACCCACTTGCATCCATTTACTAACCTATTAGGTACTAAACTTTATTTATGACCCCTCTTCATTTCGCTAAATTAATTTCAGCATTTATTATTGATAGTAAACTTGCTTTGTATTCCGTTTTCGTTTTTCTCGCATCATCTAACTTTATATCCATTTCCTTGCCACGCTCCTAGCATTTTTCGCCATCAAAGCTATAAATCAGTACCCAGATTCTATCATTCTAATGCATCATTCATGCAGTTTCGTTCTATGTTCGATCTAGTCTGCTTCCTACCAAAGAACAAAGAATTCTGTGTATGGCACAATAAATACTTAACAACCAAAACTAAAATTGTTGTTTTTCAAGCCTCAATCTTGAGCATACTCTTGTATGGTGCCGAAACCTGGACAACGTACGCAAAACAAGAGCGTCGTCTTAACGCCTTTTATGTGCGCTGCCTACGCAAAATCTTGGGCTTGACATGGCAAGACAGGGTCACCAACAAGAGGGTTCTAGAAATAACACAGCTACCTAGCTTGACGGCGCTGCTGAAACAGCGACGTCTACGTTGGCTTGGGCACGTATACAGAATGGAACCCTCTCGCTTGCCACGACGTGTTATGCTAAGCGAGGTAGCGAATGCCAAAAGAAATGTGGGAAGGCCGTTACTTCGCTTCAAAGACTGTGCAAAGCGCGACATGATGACTTTCGGAATTGATCACCGCAACTGGGAGAGGCTCGCGGAAAACAGAACAGATTGGCGCAAACGGATAATGGAGGGTAGCAAGCTTTGCGATGATGCCTGGTTCCAGGCTCTCAAAGACAGGGGACACAAGTGTCTATGTTCTGTACCATCAACCTCTTATTTCTCCTGTCGTTACTGTGGTCGTCTATGCCGCTCACGTATCGGCTTGCACAGCCACGAAAAGAGCTGTAAGTGTAACACAGACCAACACGCCGTAAATCGTCTGACACAGACGTAAAGGCCAATGATGATGGGGAGGGGAAGAGGGGATTTCGGCATTAGCTCGAGCGTGTCATATTAAGCTTGTATAGGCTTCCAACATGTGTCTAGTTATCATGGTATAGAAATCAGATTTCTCACGTGGTGCTTGGTGGGTTATTTTTTTTATATTGAAATGTCATCGGATCTGTCAGATTAAGATAGTGGATGTTTAGTATACACCAAAGAAGCTTCCATATAAAGCACTGACGATTCAAAGGTCAGGTAAGCCTGTAGGGATATTTAAAATAATAATAATAATAAAGCTTCATTTCCGAACTAAGTTTCGCAGATATTTTATTTTGCACTAAACTAAATGAGTTAGTCCTTGTTGTCTTAAATATATTTATAATTTACCTAAATAAGCAATTTTGTAAATAAATATATATAAATAAATAAATAAATAAATAAATATATATATATATATATATATATATATATATATATATATATATATATATATATATATATATATATATGTAAAAGTGAGTGTCATCGTTTGGACCACATATTGTTATTCAAATGTCATATTTTCATCTTCACATCTTTTCTTGCCGTCGCGTTGACGCGTTTAGACTTTACACGCATTCATTAGCATCTTTTGTTAATTTTGCTTTTGTTTTACGTAAAGTGTACATAGGTGAAAGCGTTGAATTAATCCTTAACCTCTCTCACACAAGGTGACTTGTTTTTTTGTTAAATAATCGGCCAAGTGCGAGTCAAACTCGCTCACGAAGGCTTCCGTACCACTACAGAGCAAAAATAGGCTAAAAATTGTATTTTTTGTATGGGATCTATTGGGATTTTTGTATACCCTTAATTATTTAATTTATTTAAATTTTATTATCAATTATTAAATTACAAATACAATAAAGTATTTTGTGAAAATTTTCAATTGCCTATGTGTTGCCGTTATTGATTAAGAGCAAATAATAGCAAAAAAATCACATATATATATATATATATATATTTTTTAAACTTTAAAATGGCTGCAGTTTCTGAACCAACCGCTTAAATAAAAAACCCTGTTATTATTTTTTTATCAGTTTTACCTAAAAAACCTACTAGGTCTCCATGACGCGACGCTCGAGTGACTGCAAAAATAGCACCTTCCCCTCCTCTACTATTGAAATGTCACCAACATCAAAGTATGCGTTCAGACTTCAGATTAGTCAAAACTTCAAAGTCAGTAGTTTTTACATAATATTTTGCTGTTTGATGGGAAACAGACTGGTACCCGGTTCCTGAGTTGTTGCGACTAAAATCAAAAGCGTTAGAGAAAGTTTATCTATTCACTAACGCCTTTGATTCGCTAACATCAAAATATGAACCAATCAACAATACTTTTGAATAGATTTACTCCTCAAAAGACCTCAGAAATGGTAGGGATGGAACAAGTAACGAAGCTGCATTAACAGGGCACTAAAATCCGTGATTAGGTTAGAATGACACGGAAAAAAAGTGGCACTAAAGCTGCAGTAGCAGAATAGGGGTACTGGAATCTGGCGACACGTTAATAGCCTGCTGCCTGTGTCACAAGTGAGCGATGTATTTCTCTGAGTGGGCGGCTACGGTTAACTATATTCGCTTAATTGTGCGTTATTAATGTCGTGAGTGGAGACTGGCGACTCGGTTTTCCGGTCCATATTCGATACCACTTAAGGCTACATGGAATATGCGTGATTTGTTTCCGGGAAACCGCAAAATTACAGAGAGGCGGATAAGCTCGGCTAAAGGGCATCATGTTTGGTACTTGGTTCAAACTATAGTCGAAAACATACTAATACATACTAATATTATAAATGCGAAAGTGTATCTGTCTGTTACCTCTTCACGCCCAAACCGCTGAACCGATTTTGCTGAAATTTGGTATGGAGTCCTCTGAAAGGAAATAGGACACTATTGTCCCGGAAAAATGTAATGTTATTAAAGAAATTTTACGCAACGTTGCTGGTGTCATCTAACTAGTATGTAAAAGTGAGTGTCATCGTTTGGACCACATATTGTTGTTTAAATGTCATATTTTCATCTTCACATCTTTTCTTGCCGTCGCGTTGACCCGTTTAGACTGTACACGCATTCATTAGCATCTTTTGTTAATTTTGCTTTTGTTTTACGTAAAGTGTACATAGGTGAAAGCGTTGATTTGATCCTTAACCTCTCTCACACAAGGTGACTTGCTTTTTTGTTAAATAATCGGCCAAGTGCGAGTCAAACTCGCTCACGAAGGCTTCCGTACCACTACAGAGCAAAAATAGGCTAAAAATTGTATTTTTTTGTATGGGATTTATTGGGATTTTTGTATACCCTTAATAGTCTAAGATCCGGCCATAGAATGACCCTCACCCATCGTATTACGGGATGAAAATGATTTTTTTATAAAATTAAATATGTTAAAAAATTTATTTACAGGAGGTTGTCTGAAAAATTTGGTGCAAAGTGTAATTAATTAATAATTAAAAAATGATTTTTTTTAAACATTACACTCATTCCCTTACGCAGAAAACTGTATACTAATCGAAAGTATGTATCTCATAGAATATGCAAACGCTGGGTTGACTTTTTTTTTCCGGTGCAATTATCAGGTAGGCAGCTATATACAGGTAAATCGATACTAGTAATTTGCAACGATCCAATTACGCGATAAACCTTATATCAAAATAAAGATAATTTTATTATGAATATAATGACATAAGGTTGGCTGCAAAAAGTTGGTGCTAAATCCCGGTTGTCGATTTTTGAAAAACGTAATATTCGTGCGGTTGAATACGTGCGAAACAGAGGACCGAGGAACGTATCCAGTGCGATAGAAAAGGACGTAGCATTGCAGCTGTGTGTCGCTCAATCGTCGAAAGAAAGAGAGTACGCATGCTCTTTGTTTGTGAAATTGAGGAAGATAGCGATAGACTACAGTAAGTGTTGAGCATTATTTCGGAGCATCCGGCAATGCATTTTTGCACAAAATGATAAAGTTATGTATGTAGTACATACACATGGTTTTTTTACACCAGGGGACTTAATCAAATAAAACAAAGCAAAAAATCAAAAGTTTTTCCGAAAAAAATTTTAAATAAAACAAATTACAAACATGAAATACAAAGCTATAATTTTGTACAAAAATTTAATTTTATTATAAATACAATATTTTGATTAAAATTTTTTTTATTAATTTATCTTATTCAAGGTCTGATTCATCGGAAATAAAACTTGTATCTTCAAGTTCACAACATTCGTCACTATTTTCGTCTTCTGTCATTTCAGCAATATCTTGTACTGTTAAAGGCGTTTGGTCCGCAATGAATCCTGTTGGTTGAAGATAACCATCAAGATACCAACCACAATTTTCAGGTTGTAATTTAACAGATTGAGGATCCGTCGCATGAAGCCACATAGAATTGACAACGATTGAGCGACACACAGCTGCAATGCTGCGTCCTTTTCTATCGCACTGGATACGTTCCTCGGTCCTCTGTTTCACACGTATTCAACCGCACGAATATTACGTTTTTCAAAAATCGACAACCGGGATTTAGCACCAACTTTTTGCAGCCAACCTTATGTCATTATATTCATAATAAAATTATCTTTATTTTGATATAAGGTTCATCGCGTAACTGGATCGTTGCAAATTACTAGTATCGATTTACCTGTATATAGCTGCCTACCTGATAATTGCACCGGAAAAAAAGTCAACCCAGCGTTTGCATATTCTATGAGCTACATACTTTCGATTAGTATACAGTTTTTTTCGTAAGGGAATGAATGTAATGTTTAAAAAAAAACATTTTTTAATTATTAATTACTTACACTTTGCACCAAATTTTTCAGACAACCTCCTGTAAATAAATTTTTTAACATATTTAATTTTATAAAAAAATCATTTTCATCCCGTAATACGATGGGTGAAGGTCATTCTATGGCCGGATCTCCTACTATAATTATTTAATTTATTTAAATTTTATTATCAATTATTAAATTACAAATACAATAAAGTATTTTGTGAAAATTTTCAATTGCCTATGTGTTGCCGTTATTGATTAAGAGCAAATAAATCACGTTTGTTGTATGAGAGCCCCCCTTAAATATTTAATTTATTTTGTTTTAAGTATTTGTTGTTATAGCGGCAACAGATATACACAATCTGTGAAAATTTCAGAAATCTAGCTATAACGGTTCTTGAGTTACAGCCTGGTGACAGACAGACGGACAGACATCGAAGTCTTAGTAATAGGGTCCCGTTTTTATCCTTTGGGTACGGAAGCCTAAAAAATACAGTATTATACTGTAGGTACTCGGCTAAACATGGCGATAGCGGTCATTGACTCCCTGTCAAAAACCATGTTTCGCCGAGTACAGTATAGCTTAAATAAAGACAAGTAGTAGGACTTTTTAAATTATCTGAAAGGATAAAATACGGAATCATTGAATTTTTTAAATGTTTGTAATCAACTAATGTTATATTATAATGTGTAACAACTAACAATAAGACTCGGCATTACCTTCACACACTTCTGTCCCAGTTCTAGATAAAGGCCTCCCTCATGGCTTTTCATTTGTGGGTCTTCCAATTTGGTATTACTAATGTATGAATTGAAGATATGAGTGGATTGAACCGGGTAACTAATATTTTACAACATAAGAGCAAATACTTATTATTTCCCTAATAAATTAAACAAACCTTGTAACTTACGTACTTCATCATGTGGCTAATACAATATGTAACATAATATATATCTAGCTAGTAGCTATACATTTTTTGATTTCAAATCGTTTTCCCGGTCCTAAAGCAAAAAGCGTCAGTTTTCAAATTGTTACTTGCCGATCCTCCTTACCTGCCTTGTTCTAACTTTCAAGAAAAAAAGTAAAAATACAACATCCACTAGGTATGATAGCACTACGTGGTACTACTTACTAGTTGTAGACTAGAGAGTAGAGACGCATGTGACACAGATGCATACTTTTATTCACAGTTGACGTAATGTGGCTTCTAGATTAATGTGTATTTGGAGGGCAATCGCCGACCGCGCGGAATTCCCACGTAACTTTGAGGGCCGTGTTGGGTCACACGGTTGTATGAACTTCCTATTTGACTTGGATTAATTGTAGTTTTCATACTATTTATTCAACCACTTCACTTTCAACCCCTCGTTCTTTGCATACTAGATTCCCTTCTAATATAAACCTTCTCTGGACTTCCACGTTTTATTTAAGTTTTAAGCCAATTTATTCAACCACTTGATTCAACCATTTCATTTTCAACCCCTCGTTCTTATTTCATACTAGATTCTCTCCTAATATAAATCTCTCTGGACTTCCACGTTTTATTGAAGTTTTAAGCCAATTTATTCAACCACTTGATTCAACCATTTCATTTTCAACCCCTCGTTCTTATTTCATACTAGATTCTCTCCTAATATAAATCTCTCTGGACTTCCACGTTTTCAAGACTAAAATGAGCCACATCGATTCAGCAGTTTTTAAGTGACACTAAGAAAATGTAAAAATATTTTTTGTATGAGGATTGAAGTCCTATTATATCTTTATTTGGCCTCGTTCAAAAATTGTGTTGACCATAATGTTTGTTATTGTTGTAAGGAAAATGTAGCTAAAGTGTTTTTTAAAACAATTCTCATTAGTAAAACTACACTAACGAGGACGAATAAAAAAGTGGGAACTACCCGAGACGTATAAAGTTCTTATTGTTTTATTTATCGCCTAAATACTAACTAAAATATAAAAACCAAAGTAACGCCAATCCATGTTATTGCTTTTGTTCGGTTCGTTGGGAAAGCTCGTTAACTCTTCAGCTTGAATTACATATTTTCATTTAAAAAGAAGTCTATGTTTTCATTAAAATCTGTTCAGTGGATTCATGTGACAGTAACAAACCTCCATCCATCCTCACAAACTTTTATGGTCGTATAATGGTTTCAGTTTTTACGATGCAACTCAAGACGTGGTATCCAATGACTAATGGCTTTGACGCTGCACACAATATCTCACTGTTCAAAAGCAATAGCTGGGAACAACTAACCTAATAGCTTTGTCCACACTGTGCCTTTTTCTGTTCGTCAGGCATGGCATGCCGCGTTATAGCGCAGTCAACAGCGAACGTGAGACATATTATGCCCGCGACGCATGCCCTGTGACCGTATCCAAAAATTCAAAAATGACTATGTTAGCGTTGCGTTCGTGGACGCATTCAAGTTGAATGAAAGAAGATGACGAAAGTTGAAGACGAAAGCGCATAGTGTGTAAACTTTTTTTTTAAATTCTATTTTAGTTAAAAGGGGCTTTTTACGAGAGAGAAATATGTGCACAGCTCTCCTATTTAAAACTACCATACATTTTAAAAGTAGATTTTTGCTAGTCCGAACGAATGAATTATATGAAATACTATTGAAAAGTTAATGATTTATTCGAGTGTGATCGGCTTTTCCTAAAAGTTTAAATGGATTTTAGTATTCACGAGAAAAGGGATTATCTAAGGGTCCTGTTTTATTCGAACTACATGCCCTTTTAGCTTTCTACATAATTTAGAGACTTTTAAAGGGTTATTTTAAAGATTATTTGAGAGGCTTTTAGAACTCTATTTTGACATTCTGTCAAAATATAGATCTAAATCGCAGTAAAAAGCCTAGTTAATGTTTATATCCACCATTCATTAAATGTAGCGAAATGTGTTTTCAAATATTCAGTTCGCATGATTAAAGGCGGCCATTCACGCTGACACCGTTTCGGATAAAGACAAAAACTTGAAGAGGGTAATTATGACTCCCCAGTCCCCAGTCCGGAACACTTGACACAACTTCTGCCATGTTTAGTAAACACGTGCCAAGTGCTGTTCTATTTTCAAATGTACTCGTTATCGGCGTAAAAGTTTTTCATCTACCGTCGTAGTTTTTTTTGTTTTGATAGTGTTTAGTTATTCAATCTCTGACAGTCTATCGGCTGCACTCAGACTTCAGATTTATATTATGACTAGCTGTCCCGGCAAACGTTTCTTTGCCATATTAAGTATATAAAGTATTTTTTTTTAATTTGACGCAGCGCTAACTGTCGGGCCGAACTAAACTTAAAAATTCGAATATTATTTAAAATTTGACACTGCGATGGTAACGCCGTCTGTCGGATCCAATGTAAAACATTCCAAAATCAACAACTACTAATAAATTAAAAATTAATTAAAAAAACATTGTCCAGCGGACAAAATTGTGAATCTAAACCATTCCCAGATCCCCTTGAACACACACAAAAAATTTCATCAAAATCGGTCCAGTCGTTTGAGAGAAGTTCAGTGACATACACACTCACAGAAGAATTATATATATAAAGATTAACTATTGTCTATTATTTAATCCCTCGATCATCCAATTCCAGGAAATCTTTTGTTGTCGCGGCCCATATGGGCCTTACGGGGCTTGAGGATAAATGAAGGGTATCACTTAAACTCCATAGAATATTATCAATCAAACATTATTAATTCTTCAGGCCCCGCGCGAGCACCGGTTATCGCGAGAACAAAAGAATACAATGGGAATTCCTAGAACCTCCGATCGAAGGATTAAAGTTAATTAAAGAATCCATGTCGTATGAGAAAAATGCTTATATCGTGGGCATGGCATCATCGTTTAGTGACTAAAATATCTAATCTTAATACCTACTAAACTTGTGCATATTGATGCGAGGAATGCCACAACTATTCAAGTTACTTAAAATTTTAAATGGGTTTCATATTCTTGACTAAATACATACCTAGTGGATGTTTTCAATCTGCGTTGTTTTTTTTACTTTTTGTACGAATACATTTTAAGTCCTTTATTTTTCGTCCGGAAAAAAGGACATCAAAAGGACATTGGTGATTTTGGATCTCAGATGTCCTTGATGACGTACATAGATTTGAAAATAAATTGATATTGAGAGATTACCATACCTTAGGCTGTATCAATATTGTGCGTAGGTTTCTACTACCACCAACACCGGTCATGAGCATACATAAATAACACTCACTTATTTGAAGGTTCTTCCTGCCGCAAAAGTTTGCAATAGCCACCTGCAATTTTTTAATCAATACTGCTGCTCACGACTTTCAGTTAATAAAAAGTCGTGGGAAATAGTTTTTCACAGTTTAGTTAGGTCTAAACTTTACCTCCTTCGATCGGAGGTTCTAGGAATTCCCATTGTATTCTTTCGTTCTCGCGATCACCGGTGCTCGCGCGGGGCCTGAAGGATTAACTTTAAACCCTAGTCCAGACATAGCCGCAACAGCGCGATTGAGTCTTGAGACCCCGTGGGCTCTATAACTATAGGGTGAATTACAATTTACAACGTTTTACTTTAACACAACATTCTTACTTCTCTTAGCTCTATTTTTTCAACTTTAGAACCTCCATAGCTTACAAAATCTTTCCATTTTCCAGTTCCTAGCGGCCCTGACGACAATCGGCCGGCGGTTAGCCGGGGTTGCGGACAAGGAGAGGCGGAACGGGCGGTTACGGGCGGAACTAGCGACCCTCGACCTCAACCTGCCGGCGAGAGTCTGGTTACCACTGCACCATAAACCCCATTATGTGCTGAGGATACCACCGCACGCGGCGGCTGTCCTGAATAGCAAGGATAAGGTGATTATTATTAACTCTATCTGTTGCTGTGAGTTTATGCCAGCTTTAGCCAAGCCGCTTTTAATGGGAGTTAATCTATACTAATATTATAAAGCTGAAGAGTTTGTTTGTTTGAACGCGCTAATCTCAGGAACTACTGGTCCGATTTAAAAAGTTCTTTCAGTGTTTATAAGATAGCTCATTTATCTAGGAAGGCTATTATTAGGCTATATAAGCTAAGACTAAGAGGAGCGAAGAAACAGAGGAAAATGTGGAAAAATAGGGGAAAAGTTATTTGTCAAGGCTTATCTCACGAATTACTGGAGCAATTTTTATGTTATTTGATACAGATTTAGTAGTAGTATACCACTTGGAAGGACATTGACTATGATTTGCGAAAAAATGTACGGTTTCCGTGAAATTCCTAATTTACGCGGCCGAAGCCGCGGGGAACGTCTAGACTCTAGTGTATATATCTAACCTCTCCTTAATCCTTTGAATCGTTAGTGGTATTCATAGACATTACTCGGGAATATGAAAAGTGCTATGCAAAACAATCCGTAAGTGACTAAAATAAGTGGTGGAGGTGTTAAGAAGCTTTCGTTCTTAAACCTACACTAGGTAAATGAAAAAGAATCTGGGAGGTCTAAAGAGATTACAGAATAATTTAAGAAACACTAATTATAATATTATATCTTAACTCTCAATTAGCTTATGTATACGGCGTCTTAATCTCGGATCAAGATGACTCAAGAAGGTCAAGCCTTTTGACCTCCTTGGTTGGGTGACTCCTTTTGATGAATTTATAGCTTCTAAGGATTCGGAGAATACGTATACTTGTATCGTATATTGGTTAGTAAGTGGAGGTTTAGAAAAAGAAAAATCATAAATGACTCAAGAATTAGGAGTCAGACTAAATCGTATTTTCGCCCCTAAACGTTTGATATAAAATTTTGTAGAAAGACTGGCAGCTATAGCCGAGAAATCACATTATCGTCTTGTTTAAAGTATAGGATTTACATAGAGTATATTATTATACGATATAATATTATGGAGCGTCTTATAAATATTAATGCTACAAACCGGATGATATTATGAAAATTCGAAAACTTGTATATACGAATGTAAATAGTGTTGATAACGAAAATTACGTAAAAATTTATACTAAACATCAGTCTCTGTCGTGATGCGGTAATCAGAATCAGATGCATGAAAGAGTTATTAATGATGTTATAATATGTATTGTGTTATAATAATTGTTATGTATAATGTAAAAGTCAGTTCACACCAAAGCAAAAAGTATACGATTAAAATTGGACTTTATCAAACAAGAGAAAGGCAGATTATTACTATAACTCGGTAGATCTAACTAGTACAGTCATCTAGCTGTTTAAGGACCTAAAATATGCTCCTACAAGTCTATAATCTATATTATTGATTCTATAACACTACAGCTGTTCTAGGACCTAGAATATCAAATATGCTCCTAAAACATTCTGTTTAGAGCCTAGACTACGTTAGCTTGCCTTTTTATCATCAATGCGATATACCAGTCCGAATCTTTTTGTTATTGTTTTTTTAAAACCTGTTCTCCAATCGCCAATAATAATAAATGCCATATTAGCATTCAGTTTAATGGTTCTGGAAACATTCAAACAAGTTGAGAGATTTTATTTACTTTTTAAAAGTAATTAATATTTAATAGTGTAGGTTATAGGTATAACTTACCACGTTTTATTATAGGTTTTTTTTCTAAATTGCTTTAGGTATGCTAATGATTGCAAGTATAAATGAAATAACAAATTTAGCTAGAAACATTAGTAACATTTAAGAAATAATAAGTTTCTAGTAAATTACCTTGAAAAGTATTTTTCATATAACAAGAGGCTTCTTTAAAAAAATTGAAAATAATTATCGCGCAAAAAGAAAGTTGTACAACTTCAAAGTTGATTAAAATATGAAAAGCTGAAATTAATAGATTGTTAAGATGCTGGTGGATTCCTTGCGGACTTTCGATGTTATAACAACATTTTAGCGTTCATTATCAAGGTATTGTTTGAAGGCATGTTCTGTTTCATAGCTGACTGTTGTAGTGTTGATAAACTAAAGTTATGCGGATTTTATGTTAGGTACTATCAGAGAAGTAGATTCCTAAGCAGATGGAGGACCGTAATTTGGTCGCGTTACGTCAAACCCATCCGACCGATCACAGCTAACATTGAATTGACATAAGCCGACCGAATGACGTAGGTCCGTCAACTGCCTAGGTTTTAATTTCTTCGATGGTAAATTTTGATATTGGTGACGCAAAATTGGATTTTTGTTCTCGTGTAGAGAATAGTAACACATCAATAAAGAAAGATAGAGTCATATTATACTATGGTAGAGATGGTAGAGTCTATATAGTAAATAGTAATCATTCGGCTGGTTTTAGAGTCACGCTGACTGCGCGCGCACCGTCGGCGCTGATGGCCCGAGATGTAGAAATTGTATGAAGCGTTTTTGAATAACGCGTAGCGGTCAGCGCGGATATTTCATACATTTCAATGTCGACGCCGACGGTCAGCGAGCGGTCAGCGTGACTCTAAAACCAGCCTTAATCAATATAGTAAATAACTACGAATCTTAGCAATCGTTTCAAAACTAAAATACTTAGGTATTACTCTGCTGTTGTACATTGTATACCCGACAATGATTTGTCTATCTTTCTATATCTTTCTATCTTTTACCCCAGATATTTTAGGTTGTTCTAAATCTAAGTATAGAGTTCAATCACCCTCGTTAATTTTGTTGCTCTAGATTCTAGAACCTAAGTTTGACGCCCCTTTACCCTAAATGCTAACGCTGACTCATTTCCCAGACACCCTAGGTATAAACTATAGTCTATACTCTATAACCTAGATTTATGTTTACCTCATCCACAAGCGACGTACATTATATTATTATGTATGTTGAAGAGCTAGAAGAGTATAGGCATTGAAATAAAATTCGGTATAGTAAGGTAACTCTCATATATGAGACACCTCAAGTATGTCTCCGGTAACTGAAAATCATATGTAGCCAGCATTTCCCCATGTAATGAAAAGTGTCATGGCGCTTGCTATGCGGTATGTGAAATCCCATACATTTTTGACAAAGATAACTTCACTATTGAAACTGGTGAATGCATTTTGACAAGATATATTATTAATTTATTATGCTCTAGATCAGGGGTTCACAACCTTTTCTTGGTCAACTGAAACAAAAAAAGAAAACTTTGGCATTTTAGTAATAATATGCGATTTTTCAGCTTGCATTCTTCTTCACGAGGCTCGAGGTCGGCAAACCTAAAACTAGATTTAAAATTGGTCGCGGACCATATTTTGGCTCCTGCAAACCACTGGTGGTCCACTGGCCAGTTGGGAACCAGTGCTCTAGATTTTTTTCCTGTAGCCATTTTCTAAACGCCAGCTCATCCACAGGCGCCGTACATCATGTACGTGGAAGTTCTGGAGACGGACGGTCACGAGCCGCTGCCTCCTCGCCTGTTACCCCCCGCGCCGCCCGCCCCCCACTCCCCGCCGATCCGGCACACGAAGAGCGAGGAGAACCTAGTGCCGGAGTGGCCGGTGCTGTCGCTATACTCGCCCCTCGATGATGCCGATGCGGGGGACTGTTGGAGCCACGACGATGAGGAGGTCAGCACGCAGTACGCGCCGCGAGCGCCGGCGCCGGATTGTTTGTCGCAGGTGAGATTATCTGTATGTGTATGTTCTGAGCGATATATCCATGTACCCTCCACACATGCTGATATCATTTTTCACAAAACAATATATTATTATGGTTAGATGATTTGCAAAATGACTAACCGCACGACGAGCATTCGTATTTAATGAACTTGAGAGGTGAAAATGTAAACGGCACGGCAGACAGGAAGACAGTCAGACACACCGTCAAAATTATAGCACCCCTCTTTTCTCTTTCAAAATAAAGGTGACAACGGTTTCCCCCAGCGAATGAGTACCACTTGAATATTATACTGCAATACTCTGAAGGTTTCCAGACGAACGGCACGCGTCGAAGGCAGTGTTATAATTTTGACGTGTGTGTCTGACTGTCTGCCGTGCCGTTTACATTTTCACCTCTCAAATTCATTACATACGAATGCTCGTCATGCGGTTAATCATTTTGCAAATCGTCTAAACTCTAACCATTTATTGTTTTGTGAGTTGTGACAATGATATCAGCACGTCTGTTTGTAGGATATAAATAGATATTTCGCTCCGAACATACATATTTATTATTTAGCAATGTTTAGTGTCCACCCACTATTTTTATACAACATTATATCAACCTGTTTTCCCTTAAAAACAAGGATTTAAGGATAACGCGCTTGTTATATTATGTAAACAAGTCTCGCCCAACGTTTGATAAAAGTAGGTTTTGTTGTGTTTGTGACATCGATCGGCCATGACGGTTTATACTTTATAGCCTCTAAACCCCTTGTGAATACCTTGACCTTCAGACAGGGTATTTAAATATATGCTAATACTAGGGTGTTAAATCTAGCTCATGAAAATCACTTAGGCAATACCCAGACATAATAAAATTGACCTTGAGAAAATCAAGGCAATACCCGATAATTATTATAGCAGAAAACAGGAGAAAGAGAGCACCCTGAGATGACTATGGGATTGCCAAGTCCCTGATGAGCGAGCTGATGATAATGAGATATGTTTAAGAAAACTATCATGACAATGATGCAGCTTCCAAACAAAATAAAGAACCAGATTAAAGTCACTTTATTCGTGTGGAACCTACGATGGTCCATAAGAAAAAGATGGCACGGACAGACACAATCTGAAATAACCCCCCTCTGTTTTGTTCGAATCTGTTCTAAGAGCCCTTCCACACGACGTCTTTTTACGCTCGTTTGTATCGATACAAACGAAGTTGAACGCTTAGCATACGCAAGGAAGCCGACACGTTATCCGCCGATCGGATTGCCATTGTATTCTTTTGTTGTCGCGATCACCGGTGCTCGCGCGGGGCTTGATGGGTTAAACTTTATATCTGAAAAAAAACGCGATGAAAACGCTCAGAAGACGGGCGCATCAAAAACGCGCGTCGTCAGTGCCAAAAAAATACGTTGTGTGGAAGGGTCCTAAAGGAATCCTTAAAAGTCCTCTAAGTAGTTGTCTGTCAATGCATCCGAAGCGCTTGGAATCAAAACAGGAAAGAACATTTTACTATCGGCCGCGTCTTTCCGGTTGGAATTCCAAAACGTATGTTTTGTCGCTGTCTATTTATAAATCGTTTTGTATCAATCTTAATTTGATGATTTAGTAGTTACAATGATTTTCCCATTTAAAGTTACATTTGTGGGTTTAAAGTTTAAACTACTAATGGCCTGTTTCACCGCTTCCTGATAAGGTGCCCGATAGGGTTATTTGACAGATTTTCCATACTCCATCTGTCAAATTAAGTGGAGGATAGCCTTATCAGGAAGCGGTGAAACAGGCCCTTAGAGGTGAAAACTTGTAGCTAGCTTTCTGATAGGTAAGTGATAACTAGATCTAAAACTGCCACTGATATAAGTTACTCAGCCGTAAGTTTTCCATAACCTAATATATAAAATTCTCGTGTCACAATGTTAGTCCACGAACTCCTCCGAAACGGCTTTACTGATTTTTACCAAATTTTATATGCATATTCAGTAGGTCTGAGAATCGGCTACTCGGTACTTATTATATTGATAAGTGCATTTGTTGATTAAATAATAGTAAATTATTACAACTCGAGAAAAACTATGACCATGATAGCGATGGACGTTGCCATGGTGACATACTTATTTAGTCACTTCATTAAAATAATACGGGCGATATACTTTATAATATGGCAAAGAAACGTTTGCCGGGACAGCTAGTTATAGTATAAATAAATAAATAAAATAAATAATTAATCATCTGTGTAAAATCCGTTAGCTCACAATAAGTACTATGTTTTATTTTGCGTCAAAATTACATTTTACGTATTTTGGTGGTACAACACAGTCCACAGATTACGTAACTTCACTAACTGTGTAGGGTAGTTCGGCTATATAGCAAGGCATTAGGCAATTTTGCCAAAATCTTTATCAAACTGAAACAGCCTGGCGCATTGTAAAAATCGAAACGTGTACAGTGTACACCCAGCTTTATATAGAGACATTTCAGAAACAAAATCTCTCGCTCACAAACCCAATTGAAAAATTACATATTTATGATGTTGTTACATATACGAAATGATGTTGCATTGATGTATCATTTTACTGGCACATTATGTACACACTTTAATGCAGTAGAAAATGATGCTTGAGCAAGATATTGTTCTACATAAGATGCGCATTACGACACAAATGGAGTGTGAAGCGCTTGTGATACTGTATGGGCAATTTGTTTAAAGTGATACAGTTGCACCGATTATGGCTTTTGATTGATCGACTCAGAAGATGAGTTATGAGTTATGACTTATATGTAGAGCGATACCTGTTTAGATACGTGTCGCTATTTGTTAATATTATGTTGTGTATATGTATGTTGTGTTGTTAATATAATATGATGTAGGTCCTAAATAGGTTACTGGTCATAGACGGACCGCAAGTTGCAGTTGGGACCGACTGCTCTAGAGCGGTCGCGTTAAAATTTGCACCGATCACTCAAGAACTGCCCGAGCGGTCCGTGTATTGCGGATATGAATTTAGTATGGAAACTGCAAATCGCCGTGCAGCAACCGCATCTTGCAGTCGGTCTCCATTGCAACATGCGGTCCGTCTATGGCCGGTCTTAGTTGATAAAGTGCTCAAAGGCTTTAAATGAATGTGGACGTGGCGCTGCTGGTAGGAGAACTGTCAAAAATGACGTTTTTGTATGATGGCAGCGTCAGTTCCTTTTCTCGCCACGTTCATTTAAAGCCTTGTCGAGCTGTACCATACTTCTATAACAGACTTTAACATTTTTTATGATTGTCGCCAGGTGTCAGGCGTGTCCCTAGCGTCGGCGGCATCAGCAGCCTCCGTGGGATCTTGCGGGTCGCGGGAATCTGTCGCGGTGGGCGCGGGCGACGTGCGACGGCGACTAGAACACGCGACAGCCGCGCCGCCGCCCAACGCCTTCAAACACGACCCCCACGATCCGTCAGCTATCGCACTCAAGGTATGTAGTGCAATGTGCATACGGGCAACAGATCTGTCGCTCACCAATTGATTTATAATTCGACAACATTGGAAGAATATAGACTACTTCTCGACGTCTAAAGCTACTTTAGTAAAGTTGAATCTGCTACTCTACAATCGTCTTTACTTGAGAAATATTTAGATTTATTAAGAGATTTTTTTTGTGGAAACTAATGTGGGCAATGGAGACGATTTTGTTGACTGCCGGTGCTATGTATGAATGTTTTATAGAAGTATTCTAAACTGTATAGGCGTGACGTGCAAGGCTAGACGCTGTCTGGTTGGGTTATAAAAACTGACATGAAAGTTCGCGGTTTTCTATCACCAGACGAAAAAGATGCCCAAATGATATGTAAAGTATAATAAGCATACTCTGGAATGATTACAGCTTAATAGGCTTAAGTTATCTTTACTCTTGATCCCAAAAGGTTAATGATTAATATGATAATTTAAAATTACATTTAAATCTAAACACGTACTTTAAACAGTCTCACAAAGTTGTCATATTTTTTTCCAACTCTCATTACATTTTAGGTCAAGATACTAGCGAGGTCGTTATAATGTTATCTGTGCTTCACGCGACTCTTCGTGTTCTGTGACTCATTCTCAATTAATTTCGCTAATTATCACGCTATAAAACTATAAACGTTCACTGTTATTGACATAGTTACTAAACAACGGGGGACAAAACTGTCGCCGCGACAATTATTCCTGTCCAGTGTCATAAGCTCATAAGCCTTTGCTGAAACATCTTAATGATAAAGATATTTAAGCAGCGTATAAATATTCGAGATCGCTGTCTTTATTCGAAAATCGAAATATATACTTTTGTAATGTCCATACTAATCTGATACTTCAATACTAATTTCCATACTAATATCCATACTAATAAAAATATGTGAAAGTGTGTCTGTCTGTCTGCCTTTCTTTCTGTTACCTTTTCAGGCCCAAACCGCTGAACCGATTTTGCTGAAATTCAGTATAGATAATAGATATACTTTGAGTCCCGGTAAAGGACATCTTCTCCTGCTTGCGTGAAAGTAGTCCGGGATAAAAGTGGATACTTTTATCCCGGAAAAATTTAGTTCTTAAGCGGTAAACGAATTTTGGCGCAGCGGAGTTGCGGGCATCATGACGTAGTATTTTTATAAATAAAGATAATGAGAAGTTTATAAACGAAATTGTATAATAACTTCTATAATAAAGTTTTAGAAAATAATTAATATTTCGGCGGCAGATCTGTTTACTTACTGTCTATTCATATATTTATTTTAGATCAAGATTAAATTGAATCTTGAAAGTTGGACCAGACGCTCTTATATTGTTTGCAGCCCCAATAAAATTTAATTACAGCTCCTCAATAACGGGCAAATTTTATTACACAATGAAATCAATTGAACATTTTAACCAATCGCGACATTTAAGTTTTAACTTGCCCTCGACTGATAAATTAATGTTATAGGAGGCAATTTTAAAACGAGTTACATAGAAATAACAACTTTTATAACATCTATTTAAAACTCGTTTTTAAACATTTGCTATATTAGTTTTAAAAGTAATGATTTTTACCCTATTACGCCAGAACTACGGAGGTATGTTTTACGAGTGTTCCATCGAAGAAATAGATTCTTAGGCAGTTCACGGTCCTACATCAATTGGTCGGGCTATGTCAATTCAATGCTAGCAGCTAACGTGTTCAAAATTCGTCCGTCCGTCAGCTGCATATGAATCAACTTCTCTTGTAGTATATACGTCATACGGTAAACAACATAAGGCTGGGTTATCTAGGGCCCCATTAGGCCGTGTTTCCACTGACGCGGAGCGGAGCTTAGCGGTGCCGAATTGACCAATCACCATGCTCCAAATCTTCGCTCCGCTTCGCTGTCACTCCGCTGGAATAGCACGATTGGTCAATTCGGGCACCGCTAAGCTCCTCTCCGCTTCAGTGGAAACGCACCCTTAGATTTGTCTTATACCCGATTTCCGAATATATCCTCTCGCGTTTTTGATTGGTTAACTGAGTTGCTTGAAAAAATGAATTCCTCGCAAAAACTCAGCAACCTTTTATGAGAGTGACACCGAGTACATTTTGTATTAATATTAACTATTTTTTATATTATTCACAGGAGTCCTGGGAGAGCAAGCTGTCGCGAATGCGGTCGGCGTCACCGTACGGCTCGCTGGCTGGCTGGCGACTACTGGGTTGTATCGTCAAGGTAAATATATCTTGTAACTCACTGGTTTCGTAGTTCACTGGTAGTTAATTTTATTGAGACCTGACCAGCAAAGAACGAGTTATTATGAGACTATATTGCGGTCGCAAATAAAGGGGGGTTGTCTAAAATCGTCCAAACTTGCGTTATGTAACCCTTGAATACATCCAAAGGCTGCAAAAATAGATCTTCCGCCAGCTGAAATGGACTTCCTTCGCGTACGCCCGCGGTGTGTTTGCCGCTAACGACCGCCTTAGGCTGCATTTCCACCGGAGCTGAGCTAAGTTGCGTTGCGAGCTCTTTTAAGAACCAATAGAAACGCTTCATTTGCCTGACCACGATCAGCGCAACAATTCTATTTTAGGTTTTTGGAAGCGTAGCCTTATTCGCCATAGCGTTTTTGTGACTCCGGCATGATCTCTGTCTGACGTCTCAAGCAGAGGCCCCTTTAGATGTATTCGCTTTTCCTTCAACATAAAGGGCCTGTTTCACCACTTCCTAGTTCCTGATAAAGTGCGGGATAGGCTATCCACAACTTTTTTGACAGTTTCTCCATACTCTTTATTCTGTCAAATTAAGTTGTGGATAGGCTATAGGCTACGGCACTTGTCAGGAAGTGGTGAAATAGGCCCTAATTCACCATAATTTTCAGGTGGGCGATGACTTACGACAGGAGTTACTAGCGGCGCAGCTGCTGCGGCGGCTGCAGGCGGTGTGGGACGCGGAGCGTGTGCCGCTGCGTCTCCGCCCGTACGAGATACTGTGCCTCGACAAGGAGTCCGGACTCATACAGCCGGTCAGTACATGCTCTGTCTCTGTCTTACACGCTGGTTAGGCCGTTTGATAGACAGTGACAGCCATATGGAAAATAAATACCCCCTGCAACTTTTCGCCATCGTTACACGCGAAATATATACCACCCTCTTCACCTTGATGAGTGGCAGTCTTCCACCGTGAGTTTTTCGCTTTAACGTTTTTTGTGTTTTCCGTTAGGCTAGTATCAGATAAATATACTTACAATGATTAAATAAATCTCAATTAAATTTCATTTTGGTCAATCGTCTTCCGGGATCGTAATACTTATTAGAAAACACAGCAAAATTTGACAGCTTGCTCTTAACTTTTTGCCGCGCACTGTTAAACTCAGGAATTAACGGACCAATACAACCTGGAAAATAAATACAATGTGTCAGGTCTCTTCAGGCTAGAACCAAGCTAATACACCAAGAAACTATGTAGACATTGAACGATTTTATTTTAAACAAAGTAGAAAAACTTATTTTAGTACTAATGTAATGTTAGCAATGTGGTGGAGTTACAAGATTGTTTTGTATCGCAAAGATTGTTTTAATAAATCTTTGTAACACATAACATTACAAATATGATATAACGTATTGCGATTTACGTTATGTTATCTGTAAGGCTTTCTCCGTATACTTAACAGATTTGCAGATATGATATCTTATCAGGATCCTACAAATTACAAATAAATATTGTCATATCCTCTGATGTAATTCCTATTATAATTTTAATTATTCCCTGTAGATTTTTTTTTATTTTAAGAAGAAATACTTATTTTAAATTTTCTTTGACATTATCATTGAAAAACCGACCAAGCGGATTTTTAAAATGTTGTTTATTTATCGAGTTATTGAGAAAAAAACTAATTTGGCGATGAATCGGCGTCGTCCTTTTTCACCTGGCATATGAAAGACGGACGTGAGTGTGAAGAGAGAAGGATGATGTTTGATTTTTTGGGTTAGTCGCCCTCTTAAGGCTCCTCTCGCGAAAAAAGCGTGCAGATGAAACCACTTTTCATCGGCATTAACAGAGAAATTATATCTGAAAAAAATAATTAGTAATCTACATGATATGATACGTAACCTGGTTTTGCCATATTTTTTCTATCGGTATCACATAATAAAGAAATAAAAAACCAAATCACCTCCAAATCGTTGAATGAAACCACTTTACTCCTTCATTATTTATCAAAAGAATATATAAAAAATATCTACTGCTTTGCAATACATAAGTTGATAATTTGGTTTTTTTACTTTTTTGAAATATGTATTATATTAAGCCTTAAAAAGGTTTTTTCTCCTATTTCGCCCTATCATGGACGCGGCGAGCGTCGTAACCGCCACCGTACAAGGCGCGCTGTTATGAATGTTATTTTAATGTCATTTACGTCGATATTCGCACTGACAGACAATGATCAAGGTCATTGGCGGATATAGAGGCCTTAAGGCGCTGACAACTGTCAATGACCTTGTTTTCGCATCACTCTCGCACCACTGTCGATTTTCATGCCAGAGAGACAGAGATGAGAAATGTTCACTCGGTAGCGTGGGGATACATTTTTCGTTTGTTAGAGGAAAAAATATTATGGGAAATCTAGATGTCAGAACCGAAAAGTAAATCGGGCAATCTTTGGATTTTTGTACAAGGTATCAAATAAACAAATTGTTAAAGCATAGATTGTATCATTACTTTAGTTAGAACTGTTGAAAGTTCCTGAAAGATGTAACTTTGGTATTTTTTTTTTTCATCCAGTAGGAGTACATTATTTTATTATTTGAATTAGACAAGCTTTTCCGAATATAATCAAAAATCACATATATTTTTTGTGCCAATCAATGAAATACATACGTCTAGAAAACTGCACAAAGATGTCGAATTGGCAGCTGTCTTCGCCTTAAAACTAATCGCTTGCCTTTATTTTTCCCTTTTTTAGTTTTTAAATTATATTTCACATAAACTTCTTTTATAAAATATTTTTTTAAAGCAAAAGCTTACATAAGCACCGAGTTTGTATATTTTATACAACTTGTATTGTAAGTAAATTTTGTACACAATAATATGTATTTTATATTATGGTTAGGTTCGAAAAGTTCTGATAGTTATATTTATCATCAAGTGGTTTAAACAAGGTGTAATTTAAAACTACATATTATGTAGGTTTCAAACCCAACGCGTACGCGTACTCGTACGGTACAAAAATAGCAAAGTTGGTCGAAATTATATGGACAAGTAGCCTCTTATTTTGTGTGTACTACAGTCTATTATCATCATACAAATAGTTAATTCTGAGGCCCGTAGCGTAGGCGCCAAAGATTTTGTTGATAGTGTAATTGATCGTGAGTTCCATTCACGAATCACAGCTGGCTATTGCGAAATGTAACCTTACATTTTTTGGTCCTCGTCGCCTTGACTACTTTAAATTGGCAGTTGACGTCATTGTTATTTTCTTTTATTGAAGTGGGCGCGTGTGGGTGGAGTTTTAGGTGCGTTATGATCTAGTTTTTTTTGCTCATATATGATAATGCAACCTGTTATTGTATCTGTTCCGAACGCCTTTTGAAAGAAAAATATAATCTGTCACACCAAACAAATACTAATACAAGACCTAATGCACCCGATGTATCATCAAAAATAGCTACATGGATAAGTTAGGACTGCCTTAATCTTCGCTTATTTATAAGGAAAAATGTGCCAATATAATATTATATAAATATAATGTGTAAGTACTCTCAATAATAAAGCAAGGAATAGAATAAACTACAGGCAGTACATACTTATTATTATTATACAGACATTTATGTATTGTTTTCGTCTTATTACTCATCAATTCTAGTTTGAAATTGTGCATAAATAGGAACATAATATTATTTTCGTATATAGTGTCGAATGACGTTCTATGTATAACGTTCACTGTTCTAGGTAATGTAATAACAAACGAGCAAACAATGGTGTACAGATCTGTTTGACGCAGACATATTTCTGATAAGGATTATATTTCCTACCATTGAGATTGTATTGTTATTCTCTTTTATCAATTTGCAGAACGGTTATTACATTTCAATAATTCAGTAACTTCTATCACAATAATTCACAAGCGTTTAAAATATCATAAAAAATTCAGAACAATTGAAATATACTAAAAGGGACAAGAAAACTATAAGTATTAAAATGAAATACACATTTACATTATTTTGTATCCACATAATAATATTATGTATTACATTTTACATAATACTATCCACAGCTGTTTAAAATGCCACTTGTTAGCCTAAGAAACTTACTCTTTTAATCAACATGTTTTTTTAATTGGTAAATTACAAAAAAAGTCATTTCAAACCAGATAATATTCATGGATTATTATTATAAAAACTGGTTCTAAATTGTTGTTACTATCGAGACTTGTTGAATTTAGGTAATGGATAATTGAATATTAACAGTATAATTTGCACGCAATATAAACATTTGCTAATAGCCCTATAATTAAGCCCTATTGCTACTGAAACATCACGATATAAATGCTACATACGGCATACCATAATAATGATTAATTTGCGGAATGTGTATTTATGTTCATAGAGTGATAGTAGACATATGCCATTCTGTTTTATTTTAAATGTTAAAAGTGACATATTGAAATGAAATCATCTATTTCAAAAGAGGTTAGAAACTTACACTAATAGAACGTCTACAGATGCCTACCTTTTGCAGGTATATAAATGTTAACTTGGACAAACGCTATATTTAGGCAGTTGAAGCCGTACAGAAGCTCAGGCATTAGCTATTCATTTTTTCATAAAGGGGGTGACAGACACGCGAGTAAGTACGCGGACTTATGGCTCGACGATCTTAATCGCCTGTGTGTCAGCAAAGAGCCGCTGCGAGCCGCGCGCCGCGAGCCGCGAGCCTGGGGGCATGGTAATTCAGTGTGAGCGATACTCGTGTGTCACCGACGCGAGCCGAGTAAGTTCGCGAATTTAAAACCCGCGTACTTAAAGTTCGTACGTGTGTCACCCCTTTAACATGTCCATAATCAAAGAACTATGTAAACAACTTACCACTTACTATGTGTAGCTCATTTATTTTTTTATATTCCAGGTGCTAAATTCGGTGTCGCTGCATCAAATCAAGAAGCAGTCCGGAAAGAGTCTCCGGGCGTGGCTCGAGCTGGAGCACGGCCCGCCCAACAGCGAGGGATTCCTGCGGGCGCAGAACAACTTCGTCGAGTCCGCCGCCGCGTACGCGCTCACCAGCTACCTGCTACAGCTGAAGGACAGGTGAGACGGCGATAGTGTGCGAGCGGGACGGCCGTATGCCGGAGCACCGCCCGCCCAATAGCGATTCTTCTATGTCTATTTTTCTGTTGTAAGAAACCCTTTCTATGGTCATGCTAAACATACTCTCGATGTCATCGATCATGATCAGTGAGTGAGATCATAGTGAGATAGAAAAGAGATAGCTATGGTAGTGCTTAGCACGTGGGGCTTTATTTTATCTTTTAAACATAATTTTTAAATATATAATGTAGTTAGTACTATAAATGTTCATAAAATTGTGTTATTTGGAACCCAACATACTTATGTGTTCAAAGTTACTTATCCATACTCCCTTTCTTTTTCAGACATAACGGTAACATTTTGCTGGACAGCGCGGGTCATATCATCCACATCGATTTTGGATTCATATTCTCAATATCTCCTAAGAATCTGGGCTTCGAAAGTTCGCCGTTCAAGGTAATTCAAATAATAAAAAAATTGAGGCAGTGTTGTTGCATTAGTATGGACATGCAAAGAAATTGATTCATAGGCAACTGGCGGACCTACGTCATTTGGTCGGATCACGTGAATTCAATGTAGACATAAACTACGATAACATGGCGCGCCCCTCCAAAATTCAAAACGTTTGAAGTGTGTTGTCAAATCGTTTGAATTGCGTTGTCTTGCGCGGTCGGCTAGTTATGATTAATTCACCAACAAATCTTGGTAATAAGTGTCATGTGAAATATTACGAGTACTGGTTGATTGTTTGAATACTTACTACATACAAACTCTTTCATAAGGATGTCGACTACACACATTGAAACAGTAATTTAGAGGGGCGCGCCATGTTATCGTAGTTTATCTCTACATTGAATTCACATAATCCGACCAAATGACGTAGGTCCGCCAATTACCTATGAATCAACAGATAAGTTGATTCATAGGTAGTACAATAATGTAAGCTTGGTAACGACTAACGACGTTAAAAAAGGAGGATGTTACATGCATATTGCATGCCTTTTAGGGCCAACCCACACGTACCACAACCACACGACGTCGCAACGACAAAACATCGAACAGTGTTTACGTGTGAATGGTGTCACTGCAGCTTTTTGTAGTTGCGTTGTGGTACCGACAAAATGCCGACGTGGTTACGTACGAAAGTCAATGAAACGGAGGGGGGGAAGAGCGCGGGCGTTGTGCGCGCACTGTCGTTACATCGACGCAACTTGCGATGTGGTTGCGACGTGGTTGCGATGTGGTTGCGATGTGTTCGGCCGTGGTTTCGTCTGACAAGTTATCTGACAAGTGGTCGACAACGACTGCAAAATGTGGTACGTGTGAATGGTCCAGTTCATTTACAATACGAAATATACGCCCGATCGCGTGGTATGGTTGTGGTTGTCGTGTGGTTGTGGTACGTGTGGGTTGGCCCTTAATAACGGTCATTTTAATATTTCAGCTGACGTCGGAATTCGTGGAGGTGATGGACGGCGAAGGTTCTGACATGTTCGCGTACTTCAAGATACTGATACTGCGCGGGCTCATCGCCGCGCGGAAACACTGCGATCAGATCGTGCATCTCGTCGATTCTATGAGGATGGGTATGTTTTAATAATACATACTTATCTTATAAAAATTCTCGTGTCACAATGTTAGTTACCGTACTTCTCCGAAGTGGCTTACCAAATCTTATATTATCCATATTCAGTAGGTCTGAGAATCGGCTACTGGGTACTTTTTATATTGATTAAAAGTGCATTTGTTGAATACTTAAATAATAGTAAATTATTACAACTCGAGACTGACGGCGACCATTGTTTGTGCGACGGGATAGCGCTGGATTTTGCCATGGTGCCATACATGTGCCATACTAATATTTAGTCACTTCAATAAAATAATATGGCAAACCAACGTTAATACCGGGACATCTAGTATCTTAATATTATAAAGAGGTAGTTTATGAGTTGTAAGCGTTGTTGGGGGTAATCTCTGGTTTTGCTTAACCGATGAAAAACAAAGAGTTATCTTCTTTATCTTAAGTATATTATATAAAATTCTTGTGTTGCTGTGTTAGTTGCTAAACTCCTTCGAAGCCGCTCGATTTATTGTGTTGAAATTTTGTGGGCTTATCCTGGAGGTCTGAGAATCGGTCTACATCTATTTTTCATTCTTTCAAGTCTAAGGGCCTGTTTCACCACTTCCTTATAAGTGCCGGATAGGCTATCCACCACTTGACTTGACAGATCGAGTATGGACAATATGTCAAAAAAATTGTGGATGGCCTATCCGGCACTTCACACCGTTATTGCGAGGATAATTAACAGATAAAGCTTGACATTTTTCAAATTTCTACACCGTATATGGCAAAACAACGCCTGCCGGATCAGCTACTATTCTAAAAAAATAGATAATAGTGTTATTTTCTATCATTTCTAGGTGGTCAACTCGCTTGTCTCCGTAGCAGTAGCGCAGTGACGTCGTTCCGAGCTCGCTTCCACCACGGCCGCACCGAGGCCCAACTGCACGCGCTAGTCGAGAGACTAGTGCGGGACGCGCTACACAGCCTCTCCACACGACTGTACGATAACTACCAGTACTATACCAACGGCATACTGTAATAGTGGTACCATTGTACCATGTTTATGTAAAGGGTACCACCACACACATAGATCAAGATAGATACCGCATGTCCCGCCATTTGTGTAAAAACGAGCGTGACGTACCGATGTTAAGAATCGTGTCCATTATCTAGGCCAACGTTTCTATTCGAATTTCTACAGCTCAATACGACATAATTAGGCATTTAAGCATTTTTAGAATTCCGATTGACGATAACGGTGGATCGCATACGGCACGGCGACTAAAGAATAATGCTCGTCTTTCGAAACAGACTTTCGAAAGACGGGCATTGCTCGTCGTTTGGGAACGCGATATGGCGCGCGAAGTATATACATTATACACATGCGGTATCTATCTTGTTATATGTCTGTGGGTTCCTCTGAGTAGGCTGATTTCAGTACACGCGTAAACCGTCGGCGCTAATGGCCCGTAAATCGTAATGTATGAAATTCTAGAAAGCGTTTTGGTGTGTGCTGATACTAAAATCGGCCTTAAACTACCATCTGGTATTTATACTAATGGGATATTGTAATTTTTAGTACCACATACATCCTGTAAATGGTAATCAATAAACCTGTGGCTAGGTAGTAGTTTGTTAAAGGCACATTGCCGCAGCATTGTATATGACCATTGACCATACTTATTGTAATAGCAGTCAACAGTGTCTTGAAAATAAGAACTTAAGTACTTCATGGTACCATTAAAATCAGATCTGGTGGTACAACAAAAATATAAAAACTTACCTGTACATCATAAGACCTTTTTATTACAATTCAACGACGTCGTATATTGATCAAAATAGAAAAGTTTGAAATGTGAATCGCGCTATAAAAGTATTTATATCGAATTTATTCATCTCATATTTTAGATTGAATAGAATTTCGAGTATTGTTATGTCAACCAGTAATTTATGTAATTTTCGTAAATAGCTAGAAAACGTCAAGTAATTTTCTCAATTACTATCGTTGACGTGCGACGATAAACTATGTTTTCAAACATACGAGTTTTTACATCTGTCCTTGATTGGATAATGTGGTTACAATGTCCATTTTAGCAAACACACAAGTCATTGCCTTTTTGATCACATCCAAGTGACGTAATGAAGTTTTTTTTGGATAGAAAATTCTCTGTAATTTAAGCGATTATGCAGCTATTTTTGTTTTATCTGCACTTATTGTGCGAGAGAGAATGAGTTGGAATTACAAGTATAAAATTGTAAATAATTGGAGTCATCTAGTTTTCTTTATAAGTGCCATACGATCGTATTCATTTACAAGATTTAATAATGTTTTCATTAATTTCATTTGCTTCCATGCTCAGATCTTGTCTATAGCGTTTGTTTGCTCAATCATCAAATCATATTTTGACCCGTCCATTGTAGTTATTTTTAAAATTGTAGCGCTTTGTATAAACACGGCAATAGACTCCGACATAGTGGGCCGCGGCCGTCGCTAGAATCAGCTTTCCTTGTAAATTCACTGTCTAATTGAGAGCAAAATTTGTAAATATAATATAATTTTCGCAATGAGAAGACTGATTGTTTCCGGCATGGAGTGGTAAGGTATTGAGGAAATTTAGTTTTAGTGTCTCACTTGGACCCGATCGCACCTATGAAGTCCGTGTTCTAGTGTTAGGTTTACTCGCTGGGTCCCAATTCTAGGATCTCGAACAGATATGACAAGAATTGGGCTGTCGTTCCGCGAGAAAAAATGATATAATGCGATTGTGAATGTTGTAGTGAAATGCAAGGTGATCAGTTTGTAAAGACCGATCATCGAACACAGATATCGGTCATCAACCTATCACTATTTGTCTCTTTCGCTCGCACGCAAAAATATCGTAGAAGCGAGATAGCTAGATTTTTGTAGGCGAGTAAAAAAGACAAGAAGCGATAGGTATAAACCCAAATTGTTATGTTTTCGGTGACCGAGTCTCATTTTATAAGACGTCTAAAATATAGATGCATTCTGACACCCTTTATAAAATAGATGAAAATTGTTATTAGTTAGGCGATAGATAGTCATGTAATAATTGCTACTGATGCAACAATGGGGGAATCTTGACTTGTAGTGTATACTTGTCGACCGAGATAATTATTGATATGATCAATATTCCATTATAATTTTAGTAAATTATATCGAAATGCCAAAAAAATAATATGAAATTATTGTAATGGTAGATAATGTTTATTCATAGTTTGCTATGCAATAATATTTTCTATGATGTCAATAATTTAGTTTTTATTTTTATGAAAGTGTTTATATTTTAAGGTAGTTGGAAGATAATTATTATTTTATGAATAAAATATGTTCGTAGGCGTAAATTCAATGTAATTTTTCTCAAGCAAAGCGATTATAATTTAGTATTTATTATTATGAATTTCGTTAAGGCTTTCGCAAAATGCTCCATTAATTATGCTACCTGTAAATTATATTTTTGTTTTTATGCTACGTTCAGAAATCAGAATATTATTTTAGATATACTTTTTCACTCTCACAACAAATATTTTTGTGATGTCTAGGACCTAGGTCATAGGTCATTTCTATGGTGGGATTGTCTAAAGTATGACTCGGTTTATACGCCATTTTATTTATAAATAGTTGTACGAGAGTTACTTCCCGAAAACTTAGCTATAGAATTGAAACTGAAAATATATTGTGATGTAATTATTGATATAAATTGTTGCCGTGTCTTGAATGTGTGTCGCGATATAGAATTGAACTTTGACTTATTTAATTTGGCCTATAGTCTCCAATAGGAGCCGCCAAGTTAGATTATTCGAAGATTTGTGTCTAATGTTTATCCATATTTAACTCCATGTAACATTTTTTGGAATATTGGCATCGATATTTTATTATATTATACAGAACGTGTTATTGTGATTAAACACAAATTATCTAGTTAAAGTTGTAAATAAAATCGATAATGTCATAACTCATAAGAGTTGATCTGAAGTTGTTTATTGTTTGCGAAAGGCTAGATCACTTTAAATCTGAACGAAAGTTATACAGCGGCTATCCTTTTCATATTGTTCGCCAATTTTTGTTTAAATATTGCATGTCATCTATTGACAAACGAAGGTTGTCGTTCACTAGTAAAGGGATGGTCGTGCAGATGAGTTATAAAATGTTTAAATATCCTATTCTTTGTATTAAGCGTCTCATTGTCCATATTATCTTCAATATCAGCCAAATGTGTGTGTCTGTATTCGTATTCGAGTGGTCATCTTATTTTATTCGATATGAAATTAAAAGTTTGTAAATACAATTTCATTGTATGATTATTGAATAGCAATATTATACCTAAAGTCCAAAACTAATGCTTCTGAAAATTATTCATGTTATTTATCAACATGTACAGGTAATTGTAAGTAGGTAACTCTAATGTTTATCCTAATTTTTTTAAATAATATACATATATCATGATTTTTTCATTGACTATTATTTAAAAATACCTATAAGAGCCATCGCAAACAGGGCGACTTGTCGTTGCGTCTAGTCGTCGCGTCAGACGCGGCGTTGTCGTTTGCAACTAGCGTCTTGTCGTTGCGTCTAGACGCCGAGCTGTCGCTTGCATCGACAACTAGTCGTTGCGACAAACGCCGTGCAGGAAGCCATCATTAGTAGTAGTAGTGTATTGTAGAGACGGCCGTGTTGTTCATCTTATGAGTGAATATGGATGACGTTCTAGTTGCACTTGCCTTGGTGCTTAGGCATAATTCCTCCCAAGCCTGATTTTTCTTCCCTCGGCCACTATACACATTCGAACGTAAGTCCCAAACAGCAGGACGCGCTTCGACGTCCGAAATGAACACATTCACATCGAACGTATCCATTTTTAGATTATCAACAGACGTGCACCTTCGATAGTGCTCACAGCGAGACTGACGCGCGACTGTCGTCGCGTGTGCTTTGCACTGTGCGCGTGCACAGCGATTCCAGACGCAGCGATGGACGCGAGCGCGCGCGGCTCCACTTTGTTCCTGGTACCTGACCAGTCACACTTAGAGCTACACAAATTCGCAGGTATTCTAAGTACACGAGGCACTACCAAGAACCTATGGTTTCATCCAATGATATTCTACTTTGAGTTATTATTTATTATATCATTGGTTTCATCCATCAGAAATTAAGTTATGTCTTACGCTTTTGGGAGCCAGGTCAGGGCTTATGTGAATAATAGAAAATAAAAAAATATTGATTTCGAGTCGGCAACTAATATCTGCAAAATTCGGATTTTGGACTATTTCGTTAAAATGTAACGGCACTGACACTGAATTCTAAACAAACTTCACGCGCCATCTTGCTGTAAACTAACACATTTCATTGCTCATTTTTTACCTGCCACCAGTCATGGAGCACCATAGCACAATAGGAATAGACTTATCTACCAGTAGTTCGACTGCAAAGAAATGGACGGTTTCAATATCTGTCAAATTCGTCGGGTTTGGGGGTGTTAAGTTAGAGGCTGGCGCGCTGGCTGGTATAATTTATTTTTAAAAATAAGATTTTGAAATTAAATTCTGACAGTTTTCTTTGCATGTGCCAAAATATAAGCAACAACTAAATTTGTAGGTAACGACCCTAGCGACGACTTTTGTCGTAATACGTTAAACTTAATTTTTTTTACATCAGTTCTAAGTCGGCATACTCTATCATTCTGTCTACTCTGACCATAGCGCACCCTTTTTTGTTGCTTTTGTTTGTTATCACTTATCAGTTATCAGCGTCTCAACAATTAGCAATTAATGTGTTTTTGACATCTAGGGAATTTTAATTCTTAATACATACATACATACAACTTTGAAGTTGGTTTTATCTTTTTATAATAAGTAGTATTGGTACGAAGTTCTTTAAGGCGCGTTCGGCGTAAAGAGCGCTAGACAGAACGATATATTTTGACCTCGACACTTTTTATTAGTACCTGCATTGTAGGGGCAGAGGGCGTTGATAGTATTCCTGTGCGTCAACTAGATGGCGTTTTTTGAGAATAAATAGCGACGCGTTGTTCCTGGGCGTCAATAGATGGCGTTTTTAATAATATTTTTGAGTGTATATGTAAACAGGTTTTTTTAACTTAAGAAATACTTAACTTCGTTCCATTCGGGTGTCCCTTAGCACCTCTCAAGTTTTTTTTTTAATTTCAAAGATAAAACCGATTTCAAAATTCAGACGCTGATATTATAGACTAATATACGAAAACGACGTAATTCTGGAAATTTTACATACATACGGTTCGAAATTCAAATTGATAACCCTTTTTTTAGGTCGGTTAAAAATACTATACCTACCTACTATAATTGTTTTTAAAATTAGTTAGTAGGCACTTACCTACCTTTTTTTTACGCCAAGAAATGCATTTACGCATTCCGCGGGGGATGGGTATCCACGCGGATATGTGGGGACTCGCTCGAAAGCCCTACTCACTAAAACTTGGCGGTGCGCCCTCTCTCCGACGACGGAGCCACGGGTTAACTACCTGCCAATGTTTTACGAGTCTTGCTTTGCTTTAATATTTCTTGAGAAAAGAAGACTACACAAATATTTACCTACATTTTGTACATAGATGTGTATTGAGCTACAAGCTTACCAGAGCGAAGCCGGGTTTTCATCTAGTACATGAAAATTGTCGGCCGACGCCTGTCGCCTCGTGTGCGTCCCGTCTACACTGGGCCAACACTAGCGCCACACCTTTTAAAATCGAATGATTCAATTGGATGTGCCGTTTCGGAGTTACAAGCCGATTTGAATTTATGTTTTGTATAAAATTAAAATATAATAATAAAAAGATATAAAATAAAAATCAGAAAATTACAAACTTACTTTTATTCAACATACAGTACAGTATAATATTTCTAGACGAATTTTACTTCTTCCTCTTCTTGCCCTTGGACTTAGATTTGAATTTGAGTCTCATCTTAATCTTCTCTTTGCGCAAACGTTCTTTGACGATCTGCTGTTTGTTCTTGAACTCTTTAGACGCCGCCTCCGATTTCTTCTTTGTTATTCTCTCGTTGTGTTTCACCCATCGAGGTCGGAACTCCGATGCTAGAATAGTAAGTATCGATGTTAAGAAAATATTTTTAAAATTACGCAAATAATGTGCCCCATTTAGAGTTTAGATGCTATTGATATTTGTTTACAGCTACAATATTATATTTTACAGTCTTATTTCTTTTTACATAGTAGAACACGATGTGGCGATTCGTGAAATGGGGGTTTAGGTGAAAGGCGATATATTACTTCTACAAAACTCTAACGGCCTAGGCGCCGAGTTTTTAGGTCGATTTAATTACATATTTCACGAAGATCTAGACTTCAGTGGTACTTACTATCAAATACATTCATAGGCAGATAGCAGAACTACGTTATTAAGGCCCGTATATGTAATAGTACTAAAGATGCATCTCGGACTCAAGACACGGTTCAGGCTCTGTGATTGGTTAGCTGTCAAAATTTGGAGCAATCACAGAGCCGAACCGCGTCTTGAGACCGGGTCGCATATTAAGTACTGACTATTTATACGGGCACAAGTCAGATTCTGATCGCACATTTGTCAGTACCGTACGCGCGTTGCGTCGAACGCACTGCATAGTTCACGAAAAGCGGCGCGTACGATGCGGACGAATGTGCGAGATTTCACATCATTGCATACAACGAATTATAAAGGCTCGTCCACATTTGCGCGATCAGATCTCCGTCGCGTATCATCTAAGCGTGTCAAAATGATACGCGTATCATGATACGCCCCGATCGCTATTAACCGCGTATCTGATACGTGTCGTATCAAATACGTGCATGATCGGCAGAATGATCTAATAGGCGTCCACACTATGATACGCATACTTGATACGGCGCGATGATCGCGACGGAGATCTGATCGCGCAAATGATACAAATGTGGACGCGCCGTAAAATGTCGTGCGTTCGGCGGGTGCGTTGATAAATGTGCGATCACCTTATGTCAACATAACCCTAGAGTCCCTAGACGAGCAATTTTATTGTCAATATCACGTATTGCGTAAGACCGTCTAGGATTGATATTGAACATCGCGCGCCTTCAATCTAATTGTCAAATAAACTGTTCAGTAAAATTGAAGCGTGATATTAACGATAAAATTGCACGTATAGGATCTGGCTAACGTCGGTCCCTCTGCCGAGAACAATAATTCTCCATAACATAAAGCCGCCATTCCACCGCGGCGCACGCTGTGCACGGCCACGAGGCGCACGAATGTATTACTTTGAATACGTCAATTCGTGCGTAGCGTGACCGTGGGTTGCAGTGAACACAGTCAAATATATTTTCTTGCAAAGCGAAGCTTGACGCACGTGCGTAGTCTCTCCGTACGCTGCGGTGGACTGGCGGCTTTATTTAAAACGTTTATAAATATTTGTTAAAGACTGTTTGTTGTTAAATAAATAAATAACATACGTGGTTTGGGCGCGTTGTCTCTCGGTCCGTCGTCGTCCTGTTCTGCGGCTGCGTTGCGTTTCCGCCACTCGTCGTAGCGGCCGCTGCGGTACGACGCCGACACGCGCCCGCCGCTCTCCGTGCGGATCATCTTCTTGCCGCCGTCCTGAGAGGTAACAGTTTAGTTATTAGTTTATATCGAAATAATGATTTATAAACTTTCATTTAATAAAGAAAGAAGATGTCAAAATCATCATTAAATTAAAGTATGGCAAATGATTGTTAGCTAACATTTAAATGAGAGTACAAGTAACAAAAATGTTACACTCAGAATAAGTATAGTATGTATAATGCTTTGTCCTTTGTGAAGCGACATTTTCATTGTATAACTGAATAGTGAATACTGAATACATTGTGCGAATCGTAGACATTATTACTTATATGTAGAGATATTATTACATAATAAATTTATTATATTCATCATCATGAATAAACAAGGTCTAACATAACTGAGTGATAATGCATTAGGGTATGAACGTGTGCCTTATATAGAGTTCACTATGAAATTCTCAGCGCTGAAAGAGCTTTTTTTGTCATTGCCTATACAGCAAGCGTCCCAGCGTCACGAGTTTACCCGTACAAAAGTGAAAAAAAATAATATCCTTAAGCTCTGCTACTTTCTCAGTGAACTCTCTACAGGGAACACATACGTACGCCCCAAAGCAGCGGTCGGCAACACGCGGCCCGCGAACGTCTTGCTTGCGGCCCGTGAATGTTTTGTGAATAATTTAGTTATGTGTAATTACTAATTAGTTAAGTAAAACAATATTTTCTAATACTGCCAGTAGTTATCGCCACTTGAGTACGTAGCTGTTTGTGCCATTTACTTTCAATATGTGTAGGTACATTGAGCTTCTAGTGTTAATACGAGTATGAGGTCTGCGGCCCGCCTTTAGTTTGTTTTGCCACCTTGTGGCCCTTGCCTGCCAAAAGGTTGCCGACCGCTGCCCTAAAGTATCTGTATAGCAAGTCATCCTCACCGGGTCAACGTGCACCATCTTCTTCCGTTTGCGGTCCCAGCGCAGCATGGAGCGGTGCGCGCGCACGCCGCTGCCGTCGTCCGCGCCCAGCTCGAGCGCCGCACCCTCCGCGCCCGAATGGAAGTTCACCGCCATACTGGAAATTGTTCCTTATCTAATATATATAAATCTCCTGTCACGATGTTTGTCCGCGATGGATTCCTAAACTACTTAACCGATTTTTTAATGTTTTTTTAATGTGTGCTTTTTTCCAACTTGAGAGATAGGATAAGCTATCCTTAATTATAGTCGCAATTTTATTTTATTGCAAATTATTTGTGACCATTGTTTATGCGACGCGGGTAACGGGATAGCGATGGACGTTGCTATGGTGACATACTTATTTAGTCACTAATTCAATAAAATAATACGGGCGATATACTTTTGAAACGTTTGCCGGGACAGCTAGTTTTATCTATATAATGTTTACTAGCTGAGTCTAGCTGTCCCGGCAACGTTGTTTTGCCATATAAAGTATTTCGTCCATATTAATTTTATTGAAGTGACTAAATAAGTATGTCACCATGGCAACGTCCATTGCTATCCCGTCGATGCGTCGCACAAACAATGGTCGCCGTCAGTCTCGAGTTGTAATAATTTACTAAAATTTATTCAACAAAAGCACTTATCAATATAAAAAGTAGATGTTGTCCGATTCTCAACCCTAGCCGATTTGCTCGCTAAGATTCACGAAAATCGGTCGAGCCGTTTCAGAGGAGATCAACCACGCATCCCGTGACACGAGATTTTTATATATATTAGATAAAGAGGATAAGTTTATTTGCACATTGTACAGAGCGCAAAAAAACTAAGAAATAATACTTTAGGGTGTGTATGTGTTTCTTGTATAGAGTTTACTGTGAAAGTAGCAGCGTTGAACGAGCAGGCAAGCGCTCCAGCGTCATGAATTTTTCCAAGCAAAAGTTACTCTTTTAGCGCTGCTACTTTCAGAGCGTGCTGTGTATAGGGGACCCATATACACCCTAAAGTATTATCTCTAAGTTTTGTTACATATAGTCTGTCAAGAAAGTCATGACAGGCGGGAAAATTTTTACATGAAATAAAAAATATGAAAACTTTATTAATTCGAGATAAAAATGTGCAAGATGACAATATTTAAGCCAGTCAGAGACCTAGCTATAATATATATTAATATGTTTATAGCTAGGCATATTAATATATATTTTCTATAGTAATTTTCGCGTGACCACACACTCAGCTATCATATATATTTCTGTGACATGTGGATTTAGTATAGAATAATATGCAAACTCAAACTCAACTCAAACTCAAATTTTTTTATTCAGAATAAATTTTTGCAAATATTTTCTGAAAGTCTACATGATGCCTACCACCGGTTCGGGAACTAACCCGGCGAGAAGAACCGGCGTAAGAAACTCGCATGCCTTGCTATAAATATATTAATATATAATATATTATAGCTAAGTCTGTGACGGGCTTTAAAATGTAATAAGCGTTCTTTGTGAAGATACACCATAAAACGTAGAAAAAAATACACCATAAGAGCGTGATTACGTTTAGAAAATTTTCCCGCCTGTCATGACTTTCTTGACAGACTATACCTGTATACTATTTATAAACAGGATAAGTTAGATCTGCCATTACTATAAGATTTACAAGATCAAGTTCTAATTAAGGTGTCAATAGGGAAAATGCGATATTTTTATTTTTGTGTTTATTTTAAAGAACTCCATGTAGAATAGATCACAAGTATGTTAAAAAAACTAAAACACTGGAATTTACTGCAAAAATGCGGTTTATAATTGTTAATTTAAATTTTGGCGCCAAAACGGATCTATAGTCTGTATGACGTCACTACTGTTTGACAATTATTATTATTGACAATTGGCATGCAATTGGCCCATTGCTTAAGTCACAATAGACATAACTACCAGTAGTTCGACTGCAAAGAGACGGACAGGTTTCAATTTCTGTCAAATTCGTCGGGTTTCACTATGATTATGAACGGAATGTGCCTTTCGCTGGCTGATATAATTTATTTTTAAATATTTAAAATAAAGATTTCAAAATTGGATTCTGATAATGGGTTGTTTTCTTTTTATCATCTCCACCAGACGGCGCGACGGTAGACACTCACTAATTTTCTATTGGTTCCCCACCGATTTGAAATTATCTGCAGGTTGGCATTACTGACTACATGTTGGTCGTGTTTTTAAAAAATATCAGTGTACTGTCAAGTGTAATATCAATGAAAATATCATAATCCTAAGCGATCATTGGCCTAAGCAATTAGGCCAGTATACTGGTAACAGCTTAGGAACACGCTTGCACTTGTCAAACTGAAAACATGATAACTGAAAGAGTTTTCTACTTCTACTTTTTATTGTCGGTGTGGTTGTTATTATTTTTCCCCAAATTGTGTTATTTGGGTTTTTGATGTTCATTATTGGTAAAATATTAGCCACTAAATATCTGTTATCTTGCACAAGTGCAGGTAAGATGTTGTCAAAACCAAAATGTAATATTCCTGTGACATTTGGTGTGAACAACGGTAAATAGGGCTATTTCTTCCGCGAGTTTTAACTAAAACATCGTTATTATAACTTTATTATCCTATTCATTGGAATATTATTGTGTCTTTTTCAAATTGAAATGTATCAAGTTTTACATGCTTTTGCCCAGTTATGTAGCAATTATTGATGGTATTCCCTGGTATTACCGATAGTTGTCTACCCATACGCCATCTAGTTACTAAAATGGAAGCTGTTTGACAATCAAATTAAAAAGCTATGAATATTCCTCATTTTAATCGCATGTGCCAAAACACAAACAACAATACGACCAAAGAGGAACCACGTCCAGCGAATATGTCATAGTTTTAATTTTGTAGTAGTAGGGACTAGGGGAGGTAGTGCTATCATTTACTAAGTGATTTCATACCGACCAAATTTTTGTCCAGCGTTAGCTTAATATTTATCAATCAATATAATCAGCGTCAGTCGCCGCACCCGTGGTGGAATGTTAACTGAGAGTATTTCAAAGTTGTAAAAAAATGGCTGCGAAAAGTGATTTTATACCGAATGAAACTTTGATGGATGATTATCAGCCATATTGCAGACGGGGGATTCAACGTCAGTCGCGTTACTGAACATGTAAAAATTTTTTGAATATAAAGTCATTTTATACCGTACAAAATTTATACAGATGAATGTTTCTACTTTGTAAATAATAAAGAAAACCGTCAGTCGCTAATACGATGGTGGAAAAACCGTCAGCCAGCAAAATAAGTTATGACTAATATAGCCCTACTTTGCGCTCAATGTATCCTAGGGCGTCGCGTAGACGACATTTCCACCTGTAAACATTCAGCTGACGGCGATTTTCGTTTGAATTAACCATAAAATTATCTCACATAGCAATTTTAAGTAATTAATTCGATAGTCAATATTTGTGAAGAAGAATTATATACATTTTACTTTAAAAGCGCCATCTGTTGTTATATATTAAACTAAAACAACACCTACCCAACCTAAACGTGTATAATCTAGATATTAACCTTTATTGGGTGCGAATTGGGATCTTTTTAATGTCAATTCAATACGATTCCCAACAATAACTTTGAGATGCTCTCAATTTTTATTCCACCCATTATGAAGTGGCTGACGATCAAAGCTGTTATGTATTAGTGGAATACTATTATTGTAACGATTTTCACTCGGTATGAAATTACTTTTTAAACTGAGCGCGACCTCCCCTACTATAGGTAACAAGTTAACAACCCTAGCGATGATTTTCGTCATAATACGTCAAATTTAAAAATTTCAACATCAGTTCTAAGTCGATATACTCTATAATTCTGTCTACTCTGCTTAAGTTATTGTTCCGAGGGCCTACCTGATCGTACCTCTCAAAAAGTTGTCATGAGCAGGTGTGACGTCACTGAACGCTGATCTGTGTTTTGAAATCCGTTCCGTTTCAAGTTACTTTTAATTCGTATTTTTGTAAAAAAAAATAATATTTTATAAAATTTCAAACTTGCAGTGGCCCTTCTTTTATATATTTTTTTACATTTTAATAGCAAAATTTTCATAAATATATTATATTTGCATGTTCCCTATTGGAATCTGTATGTCTATTCCAGAGCATTGAATTGGATTTAACTAACTTGAATAGGATTATTATGTAAAATCAAATTAACGATACACAGAAATTCATGCTTTTGTGTCTTAATTCGCCGTTTGACTTTACTAGCTCGCGTCGTCACACCCTGACTGACTGATGAAAACACATCTACATAATATAAAAAAAACCTTGGCTATGTAGATGTGTTTTCATCAGTCAGTCAGGGTGTGACGACGCGAGCCCTTACAAAGCTCGGCTTTTAGCTAGTTAAAAGATCTAGTAAAGTCAAACGGCGAATTAAGACACAAAAGCATGAATTTCTGTGTATCGTTAATTTGATTTTACTTAGCACAAATCAATATTTATTTTAATTAGCACAAATCAATAGGCGTGATAGGTTTTTCGTAGTGTACCACAAAATGTTGTTGTGGGATATACTAGGGTCGCTTCGCTCGCCCTGACAATGCAAAACTCACCCAGTCTCAGTATGCTGGTCGCTAGCGAAGTGCGGTATGTAATTTTGATCTCTAACCACTCCCTTCTTCTTCTTAGATGCCTCCTTCGGTGTGCTTTCGACTTCATTAATTTTCAACAAGTCAGCATCCTGAAAATATGATTATTATCTTTATTATCTATATCATAAAAAAGAAAAAAAACTGATAACTGATAGACTGACAGATCAAAAGACAGACTAAACCCTCAACTGATGGATATAATTAACTGTTTCATATTTATTTTATTATCATGTAGGCATCAAAAAAGAAAGGATTTTTCTTTTTATTCCAACCCCAAGATTACACGTGTGATGGTGGAAGGTGTATTTTGTATAAATTATTCCCATTATGTGTGTATTTATATTTATTTTGTTATTTACATTACAAATAAAAGCTATGAATAATATTTACATTGCTTTCCTATTCTAAATATGGAATAAATATTTTCAACATTACATTATGTTTGTCGTTCAATTTCCTTTATTTTTATATTATGTTAACTTTGAACATACCCAAAAGCATTATTTTATTAAAATCTTATAAAATAATAACTCTTGTGAAAGCTATTTGCTGGTTTAAATATTATGTTTATTGTTAACTAGATGAAGCCCAGAACTCCGTTGTGCCATAATTCGTTTATCGGGCGGAAACCGTACATTTTTGCGGGATATAAAGTATCCTATATTCTTTCCCAGGATTCAAAGTATCGCCATACTAAATTTTACCAAAATCGGTTTAGCGGCTTGGGCGTGAAGAGATAAAAGACAGACAGACAGACTTTCGTATCTATAGGTACCATCGAGGAAATTGATTCCTATGCAGTTGATAGACCAACGTTATTGTCGAATATGTCAATTCAGTGTTAATCTGTCGGCTGGGTTTGACGTAACGCAACCAAACTACAGTACCCGGCGTTAAATATTGCATATCGAACTTTGAAAAGTGACAGTCGGCTAATTTCGGTTTTGTAGAGCGTTATCTTTGTAGTTTGTAGCACACACCTATTTGACATTATGTGCAATATTTATTGCCGGGTATTGTACGTAGGTCCCCGATCTGCATAGGAATCAACTTCTCTGATAGTACATACATATTATAAAACAAAGTCGTTTTTAGGGTTCCGTACCCAAAGGGTAAAAACGGGACCCTACTACTGAGACTTCGATGTCTGTCCGTCTGTCTGTCTCCAGGCTGTAACTCAAGAACGGTAACAGCTAGAAACTTGAAATTTTCACAGATTGTGTATATCTATTGCCGTTATAACAACAAATACTAAAAACAAAATAAAATTAATATTTAAGGGGGGCTCCCATACAACAAACGTGATTTTTTGGCTTTTTTGGCTCTATATCAATAATTGCAGCAGGTAGGTAGGTACTTGAATTTTACTCAAGGTCCTTAGTTTTATGTGAACTTTAATATTTAATAATAATATTAAAATTAAATAAAAAATTAAGAGGGGCTCCCATACAAAAAACACAATTTTTGGGCTAATTTTGCTTTATAATGGTACGGAACCCTTAGTGCGCGAGTCCGACTCGCACTTGGCCGATTATTTTCCGCTCATGTCCCTTTGTTCCATATAATTTATAATATTTTAGTATGGATAACCTAGGGTAGTTTTTGAATAACCCATGGCCCATGATTAAGTTAAATAATAATGTACTGTCAAAGAAGTTGATTCGGAAAAATGGGCCTGCGTAATTTTGTCGCGTTATGTCAAACCCACTTGTTGACAGAGTACGACTAAGTATGTATTGACCTCAGTACTAACAATAACTAAACATAGTCATAACCTGACTAAATAACTTAGGTCAGGGGTTCCCAATCTTTTTCAGCCTGCGGCGCATTTACAAGTCAATATTTTGTCACGGCGCCCTACTTTACCTAGCTATTACAAAAAGATACATAAATAAACACCTTTAATGATTATAGGTAAGTTAAGCAAGTAAATAATAAAAAACAAATATTTAATCATCTGCTCGCTTTATACAATTCATATTATTATAATTTTATTTTATAATATTTGTGGTTATGGATAATGATAGAGGATCGACTCACGACGCCTCTCTTGCCTTTCCGCGGCGCACAGTTTGGGAACCCCTGACTTAGGTCCATGATCTGTTTATGAATCAGTTTTAGTTAAACTTACAGGATGCTGTTTGTTCTCTCTCGTCTTCAGTATGGTCTTGCCGTGGACGCGTCTCTTGTTCTTCATGGCGAGATACATTGGCGAGTCGTTTTTGCCGCCAAGCTCCAATATTGTCTGAAAATTGCATTATTGTCATTAAATTCACTATTGCAATATTCATATTCATAGATCCAATTTCATCAACGACTGCTAAAGTTAATGCTCGAATTAGTATCACGTTTCCTCTTTCATTTTTCATACTCGTATGAATTAAGGAGAAAACATGATTTTAACAAGCTGTTAACACTAACAGACAGAAAATGGGCCTTAACATGACACAGATAGAGAACAAGAGGATATATCAAGGGATAGATAGATAGCATTAAAGAGGCAAAATACTGTTTAATGAAATGCTTATCCCAACAAATTAAGTATGTGTAATTGTTTTGTAAGCAGAAACATTTTTTCGTCAAACGGCTGCGCTGCTATCTCTGCTTTGATAAGCTTTGTCCACATTGTGCCTGTTTTTGTTCAACAAGGGCATGCGTTATAGCGCAGTCAACAGCGAAGGTGTGGCATGCCGCATGCCCGTGACGCGCGTCAAAATCCACGTGATCCAAAGTGTCATAGCGGGCGCTACGATTTCAACGCGCGTTACGGGCATGCCTCACGTTCGCTGTTGACAGCGCTATAAGGCATGCCCTTGATGAACAGAAAAAGGCACAATGTGGACAAAGCTATTGGCCGATACAATAGTATCGCAATTTGGTGTTTAACTTACATTACACGTCTATTATGGTTAGTTGCTCAATATTATCAATTGCTTGGAAGAAATTGCTGCTTGAAGAAATATGTAGTACTAAGTTTGTATTTCCATTTACATATTATCAAATATATGTAAATGCAATAAATAATTTTCATTCATTCATTATCAACATAGGGTCTAAACACACTAGGCTGAATTACGCCGACGTAAATTCCGCCGCGTTTACGCCGCGTTTCAAATCCATACAAAACGCGACAGACGACACACTATGCCGAAATTCCGTCGTGAGCCGAATTTCCGTCAAGCCGAGTCGAGCGTAAAGTTCGGCAGCGATTCGGCGGTAATGTTTTGTATAGCAACACACTATACGCGACGGAATTATCAAAACCGAATATAGCAAATCCAACCTTATCTCCAAAGCGTTAACGCACACATTACATCTGAGAATTTTAAATACTCACTTACGCGCGCGTTCGGCAACAGAAATTACGCCGCGATATTTCGGCTCTTCGCGTAATTTATAGTGTGTCGCATCAGACGTAAGCGGCTGAACGTAATTTCGGCCACGTAAATTACGCCGGCGTATTTCAGCTTAGTGTGTTTAGACACTTACCCCTCTCGGCGCGTAATTTTTAATCTGCTCGACCATATTCGCCTGTTCTGTCTCCCCGCCCACAGCGAGGAAGGGGTGTGGCGCGACGGGAGGGGGCGTGGTCTTGGCGCGCTTGTTGGCCTCAGCGGAGGCTGCCTCACGCCACCTCACGTATTGTTGCCAGCCTCGCTCGCATACTCGCCGCGCCTCGCCCTGTGTGAACATACCTTTATTAACCGACTTCCAAAAAACGAGGAGGTTATATGTTCGGCTGTGGATTTTTTTTTTGTATGTTCAACGATTACTCCGCCGTTTGTGAACCGATTTTCGAATTTTTTGTTTTTTATAATAACATGCAATAAGGGCACACATAACTGCCTATTTCATGGCATTGCAAATATCTGCGACAAAATTCATAATAAAAATGACAGAGCGATGCGAATTCACGGTTTTGTGCGAGAGCCCTGAAATATAAGTGCCGTAACTAACCGGGATTCCTTGGCAACGTCACCGTTAAGCGTCTCCCAGACAGACGCGGCCTGCGGTGGCGGTGGCGGTGGCGGTCAGTTGGATGACTTGGCCGCGTGGCCGCGTGTGTCTGTGTCGTTCCTAGAACTCTCAAGTCATCCAACTGACCGCCACCGCCACCGCCACCGCAGGCCGCGTCTGTCTGGGAGACGATTTAGTATTGTAGTGTTGGCATTATAACTCACTTGGCTAGGTTTGACCACGCAGTGATTTTCAAAGATATGATAAAGTTTTGCTACCTGTCACCAATCGTGGCGCTATGATGTCATGAGTTACACTATTGTCTGTCAAAAAACTGAAGAAATTAAAAAGTGGCAACATCGTAGTGTCATCCCTTTCAAATCAATCTAAGAAAAAGGTATGACACTACGATGTTGCCACTTTTTAATTTCTTTACTTTTTTGACAGACTATAATTAATATTATTTGTTTACATACAAAATAAAGCTAACAATAATACAAAATAAAGCTGTCGCATCCGGTCAAAAACGGAAACAGAACTTAAGTGCGCCATCTTTATGAAACTAACACCGCGCTTTGACAGAGTCGGGGCGTGTCGGAGTGGGAGAGATGGAGAGGGAAACGTCCTGGGCAGTCGCAGAAAAGTGAGATCAGTCTCGTTTAGGCTTTCAACTAGCCAACACGTTCCGGAACTGTCCCAAGTTTCGTTTAAGTGCTATTTGTGCTGAGTGAGTGAAGTGATTGAAGTGTGTTGTGAAGTATTTAGTGAAAGTGTAAAGTGTTCCTGTGAAGTTTCACAGTGAAAGTGTGCTCTACACTCGCGGCGCGAAAGGCCGCGAACCGCGAGTGTGGAGTGTTTCGCGGCTTCGTGTTTGCGCTTCGCGGCTTCGTATTTGTTCGAATGGTGTTCACGGCGCGAATCACGGCCGCAATTCGCGCCGCGAGTGTAGAGCCCGCATTAGACTATAACAAAGAGATTATAAGGTGGTATTATTTCGTACTATTCCCTCCTCGCCCGTCTTCCCACGCCACTATCTTATACCAACATTTTACGAATAAAGACAACTACATAGTCGTTTTTAGGGTTCCGTACCCAAAGGGTGAAAACGGGACCCTATTACTAAGACTTCGTTGTCTGTCCGTCTGTCTGTCTGTCTGTCTGTCTGTCTGTCCGTCTGTCTCCAGGCTGTAACTCAATAATGGTAATAGCTAGAGAGTTGAAATTTTCAGAGATTATGTATAACTGTTGCCGCTATAACAACAAATACTAAAAAGAAAATAAAATTAATATTTAAGGGGGGCTCCCATACAAGAAACGTGATTTTTTTGGCTTTTATTGCTCTATACCAATAATGGCAACAGGTAGGTACTTGATTTTTTCTCGAAGTCCTTAGTTATATCTATGTCTTCTTTAATATTTAATAATAATATTAAAATAAAACAAAAAATTAAAGGGGGCTTCCATACAAAGACACAATTATGGCCTATTTATGCTCTACAACGGTACGGAACCCTTCGTGCGCGAGACCGACTCGCACTTGACCGATTTTTACTATATTATAATTTATAAGTATACAGGGTGTAATAAGACCACTTCCGATAACTTTGGGGTATGATTATACTACATTTTCTGATTACGAAAATGTATTTTTTTTATTTTATTTTTAATTTTAATTTTTAATTTTTTTATAATTAATACCTTTTAAACATGATAATAAACCACATAGAAAAATAATTTATAATATATTTTTTAATTTTATTATTTTTACTCCATTATGCAATATGCAGCGCCGCAGCGCGCGGTCAACGTTATCGTGTGTACGAAGTACCTACGAACACGAGAACGTTGACCGCGCAATCAGCTGTTAGCACTTAGCTCCGGCCTACGCACGATTCGAAAGGTCGTATGCAACGAATGATGATACACTACGACAGAACACACAGAAACCCTAATGTATGTGGTGTCTTTTCAATTTTAAACCCATGAAGGTCGCCATGACGTGGAACTTATAACTCTGACCTTTGACCTCTTATCTAAGTTACTTGCAGTGTTAAAAGTTTAATAGTAACTCATGTAGAATACTGTAAGCACCTGTCTGTGCACAACTTACTACAGTACTTAATACTTATGGCAAACTTAGAAGTTTGCCATACTGTTGTAAGTACTTGTAACTAGTCTAAGATTATTAGACTACATAGTTACAAAAATTTCATCGTAAATAACGAAACCAATATGCGGATGAACTGTCTATCCGCAATCGTCACTTGTCAATCGAAATTACGGATGATACAAAAAAAAACCTCATACATAAAACTGGCAATTAACTTACGTGAAAAATGTTGAGTTCAAGTGTTCTTACTTCTTTATGCATTTTGAAAATAGTCCTTAACACCAAGCAATAAGACCAGTCACCACCAACAACGTCAAAAACACTTCTCGCTTTAAACGAAATCTATCACACCACAAAGTATTTTAACGCAACTAATTACTAAAATAATAATCAATTAACACTTTTAACGCTTTTGTTCGTACATCGTTTATTCAAACAAGAGCATTACAATTTCACAGATATTGCAATATCATACACACAGAGAAAACAAGAAGCCAGCGGGACCATAACATCGATGGTAGGTACGAAAAGAGTGGCGCGGAGGATCGCGTGAACGAAGAAGCGCGAAAATCGCTGCGCGCCGCTTGCTTGTCTGATTCGCACTGGCCAGCGGACCTCGCGCGGTCGGCGCCTGAGCGGTCCGTGGCGACCGAGGCGCGGGAGGGGAGGTGTTATAGGGATGACAAACAGTGATGCATTAGGGATGTACCCGATTTTTTAAAACCCCGCGCACACAATAACTACTACCACGTATTGATACTTTAATGAAACTTATCACTAACAACAACCTATTACCTCAATGCCCAAATTAGAGGTTATAAATTCAGAAAATTTTATCGGGATAATAGTCAAGTTGCATTCGATAATTTCAATACCTACATTACCGTGATAAAGTGATTGTTATACTTTGGTACGCGTTATGCGTTATACGTATGCGCGTATACGCGTTTACGCATGCAATGAAAATACTTTAATTAAATAACTAATTAATTAAATAACTTTTAATTATTATTGTCGCTATTCTTAACATTGAGTAGGTATTTGTTTTTTTTAGTTTGACTGTAATCATAACATACTCGTATGTAAAACAATAACGATTTATCGATAAAAAATTATCGATAACTCAAAATATGCAGAGGGATACATCCCTATTATTTTACAAAGTTTTTTCTTTAATTTTATTTAGTCTGCTGTAAGCACGCGCCGCGCTGCTGTACTGTGAAGTTTTTGTTTAAGTTTTGTAATTTTACGGATGTTCTGGTCTTATTGCTTGTTTTGTGACATTGATAACTATTTTTTCACGTGATACGTCTGTGAATGTGAATGAACTTTTAATACTCGTAAACCTTTATGGAACGAGGGTGAACATCGTCGTCGATAGACGATAGTGCGGTTTAAACAGTGCAGTAAAAAGTGTTTTTAAAAGAATTGGAATGTCTCCTGTTTACGAGTACTTTTGTTTCGTGTTGAAAATCTCTGCAATCTAGACATTGAGTTAGATGGAGCACAGCTCGAACTGCATTTCATAAAAGCAGACAGCTGATCACAGGTCAGTGAACATGTTATCAAGTATTTTGTCCATAGTAACTGTGTATTGTATTTTTACAACTTGATTCGGATGTGAATTATGATTATTTTTCCTTTTTGGCCGGAAGTAAAAACTGAGTATTTTTGAGAAATAAACCTAAGAAACGGTAATTAATAAATTCTAACATTTTATTAAATCGTGAAAACAATTGTAATTTAATAATCATTACAATATTGATGGTTTATTCACTACCTACGGGCTAGGGCCTAGGGCACACCACGATCAGCTGTTTTGTCTAGCGCAGAGCCGCGCGCGCGGGACTTGGCGCGGGCGGCGCGGGGGGGGGGGGCTGGCGCAGCCCGGGGCTGGCGGGGCTCCACTGGCGCGCGATACTATCGCGCATTTACATCAGCATTAAACATTGTGTGTTGAAAATTTTGACTATTTTAAAAACTGTCGATTTAAAGAAAATTACTTGCACCAATGGATATATCTCATGCCCTATAATAACCCCACGAAGTTATCGGAAGCGGTCTTTTGACACCCTGTATAATACTCGGCTTTATTACAAAATTGACATGTTAATTTTTATTTGATAAGTAGTAAGGGCGCAACAAAATCCAGCAAGACTTACAATCTCAGAGACGTTCTTCTCCCAGGCCATGACGTCTTGGTGTCGTATCTCGAGCTGCGCGGTCGGGATCGAACCCCACACCCCGCTGGGACACGCGTCACCCGACTCCGATACCTGTGGGATTGGTATTATGATGATTGTATTGACAAAAAAATCATTGAACGTTTATTCTAATTTTCCCAATCATTAATTATTGACAGCAGTAGGTGAATCACTGGATTCTGGCGGTGTATTATGTTAACATAGAGGTTCCCAAACTTATTTTGTCTACTACCCACTAAGAACAAATTATGTTTTAGCGTCCCCATTGTTTCAATTTAAAATACATTAAGATGAAATAAATCACCCCCCCAAGCCTCTACACAACGCCCCATTATTTTTGGGTCCCTCACCACCCCCCTTTAGACCTTTAGCGCCCACAAGGGGGCGTTATTGTCCACTTTGGGAAAGGCTGGTTAACAGTCATGTCTATTCAGCAACTGGAAGTTAACATAATATTTTAATCAAGGCATAACATTCAAGAGTATGATTTTCTGTATCAGTAAACAATACTAATACGTCAAAATTAAATATACTCAATGCTATGTTAGGCAGCATCTATATTATACTTTTCTTGGCGACCTCTGTGGCTCAGTGGTGAGCGCGTTAGTAGCTCAAGCCAGGGGGTCGCGGGTTCAAATCCCGCCGACGGAACAAAAAAGTTTTCAATGTTCCCGGGTCTGGATATGTATTAAATATGTGTATGATATAATAAAAATCTTAAATATATGTATAGTATAAAAGTATTAAATATATTTCCGTTGTCTGGTACCTGTAACACAAGTCCTTTAGGTACTTAGCACGGGGCCAGACTGACGTGGTGTGAAGCGTCCATAGATATTATTATTATTATTGGCGAAACATGGCGGTAGCGGTCATTGACTCCCTGTCAAAAACTTGTCATTTTCTATAATATAAACCGCGATTGACAATGAAGTCTCAGATGTTGTCAGGTCAAGCATTGGCTTTGTATAGAAAATTACAAGTTTTTGACAGGGAGTCAATGACCGCTACCGCCATGTTTCGCCGAGTACAGTAATCAGTATAGTGTAAAACACCTTAAATTAGGATTAATCAATTTCTTCACTCTGCTTACTTGGACTAATTACATAAAAATGATATGATATAATATAGAATGTAGATAAATGGCGAGATATTAGTGCTGATAATACCTGCGAAGGCTTCTTTAACTCAGCACCTAAGAACAGCTGCAAATCTAACAGATGAGCTACGTCCTCTGCCGCCACCAATGAAAACGCGCGCCCAGAGCGGCCCGCACGCGCACTGCGACCTGAAAAACAAATCGTATTTAAGGCGGACCCTAGACGATCAATTTTATTGCCCAATATTACAAATTTTTCAATACTATTGACGGTTTAGAATTAATATTGCACATTGCTGCGCCTTTCAATCTTATTGTACCATCATAGAAATTGATTCATAGGCAGTTGACGGACCTACGTCATTTGGTCGGATTATGTCAATTAAATGTAAGTCGTAAGTCGTGATCTGTAGGTTGGGGTTGACATAACTCTACCAAGCTACGTATAACCGCCATCTGCTTATGGATCAACTTTTCTGATAGTACAATAAAATATTGTTCAATATAATGTAGGTTTAGGGGCTGCCTTAAACACCTACAAATAATCTATACTTATTATAAAACAAAGTCGCTTTTTTCCCTCATGTCCCTTTGTTCCCTTTAATCTTTAAAACTACGCAACGGATTTTGATGATTCTTTCAGTGTTAGATAGCCCATTTATCGAGGAAGGTTATAGGCTATATTTTATCACGCTAAGACTAATAGGAGCGAAGAAATAAAGGAAAATGTGGAAAAAACGGGGAAAATTATTTGAAAGGGCTAACTTGAATGCGCTAATCTCAGGAACTGTACTGGTCCGATTTGAAAAATTCTTTCAGTGTTAGATAGCCCATTTATTGAGGAAGGCTATAGGCATAATTTTTTTAGTGGCTATATATTTTATAATACCCGTGCGACGCCGGGGCGTGTCGCTAGTTAATGAATAATTTTGTTATAAACAAAGATATTTTATGAATAAAATAAAGAAGAGTATATTTTATTATAAACAGATTTTTTCGTACCAAATGTTGCCCACAATTTAATCCGAGCAGTGTGCAGCATACGATAATATGAGCACCTTTTATTCTCTCCGTTATTAAAACACTAGCTAGAAACAAATTATCGGACGCATCCATAAGTCGCGGCTGATGGATACGGCTTAACAATGTGCACGGTTCATCCGCGGACGTCAAAGACCTAACCTATATGTATGAAAATGGAAGACGTCCGCAGATGCAAAAACATCCGGCCAGCCAGATTCTGTTCGGACGTCCGAACTCTCAAGGTCGCGTCCGCGACTTATGTCCGACAATATGCACAGTTTAGTGTATTTTGTATTGATCAGATAGAAACAAGCCGCATCCGATGAAAACGTCCGCGGACGTTCGTCCGATAATTTGTTCCCAGCTTTAGAGCTAACACACACACCTTCGCAATTTGAATTGATAAATATAGATAACTCAAATGTGTCTTACCAACTCTGTGTACAAACAACTTAGGTTTGGCTGGGAAGTTGTAGTTTATGACAGTGTCTAGAGATGGAAGATCTAAACCTCTTGCAGCAACATCAGTAACTAGAAGTACTGAACATCTCTTATTTGTGAACTTTCCCAGAGCTATTTTACGTGCAGACGGATCCAGGCCAGAGTATGCGTATGTTGATGATATACCAGCTTGTTGCAATATCTGAAAAAGAAAAAAATAACATTAAAAATCAAGCCAAAAAGAAATGGGCAATTTATATTTTCCAAAATATGATTATGAAGTCATAACTTTAATGTTTTTTCTAATGTAAGTAGTTAAATTAATTATATATTTAGCCTTATTAATTTGATTAAAAATAAAGGCAATTAATGTGCCACAAAAATGGAAAAATTTGATTGATTTTTGGTATTATTAAATTACTAGAGGACTCCCTCGACTCCATTTCGCCAAAATAAGTTGATCACGCGGGAAATATAAATTTACGGAATAAAAAGATTTCTACGTTCTTTCCTGAGACTCAAAGTATAGCTATACCAAATTTTAACACAATCATTTCAGCAGTTTAGGCGGAAGGGGTAACAGACAGACAGACGCACTTCCACATTTATGATATTAGTATGAATTGAAGAGGTAAATTATATTTTACCAAATGCAAATATTCCACATGATGCCTCGTAGCAGCAAATACGACAGCTTGTGGTGTTTCCTTTGTTAGTACTTTATCCAGCAATATCAACAGTGCGGCTGTCTTTAGTTCTGCTCTTGTTGCTATCCAGCCAAGCCACAAAGTTGAAGGTAACTTCCAATCCACATCCAATCTAATCAACACTGGATCACTTAGACCAGCTTTGGCAAACTCTACCAGCATTTTTGGTAATGTTGCCGAGAAGAGCAACGTCTGCCGACTTGATGGCAACCTAGCTACTATTTCACGCAATTGCTCCCCAAAACCAAGTTCAAATAATCTGTCAGCTTCATCAAACACCACAACCTCTGAAAACGAAAATAATTGTCAGGATTTACAAAACATGTTATTGAATAGCCATGTAAAAAATAATACATTTAAAAGTTATATATGCTTTTGTCTCTTAAGTGATATGTCCATCTGTTTCTTGAAAATGTTCATGGAATTTTATTATTGCAGAGAAGTAAAGTTAATCCAGCTATTTGTTATTTCTGTGCAGTAATCACTAAATTAATGGGTTGTTTTCTTTTTATCATCTCCACCAGACGGCGCGACGGTAGACACCAGTTTTGCCCAGTTATGTAGCAATTATTGATGGTATTCCCTGGTATTACCGATAGTTGTCTACCCATACGCCATCTAGTTACTAAAATGGAAGCTGTTTGACAATCAAATTAAAAAGCTAAGAAAATTCCTCATTATTGATGGTATTCCCTGCCGAGCTAGCATACCGTCAGCGGACAAACGGAAGAAACCAAATTTTGACAGTTTTACCGGAAAAACACAGGAGAAAATGTTTCTTTCGTATCTCGATTTCTTCCGCTTTGAAAATCTATATGTCAAGCATGACGACCATTTTTATCCGCTTTTGACATTTACTTTCTTGTTGCTTTCTTGATTCTTTCCTCGAAGAAACTCACGTCTTTTAAGTTTCCATTCACTTCACAGTTCACACTTAATTTTTTCCTTGATTTAGGCATCGGAATTAAATATGGCGCGATATTACCGATATAGAATTAGTTTTTTTAATAAAAAATGCATTAGAAGGCGCGACAGAACCGCAATCCGCAACTTTTCTAATGCTCTAAGTTTGCCAGAAAATGAGTTTCTGGCAAACTATAAAATCAGCAAAGAAATGGTAGAGTATTTGTGCGAGGAGTTAAGGCAGGATCTTGCTCCTCGAACATCTCAAGGACTGCCTGTTTTAGTAAAGGTAAGTTAGGTTTTTCAAAATACCAGTGGACAGTTTAGTGAATAATTATTGTAAGCCACAAATCATTATTGTTTACATTTAGCAACAACAGTTAGTTACTTACTTTTTTCGACCAGTCTGAGAGACAGACATAGTATTATTTAGTTTCAATTTCACTAAAACGATACCTATAAACTTCCAAATTTTATGTAGTACCTATGTGTACCGTATAACTTTGAAGTTTTCGCGCGAATTGTGATGCAGATAACAGAACAGATTAAAAATTGTAGATAACAATTTTTTTTTACGTGAATCAAATAGGTTTTGACTCGTAATTTTACAAATTTTGTCCCATCGCTAGCTTCTTTGACATATCTGTAAAATATTAGAGGAGTTTTGTCGGGAATACGAAAGAGTGACGTTGTATTTTTATATTTATTTCCTAAATTTGTGCTATTTTAAGTTTTAGTAGAGGGTCTACCACTTTTCTAAAACAACTGACTTGACTCGTTGACTTTACCTACTACTTTTTAGACTTTTATTAGACTTTCGACTTGACGATAATCTGGAAAACCGAAAAACTACATAAAAATGTTGTAAACATTTTACGATTTTCTTTCCCCGCCATATTTTACTTGACACTGGCCACGGTTATAAAGCCGAGCGCCATAATAAGAAAAAAAAATTTTGAGTCTGTGGTACGATTACCGTTGCTATGTTCGTTGCTATGGAAAGAGTTTCTTGTCTTTGTCCACTGAAACACGAGTCGATGGGTAGCGCCATGCTCGGGAAAAAGATATGTAGACATGGGAAAGAAACTGCCATTACTTTCTTCCGAAGAATCGACTGGGAAAGGCCGTGCTAGCTATACTGGTATTACCGATAGTTGTGTACCCATACGCCATCTAGTTACTAAAATGGAAGCTGTTTGACAATCAAATTAAAAAGCTAAGAAAATTCCTCATTATTCATGTTTTGTCTTCTGTAGCATAATAATAATCTAAGATGATTATAAAAGCAATTATTATAATTTAATCTCACTTATATTGTCCAACTTGAGGTTCATTTCAATACAGATGTGCAGGAATCGTCCAGGAGTTGCCACAACAATGTCAGGAGTAGTTCCCGACATGACACCAAACTGTTGCTCAATAGACTCTCCACCGAGTATAGCTGCTGACGTGAGGCCAGTAAACTTGCCTAATTCACGAACAAATCGCAATGTCTGAAATAATGTTAAACTTGTTAAAATTTAAATTATTGTAAATATTGTGCAATTGAATATTACTAGCTATTTGACCTAGCTTTGCTCAGAATTCGATAAAACACGAATAAAATGACATTTTCTAAAAATGATTCCTAGCTAGATCGATTTATCGCCCCCGAAACCCCCTATATACTAAATTTCATGAAAATCGTCATATAAGATAAATGTAAAGATTGTTAACCCATCAATTCCCAAGCGGCAACCGGCTGCCGCATAACAATTAAAAATCTATTGTCTGCAATATCCACAATGGAGGTGTTAAAAAGGCTAGTATTATTAATAGATTACTTTCTTCTAGATGGGTAATGACTTAAGCAATTTTCTTTTTAATTTCTTAATTTGTAAAATAAAGCACAGGCCATATTTTTAAACATATTATTGTACTTTACCTGTAGAGCCAACTCTCTTGTGGGAGACAGAATAAGTGCTCGCAAGTTGTTGCCATGTTTTATTTTAGCGTCTGCAGAAAGGAGTCTCTCAAGTATTGGTAACACAAAACATGCAGTTTTACCAGATCCCGTTCGAGCCATAGCAACAACATCTTTGTTTTCTAGTGCTATAGGTATTGTCTGAAATATAAAATATACTATAGAAAATTTTACTTTACTGTACGCACTTCAATTTGTTAACTTGGTGCTACACTTGAATTTACTTTTAACCTGACTGCAGAGAGTATTTTTTAAAATAACCAGTAACATTGATTAATTATTTATAAAGAGTAGCAAGATTTTACCTTCCTTTGAATAGGTGTTGGTTGCTTGTAGCCTCTTTTAGTTATTCCCTTGAGAACTGGGAAACTAAAGCCCATGGATTGAAATCCACCTGAGGCCTTTTTCTTTTTCTTCCCTTGAGTCGCATTTTCAGACTCTTCCTTTACAGGTGCCTCGAAACCAGGTAGGTCGTCAATCACTTTCAGTTTCCCCATACTTATTTATTTATTTAATGGCTATTTACATTTTACATAGAATAATATTGAAAATTCATAATTATTTTAGCACACGTGAAAATCTCCACATTGTTTTGACTTTTGAAATTTGACATAATATTATTGACGGATGTCTTCTTCTTCATCTTCTTTAGAAATGGCCTCCCTTAAGGAATAGCCAGTGTCAGTAATTTGATGAGTTATAAAAAGACTGTTGCCAGTGGTAATAACTTTGCTCTAGAATTATTGGCATTTGTGAAAGTATAAGTGTGAAAAAAGAAACCAAACTAAAAAAAAAAAACATAGGTATGGAGCGAGCTCAAGTTTAAACTCGTCTAATCAATCTCCTTATTATAAATCTGAAACAATACAAAACATACAAAAAGTTAGTTCGTTAGTATTTAAACACACAATTCTACAATTTAATGTTATTATAGTTAATAAAGTTACACAAAAAGGAGTATGAACTAAGGATAAAAGGGAGCGGAAATCAGTAGGACGAGGGATATTAGGGGGTAGAGAATCGTACAGCGAAGACAGACGATTTGGACAGCTGAAGAAAATAATATGTTCTGGAGAACCTTCGTCAAGTCCACACTCACATAAAGACGAGTCTCTTACCCTAATTTTGTTGAGGAAAACAGGAGTACAGGAGTGATCTAAACGCAAACGACATACTGTAGAGGTAACGGACTTTTTAGCTTTCCTGTATTTAAAAATCCAGGGCTTAGCTAGTGCCTGGCTCTGCAGAGAAAAGAAAAATTTACCCTTAACTCTTCCTGACGCAGTCCAATCCGCATTCCAATCAGTCATTAAATGTTCCTTTGCCAATGGAATGAGGTCATTGCTGAAAAGTTTGGAGTATCCAGGACCACCTGTGTTAATGGCTTGTTTTGCATAAAAGTCAGCACTCTCGTTGCCTTTTATACCACAATGGCTGGGAATCCAAACTAGCTCAACCCGGATATTTTGCAAAAAGCATTTAAAGAAAATGTGTCTTATTTTTGTCATAAAAGAATATTTGAATTTGGATCGAAAACTTGATATTGATTGAGATTGATTTGGATCGGAAATTGTGATAAGATAGCTATAGTTTGGAGACTGCGAGGGCATAAAACTACCGAAATATGCACTATCAACGAAAATTTGCCAAAATATTCACTAACGCCTAAAAAGTGCCATTATATTAAGTATGCATATTTTGCATATGCAAGTATGCAAATGCATAATATAATCCGATGTCTAGTGATTACTTATCCTTATCGGCTGCATTATTAATAATTAGGTATTGTGCTGATACGTCTTGATCACCACTTCTCCAATCTCCAGGTTACAGGGCAACTTGTGCAGGATCTTGGGGCACGGTCGGGGAAGTGCCCCCGCCAAGACGAGCTTTCATATACACGCCAGACTCCAGAGGGAAGTTTTTTTGAAGAATTTTAATGAACTAATATTTTATACCAACAACCCCAATATCGATATTTTCCTAAGACATGAGAATAATAATAACAAACTAAGCTAAGGTCTAAGTCCACGAAAATTGAACAGCAGCGAAATAACGCCCGCAACACTATTTCGCCAAAATTTGTTTATCGCACGGGAATCGTACATTTCTCTAAAATAAAAAGTGTCCTAGTGGCTAGTAGTCAGTAGTCCTTATTCTCCATCCCAATTCCCAAACATAAAAAATAGGTTCAGTGGCTTGGGCGTGAAGACGTAACTCATAACTGGCAGACAGACACACTTTGGCGTTTATAATAATATTAGTAATGGTAACTTTACGGTGATATTGTAGAATTGAGCCGATTGCAAAGTACGACGTTCGCGTGCGAAAGGAAAAAAGCGGGTAAAGGTCAATGGCCGAATATCTACTAATACGGCGACTGGACTTTATTAATTAATAGTTAACACTTTTGATTTTCATTAGCTTAATATTATTATCGTAAGAGTTGTTTTAATGCATCTGACTATTCATCATTCTTCATTGATAGTTACACAACATTATAATATTTTCTAGAAATTACTCACCTATTCACTATTGTGATCGGCGATTATCGTTAATTATAAGTCGTTATTGGATTATTATCTGTAAACAGATGATCTAATGTGAAACAATCGCCTATTAAACTACCTAGGCAGCAGCTGTAGCCTGTAGCCGACTGTTTCAATGTTCCTTGTATGTAGTACGTCTAATGATAATAATTATTATTGTGATGACTTTTGAAACATTTAAGGGCCCTTCCACACGACATTTTTTTACGGTCGTTATTATCGATACAAACGCAAATTGAACGCTCAGAAAACGCAAGATAGCACACGCAAGAACCCTAACGAGCTGATTTTTTGTATATTGATAGTTATTAGTTATATAATTTAAGAGTAACAATGTCCTACAAATAAAACAGTCCATATTTTAGGACCATCAATTTTTGTTGAGAAAAAATTTCGTGAGATTTGCTGAGACCCCCCCTCTCCCCAACGTGAGATTAGATGAGATTTGACTCGACCCCATTCCCCCATTAATACCTCACGTAATTTGTGGATGCCCGCTTACAAAAAGGATTGAAATACCACCAAAACATTTCACCGTTTTCGGGCGTAAACTGGCTGGAAATAAGAGGTCATAATTAACCCACCAGATCTAATGTAGAGCCAAGCTTCTGAATCGACGCGGCCTAACTCTATCGACCCTAAAGGTGTGTTTTTGGTGGGATTATTATAATCTCCACCACGATCGTGAAGCTATAGGTACAGCCCCAGATTTATAAAAGGCCGCGCACTATGGGCGCCGGCAGCGCGGTGTCAAGAAAGCCTGAAAGATTTCGTACACGGGGCGCCGCAAATATTATAATAGTGGTCTACTTTCATAAGAAATATATGCCCATAATACAATATAATTCAGTGCCGAATGGCACTGAAGCTTTATTATATTATGGGCAATCAGCAATAATAATAATCTCTAACAATATGACTTTCTATAATCGTATTGGTTCATCATACAGTACCAATTTCGCATTTATAATAATATTAGTATTAAGGGAGAGGAACTAATGCTAGACATTGAACTAATAGATGACACTTATGACAAAAATACCATAAAAATAAGAATTATTCTAATTATTTCTCACCACTGTAAATTTTATAAGCTTCTCAAGCTATCTGTTGAATTGAAAAAATATATTTGAGACGCCTTCGGGAACAAGATTTTAAAATGGGATCAGTTTTCGTAAATAATATGACCGCGTCAACACACGCTCGGCAATTTCTTAGCAAATAGGTTAAGGAAGGCGAAATTTTGCACGTAAGTTTTGAATACATTTATTTGATTTTTTGTAATTTCTATTGATTTCATTGGATTAATGGTCATGTTGTATACACTAATTAATGTTTATTTAAGATTTTTTATCCATTTTCCCTAACAATATAAAGGGTGTCTACTATTAGTTCTTGAAAATGTAAAAAAACCTAATAGATGACATGGATCTCATCTTTGAGTTTTGCAATACATACTCAAATTATTTTGTACTTCTACTGCAAAAATCATCACTATTCTCTGAAAATATAATTCAATTAACAATCTAAGAACTTAGAACTACTGCACCTAAAAATGGACGTGTCTAATATTAGACCTTGTACTGATCTAAAAATCGATTGCTTTAGTTTTTTAGCAGTAAAAAAAAAGAAAAAGGAGAGCTGAGAAAAGAAAGAGGAAAAAGGAGCATGGAGACTAAAGACTGAAAATAAATTTGCTAGGAAAAAAGACGGATTGCACTCCGGGAGTGCCGGCAGAAGTGAAAACTTAATTATTAACGTTGTGCATTTTTTTAACCCATTTTTATGAAAATTGATTAATAAAAAAATCGATTTTTTTAATAAATCGAAACCCTTACAATCGATTAAAATTTTAACCCATTTTTTATGAAAATCGATTTTTAAAACATCGATTTTCATAAAATCGATTTTCAAAAGATCGATTTTTAAAAAATCGTTTTTTTTTAATTAATCGAAACCCTTACAATCGCTTAAATTTTTAACCCAATTTTAATGAAAATCGATTTTTAAAAAATCGATATTTTTAATTAATCGGAACCCTTACAATCGATTAAATTTTTAACTTTTTTTGTGAAAAACGATTATTAAAAAATCGTTTTTTTTAATTAATCAAAACCCTTACAATCGATTAAATTTTTAACCCATTTATTATGAAAAACGATTTAAAAAAAATCGTTTTTAGGGTTCCGTAGTCAATAAGGAACCCTTATAGTTTCGGTCTGTCCGTCCGTCTGTCCGTCTGTCTGTCTGTCTGTCTGTCTGTCCGCGGTTTTACTCAGAGACCTACAAAGCTGTCATTTGGTATGAATACACATATTAATGATAGCAACAAAATATTTTTTATGGTACCTCCCCTACACATCAAGCGGGGATGAAAATTTTTTTCGCGCCCACTCCATTGGTGGGTTGAATAGGTTTTTTAAAAATATTGCGAGTATTTATAGATCATTTTCCGATTTAGGGATCCGTTTGTGAAATATTAAGTTTTAAAGTGGAAAAAATCGTTAGAGTCCAGTGTCCCCCTTCTACCAGCTAAACGGTGGGTTCTGGAAATGTGAAAAAATTCACGGGAGTAGGAAATATGCTGAATTTAAAAGGAAAACTATCACGGCTAAGAAGACTTCATAAGTAATTGAGTAAAAGTCGATCAACTAAAAAAAATGTATTCGGCGAAGTAAAAATGGGACTTTTCGTTTAAATTCCTTTGAAAGTAACTGAGATGATGTTGTTAGTAGTATAAAACACGCTATATAATAAACGTTCATTGACCATATAAAAATTGTCAAAAACTAGCGGTACTACGGAACCCTATACTGCGCGTGGCCCGACACGCACTTGGCCGGTTTTTTTAAATTACTTAATCGAAACCCTTACAATCAATTCGAGTTCGAATTCGAGTTCGAGTTCGACACAAAACACTACTCTTCAACCGTCTTACGGTTTTTCCAAGGTTTTTCGATCAGCACGAGAATCTGACGCGAGTTTCACAGTTTTTACCCATCCCACAAAAGTGCTCAACGCCGCTAAAGAAGTTTTCACTTCAAAAATATGAAAAATAAAAATAAAAGGAAAGATAGTTTCAGCATGGAAGAAGAATGAATAGAATCTGAAGACAACGTGGATAATATTTCTGATGCATGTAGTGACTATGATGAAGTAAATTAAATCTTTTGAAAAATGGCAAATAAAGACCTAATTTAATAGAAAAAAAATATGTAAAATGTAATGTATTGTTCTATGTCAACTATTAGTTCATAATGGTGTCTACTATTAGTGATGTTCGTTTTTTGTGATGTCATCTATTAGTGCTTATGACTAAGTTTACAAAAAGACCAATAATATATTTTTTAATTGATTTGTCAGAGAACAATTATAATAGTTTTATTTTGTAAGAGTTACTGAAGACATGGAAGAAGTTATCAATCCTTTATTTTCATAAATATATGACGGGACTGCTATCCCAGTATTATTAGTGACGTCACTATCATCAACGTTGGAGTATTCCATTTTTAAAATAAACAAATAATAAACTTCACGTTAATCAAAAATTCACTTTTAATTAAATAACATTTACAAAGAATATCAAAATAGTTCACAATAAATTAGATACTAGCTGTCCGAGTGCAGACAAGAGAATGATCCCCTCCGCTGCAATGAGCGGGTTTTTATACAAGTTTGTAGTGGGGCGATCGTAGTGATTCACTTGTTTATGCCAATCGGAACACGTGCAGCGATGACGTAGTTCGTCGCATGATGTTTTGCGCCGATACGACCATTCTGACCGGCAGTGCGCGCTCTGCACTAGCCGTGTTGTTGATGTCTTACCGATGAGTATACCTGTAACAAGTTAATGGTTTTCTTTGACTTTGGTATCTGTGTACCCTAGTTGACTATATTGTAGCCCACCCTGTGGTAGGATATGAGTATAGCGTACACTGTGGTACTTTGTTGCGTACATTGTTGTACTATGTTATTGCGTACACTGTGGTACTTTGTTGCGTACACTGTGGGAATTTGTTGCGTACACTGTGGTACTGTTATTGGTACTCTGTGGTACTATTTTATTGAGTACACTGTGGTACTATGTTTTTGAGTATATGTCGTATGAGTGATTATGAAATTAGATAAAGAAAATAAAACATACCCTGAGTGTTTAAAGCGTTTTCTCCTGGGTTTTCTTATTCAGTCGCATTGGCTTGTGAAGTGGATGGTGTAGGTTCGTCAGCCGATACTGGCGTATTGTCTTCTCCCGCCGATACGGTTAACTGATCTGCAGGTTGAGGTGCTCGGCGAAGTTGATCGTGTGCAACTTTTCGTGGACGTCCTCTACCAACCACCTTTTTCACTAGGTAGCGATCGTTGTCGAGAATTCGTGCTATCTCGTATGGCTCGCTGAACTTTAAATCCAACGAAGTTTGATTTCGAGGATTATTTTTTATGAGGACGTAGTCACCACGCTGAAAATGATTTATCCTCGCTTTCCTTGAATCAAAGCGTATCTTGTCCTGTTCTGCGTTTTGTGTCATCTTTTGATGAACACGATTAGTGAGGGCTTCGATATTAATTGTCTGCTCATCAATGTTCACAAGTGTGAGTAATTCAGGGGGCACGCAATGTTTGCGTTGAGTAAGCAAAGTCAGTGGGGCTACCCCCGTCACGCGATGAGGGGTGCAGTTTAATGCCAACTGGAGTTCTTCAAGCATTGTGTGCCATTCTTCAGTTTCATAGTTTTTGATCATAGTTAGAGCATTCTTTACTGTAGCAACTACGCGTTCTACCTGTCCGTTTGCTCGACTGACACCTGGTGCTATAGCATGAATCTCTATGCCTGTACGATCACAATAGATTTTAAATTCACCCAGAAACTCCCTTCCACCATCGACGATTATTTGTATTGGGGTGCCAAATAAGTGTATTGCACGCTTCAGTGCAGCCAAGGTACCATGTGGATTCTTGTTCGTTGTGTGATATAAGAGCACATATTTTGTAAAAGCATCAACTGTGACAATTACATACTGTTGGTCAGTGGATGTTCCCAATTTGCCAGTTATATCCATGTGCAAAACTTGAAATGCAGTTATTGGTTTTTGGATCGGGTGCATTTGAGCTTGTATTGCACCGGATGTCCCTTTTGATGTTCTGCAGACCACACAGTTATCTACAAATTTTCTAATATTTGTGTTCATGTTATTAAACCAGTAGCTATCCTTAATTTTCTGTAATGTCTTTTCCCAACCTGGGTGTTTCAATGCAGTATGGAACGAGTTTATTAAACTCCATTGAAAGGATTTAGGAACTACTGTGCAATATTTTTGCCCAAAGTTTGGATCCTGAATTATTCGTTTGAGGACATTGTCTTCTAGCACATAATTATTACTGGGGATGTTACTGGTCATACCATCCATAATAGCTCGCAGCGTTTCATCACGTCGTTGTTCAATTTTTAGCCAGTTGAGATCCCTGGTCATTATGTTTACTGTAAGTTCTACTGGGTTCCGACTGAAGTAGTCCGCATGTTGCAGCTGTTGACCCTTACGATATTCAATATCAAAATTATAATTTTGTAGAAATGCCCACCAGCGATGGATTCTAGGGAGCAGATCTTTCTTGTGTTTGGAGGCCTTTAGTGCGTTACAATCGGTTATTACTGTAAACTTTCTTCCATAAAGATATTGCCTGAAATGTTTAATCGCTCGAACCACTGCCAGCGTTTCTAACTCATAAGAGTGATAGCGACTTTCAGTTTCAGTGGTTCTTACGCTCATAAAGGCAACAGCGTGCTGTCGTCCCGCGATTACTTGTACCAGTACTGCACCAAAGCCCAAGCTACTGGCATCTGTGTATAATTGAATTGGTGCTTCTTCTTGGAAAAGTGTTAGTGTAGGAGCTGATGTTAAACACTGAATGACCCCTTCTCTTGCCATTTCATGGCGTTCATTCCACTCCCATTTAGCTCCTGGTTTGGTAAGCTCGTAAAGTGGTATTAATTTTCTTGAAAAATCTGGAATGAACTTCCTAAAGTAACCTGCTAATCCACAGAATTGCCTTACTTGTTTTGGTGTTGTCGGAATTGGTGATTTTACCAGTGCATCTATTTTGCGTGGGCTTGGACGGACTTGTCCATTTGATACCACATTGCCTAAATATTCAATTGAGCGCTTGAAAAAGCTGCATTTATCAGCGTTAATGGAGAAACCAGCATCCTGTAGCGCTATGAGGATGCGTTCAATATTAGATAACCCTTCCGCAACATCTTCGCATTTGCTTAGTACGTCATCAACATAAACTTGAGCTGCATTACCCAATAACGAATTCAGAGCTCTATTAATGCATCGTTGATATACAGAACATGCATTACTTAATCCAAAGGGCATCGTTAAATACTCATACAGCCCATCTGGTGTCACAAAGGCAGTCTTTTCAATTGATGAATCTGCGATAGGTATCTGGTGAAAACCAGCAGCCATGTCAAAGGTCGTGAAGAATTGTCCTTTAGCCAGTTGATCAATTTGATCCGAAATTAATGGTAGTGGATAATGGTCACGAAGCGTGTTAGAGTTGAGCTCCCTATAATCCACACACATGCGGTCATCACCATTCTTCTTTTTCACCAGGATAATGGGACTGGAGTAAGGAGACTTACTTTCCCGAATAATACCATGCTGCATCAATTCCTTCACTATGGTTCGTACCTTTTCTCGTTCTAAAGGACTGAGTCTATATGGTCTTCGTTCTACATACTTATCAGGATTTTTCAAGCGAATTTCCAACTTTCCAGTCTTGACACGAGTTGTTGGGTATCCCCTGATAAACAGGTGTTGATATTTGTTCAATAGCGTTTGTAAGGTTGCGATATCTTCTTCATTCGTGAGATCACAGTCCAATTTATCGAAGATCGGATTCAAGCTTTGAATATGATTGATACTTTGTTGATGCGTTAACGTCGTTCCATTAGAATTTATTGTCATGGTAAGGTTCGTGTTCTTTATTAAGTTCATACCTACCAGTATATCTGTCGTCATTTCATAGTCTGCTATTATATGAAACTGTAGTTCAACGTTGATGTCATCGATGCTCACAATTGTAACTAGAGAAGCTATTGAAAGTACAGGAAATTGTCCAATACCCTTCAGGTAATTTGCAGTTCCAATCCTTTTTCCTGGTAAGTGAGCCGCTATGGACTCTCGTATAAGTGAACATTCAGCTCCACTATCAAAAATTGCCTGAAAAGTCTGTAGCCCTATCTTTACCTTGATAGGAGCTAGCTTTGAGCCAGAAATGAAATTTACATTCGATGATGATATTGAACGTTCTCTCTTGAAGCAGGTTTCAAAAGTATGCCCAGGTTTTCTGCAGAATGAACAGATCGTTTTGTTATTTTCGTTAGTAGTTACCTCCTTGTTAATGCTTTCTGTTTTTGTGTTGTTCCTTTGTTCTGGCTTTGACTCGGTAGGCTTGTAGAAGCATTCACTGGTATTATGATTGGATCTTTTACAGATTCGACAAGGCAAACTTGACGGATTTACATTTGAAAATCGTGGTCGCTTATTTGGGTTTTGATTACTGGAATTCGGTTGAGAACGCTTTGTCGTTCTTATTGATGATGCGACAGATATAAGTTCTGGTACCGTTGTCGCCCTTGCGTTCAAAAGCTCAATCCGGAGCCTTTCATCGCCTATGCATCCAATTACTGCTTCCACAGCATCTTCGTTTGGTAACTTGTCTTTTGTGATTCTCCTCCAAAGAACCCAGGCTCGTGATAAATATTCAGAAATGTCCTTAGAAGAGTCGTAGACATGTTCTCTAAATCTAATTATGTCTCTGGAATAACGGTTTTCCGGTTCGAAAGTTGTTATAAGATTGTTACGTAATTCAGACCATGAAGCTGTGGTCACCATCCAGTCATCAACCCACAACTTTGCTCTTCCCTTAAGCAAGCTGCCAACCTTCATACGTATGTCAAAATCACTGAATTTATAGGCTTCAATGGCTTTGTCAATATGTTGACACCACTCACGTATCCCTACATTAGTATCAGGATCAAATGAAGGTAGGTAAACATCATTGATACGTACTTTCGATTCTTGGGGATTACTCAATCGTTCCGACATCTGCTGCATTACTTGCATCATTTGCAAAATGAATTGTGGCGGCATGTTGTTTACCGGTGCGCTGAACAAATTAAATTGTGATTGTTCTTGTTGCATCGGTATACCATTATTGTTTGAGGTGTGTATTCCAGGTTGCAATTCCCTTGTACCATCAGGTTGTTGAGCGGAAGTGGCAGGTAATCCCACTTCTGATGACGGGACTGCTATCCCAGTATTATTAGTGACGTCACTATCATCAACGTTGGAGTATTCCATTTTTAAAATAAACAAATAATAAACTTCACGTTAATCAAAAATTCACTTTTAATTAAATAACATTTACAAAGAATATCAAAATAGTTCACAATAAATTAGATACTAGCTGTCCGAGTGCAGACAAGAGAATGATCCCCTCCGCTGCAATGAGCGGGTTTTTATACAAGTTTGTAGTGGGGCGATCGTAGTGATTCACTTGTTTATGCCAATCGGAACACGTGCAGCGATGACGTAGTTCGTCGCATGATGTTTTGCGCCGATATATATATTTTATAACATTCAAATGTTGCATGTTTCCTTATAGTGTCTGCCATTAGGTCTTCTCCCTTAGTAGGTATGGATATAATTGGATGGTGTACGTAGAGATCAACTACGATAACATGGCGCGCCCCTCCAAAATTCAAAACGTTTGGAGTGCGATTGTCATGCGCGGTCGGCTAGGATTAGTTGACAAACAAATCTTGGTAACCATAGTGACATTAAGTAAAATATGACGAATAATAATTACTCGTATTTCAAACGTTTTGAATTTTGGAGGGGCGCACCATGTTATCGAAGTTGAACTCTGCCTACGCTACAATCTACATACCCACGTAAATAACTCTATAAGCAAAAGCGTCATTGTATAATTACTTCTACGAGTCTACGCTTTACGTGTTTGATGAGTTCATCTCAATTTCCAATAGCGTTTGTGGCATAAGTACATTATTGTTTTACGGATATCCTGATTTGAGTAAACATTTGACTAAGATTTTCAAGGCGATGACAATAATTTTCTTTAGTCGAAAAGTTTGCTTTATTTTTGTTTATTGTTAGCTTCATGTATATTATTTTTAAAACTAGGTACTGCCCGCCACTTTGTTGCGCCAGGATTTATTTAAGCACGCTAACTAATAGGTACATGAAAACTATCCTGTGTCTTTTACTGGAACTCAAAGTATCTCCACACCTAATTTCACCCGTAATCGGTTCAGTGGTTCCAGCGTTAAGACAGATGGAAGAATAGACAGACTGGCAGACAAACTAAAGTTTCACAATTATGTAATTAGTATTATAAATAAGTAATGCTAGTATCGCCGGAATCCACTAAAGTCTAAGCTATGTTTTATACTTTTACGTGTAAGTATATTATGTACTGTCGAAGAAATTTATTCATAGGCAGTTGACACACCTTCGTCATTTAGGATTATCAATTATGTGAACTTAAGTCGTCACACAGTACACACACACGTCGACAAAACGTGACCAAAATATGAATCAAAGTTCAAACTTCACTGATAGTACTATATACTTCTTTCGGCTCAGACAAAAGGCCACAATCTTCGATCACTAATATACAAGATACACAGTCTCATACAAAACCTCTCGAAAATCTGTCCCCGAGTAATAGAGTTTAATGAAGTATACATTTATCTAAAATCAACCTTAATTATAGTAATTATTAAAGATCTTTTTATAAAACAATGAACATTTGTGTTTACAAAGCAATAAAATTTTTACGTCCGATGCACGCTTCATACTAAATTCAACCATCCGCGTATATGATTTTAGTTCAAATTTGTATAGTGCCAAAAAAAAAATCCAATTTTACGACCGAAATTCGCCGCTGGAACAGGGCGAAGTGAAGTATGAGTGGAGTCGAACTGTTCAAATTTTTTTTGTTGATTGTAATTTGTAATAATTTTAATAGTCCATTTTTTTATTTTTCCGAAGTTTAATGTATAAAGTGAGGAGTAATTATTTTTTACTTGTAATATTATGTTGTTCTAATGTTATGTCTAATTTTATCATTAACCAAAATATACATAAGTGTACATACATTTTCCGATAGGCCACAAAGGACAACTCACATCACCCAACGCCCATACTTTTTAACCTACTTAAAAAATCCTTAATGGGAACTATATTTGATCGAAGATGGGAACATAATATTATTACCACATCTAACTGGATCTCGAGGAAACCTGAAAAAAATCCTCAATAAAAAAATAATAGTAATAGCGACTCCATCAAATGGAACATAAACATAGCTTATAACCCGAACATTTCAAGTGGGCATGATAAACTACGATAAGTACCTTTAGTATGAGTATTCGCAATTGAGATGGTTTATACCTGGTGTTGATTTATCTACAACTTAATTTTAAAACTGTCTTTTGGTGATTTCTTAAAGAAATACCAATATTTACAATACAATTGTAAGAAATATATTAGGATAAAATTAATACTTACCGGAAATATGAAATTCCATCCTTTTTTTGGTTTTAGACGTATGATTTCTACAATTATTAAACGCGCACCGAGGCATGTTTCCCGGCGGAGCGTTCGAGCACTACTAAATCAAAAGTGCACCAGAATGTTGAGTTTGGTGCTCTTTTGGTGAGGTCGTTTTTTGCCGCGGATTGTGTATCTTGTATATTAGTGATCGAAGGCCACAATACAATATTTGCACGTTTTAGCACTTATCTCACTTGTAATACGGGCTATGCCCTTTCTCGAGATTGCACTATTGCGCTACACCTCATATATTCGAGCCTCTCAGAATAAATTAAACTAGAGGTCCTTGCCCTCAAAGGTCAGAGTTCTATTGTCATCGGGTCACTAGTAATATGGCTTCTAAGGGGACACAACTGTACCGTTTACTATAATAATATTATCTAAGAAACGGTACAATACAATACAATAACAATTATTACATCCATACCAACTACAGTGGACCCCCGATAATCCGGCCCCTGTCTAATCCGGCGCCCCCTGTAATCCGACATGACAGAATTATGTTTGACAATCTTTGCTAATATAGATCACGCAAGTTTGAACAGGTCACAACTCGTTCGCGCCACCGCTATTGTGCTCGACGCGTATGCATTGTGTTGGGTATGTTCTAAGGTGATTATAATAGAAAGTTCGTAGGCTCAGATAAATGTTTATTAAAACACTACACAAAAGTCACAATATTATACTTAGCGGCTAGTACAATATATTGCGCGCGGGCACGCTCTACAGATCCTTAAAACATACTGACTTCAAAAGTTAAAACTCTAAAGGAGCATTGTATTTAGCTCCGTGGTGTGAACTTTGCACTCTACATGTTACGACTTACGTCATAACGACCCTTACAATATTCCCCCCTTTTTTTAAATAAAGGTATACAAAAAGAAAATATTAGCACAGTACTAACTGCCATAAATCTGCTAATCAGTAACGACACAATAGTCAATATGTCATGTAACATTTTTACGCAGTAAGTGCAGGTTCACTCTTGAAAAAAAAATCACAAAAAATGGTTGTTATACTTGAAATAGCGGCTCGTGTTCACACTTCACACTTCACTAATGTGTTGGCACTTGGCGGCATTTGTTTGCCTCTTTGTTTAAGTTGTAAAAAGTGTAACAATTAACAAAGGATTGCTATACTGTGACAAAGGAGAGAAACAATAATAAGCTGGCTAATGGCTTACAAATTACAATGCTTACTTATATTAGGTCGTGTTACGAAGTTTAAATTGGGCGTTGTGACAGACGAGAGGTTACAAACAACAGTATTACAATAATATCCCTGTTACAAAGTATATTTAACACTCGGGTACTAACCACAAAAGTAAAAGTAAACGTATACAGTAATCTAACTCTTAACTACACAATACACAATAGAAAAAAAATTTTTAAAGGTTATTAATACTTATATCAATGTATAAAGATAATGTGTTAAGTACATATAAAAATGTTTTTCTCTTAATCTTAGGTACTTACTTAATTAAAATTTTTAGGTGTTAGGTATAAATGTATTACATTAATTGTTAGACTATAATTGTTACATTCAAAAGTCAAAACGAACTGGTCGTCTCACTGTCCGACCACTCCTCGTAATTTTGTTCTGTGGCACGGATCGCATTACCGTGGCGTTACTATTGTTTTCTGAACTCGAATCTAACTCGTTACTAAGTGCTAAATTACCCTTACTATTTTCGCCTAAACTCGAACGTAAATTGTAACTACTTTCACTTTCGATATTTTCCTTTAACAAATATGCAGGTTTTAACCTGTCAATAGAAATATTAACTTCTCTGTTACCTTTCAAAATTTTGTAGACCTTTAAACCCCTATCGAGGACTCGGTAAGGGCCTTCGTATGGAGGTTGTAAAGGCTTACGAACATGGTCAACTCGCAAAAAGATGTGACTACACTCCTTCAAATCCGGATGCACGAATAAAGTTTTAGAACTAGGATGTTTAGTCGATATAGGCCTTAAATCGTTAAGCGTATCGCGTAATTTTTTGACAAAATTATCATCCGAATGAAAATTCTTTGACGTACTATAAAAATCGCTAGGTAAACGTATGGGGTGTCCGTAAGTCATTTCTGCGGTACTAATGCCATTATCGTGTCTAGAAACTGCTCTCAATCCTAACAAAACTGTTGGCAACTCTACAATCCACGATGATGATGATTGCAAACGGGCAGTCAGGGCTGCCTTCAATGATCTATGCCACCGCTCTATTATCCCATTGCTTTGCGGGTGGTAGGCTGTGGTACGTGACTTCTGTATACCCATAATTTTCATGAGTTGAGCGAACAGGCTGCTTTCGAATTGCCTGCCTTGGTCGCTAGTTAACTTTACAGGGCATCCAAACCTTGCAATCCATCCTTCGTAAACTACTTTCGCTACTACCTCAGCTGTTATCTCTTTAACGGGAAATGCTTCCGGCCACCTCGTACGTCTATCTATCATAGTCACAAGATACTTATATCCATCGCTAGTTGTGGAAAGCGGTCCCACAATATCGATGTGGACGTGTTCTAGGCGTTCGCATGTTGGAAATTCTTGAATATCTGAAAATGTGTGTCTACCTATCTTAGCTTTCTGGCACTGCACGCATGCTCTAGTCCATCTACTTACATCCTGATTCATGCCTGGCCAAAAGAATTTATCTTGAACCATCCTGCGAGTACAACGGATGCTAGGGTGGCTCAAGTTATGAATTGATTCGAATGCAATTCTACGAAACGACTCTGGTAGATAAGGTCTAATATTGTCAGTAGACATCTCGCATAACAAAGCTTTGTTGCAAAAGGGAAGCACAACCTTTTTTAAGTGAACGCTACAACTTTTCTTAATAGAAATGTTTAATGGTTCTTTTTCTTGTTCTAATGCTAATTCTTCCCAATTAATAATACTTGGGCAATCTATAGTTTCTATACGCGACAAACTATCGGCTACTACATTCTGTTCTCCTTCAATATGCCTTATATCCGTCGTGAATTCGCTAATAAAAGATAAATGCCTAGTCCTTCTGGGAGATTCTTTCTCAGGATTAACGTTGTTAAAAGCATAACTAAGGGCTTTGTGATCAGTATATACAATTAATTCCCTACCTTCTATCATACCTCGAAAGTGTTTTATCGCTAAATAAATTGCTAATAATTCACGATCGTAGGTAGAATATTTTTGCTGCGCACTAGTCATCTTCTTAGAAAAGTAACCCAATGGTTTCCAACAACTGCCTATACGTTGTTGTAAAACTGCACCTACTGAAAAGTTTGACGCGTCGGTCATAAGTGCATATGGCGCATCGTCGCATGGGTACGATAACGTGACTGCATTCTTGAGTGCTAGCTTACATTGTTCGAATGCATCTTCGGCACTTCCTGTCCATGCTATGAGACTTTTGTCTTTTCTTTTAGAGTTATGCAAATAATTATTTAAAATTGACTGATATCTAACTGCATCTGGAATATGAGAGCGATAAAAATTGATCATCCCTAAAAATCTGCGCAATTCTTCTATAGTTTTAGGTAGAGGGACTTCCATAATTGCTTTAATTTTATCGTCAAGGGGTCTTAAACCTTCTGGCGATACATGATAGCCTAGAAATTCTATTGAAGACTGATTGAAAGAACATTTTTTTAAATTTAACGTGATACCGTACTCTGTAAATTTATCGAATATCTTTTTTAAATGTAATTCATGCATTTCTGCGCTAGTACTCGCTACTAATATATCGTCTATATAATTAAATAAACAAGAATTTTGATTTTGATTTTGACCTTTGTTTTGACTAGTTAAATTGTCTATTCCTTGTAAAACCGTGTGACTCATGAATCTTTGAAACGTCTGAGCTGCGTTTCGCAGTCCGAACGACATTCTCGGAAATTCGTACAAGCCAAAAGGCGTTATGATAGCCGTTTTTTCTACGTCACAAGGGCTTACAGGAATAGCATGATAGGCACGACAAATATCAATTTTAGAAAAGATAATCTTACCTGTCAATAGGTTCGTGAAATCCTGTAGTCTGGGAATCGGATATCTGTCAGGCTTAGTAACCGCATTGAGACGCCTGTAGTCGCCGCATGGGCGAAGCTCGCCGTTCTTCTTTACGACGACATGCAGCGGGCTCGCCCACGGAGATTTAGACGGGCGACAGATGCCCATCTCCTGCATGACCCTAAATTCTTCCTTAACTAACTTATATTTATCTATGGCTAAAGGACGGGCACGCGCATGTACCGGCGGACCTACAGTCTCAATGTGATGAAATATCGAATGTTGGCTACACTCTTTAAACGAAATTGGCCTCGTGATTTCAGGGTAACAGGAAAGTAAATTATATAAAGGATGCGAATCATCTAAAGTCTTAATACTAGGTTGATCACAATTAATTAATGAGCCATTAGTTTTTAAGTTTGTTATGGTGTCTAACAATCTATGCGACTTAATATCTACTAATAAACCATAATGACTCAAAAAATCGGCTCCAAGGATGGGCTGCTTAATATCGGCTACAACAAAAGTCCAACGGAACGCTCGTCTTAAATTTAAGTTTAACTCTAGAGTTCTGAAACCGAACGTTTTAATTTCCGTTCCGTTAGCTGCGTACAACTTATAGTCTAAACTTACGCTATGATCTTTTCGCGAGGATCTGGGTAGCACCGAAACGTTAGCACCGGTGTCCACCAGGAAACGTAAACCACTTTTTGAGTCGGTTACGCACAGGCGGTGAGACTTCATACCGGCACAAACTTCCGCCTCCATTCGCGCCGGAACTAGTTTTCCGCGGTCTGCTTTTTGCTCCAGCTGCACGGCTCGACGCACCGATGGGCTCGCTCCTTGTATCTGAAGTGGTAGCTGCAGAGCCAGTCAGGGCTCGCAGGTGTCCGTCGGTGTGTAGACGACGCAGACTGCCCACGGTACCTCGGACGTGAACGGGAACGGGAACTCGAACGTCCTCTTCTCCAAGGTCGACACGAACGCTGCAACTGCTCGAGCTTCGCCGTCAACTTCGCGATCTCTCTTTCGAGATCGGCAGGTTCTCGACTGCCAGGTGAGGTAGCAGAAGTCATTGATATTACTGCCATGTCGATCGGCCGCATAGTTTCGACGATCTTATCTGCTATCGATGCCAGGTTATCCGGATTTTTGGTATCGGTAGCAGCTAAAACGCCTCGGACAGACGGAGGTAACTGTCTTAGCCATAACATGCACAATGTTTCCGTGCTGATCTTGCCGTTGGCCAAGTCTTTCATACGCCGAAGAAGCTGTGAGGGCTTCTGCTCGCCGAGCTCCATCTCCATGAGCAGCTTTTCAAACTGCCGGCTTTCGCTCTCTTCATAAACAGAAATTAATCTGTCTTTCAGAGCCTGGAACTTATTAGTTTCGGGCGGGTCTCGTAGTAGATCACTGACCTGCTGTATTATTTCTTTGCCCAGTTTTCCGACGACTAGGTTAAATTTCGTCACATCGTTCAGTTTTTGCGTCGCCAAAATAGCCTCGGTGTGCACGAACCACAATCGAGGTTGGTCAGTCCAGAATTCGGCAATCCTACTTGCGATGGTGACCGTCGCCAACTCGTTACTTGTACTCGATGGTGGCACTTGCTGCTTCTCTTGTTGCTGCTCCATATCGAAATTCGAATTTTATTCCGCGCGCACTTAACAGTTTATTTAAAGAAAACACTGAGCCTAATATTCACGTGTCCGGGGTCACCAGTGTTGGGTATGTTCTAAGGTGATTATAATAGAAAGTTCGTAGGCTCAGATAAATGTTTATTAAAACACTACACAAAAGTCACAATATTATACTTAGCGGCTAGTACAATATATTGCGCGCGGGCACGCTCTACAGATCCTTAAAACATACTGACTTCAAAAGTTAAAACTCTAAAGGAGCATTGTATTTAGCTCCGTGGTGTGAACTTTGCACTCTACATGTTACGACTTACGTCATAACGACCCTTACAATTGTTTTACTTAGTTTGAATTTGACTACTAGCCTCCGTCGTGCTCGTGACGCAGATCTGCGCAACGGCTCAAATGGCCGGAACGCAGATCTGCGTCACGGATATCGGAAATTATTTTCGCTAATATAAATCTTATCACAAAGAGTTACGTTGTATTATTGCTTGCATTCTGTTCCCAGTACAATAATCTACGGCAGACAACAGACAATCCTTCAAAATTAGTGGCGCGAAATTTGAAAAATTTGAAAAAAAATTGAAAATTTTCAAATTTAACGGATTTCTCAGAAATTTTCAGTGCTCTCAGTGCTATTAGTGCTCAAATTAGATCTGAGCATAGGCTAGTGATAGCGGTACGGCCTAGCGTACGTTCATTGTTTACTATTTATTAATTGTGTATTAGGTATATGTAGTACCTAGTAATGTCGTCACAAACCCAGAAGCGAAAGCACAAAACGTTGACAATTAAAGAAAAATGTGATATTTTAGATCGTATTCACTACATGATTTTGATTAATAATTCTTGATTATTTTGGTAGATATGTATGTGCATTTATGCTTAATTTTATAATAAAACGTAAGCCCTCAATTGTTATTTAATTTACTAAATTCGACTTACATAAATTAAGTCTGATTTGTACTTCAAAGTACATACATATGTACGTATAATATGTATATAGACTCTCGTCATTAGATATGTAATTTGTCGGATTACAAGGTACTCTTTCGTAAAAAAATCCGGACTATAGGGGTCTTAGGCAGTGCTCTATAATCCGACAAATTCGATAGTCCGACACTGCCCTGCATAATGTTTGCCGGATTACCGGGGGTCCACTGTATATAGGTCTACCAGAATCTGATTGCAAAAAGTGAGAAAGTAAATTGAGTCCACTACCGGGGTAATTGGAATAAAACATTTTGATCCTTTTTAGGGTTCCGTACCCAAAGGGTAAAAACGGGACCCTATTACTGAGGCTTCGATGTCTGTCCGTCTGTCCGTCTGTCAGTCTGTCAATCTGTCCGTCCGTCCGTCCGTCCGTCTGTCTCCAGGCTGTAACTCAAGAACGGTAATAGCTAGAGAGTTGAAATTTTTACAGATTATGTATTTCTGTTGCCGCTATAATAACAAATACTAAAAATAAAATAAATTAAATATTTAAGGGGGGCTCCCATACAATAAACGTAATTTTTCAAACATTTTTTGCTCGGTATCAATGATTACAACAGGTAGGCACTTGAAATTTTCACAAAGGCCTTAATTATTATATGTGTACTTTAATAATTATTAATAATAATATTTTGTGCCAATCCACTCGTCGAGTGAATAGGACGCGTTTAGTGCAATACATTTTTCTGTAATTGCCTACTCGTTATCTGTGTACACTGCGTCGGTGCGCGGTCTCGCGCGACCGCTCGCTTGCGATTTGTTCTATATGAAGTATGAGTGAAGGTTTGCTTGTGAATGAGGATATTATCAATGGAAGCAGGATGGAGGATGAAGACTTAACACAATTTGAAGCAGAGATGATGAACAACGAAGAAGACTTACACAATTTTGACGATGATCAGGGAGACTGGACCTTAAACACAAGGGAAAAAAGACGAAAGATTGATAAAATTGATATTTGTATTTCGCATTCCGAGAAGTTACCAAAACAATTTGCGATGGCCAAGCTTTTCGATTCGGAAAAAATAAGTGGTATAACCAACATAAAGTATGTCAACCCCTTTAAAATAGTAGTCTCTTTCACAGATAAATTATATGCTGAAAAATTGGCCTCCAATCCGTGTCTGAAGGATAAAGGATGGAAAGTTTATAAAACATGGGAGGTCGGAGTGTCATATGGAATCATTCGCGATATTGAATCGGATTTGCCGGATGAAGAGCTATTAGAAGCTATTCAAAGTAAAAATAGCTGTGAAATAATATCTATCAAGAGACTTCAAATGCGAGGTTCAGATCCTGAATCAAAATGGGTTCCGTCTGAATCAGTGCGCATATGTTTCAAGGGGAATTCTCGACCAGCCTTTATTAAAATCTTTGAAGTTCGAGCAAAAGTCGAACCTTTTGTTTTCCCGGTAACTCAATGCGGCCGATGTTGGCGCTTTGGACATCCGACCAGGTTTTGCCCTTCCATAAAAGTTATTTGCCCAAAATGTGGTGATAATCACGAAAACTGCGAGACTACTATTTTCAAATGTGTCAATTGTAAAGAAAACCATATCTCACTAGATAAAACTTGCCCAGTTTACATAAAAGAAAAAAAGATAAGAAGTTTAATGGCGGACTTTAACTGTACCTATCGTCGCGCGTTGACAATGTATGTGCCACCATTCACACCTAGACCTATCACTCCATATGAAAATAACATCGCCAATTCTTCTCCTTACACTCCGATACGACAAAATGAATCTTCAAAAATCATTACATATGCGGAAGTTGCTGCCCAACCCTCTAAAAGAAAACAACGCAATTCTTCGGAGGAAAAAGATATGATGTCATCGTCGGAACCTGACGCCGCAGCGGTCGAAGGGACATCTACAGTCGCTGACGTCGGCGCCACCACCGGACACAGTCCGCGGCCGCGCCGCCGGCGCCTGCAACGCTCGGTTCCGCGCCGTCAACCTGCAAGTATTACAGCCGAACCGATCGACGATTCGAACGATATTACGCCTGATTATAACGAGTGTAATGCTAATGACCAACCCGAGCCCTCTTTGTTGACTAATAAAAGCGAGTCGTTCCAATCGCTGATTACTAAAATCAAGGAGTTGATTTTTTCTAAAAGACTTAATTGGTCTGATAAAATTAAAACAATAATAAAATTATTTGTAGAATGGTGTGTGTCGGCTTTAATAGACAGCATTAGCAATATTAATATAGGCAAAAACATATCTGATTTATTTTTAAGTAGCAATAATGGATAATATTTATAATAAAATTAATATTTTGCAGTGGAATGCGCAGAGTGTTAGACCTAAACGTTTAGAATTTGAACATTTATTATTTAAAGATAAGATACATATCGCCGCAGTTAGTGAAACTTGGTTGAGTCCTGAAAGTGATTTTAGGCTAACTAATTACCGGTTATTCAGGGCCGATAGAAGCGATGCGTACGGCGGTGTTTGCATTATAATACATAAGTCCATTCAAGCTCAGTATTGCCATACGAACCACCCTAATCAGGACATACAGATTTTGCATGTCAAAATTTTTAATTGTAAAAATATTGAGAATGTAGTCGCTGTATATTGTCCTCAATGGGTTTCTACGCGTCGTCAAGATTGGGATATTTTATTTTCGAAATTCCATAGCAGGTCACTGTTTTTGGGAGATTTTAATGGCCATCATTTCACTTGGTCGAGTAAAACCGACCCCAGAGGAGCCCAGATATATGACGCCATAGCTGATAGCAGCCTAATTACCTTAAACGATGGCAGTCACACACGGATTAAGTTAGTAGCAGGTTCACTTCAACAGACTTCACCCGATATATCTTTGGCTTCCTCTGACGTAGCCTGTAATTTGAATTGGCGAGCGTCAAGTGAAATGTTAGGCAGTGATCACGTTGTAATTCTAATTTCTGATGGTTCCCACTATGATCCAATTTTTGACAAGAAGCGCAACTTCAAGCTAGCAAATTGGGAATCGTATAGATCATTCCTTGATTGTAAGCTGTCTAATTTTACTGCATCCGGTGATCCACAAACACTATACGACAATTTTATTCACTATATTAATGATGCGGCTAATAAGTCTATACCTACAAAAAAATTTAACCTAAACCCGACTAACCATTTTATTCCGAAACCATACTGGTCCCCAGTCTTATCTCATTCTGTGGCCAAAAGACGTCTCGCCTTGTCCAAATTTAGAAAAAATCCTACTCCTTCTAATCTAATTATTTTAAACAAATGTGTCAAAGAGTCGCAGAACCTTATTAAACGAGCTTCTAAGAAAAACTGGCAATCCTTCTGCGATGGAATAGATGAGGTCACTTCTGCTACTGACATGTGGAATAAGATGAAGTGGATTAAGGGCAATTTGAACCACGCAGCACACGTAGATGAGAATAAATGCCGAGCGTTACTATTAAATTTATGTCCTCCCTATGTTTTACCTTCTAAACCCAGTTTTAACTCGAGCAATTCTAAATTAGAATCCCCGATTACATTATACGAGCTAGAAAGTTGTATCAAATCGAGTGACACTGCTCCGGGGTGTGATGATATCTCATTCTCGATGATCAAAAATTTACCTAGTGTTGGTAAAAACATTCTTCTCTCTCTGTATAATATTTCATTGTCTACTGGCTTCACACCTGTGCAGTGGAGGGACATACGGGTAGTACCCATACCTAAGCCCGGTCGCGATCCTACTCTTATTTCATCTCTCCGACCTATTAGCTTGATGTCATGCGTCTGTAAAATATTCCACTCTATCCTGAATAAGAGACTGGAATGGTTCTGTGAAAAACAAGGTTTATTTTCGGAAGAAATGGTCGGTTTCAGAAAGTCTAGATCCAGTTTGGAAGGTTTGACGAGATTGGTTTCCAGGATTCAATCCGGTTTCACAAGAAATTTAACTACTGTGGCTTGCTTCCTCGATATCGACAATGCGTATAACAATGTAGATATTAAATCATTACTACTAATTTTAGATCAAATTGGTGTCGGGGCCAGGATTTGTAACTATCTTTGGAACATTCTTAGTGAAAGAAATTTGAAAATAAAATATGGACATACTTATTTATGTAGAAATACTGGCTTAGGTCTAGCACAGGGCGATCCACTGGCTCCTAAGTTATTTAACATGGGAACCCATAAAATTTGTAATTCCATAAAAAATGTATATTTTTCTCAGTATGCCGACGATTTCGCTTTGTATATTTTAAAAAAGTTCATAGATGAAGCTTGTCCCGCTCTCCAGGGTTCATTAGATTTATTAGTTGCATTACTTGGTCAATTAGGCTTAAGCGTATCGTCTTCTAAAAGCAAAATTTGTATATTTAAAAAGGGTAATAACATTACTGATTGTCATATTACAATAGATAGTGTACCATTGCAGGTTGTGGATAATATTAAATACTTGGGTATGTGGTTAGACCGCTCTCTTAGGTGGTCTAAGCACATTAAAGAATTACATGAAAAAGTTAGGAAGTATTTAAATATCTTAAAAGTATTAGCTGGTTCGGGATGGGGAGTCCATCATAAACATTTGAGAAATCTGTATATCTCAATTATTAGAAGTCGCTTGGACTATGGGAGCTTTCTATACGGTAATGCTTGCAATAGTAGATTATACATGTTAGACAAAGTTCAAAATGAATCCATGCGTCTAATTGGCGGTTTTATTAAGAGTACTCCTATCCACGTGATGGAGAGTGAGCTTTGTATAGCCCCGTTGGAAGTACGACGAAATTTTTTGGGTGGAAAATTTTTGATTAAATCGATGGCAATGTCTAATAATGTTACAATTGATGTTGTGAAGGAATTAAATTTGCTCTCATCACGCAGATATTGGAGACGTAAAAATAAACCAATTTTAACTGTTTTGTATTCAAAATTTAAGGATATTCCTATAGATTCTCGGCAAAATTTGGACATGTTCTCTTTAAATTATTGGATTAACAGGTTTGACTTAAGTGGAATAATAAAATATGAATTACCTATTGTCACTAAAGCAAAGAGAAGTTACGACATTACAAAGCTCAACGAGGCCTGCACCTTATATATTGCAAATGAATACGCTAATTATTACAAAATTTATAGCGATGCATCCAAAGAGAATAACACATCTATGGGTTCCGCATTTTTTGATCCTCAAAATGGAGATAATTCTAAGTTTAAAATCTCTTACAACATTTCTATCACTCATCTCGAGTTAATAGCCATTTCGAAGGCCCTAGCTTATGGTAAATCAATAAATTCTGATAAAATTGTTATTTTAACTGACTCCAAAAGTTCTCTGCAACTTTTGGTTCGCTGTACTACATGTGTTGTAAGCCCACCCATAGCCTATGAAATTATAAAATCGATTTTTGATCTTATTTCTAATGGTAGGCAAGTTATTCTCCAATGGATACCATCGCATGTCGGGTTGGCCGGAAATGAGGAAGCAGATGCATTGGCGAGACAAGCTTGTAGTGAGGGTATACCTGTAAACACCTTACCCTTCTTCACCGATTGTTTTTACCTAATTCGGGATTATTGTTACACTCTTTGGAAAGTTAATTTCGATGAGCGATCGGTGGAGAAGGGTATATGGTATAGGACGATGCAGAGTGAACCCTGGAAGAGACCATGGTTTGATAATTGTAAATTAAAGAGGAGCATTTTATGTACAGCTATTAGACTGCGTTCCGGACACATTCCGCTTAATAAATTCGCTTTCATGATGAGAAAGGTTGTTTCACCGCTTTGTTCTGAATGTGGCGTCTTAGAAGATGTGTTACATATTATGGCGGAGTGTGTTCGGAACGAAGATATTCGATACGAAATGTCACTTATTACTGGAGATTTAAAACAACTTGGAGAGTGTAACATTGTTCTGGCATTTCCTCTCTCTGACACAGCTAAAGCACTGTATAAAATTGTGATTACTGGATTTCGTCGTCGTCCAATTGTATAATAATTATTAATTATGTAGTTTATGTAGATGGTCTAACGGAGTGGCGTAGTTCGTAAGAACTGAAACTCCTTAAATAAAGATTAAATAAAAAAAAAAAAAAAATAATAATATTTAAATAAAATAAAAATTCCATACAAAAAACACAATTTTTGGTCTATTTTTGCTCTATAACGGTACGGAACCCTTCGTGCGCGAGTCCGACTCGTACTTGGCCGATTATTTCCCAATAGCGGCTGATTCTGTGTGTGAAACATGCAAATATATAAAATCCAATGATCAATGATATTTTTTTGTAAATCTGCCATCAAAAATTGCCATCAGATCCTGGTAGTAGACCCATAACCTCTTCGAGATTTAACGATTGAACAGATTTAGATGAAATTTGGATAAAGATACGCTGAGAGACGGGACGAACATTGAAAAGTTTTTGTTTGTGGGAAAAATGCACGGTTCTCACGCGATAAACAAAATGAGCGGAACGGACTTTGAGGAAGTCATCTAGTTCGGAATAAATGAACTTTGTAACGTTGTTTGTAACGGAACAATTTTGAAGACCTATTTGCGATGATTTTTGTAGGTTGCGAATTATGGTCGGTGTGGTTACATTATGGACCTCCGTGGTCTAGAGCGCGGCTCTTGACTCGAAAGGTCGTGGGTTCGATTCCCACGTTGGAAACATATTATTTCCAAGTTTGGTTAGGACAATGCAGGCTGATCACCTGATTGTCTGACAAGTGACTCCATGCGTCGGATGGGCATGTAAAAAGTCGGTCCTGCGCCTGATCTCTCGCCAGCCGTGTCGGTCGTCCGTCCCACTGGGTTATGACTTATGAGAGTAAAAGGAATAAAGAGTGCTCTTGTGTAATGCGCACACACTTGGGCACTATAAAATCACTCCTGCGTAACTGGCCTGGTTTCAACGAAACCGGCCAACGTCACCGAAACCGGTGTGGGAGTATTATTATGGACCATTGCACAAATTACAAAAAATAAATGATGTAGAGAATTAGAGATGGTAGAGAAGGTGACCAAAATAATATAATTTCTACCGACCCCACATTTCAATGTTTTATTAACGGGTTGAAAATAACATCAAGTAATAAGCTCATGCTTATTACTTGATGTTATTTTCAACCACGTTGTTTAGTAACATAATGCTTGATTAATAGATTTTATTTTCAACTACTTGCCGGTGCAACAGATAGTGCTGTTCTGACAAATTAGCACCCCATCACACCTCAAAATGTGTCAATTAAGTAGAGCTTCATGTGAAACCGCGTTTTTCTCCACCATATTGTGGTACCTTAATGTCAAATGTAATATATCATTTTATATTATCTTTCGTGGCAAAGTTTCGTGACAAGTTGTTATTGGAGCTCACTTTTGTGTAAAGATAAAAGTTTCTGCAGTCGGTGACCACGCTTTGACCCTCGTAAAGGACACAAATATTTCCTGTTTTCACAGAATGTAGATTAAAACATTCCTTGCCATTCACCTTGAGTTGTTAAACTGCAAACTGTTCGTTGACAAAACCTACAGTTTAATAGAGTTTAAGGTAGACAAAAATAACATTTTTATGTTTTGTAGAGAAACTATTTTAAAGTAACGTGTTAGTGAAAAGGGACAATTTTGTGTTTTTTCACATACTGTAATATATAATACATGTAAAGTGTGTTTGAAACTATTTTATTAGTCTCCTAGGAGTATGAAATGTGTGGTAACTCTGCTTGTGACGTCAGCAACCACCTATGAAGTTCATTGTCACTGTTAAGGCCACCTCGGAGGTCGAGGAGGAATTTCACCCAAAAAAGTGTGAGATGGCAACGAAGTTCATAGAAATTGTATGTGTCAACATGAGGTTTTGTGCCTCGTCTGATGATTTTGGCGATAGGTTAAAGTGTTTAAAATTTTTGTACTTAAATGTGATAATAAGGGCCTTTTTCATCACTTCCTGATAAGTGCTGGATATGCTATCCACTACTTAACTTGACAGATAGAGTATGGAGAATCGGTCAAATAAGTTGTGGATAGCCGGCACTTATCAGGAAGTGGTGAAACAACCCCTTAAAGAATTAGAAGATCTTAAAAGCTATTATAGGTACCTAGTAGGTACCTACGTATTCTTGTCTATCTGTTACTATACTTACTACCTAAGTATAAAGCTATGCACTAAATATATTTTTAGAAACAAAAAGAAAACCTACAAATTGTTGGTTTCAATTGTAGCATGTTTAAACACAATAAACAATTTAAACAATGGACGCAGAACAAATAATTGTTTGACAAAGTTACAGGCGTTTTGTATGGGAAGCTTTACAAAATACGATTAAATTGGTATTGATTTTAATTACAGTAAAAACTCGATTATTCGTCCTTCGATTATCCGGAGTTCAGACTACCATCGAAATATGTATAATATCTATAGATATCTATACTTATAATATTACATGTCCTGACTGACTGACTCACTGATTCATCATCGCTGAGCAAAAACTGTTAAAGTTACAGCCACGAAATTTGGTGAGTAGGTTTGTTTTATTAAGTAGACACCCACTAAGGAAGGAAATTAGAAAATTTTACCCCGAAGGGTCGTCATTTCTTGAGTTAGAAACATGAAACTTTATTTTTGGGTTACTGATAAAAAATGATTGGATACGTGTTTAAGCGTTTTTGGAAATTCTACCCCAAGGGGGTGAAATAGGGGTTGAACGTTTACGTCATTTCTTTGTTATTATACAATGTTAACGCGGACGAAGTCGCGGGAAACAGCTAGTTAGACTATATAATATCTTAAATAGCTGTCCGGAGAACTGCGTGTCACTTATAATATAAACCTTCCCTGGACTTCCACGATTATTGTAAAACTAAAATTAGCCAAATCGGCCCGTCTCCAGACGTTATCAAGTTATAGCGTTACTAACACAATTGAAAATCCATTTTTATAAAATACTAGCTGTCCTGGTGAACTTCGTGTCACTTTAAAACTTTCCCTGGACTTCTACGAATATTTTCAGACTAAAATCAGCCCAATTCGTTCAGCCGTTTTCGAGTTTTAGCGCGACAAACACATTTGACAAACCATTTTTATATATAAGAAGATAGATAGGTAAACATTGATTTTCAGTGTTATTTTTAACAAACATAATATTAATATGTATTATGGACGGTCCACACAGAAGTCGGCTTTCTTCATACAATATCCGATTTTCAATGATTCGAATTCCGAATGTCTAGCGAGTAGCGACAATTAGACCGGTTGATCGAATTCCTACTGTACGTTAGGATTGTAGGTATAGTCTGGATATTACTAGCTTAAGATTGCGAATAAAATTGTCATCCGCTGCAATCAAGTAAAAACTTACCATGCGTGTACGTATTTGAGGACACTAGTCACGTGTCCGATCATGCGATCCTTGAGTGTGTAATTTTTTTGGTCACATCTCACGTGCTCGTGCACGTTTACGAATATTCCTAAATATATATAATAAGTATATAAATGTAATATTCAGACGCTGTTTTGATTCAATACTGATTATTTATTAGTTTACGTCCGCACAGTGAAGTTACTAATCGATACCTCAGCCATATAGTTAAAAAAACGGACGTTCTGGCGTGGTACCAGTTACCATGACTAGCTATAGGTAGCAAAAGCGGCTCTATAGCCATCAGAAAAAGTTGTGGATACAGCCAAGTGCCAAACGAAACTTACAAAGACTTGCAGATTTCTGCAGCTTACATCTAAAATCAATAATACGACTGTCATCAAAACCAGCTTTTAATTTCATATGTTAAAACTAAACTCCCACGTCTCCAAAGATACAAAATATTACATTCCTAGTGTCCCCAAGTGAGTACACCGTCCTTTAATAGGTTTCTGAGACGAAGTTCCAAGACCGGTTATTGCACTTTTGCCGGTAATTGGCACAAAATTATTGCACCCAGACACTCTCGTTAGTCAGTAGACACTCAAAGAAGAACTATCACTAATCACTATAGATCTACTATATACAGGTTGTAACAAAACAATGTGAAAATATTTGAGGGTGTGTACCTAAGTGTCCCGATAATATGAATAAATTATTATTATTTTTAACAAAAAATTAAAACCGACTTCCAAGGTAAAAACAATAATAACATTAATGTGAACTAAAAAGTATTAAATAATTTTTACTATCTAATAGTGCCTTTTTCCGAATTCGGCTAAACCTCAACTATTTCTGTACTCAATCTTCATTATTTTGAAGTCGGTACCAGATAGCTGAAGCTTCAGTCCTCTGACAGTATATTTAAAATTTTGGAACTGGCACCGACTTCAAAATTATGAAGATTGAGTACAGAAATAGTTGAGGTTTAGCCGAATTCGGAAAAAGGCACTATTAGATAGTAAAAATTATTTAATACTTTTTAGTTCACATTAATGTTATTATTGTTTTTACCTTGGAAGTCGGTTTTAATTTTTTGTTAAAAATAATAATAATTTCACTCTTTTTAGTTACACTAGTAGATAAATCTTCGCGTATATTTTACGTATCTTATTACAATTTGTTAAGAGTCACAACTCACACTCACAAAATAATATAATATTATCAGTGAAGTGAACATATTGTGCTAAGTAATTTAACAATTTTAAAGCCGGCTGTACACTCTCGCCGAGACACAGCGAGGCGGCCCGAGTGCGAGAGTGTAATTGGGTGCATTCGCCTCGTCTCGCCTGTCTCGGACCCTCTCGGTCCGTTGTCGGTATTTTGCGCCCGAGACAAAGGGTCTCGCGAGGAAAACGAGCGCACTACTGTACACTCTCGCGTCTTTCAGTACTAGTCCCGCCGTTAGACAGTGTAGAACAGAAAAATAACAATAATAAACGACATTATCAGTCATTATCTCTGAGAAATAAAATTAAATATGATTATAAATCTTTGGATTACAAAGATATCTTTCGATGCATGGTGAATGGTGAATGGTCGTTTTCGTCCATCTTGTCTGAGTTCTTAACTGCGATTGAACTAAGCGAGAATGTACATGATCGCACTCGGGCAAGGGGCACTCGCACGAGACTCTCGCCCGAGAGCTCTCGGCGAGAGTGTACAGCGGGCATAAAATTTCAAGCCCGAAGCGGTCACCGGCGATTGCGATAACAATAGAAAGGCTATTGTGTCTCGTTTTTCCACGATCGAAGGATCTATCAGATAAAAAATTGTACAAACTTGCATAGGATGTAGCGTAGCATAATATTTAATATTATCATAATTATTGACAGCTGTTCTTGTTATCAAGAATTCAAATCGATAGGTACTTAGTGCACCATCTATCGATTAATAAGTATAACTAATTAAAAAGACACTTAATGACTTTGTTTTGTTTAAATGCTCTTTTTAAAATAACTTTATTTTAATTCTATTTGTCTATTAAAATTTTATAAAGTAGTAAGTATTCGATCTGTATATTATAAAGTAGTTAGTAAAGTATTCGATATTCTGTCTTCGCGCGGCGGCGCTGGGCGGCGACCGACGCCGACCGCCGTGTATTAAAAACAAACAGGTGTTGTTAATTGTTATACAGTACATCATTATTATTATTAGTATATCCATACCTATGCCTTGTACTATTATCTATTCTGTGCCATGAGACATTCGTGGCCTTAACACGACGTGGTAATGATGATGATGATGATTATGATGATGAATATGAATTGCATAGTAGTTTATGCTTTCTGTTCTTAAAACAACGCCGAAACTCCCAAACGTGTATCTATAAGGAATCAGGAGTTCTCTCAGCATCATCGAAACCATGGTATACCTTGACCCAATATTTGACTTTTTGGTAGCGTATTCTTAGTACACTTCACATAAAACCAAAATCACCATATGTTTCCATATAAATTTCGAGGAGTTCCCTCGATTACTCATGGATCCCATCATCAGGTCACCACCTTTGTGAAAATGGGACCAAATTGGAGTGAAACCTAATACAACAAAACAAAAATTTCGAAAATCGGTTCACAAACGGCGGAGTAATCGTTGAACATACAAAAATAAAAAAAAAAAAAAAAAAAAAAAAAATATCCACAGCCGAACATATAACCTCCTCGTTTTTTGGAAGTCGGTTAAAGAATGCAGTTTTTAAAAAAAGTTTCTCTATTTAACGCTGCTAATAAATGATCAAATGAACTTACCAAGTGAAGTTCGATCATTATTATATGAGTCGCTTCATTCGAAGATATATAATTAACCAAGTAGTACCTTTGCTTATCTGCTAGGCAATCGCGTTTTTTTTTAAAGACGTATGTGGGTATTTTAAAAATTACTCGCTCCGCGCTCGCTCGCTTACTCGACGTTCCGGCGTGCTTCATTATGTTTAGAGAGAAGTAATGCAAAAAATCTTTCTTTCTTTCTTTGGGTACTGCAGCAAACATAGTTTCGTGCAGACTGGGTGGGAGGGAGATTATATCTTCGAATGAAGCGACTCATATAATAATGATCGAACTTCACTTGGTAAGTTCGTTTGATCATTTATTATATTTCTTCGCTCCATTCTTCGATATATAATTAACCAAGTAGATTTTCAGAGTAACGAAAGAAAGTTTTTTTTTTTACAAAATCCAATAGATTACATTATGAATAGTAGTGATTATAATATATTAAAGAAAAAATTTAACATTATGCCCATAAATTTAATAATAGTCAGTAGAAACGAAACGTAAGAGACCTCTATGGTTTGTGATTCAAATGTTAACAGTTATACTGGGATCATGGTTATTATTTAACTAATTCAGCGAAATTTTGTTCGTCGATAAAATTATGGTTGAGGAAAATAGCGAAAGTATCGGAATCGCTAGTCCTGACTCCTGCCTGTCGAATGTCGTCTTACTAATAGTGTCCAGTATCAATCCCAGTGTCGACACTTGTGTCGACTCCGCGCCGCTCTCGCACAGCACCTGCTTTATCCAGCGGCTAACTGACCGACTGGGAGTTGGCTGTTCTGTGCAGAGCGTTAAGCGTTAGCAATAATAACCCGTACTGTAGCATTATCCTACTTAATATTATCCTATTTAATTTAATCTTGAATAACCATCACATGACATAATAACTTAAATATTATAGATCTTAAACTCTTCTTCTTTTTTTATATAAAAAATAACATCCGATCAGGCTCGGGAGTTTATGACTTTGTAACATAAATTTCGATACCGCTATTTAAAACCTTTTTTTTTACTATTTTTATTTTGCCGAGTTTTATTAGGCAGAAAGTTTTAAGTCAATGATCAGTATTCAGCTATAGGTACAGAGTGCAAGAAAAAACAAATAATTTATAAGTGGATCCCGGGTTCTACACTACTCAGGTATGGGCTAGGATTTTTACAGGAAAGCTTCTTTCAAAAGGCGCTTCACACATTCATCTGAACCAATGTCACCAACCAATAATGTCAACATTGTTCATAAACAATGACAGTGCACGGTGATGGCTGTAGAAGATATTATCGTATTACAGCCATTGTCAAATTGTTTGGCTAAGGTTCCGATGGAGCGGACGAAGATCTCTGTAATAAATCTATTAAGTAATAAGATTGAAGAGAGCATATTTTATCTAAAATCTAAGTTGAAGAAAAGTATTTTAGAATAAATTTTAAGGAGTCTACTGCTTTAACTAGTTCCGGCTCTGTGGTCGTCGATAATGTGATTATTGCACATTAATATGATTGAAAGTCGAGAATATTGTGTTCTCGGTCCCCCAAGCTGAATATTTTAACAATTATTATTCAAGAATAAGTGTGAATCTGTTATCGTATTTATCATTGCATATTTTATTTAGTATTAAATATTTTAATCGCTGAAAGCCAGTTGCATTCCGCGGTGGGAGTCAGGATTCAGGAATCAGGATATGAAGGTGTCAAAACACCTATCAGTTGAGCTAGCTCACGAATAGTACTGATTTAATTTATTTTATTATATTTATAATTTTATTCCGTTTTTAATAGGCATATATTATTATAAAATATATCTAATATATAAAACTCCCGCGTCACGGTGTGCGTGGTTGAGCTCCTCCGAAACGGCTCGCCCGATTTTCGTAAATCTTAGCAAATATATCGGCTAGGGTTGAGAATTTATATTGATGAGTGTATTATTTACTTGAATAAATAATAGTAAACTGCCAAAGCTCGAGACCGACGGCGACCATTGTTTGTGTGACGGGATAGCAATCATGGACTTTGCCATGGTGACATACATCTATATTAATTCTATATGCAATAACATAGCGTCACTTTACCACATGTATGCCGACGACCTTCAAATATATTCGCATGCTACTTTAGATAATCTAATTTCAGCTATTTCGAATCTAAATCAAGACCTATCGAAGATATTTGACTGGTCAACAAGCCATGGTTTGCAACTCAATCCTGCAAAAACACAAGCTATTGTTATTGGCAGCCAAGGCATTTTAAAAAGAATAAGTTTTTCGGATCTGCCTCCTATTACGTTGAACAACGTCACAATAAACTACTCTGAGACAGTTAAAAATTTAGGGGTTATTTTTGACACAACATTGTCTTGGTCGAGCCAGATAAATTATGTCTGCAAAAGAGTTTTCGCAGCATCCGCTTCATTAAAACGCCTCAAAAACTTTTTGCCCATTCCGACTAAAGTAATGCTTGCACAGACTTTACTCCTTTCCATTGTCGACTATGCTGACGTCAGTTATATCAATTTGACAGAAGAACAATTAAATAAACTCGAACGCATGCAAAACCTATGCATTCGATTTATTTTTGGGTTGCGGAAGTTCGACCATGTCTCGGAACATAGATCGATTTTGAAGTGGCTACCTATTCGTTTACGCAGGAATGCTCATGTGCTACATCTACTGTATAATATACTTTTTGACCCTATGGCTCCCCCTTATCTAAAGCAAATGTTTACTTTTTCTGACAAAGACAACGCGCGTTTTGCTTTCAAATTAAATGTCCCTGTCCAAAAGACAAAATTTTTTGGTAACTCCTTTTCGGCCCACGCAGTGCGCTTATGGAACTCTTTACCTAATCATGTAAGACAGTCAGAAAACCTAAATGCATTTAAAAGACAACTTAAAAATTATTATCTGACTAAATCACTGAACATTAATGACACGGACGGAACATTGTTCAGCCTCGTTAATCATTAGATTTTAAACCATTAGTAGTAGGTAATTGATAGTTTTTCATCGTGTTCTTTCGCTTTTATTGTTTTGTGTGTGTGCTTATTAGCTTTTGTTTGTTATGCACATTATGCATCCACTCGTTTTTAAGTTATCAAATATCAATGTACTAGTCGTAAGATGGTTGCCTGGAAGATATCGCTAGTTAGCGATAAGGCCGCCAGAATTGTGTTGTCTTTTTCTGCTTTTACTGTTATTTCTGTATAATTTTGTGGAATGCAATAAAGTATATTATTATTATTATTATCTCGGAGTCACCTCAACAAAACAATAATATGGGCAAAATACTTTATATGGCAAAACAACGTTTGCCGGGACAGCTAGTTATGTTATAATTATATATATTATAAACATTAAGACTTAAATATTTACATATTTGTTGTGGATTTAATACAACTATGGCACTATTAACCATAAATCGTTAACAAAAAAGGGGTACCTGAGGCTGAAAAATTCTCGCCTAGAACAGTCTAGTAGTGATAACGCTTCAACTCCCGTAAGGCCCAAGTGGGCCACGATAACAATAGAAAGGCGTTGTGTCTTGTTTTTCCGCGATCGAAGGAATAAAGCCTACGCCTGGTCTAGTTTCCTTCTTTATATTTTTTGTGAAAAAAAAAATGTTAGCGCATCGGATAGTGTGTACGTCAAGACTTAAGGCTCTTAATTCGTAAATTAAAATCTTTCGATCGACTAGTGAGTTACTAGGAACCAAGAAGTAGGCTCTTAAATCTATTTTTGCTAGATAGCTTTTAGGTATTGGCTTGCAGGCCTTAAAGGTTAATTTTCCAAATTAACATATTGTAATTTCGAAATAAACTTACGAAGTGGTTTCAAATTTAAAATAATTCAAAAATTGTATTTATAAAATATAATACAATATTTTTCGCCGCTTTGTTTGGGGAAAAGAAAATCTTTGAAATAAGGTGGGGGTACACAAAGATATAGTTTTAAATTCTAATAATTTATTGATGTCATGATGTATAAGGGCGATTCCATTATCGCGGGTGCAACAGTTTGACATACTTAAAGCTTCCTACAGGCAAAATGAAGCATATTTATTAATCAAATATCCCGTGAAGGGATACATTTTAACTAGTTTAACAATGATTTATAAATGAAAACCTTCATCGAATGTATGAAGGGCCACAAACAGGTCTGCAGTGCCATCGCGGGTGCAACTAATTTGAACCTCCATTAAGAACTGTGATGAGTTCATATCTGAGTACTGGTTATTGCGAAACTTTTACATAATAACTTGCATATATTTCAAAAGAGCATAAAACAAAGAAACTATGTAACAAGATAAAAGTAATTGTAGTAATAAGTACTAGAAATTATTAACCATTTCTACGATCGCGGGTGCAACATCAAAATTTTGAAATCTCTTAAAGGTGGATTAAATCGTAATTTTCTAACAAATTTTAAAATTTTCGATATGGAATTATACTAGTAATTTGTAATAAAACTGCACAAAATTGTAGTTTTTTTAAATTTTCAGTTGTTTATTGGCCTGACAAAATTAATCGTCTAAATCACTAAAAACGGTGGAATAGTGTAATTTATACAAAAGATTTCGACGTATTGCTGTATAACTATACCACGACTAAGCATTAATTTGAAATATATGCTATTTTTATTTAAGAATATGGGAAAAAACATCGCGTCCCTTAGATGATATTGCTTGAAAACGCTCTAAACTATTGGAATTTCATTTTTTACCAATAAAAGTTGTTTTCTTAGTAAATACATAAATCTTCTTATGTATATTCTAATTGAAAAATGTAACTAATAACACATTTTAAAAATTCTCGTCAATTCTCTCTGTAGCGGAATGGCCCTAATATATTAAGCCAGTGGTCCCCAACCTGTTTTTGTTTTTGGAACGAAGTTCCCAATTTTTTTTATTTTTTGTTTTTCATGCGGGCCGCAAACATTTTTGGTGTTGGTGTCGCGGGCCGCAATAAACATTTTTAGGTTTAAAAAATAACGTTATTCAAAATTAACGATTTATAAGTGAAAAAGACTTTCACGTTGACTGTATAATATTTTGCCCGTGGGCGTGAATTTAAAAATGGTTTTACATCACGCGGGCTACAAATAAAGTCCCGGTGGCCCGTATGCGGTCCGCGGGTCGCTTGTTGTGGATAGCTGTATAAAGCGCACAATAATTATAACAGTAACATCTATAAAATATATACAAAAATAACTGTCAGCACTACTGCTGCGGTGTTGAGTGTTTAGTCGCCTCAACGCTCTTCAAACTCGAAGAGGGCTTACTGTAGTGGTGCAGTACTAGCGGCACTGCACCGCTAATAATATCGGTCTGATATTGAGACAAGACTTATCGAGTCTGAGTGTTATAGGTTTCCGTTACGAAGTTGTCTTACGTAACCAGTAGCTTATTTTAATCGTTTTTGGGATCATTTAAAACCATGATCTGGCGGATCCAACAAGGGTTCCTAACGTCCGTAGGAGCCCTGGATCTATCCGGATCTGGTCCGGTTCTATCGGTACCGGTACTCAGAATCGACCTTTAGCACCTGGTTTAGGAGTGGGAAAGCTTCGGGTTCATTCGTAACCGGATCGACCCGTATATTGATCACTTTAAGTGATATTTCCCCAATTGTCTGGTCTTAGTGACCTAAAAAAATAAATATTGGGGTAGCTCGTTATAATCGACTTATTTGTCGATAAAATTAGTTACAAAAAATATTGAGGGTAGTAACAATCACGTTACGTAAATATTAAGTAAGTTTCGTTATACACTCGCGGTGTATCCCGAGTCCCAACATTGGTGCAAGTTTTATTTAATTATAATAATTATAATATACCGGCGGACATAGTAAATTATAATCGTAGTTCTATATTTAGAACAAAAGGATCGCGCGGGACGCGCAAAGGTTGTTAACTGATGAGACTCGCAGTCAATCTAGTTATTAGCTCGAAATAGCTGTTCTTTATAAAACGGCAAAAATATTAATATTATAATAATAATTATGTAGTTCTATTTATAGAACAAAGAGCGCGCGAAAACACGCGGTAGTTGCTAATTTTTATTTTTAAAACATTGTCGGAGACTCCTAGTCAATCCATACAATATTATGTTGATTTAAAAAATATCAATATATATTAAATTTAAATATTAATTAACTCGCAGTTAATCCTCTCAAACCTGCCAACATATTATACTTCTATTTTTAGATAAAACATCTTCAGAGACTCGCAGTCAATTCCGATGCATATAAATTGTGTTTAGAGACCCGCGGTCAATCCACACATTATGGCGGTTTATAAAATAACTTAATATATTTAAACACTTGTAGAAATTAACTTGCAGTTATTTCCCCCAATCGGGCAAACATGTAGTTCTATTTATAGAATAAGTAAAACATCGTCAGAGATCCGCAATCAATTCCGATGCATATAGAATAAAGATTGTGTAAAAGGACTCGCGGTCCAAACACACTGTACTTATTGACTCACAGTCGCAGTACATGCTGGTTGATTAAATAATTGCAGTAATCACCTGCAGTTGTTTCCCCCAATCCGGCAAACATATAGTTCTATAATTCTATTTATAAAACAGATAAGGCATACATAATATTATAGATTGTGTATAAAGACTCGCAGTCCCAACACATTGTACGTTTATTGACTCGCGGTCGCAGTACAAGCCGGCTAGTATTGAATATAATATGGCTCGTCTAGGCCTCGGTAGTGCCTGCCCTTTATTTAAGTATTTAATAGTACTTACATATTGTATTTTCTTGTTACACGATAAAATAACATTGACTTTAGTTACTTACAACACTGACACAATCATCTTAGTAATAATAACCAGCTGCGCTTTGGCATGGTTACTAGGTATACGTGTTCGCGTTGCCTCGCGTTAACAAAGAGTGAAGCACGCCGGAACGTCGAGTAAGTGAGCGAGCGCGGAGCGAGTAATTTTTAAAATACCCACATACGTCATAAAAAAAAATGCGATTGCCTAGCAGATAAGCAAAGGTACTACTACTACTACTTGGTTAATTATATATCGAAGAATGAAGCGAAGAAATATAATTATTATTCTTTCAGAAAAAACTTGACTTACACATTGCGTCATGACTCATGACTGATGAGTCTTAAATAAAAAAAATAATAATAAATACAAAAAGAAAATAATATTTTAGAATATTTTAAATCAAATGTTTTTAGAACGTCCTACGTTAATTTTGTTACACTCTGTATATAGTCCGGTCATTTTAGACATAAAAATAGTGATCAAATAAAGAAAATTCCGACAGAGCCAAATCTTCGTAGAGACCTTAGGTTTACCACAAGGAATAAAGTGTCAAAAGTCCCCATCAGTCCCATGTGAGCTTAGGGACTTATTCGGGGCCCAAGGTAAAAAATTTAGGTTTTTTGGATTTTTCTCGAAAACGGTAAGTTTTATCGAAAAAGTACCTCAGAGCAAAGTTGTAGATCTTAAAATTTTCTATAAAAATGGTCCCTATGATTTTTTCTCTAAGACCCACTATTTCCCAGATATTACGCTTGTAAGAATCACCTTCTACATAATATGCACACATTTCCACACCACCTGTGAGGTAGTGTACTCGGCGCGTTTTTTTAAACGTGGTATCCCCGGTAGGCCTATTCCACGAACCTTTATGACGTTATTTTCAGGAACAATAATTATTTAATAGTATGAAGATTATTGATATGGGTTACTGAGTTTAACTGTCGTTTTAACTTTTTTTTTATTACTTTAATCTGACTCATACTCTTCATATTCAACTTCAACAATCATGTTTTCTTTAATTTCTTCTTGTTCTTCTTCTTCTCCTTCCTGTTGATGAACGCTTGTTGAAGTTGTCTCTTCATTAAAATCACATGAATTTTCCTCTCTTGTATTTAATTGAACATTTGAGCAAGAGACACCTTGGCAATTGGTACACGCTGGAGAACACTGCAACCCTACTTTTTTACAGCCACATTTGACACTACAACCTTTCTTGCAATTGCAAAAAATAGTGTTAAGAAGTTTTTCTGGAGCAGGGGGCAGTAAAGTTCGAATCGGTTCCAAAGTATTATTTATCAATTTCCAACCCCAGTCTTCAGGGTTCAGTTCATTGCCTTGCCATGTCTGAACTTGATAGTATACTCGAAACCACCAAATGGCGGACCGCGGTCCGCATCCGGACCGCCGACCCTTTGTATGCGGACCAAGCATTTTCGAAGGTGAACTTCGTTAAGTAGCCCGCAAACGATCAAACATCAAACACGTCAAACACGTAGTAAAATCCAAATTTTCTTCAAACACGTCAAACACGTAATTTGTACGTGTTTGACATGTTTGATGTTTGATCGTTTGCGGGCTACTTTAAAAATAAATTTCAGTCTTGACTTACTGATGAACATCCTGGATTTAATTTCAATAGCTTGCATCAATTTCACTCCAAGCAAGCAATAAAATTATCACTTTTCTTATTGATATGTAAATAAATACCTTTGTAATTTCCATAATTACCTTTGTTTCATATTTTTTTTTTATTATAAAATGTGCGGACCGCGAAGGTCATTTCTTTTCTTAAAATGGACCCCGAGCGAAACTAATTGGTGACCCCTGCCGGTAGCCGGTTTTTGCCGCCTTCGGGCGACAGAGTGGCGCCGTTGCGAGTGCGTGTAGTGACCAAGCTGTACTGAATTAGGTTGGGATAAAATATGTTATGGTAAAAAAAATATCACCCTATTTTTTGTGGTTTAATGGACTCTCCTTATGACACCTAAGCCCCAAAAAAAATTTGGCAGGTAGGTTTAATTGCACCCGGTATACGTGGCATATGTGTGCATACTATGTAGAACGTGATTCTTACAAGCGTAATATCTGGGAAATAGTGGGTCTTAGAGAAAAAATCAAAGGGACCATTTTTATAGAAAATTTTAAGATCTACAACTTTGCTCTGAAGTAATTTTTCGATAAAACTTACCGTTTTCGAGAAAAATCCAAAAAACCTAAAATTTTTACCTTGGGCCCCGAATAAGTCCCTAAGCTCACATGGGACTGATGGGGACTTTTGACACTTTATTCCTTGTGGTAAACCTAAGGTCTCTACGAAGATTTGGCTCTGTCGGAATTTTCTTTATTTCAATTGTCTAAAATGACCGGACTAATAGTAATCGGCGATTAATTTTCAGAGACGGTGAAATTGGAGCTTATTCTCTTCGATACAATAAATTGCTCATCAATTAATGCCTGAGAAATTATTAAGGAAGCCTTATCTGCCCTATAAGCCAAGGGCTCAGACTTCTTATTTAAGGCGACGACTTGATAATTTGGCTGTAGCGATATCGATTTTTCTCAGCAATGACTAAAGCTAAGAAATTTAAGTTCATTGTCAGTATTCATCATGTCTTTGTCTTTGAATTACCCATAGCATAACACGATTGGTCAACTTTTATAGCAGAGGATAATCAATCAAGTAGACCTTTGTAAAAAAGGGATTCCTATTTTGCCAATAGAGGAGAGTGGTTTAAGCTTCCAAAAGTACATAGATTGGTTCAAGCATACACTTTAATAATTTGCCCATAGCTTATATTATGATATGTATTTATGGTTTTTAAATTACGCGACAAAAACCATTTTGTCGCTACGCCTTTTCCATTTTTTGCTGTTCCATTGCTTGTTTTCTATGAGAGGCCGGGCCGGCCGCTCATAGAAAACGAGCAATCTTAAACATATCCAGCGCGGTTTTTTACTTTATCGCGGCGTCACCAAGCATGATGATATTAGCGAAGGACGAATCAAATTCTTATTCATTTAAGCTAATCAGGGAAAATTCGGACACAGGGTAAGTCTGGATAATTCAACTTATCACTAAATTAGTCAGTGTTTTTTTTGCCTCTACGGGCATAATTTTATATTATACTAGCGACCCGCCCCGGCGTCGCGCGGGAATAAAATATATAGCCACTGAAAAAAATATGCATATAGCCTTCCTCAATAAATGGGCTATCTACCACTGAAAGAATTTTTCAAATCGGACCAGTAGTTCCTGAGATTAGCGCATTCAAGTTAGCCCTTTCAAATAATTTTCCCCGTTTTTTCCACATTTTCCTCTATTTCTTCGCTCCTATTAGTCTTAGCGTGATAAAATATAGCTTATAACTTTCCTCGATAAATGGGCTATCTAACACTGAAAGAATCATCAAAATCCGTTGCGTAATTTTAAAGATTAAAGGGAACAAAGGGACAAGAGGGAAAAAAAGTGACTTTGTTTTATAATAAGTATAGAATAGACGCCATAGTGCACTGCAACCGCGAACTGTAGTACCGTACCGCAACTGTAGTTTAATTAAAATCCGGACTTACCCGGTGTCCGAAATTACCTACCCTGATTAACTATAATATTAAGTTCATAATTAATAAATATTATTTAATGTATAAATATTAAATATTGGATGTCACTGCAAATATGCGTCCGGAACTGAATGTTTCCTTACGATAAAAATGATATTATAGCCGATATATCCTTTCCCGTAGTGTACTGTGTACCCATTAATATATATATATATATATATATATATATATATATATATATATATATATATATATATATATATATATATATATATATATATATATATATATATATATATAATTAAAAATATGAAACTTGATCAAAAGCGGTCCATTGGTTTCAATGCTACGAAACCACGGACAGACACACACAAAGAGTGACAAGTTAAACTTTCAACTGCCCATTTTTCGTTAGGAGGTTAAAAGAGTGATAACCTAATACAGGTACATTAGGTTTCACATTACCTTCAAATATTTAGTTGAATCTGAAGATTCAAAGCATTGAACTAAACAAGTTTAAAGATAAGCCCTTCGTATCACAAAGGATACGCGCTAAATCTTAAGCTTAGTCTACTCATATTCAAACTGCTATAATCCCGCCTATCCTATTAACTTATCGTAACTATCTATCAGAATTTGGATTATTATATTTCAAAGTTACAAGAGTCATTAGCCTCCAAAGTCTAAACGAGCTTAAAATTATTGTCTAATAGCAGTTTACCCATCTTACGAAATAATATTGTAAAGGTTATTGACTTTTCAGTAACATCAGCTATTAAAAATTAAAATATTTTCTTATATCCAATTTTATAATAATTGGATGGATTGGATAACTGGATTGGCATATATTGCGTCAAATTATAATTTATAGCAAATGCAAAAGCATGTTAGCTTATTAAATTATAATTATATCATATTTTGTCAGTCTGTTACCCCTTTACGTTTAAACAGACAAGCCTTTGATGATGAAGCGAATGCAGATACTTTGAGTCTCGGCCCTCGGGAAAGGACATTAAGGTCATTTTGTCGAAATATTTACATATCATCTAAATTCTATTATAAGAATAAAGTCGGTTAAATACTACAAAAAGTTACCTTGACCTAACGATTTTTAACTCTTGTATAACTGGTTTACAAATAGACAAAACACTAGTCCTGACTCCTGACCTAACTTATTTCATTAACAAAACGGTCAGTTTCATTAGGAAATATTACGCAAAGGTCGATGCAGAGGGTGCCGTTTACAGTAAACAATCCAGTATGTTTTGCACGTCATGTCAGAATGTTCACAGAAACGCAAACGTTGTCCAACGACGAACAAAATGTTTTGTTTCCTGTCTATGCTCGTGCTGCCTCTAGCGTGAAAATATTGCGTGGTGGTGGTGGATGAGTAAGGTAAGTAACATGAAAAAACTTCCCGTTTTTTCGCTTAAATGGAGGCTTTAGGGCCGGAACAATTATTTGAAATAGAAAAACTATGGAACATATATGTAGACAGATATATTAGCTAGGTTATGAAGTAGATAAATTACAAGTTTTATTAAAATAATTAAGGAAAAAATGAGTTATTGTCCGTATGTTACGAAATGTTACTTGTTCGATTCTTCCACTCACGTCTTCAATTATTATCTTCTTTAAACGAGCAAATGTCATTTTATTCGTGTTTTATCGAATACCGAGCAAAGCTCGGTCAAATAGTTAGTTGTGATAAAAAGCGATGATTGGCCGATATTATAACTGAATTTTTTTTGTTATTATACGCCTCTACAATTTAGAGGGTTTTTTTCTAGAGGCTCTAACTCTAGACTTAGAGCTTAGTAGGTTTTGTTTGCCCTCACTGGGTTGTTTTAAGTGAGGGCAAACAAGATCTACTAAGCTCTAGAGTTAGAGCCTGTAGAAAAAACCCTCTAAATTGTAGAGTAAGTATAACTAAAATAAGTTTTTAGTTTTAGTTTAACAACCCAGTTACGACCCTATGATTCCGTTAAGCTTGGCAAAAAGTTCCTGTCGCATGTAAAATTGTTACTCAAGAGTTTAAAATGGTAAGGTCAAGGTAACTTTCTGTTAGATTTTTTTTATAATTTCTACGAAGAATCAACTAACAGTGAATTTAATAAAAAACTAGTTGTCCCGGCAAACGTTGTTTTGCCATTTAAAGTATTTCTACTTCATCAGTTGATACAAAATCTTACCCCCTCTTTTGTCCCCTAAGTTCGTTGGGGGGAAAAATTTTATACACAAGATGTTAAGTTGGAAAAAACAGTTAATAATATGAAGTAAGTCCATTAAAGAAAAAAGTTTGATACAAAATCTGACCCCCTCTTTGCTCCCCTTAGAGGGGTGGGTGGGTGTGATTTTTATACACCAGATTTTGAGTTGGAAGAAGACAAATATATCTGCGAAAACCGTATGCAAATCGGATCAGTACTTTTCGTGTTAAAGCAAAAGTCTTATACAAAATCTGACCCCCTCTTTCGTCCCTTTAGAAGGGCGGGGGGAACCTTTTTTTTAAACAAGATGTTAATTTGGAAGAAGGCAAATATATCTGCGAAAACCGCATTCATATCGGATCAGTAGTTTTCGTGTGATAGTGGAATAAACATACAGACAGATAGACAGACAGACAGACAAAAAACTTACCACATTTTTGGCTTCTATAGCGATGTAATAACACCCCCGCTAATTATTTTTTGAATATCTTTAATGTACAGAATTTTCATTTCTACAGTTTTATTATACCTATGTATAGACAAATAAAATAATTAAAATAAAAGAATAATAAATAAAAAATAAAAATAACATTATATGCACTTATTTCATAATAATTATGTCCACCAATATTTCAAGACTAAAATGATGCAAATCGGTTCATCCGTTCTTGAGTTTTAGCGAGACAAAAACATGTAAGTCTGAACGTCTCTAATCTGCTATTTTCTATGAGACACCAAAAAAACAGATGGGCTCTTTGACAAAAAATATAACATTAATTAATCACCCAACATCATATTAAAACTAGCTGTCCCGGCAAACGTTTCTTTGCCATATTAAGTATAATATAAAGTATTTTTTTTAATATGATCGCAGCGCTAACTTTCGGGACAGACTAAAATTAAAATTCGAATTCGAATATTATTTAAAATTTGACACTGCTATGGTAGCGCCGTCTGTCGGATCCAATGTAAAACATTCCAAAATCAACAACTACTAATAAATTAAAAATTAAAAAAAACATTGTCCAGCGGACCATTCCCAGATCCCCTTGAACACACACAAAAAATTTCATCAAAATCGGTTTAGTTGTTTGAGAGAAGTTCAGTGACATACACACTCACAGAAGAATTATATAAGTATACTCACTCTTCCTGAAAATATTAAAATATAAATAAAATTAGATAGACTCTATTTTTAAGGAGGAATCAGGGGACTACGTTACACCGATTTACTGTGTCTGTCTCTAGATACAGCAAATCGAGGTAACGTACTATCGTACGTAACGATACTATCATTTTAATGATAGTATTGATCATAATAATATTCCAAATGAACACATACATAAAATATACATATAGTTGTTGGCCCACTCAATACTTATAACAAATGAAATAATCGGCCAAATACACAATCTGTCAAAATTTCATAAGTCTAGCCATAGCGGTTCTTGAGATACAGTCTGGAGACAGACAGACGGACAGACATCGAATTCTTAGTAATAGGGTCCCGTTTTTACCTTTTGGGTACGGAACCCTAAAACAAACAACACACAGTTCGAGGACGCAATGAAGGAAAAAAATAACCTACTTTTGCATATCAACCTGCGTCATTAGGGGTTACTCAGCTAATTAATGCATCAGAATATCTTAAATAAAAGAGAAATTTCATGTCAATAAGACGGTTGGAGGTAAACAAGAATTTTCCATAAGCTGAGGTCGTTGACTGGTCTTAGGTTCAAACTTGCTCCATTTAGGCCCATTTAAACCAAACTGGGTGGGGACGTATCTTGCATAAATGGAGACTTGGGTACCTACCGGATGAATGATTTCAAATTAAATAAATGTGTATTCTATGAATAGCTAGATATAATTATATGAGCTAGATGATGAAGTATGTAATTTACAAGTCTTGGTCAAATTATAAAGGAAAAAACGAGTAATTCATAATAAATTCCATACTTAATCTAAATAATTAATAATGCTGTCGAATTGAGAAACCTATGGAAAATGCTCAATGAAAAACTTCAGTTACTTACATTAATTTATTTATTCCAAAATAATAAAAAAAAACTACAAACAAAATATTACTCAACTAAATCATAAATAATTTAAAGCTTTTAATGGCATTTCCTAAATATAAAATTGCTCATGAAAGTCATTTACTATACCGCACTCAGGGACGAATAAACATAACTGTAATTAAATGAAGATTTTGACATAATTAATAAGTAATAACACATTATTATCATTTACCTGTACTATAAACCTCTTCATTACATTGAAGTTATTATTTATTTTATGAAATTCGGAAAACTTACGGCTAAACATAATAAGCAAATACAAATTACACAAACATGAGGGCCAATTACAAGTTATCACAGATAAACAGAAAAAAAACTTACAAACGGAGTCAATCGTTAGCAAAGTAAAAACAGTACGTTACATTACAAAAGACATAGGGTTGTCTCTGTGTGCGGCAGTTAGTAATTTATAGGAGTTAGGTCTGACCTAACTCCTAACTGTTAGGAGGACCATAGATAAATTATAATAATAATTGATTGTTGAAAATCTCGACCTAATAAAGTAGCTTCATCTTAAAGAACTTTAAGTAATCTTTTCTTTTCTAATGTCTGTTTGTCTATTAAAAAAAGTACGGTAACTATTTAGGACAAACTTTTTATACACAATATTATGTTTGAACACTCTTGAATGCCACTCTTCATACAAAATTAAACATAATACAGTTAACAGAACACAAAATTTAATCAAATTAAAAATATATTATTTGGAATATAAATTCTAAAGTATTAGAAACTTTTTCAGTAATAAAATTTTCTTTTCGCTATCCTCTGATGTACTATGTTTATCTACTTACCAATTGGTTGCAAATAAAGGTTTTTGAAAATAACGTTTACTGCCAAATAAGACTAGGTACGTGAAAAATATAATATTTAAATTAAAAACCTATTAAATTAATAATGTCAAAAATGAACGACTCATATTATAATTTTATTTCAGCTTTTCGTTTTTCACTTGTTTTTAATCCTTTCAAAGGATTGTTTCTTTAAATTTTTCTCTTCAAAGTTAAAATATTTAACAAAACTATTACCTTTTTGATTCCGCTTTTAAACGTTGTACAAATTCGTACCAACTACAAGGCAATTTCTTTATAGACTCGAAACGCTTTAATACCTAAGTATTTTCTCACGTTTGTAAACATCGATATTTTTTTTAAATAATGGTTTCTGTTCAATTATTCTACTCCCAAATTTACCAATGCAATAAGAATATTTAAGAGTTTAATTACTCTATTTTCAAGAAGTAAAATTAAAGATATGTAATACCAACCAGGTACGAAATAATATTATAGTATCTAGTATAAGTAGTAAGTACTCTTTGCTAACCACCGTACAAATTTCCTTCTCTCTTTTACCTTAAGACCTAGGTCATAAAGCATAAGATTATAATAACAATATTATGGGAAGGTCTATTCAGATCTTTCCCCTACCAGCAGCCCCGAGAAAAGCTTCAGAAGCCGTATCTACAAGAAGTCTGTCCCGTCATATTTTTTCTCTTTGTAAACTACACTCGTTTGCCTGATATTTACATATTTCGAAAGTATTTATTTACAGAAGTAAAAAGTAAAAATCTTATTTGAAGCTATTTACAATGTTAAAACTAGAATTAATAAAAAATCAACTATACACGTTTATACAACATTTTGATTAATCTATTATTTCAAAACAACATACAAAAAATCGGATGCAACCTGCTAAAAGTAGCTTAATATATTGTGGTCTCTATATTGTGTACCAAACATATTCTAATCTTTAGCAGCGCAAACATCTCCTTCATACTCTTTCTTTATACTAGTTATAGTAACGTTACAACACCGGCCGTTCGCGTGTTTACATTTCAGCGATTTCAGGTCAAGAACTCATTCTTCTGCATTCGTTCCTTCCGTTTCGTTCGGCGAATGATTTTCACGTACCTGAAATAAAAATAAAAACGAATTAGACACAAAATATAATAACCATACTAAAACATGTTGATCGCGGGTTTGTGGATCATATTTCATAGCTTCTATTAAATTAGAAGCCTTACAAAAACAAGATCTTACGAAAACTTTGGCTCGCTAACTACACTTGCTCGCGGATACCTTGCCACGAGACGCCAGAAGTAGTAACTTAGTAAATTCAAATCCAAATTTAATTTGGTAATTTGCTAATCTTACATAAAAAGATTATTTCTAAAAACACAACACTAATGTTGTTTAAATATAATCATGCGAAAATGTAAAGACGATTGTGGTTACAACAATTATTATACTTAACTCTAAGAGTAAAAAAATATATAATATATTAATTATTAGATTTAAAATATATTTAAGCGAGGAAAGCCGACTCGAACATGCGGTGAATAATATAATGTGAGATTTGGGTTGTTTTGAATCGTGTTTTATTTCATATTAAAGTGGTAAAAAGTAATTCCAACATTTTATAGACGACTTTCTCAACAGTACATTGTATTTTTTTCATACCGTTAAGACGTCAATACAATCCATAAACAGGTGATATTCTAAACCTTTTACAGCAAAAATCACAAAACTGTCGCGGGTTTGAGTAGGATAAATGATTATTTAAAGTAAAAAATCTTAAAAAATAAAAAATCTAGCTCCAACATTAGATTATAATAATTGAAATGATCTTACATGTTATGCATTAAAACTTATAGAAATACTGTATTTTAACTTTTAAATCACGTCTGTAAAATCAGCGAAATCGGAAAATTTCGTATACGGACTCTTATGATGTTCATTAATTTAAATACCTACCATAAAGTTAATATACCTATCGGAATAGAGCAACAATCTTGAGCTGTCAAACGTAACCAAAATTGGTTTTCATCTGTGTGAAAAATATGTGTACGTAGGTATACACTTACACGAGCATGATTGAACATGAATTCTATGAGATTATATTGACAACGTGCGGCACGTGCCGACTGGACGTCAAAAAAAGAGTGCTGCTGTCATGTATCACACGTCTCTTTTTACCACGCGGTGTTACTGATAGTGGCATCTCGCTTGCTCAGTCCTTTGTTTCTCTATTCCGCTAGGTATATTAACTTTATGATACCTACCTTTTTTTTTTTTTTTTTTTTTTTTTTTTTTTTTTTTTTTTTTTTTTTTTTTTTTTTTTTTTTGTTGAGGGGGGAAATACGTTACGTATCCCCCGCCGCGCACGGGGGTAGACGACGGGGGTATGTCGGACTCCCTCCGGCTCGGTCGCCGGAGTTTTACCGACTAAAACCCCCCCATGCCCTCCTTCCAGCCGTGGGACACGGGACCTCTGTTAGCGAACACCGCGTCTTCACGGCGCTTGCCGCGTCCGGCACATCTCCGTTTCGGCGGCTGGTGTTCTGCCGCCGTGTTTCTTCACCGAGAGCTCCCCGGGCATCTAGGGAGCTTTCTTCTCGGGGCCCTTTGTGCGGGCGGTGATCCCCCGATCAACCGCCCACGGGCCTATTACTCCACCTCCATGGCGGGCTGGGGCTGACTAACCCCAGCACCACTGGCTCCAGGCTCATGCGGCCGAGCCTTGTCGGAGGGAGCTCCTCTCCTGCGGTGCTTCGTAGGCGGGGGCGGCTTCTTGGCTGATGGACAGCCACCGCTTCCCAGTACGTGCCCGCTTTCCCTGCCGAGTGCCTCGCAGAAGAAGCAGTTGGGTTGCTTCTCCTGGCACTCGGCGGCCTTGTGCCCCGGTTTCCCGCAGCGGAAACAATTCCGGCTGCGGTCCACCGGGCACTGGCATGTCGTCGCCAGGTGGCCGGTATCAAGGCATCGGTAACACCGCTTAGGCCTCGCGGCCAGCAGTGTCACCTTCGCCGAGACCCAGCCCACTCGCAGCCGCTTCATGCTGGTAAGCTTTTTAGCGGCCGCGACGGGGACGCTCAGCCACACCGAGCCGTCGCCCCATCTTCCCACCTTTATTGGGCCCGTCCTGATGGAGTTGGACGAGCACCCTCCTTCTCGCGACACCGCCTCCACGACATCTGCAGTCGTCGCCGAGTCGTCCAGCCCGGCGATGCGCATCTCCACGCATTTCGCGGGGCGGCCGACTTTCACCTCCTCAGGGTCGAGAACCTCCCTTAGCTTCTCAGCGAGGGCGTCCGCCTTCTCTTGGGCACCCTCACCAGGGATGGTGAGGACGCGCGCACCGGTCTGAGCCAGACGAAAGCGGAGGTCGAGCTTTTGTATGTCCAGCTCTACCAGTCCGCTCGTCTTCACCGCGTTCCTCGCCTTTAGTAGGACGTCATTGTATGTGACGCCTTTCTCCGCAGCGTTCGCCCCCAACGTGAGGGTGATGGCCGCGGTGGCTGGGGCGCGGAGCTTCGTCTTCTTCTTTCTTTTATTCTTCTTTTTAGGGGCGGCTTTAGGTGAAGTAGCCACCCCTTTCTTCTTACTCTTGCCCTTTGGGCCCACTGTGGTCCATTGAGCCTCCGTACGGAGGGAACTGGTGTTCGCTCCCCCTTGTGTCGCTTCCTGAGCGGCCATCGATAGCCGCTTTTTCTTCTTTCTGCCCTTCTTGGCCTTGGGCGCCTCGGGCGCGGCAGAGGCCTCTTGCGGGGCCGCTGCGGCGACGGGCTGCCGCGTCTTCTTTGTAACCGGTGTAATACTCCGGGCTCTGTCCGCTGCTAGTGGAGGTCTCAGTCGAGGCTCCGGAAGGAGCCGACTCTCCAGTCCGGCCAGCCGAGCGTTCAGCATGTTGCTGAAGGTCTCAACGTTAGAGCGAGAGACCTCAGACAATAGCTGGCGCATGTCCTGCTCGGCCGGCTTCGTCACCTGACGGCGTAGCTCCTCTAGCTCTTTACGCAAAGACTCCACTTGATTCTGGAGCCGCGCATTCTGAGCCTCGAGGGCCTTGACCTCTTCAGTTGCTCCGCGACTTCTCATTTCGGATACGGTGGCGCGTATGTCGCTGACCGCATCCATGAGGAACCCCCGGAACGTCCCCTTGAGGTTTTTAGACTTCGCTGCGACCATGGAGATCGTTCCCAGCGAAGTCTCAACACATTGAGCCAGAGCGCAGTTGGTCCGCTCTGGCCTGTCTTCTTCCATAGCGGCGGGGCTTGCAAGGAGCGAAGAACGCGTCTCTCGCGCCACCCTGACCGCTTCGTCAACCTCCTCCTCGACCTGGAGTCGAAGGGCCTTCTTCTCGCTGTCCAAATCGGGCTGCGCTTTAACCAAACCGATATGTTGACCGGAGCGGCCGCGCCCTCTCTTGGCTTTCGGCACCGCTCCTTTACTGAGGGACGGCACCATGTCATCATCAGATCGCCTCTTACGGCGAGTCAAATCCGAGGATGTGGGCAAGCTCTCGGAGTCAAGCGATATGCCAGACATTTCGCTGGAGTCCGAAAGCCAGTCCTCACTGTCATGTCCGGGTAAGTAACGTCCACGTTGGGAGACTCGACCGCGAAGGGAGTCTCTACCAATCGGGACCTTTCCGGTGCTTGGAGGCGGCATTATCACGTCGCGTGTCAAAAGGGCATGCGGCAGATCCTTGTCGCCTCTCAGCTTCTTCTTTTGCATCAACTTCAGCATCCGCTCGCGCCCGTTGGGCTGCAGCTGGCTGAAGTCAATGTCTTCGTCCGTTAAAAGCTCCGCCGCCGGCGCGGTAATGGGCGCCGGCTTCGGGCTGTCGCTCTTCTTCCCGCCATCGCCACTCAAAGCGGCTAAAATGGCCCTCTGCCTCGCCGCCTTAGCGGCCTCCTCTTCTTTCTTCGCCGCCTTAGCGGCCACCTCATCCTTCCTCGTAATAAGTGGCCCCTCCGTATACGAGGGCCGGCCACCGTCTGAAGACGGCGCATGGGATTCCCCGGCACCTGAGGAGCCGGGACCCACCCGGAGAATACTTTGCTCATTACGATCTCCCATCATACAAACTCCGACACCCCGGGTCGCGGGCCCGTTCGTCACACTGCGGGCGCAGCCAAACACACAGAGACAATCACGCACACAAACACACGCCATACCGGCGTTCAGCCACCCCTCCCGTGTCACCGTGAAAAAGCTCACAGTGGCACGGGGGAGGTGCCCAGGGACACGACGTGGACGGACCGGTATCACCCCCTTATGATACCTACCTAGGAACTTAGTACTGTGAATTTATTTAAAAAGCACGCATTTGCAAATATATATTTTAACATAGAGTAGTATCAAAGGAAAATAAAACAGAATGGTCAAAAGCCACGATTAGTATCGAACACCTGTGCTGCATGCGGATTGTGAAATTATATTTATAAACTAGACAACCTTGCAAATTCAAGAAAAAATGATAAATATCTACTATGTTTCATAAATTGTAATGCCTACAAAGGATGAATAGATTTTACAATTTTGATAGATTCTATTAATATTGACAAGCCCCTGTAGACCTTAGGCTTAGAGAATAGAGCCCTAATAATAGGTACCTACTTTTATTTCCAAGTTTGAAATATACTTTAGTTGGTAGAATACTCGATAACTACGTTTAGGTTTGCCAAGGGCGAATCTTCTGTATGAAACGTGTATCGCAAGAAAGCGGTTTCGACATTGGCGGCCTGTTGCATACGTTTCTAGAACAATATGCACTGCAATGCGTTTGCACCTCTGTCGCTATTCGCTAGTTAGTCTTTGAATATTCGAAATTCAAAACTCTTTTTTTTATTATAAAACGACATGATACAAATTGATATTAAGTACTACAATGTTTTCATGCTAGAGGCAGCACTGGCAAAGACAGTTTGTTCGACGTTTGACAAAGTGTCTGTCAATATTCTGATATGACGTGTGCAGCTGCAGCATGTCGGATTTGGTCGGGTTATATTCACTGTATTTGCTATTAGTTCCCGTTTGCTCCGACCTTTGCGTAATTTCCCTATTCATTAGTGACAATTTGGTATAATGCCTGTAGGCGTGTTTAATCCATAAAGTTAATATACCTATCGGAATAGAGCAACAATCTCGAGCTGTCAAACGTAACCAAAATTGGTTTTCATCTGTGTGAAAAATATGTGTACGTATACACTTACACAAGCATGATTGAACATGAATTCTATGAGATTATATTGACAACGTGCGGCACGTGCCGACTGGACGTCATAAAAAGAGTGCTGCTGTCATGTATCACACGTCTCTTTTTACCACGCGGTGTTACTGATAGCGGCATCTCGCTTGCTCAGGCCTTTGTTTCTCTATTCCGCTAGGTATATTAACTTTATGGTTTAATCCAAAGTATTTAATCCCTTTTGAACTAAATTATACCTAAAATCTTTTAAATCTTACTTTCTTGACTTGAATGGTAATTAACTAATTAGTCATTAGTGAAGAAAACAACTAAAAATAACAATTTCTTGTTCATTTCGAGAGACGTGGGCACAAAAAATTGACGTGAACTTTGACTTAAGATAATTACAAAAATATACTGCGTAAAAATCGTTAATAGACATAGTTCACGTAAACATAAATACTTATCTACCTGCCATAATTTAGAATATTTATGAGGTTGGAGAAATACAGAAGCACGAGTGTCGAATAGGTTTACGTGATAACACCACGATCACACAATACTAAACTCATATAACATCCTCGAAGACTGATTTTATCATTTTGTTGCCCGAGATTATCATGCCTAATAAACTAATAGCCTGATTTTCCAGTCGCAATCTATAGAAATTTACAAATAAGGTAAATACGTCAGCAGAATCTTAAATCTATTTTAAAATTTCTCATATATGAAGTTATAAGTTATAAGCAACATTATTCACTATCACCTTCAATGATACCTGCAATGTGCAGGCTTGGGAGACTAAAATGAAAGATGAGTTGTCCGCGAAAGATTTTTAATTACTACCTTAATAATTACTTAACCTAACTTATATAGGAGGGAGGTGAGACACACACTACACCTCCCCCGTTTTTTTAAAAAAAAATAATTAAGTATTACATTTTTTTTTTACTTAAACACTATAGTTAAATATAAATCATTTCATTATTACTATCAAATCATTAATGTAATAAGCTAAAATCGAATTCTTAAAACGTAAATAAGTACCTAAGTACTTCAAATACCGACAGAAGAAAATAATTTACAGTACAGTAATGTTGCCACCAGCTACTGTATCAACGTAAATTGGACTTAAAAAAAAATTACTTTTTACATTAATGACTATTAACATTGAGTTATTGTTTAAATATTTTATAGCAAACTCGATCTCCTACAGTTTTCTACTGAATAATAAAAATGTTATAAAGTTTTTACTGCATATAATGGTTTTTACAATCTGTAATAAAAACCAGGCTTATCTGCTATATTATAATCAGCTTACAACCTACGAATCTATATAATATTTATATAAATCTCAAAGGCGACTGACTGACATGGTGATCTATCAACGCAGAGCCCAAACCACTGGACCGATCAGGCTGAAATTTGGTATGCAGGTAGATGATATGACGCAGGCATCCGCTAAGAAACTATATTTTTGATCAATTCCAACCCCAAGGGACTAAAATAGGGGATGAAAGTTTGTGTATTATAATATTTCTTAACGCGAACGAAGCCGCGGGCAACAGCTCGCATACATTAAAAGGCAAATTAATCCTTCAGGCCCCCGCGCGAACACCGGTGATCGCGAGAACAAAAGAATACAATGGGAAATCCTAGAACCTCCGATCGAAGGATTAATACAAACACTAGAATTGGATATAAATTATATAATATAGTAATTTACCAGTTTACTGTGAACCCTAACAGTTACCCTTTAAAGTTAAACAATCCAATTAATAATGAACCGAGGCACAAAAATTTAATATTTAAAATGACAAAATTTTATCAAATTCGGAGCCTCGTTATTTCGATTATAGTATAGTTCAGTGTTTTTCAATCTGTGGGTCGTAAAGCCTCTGTGGGAGTGTCGCCAAAGGTTAAAAGAACTGTTTTGAAAAAAAGGACTATACTTACTATGTTTTACTACTGTCTTAAAATATTATTTCGTACCAATTAATATAAAATAGGTTGAAAAGCACTGGTATATTTAGGAATACTAATCTGATTTCTGAAATTGTATCCTATATTTTGTTATTTTTTCTGTAAAGTTGCATGTTTTAAAAGGATTACATTAAAAGTATAATTCTGTAAAATACACAGCAAAATTCTCTGAATCTGAAAGCCAAAAAGTCTTTAAATGTATTAAAGTTATTATTTAAGTGCTACGTGAATGCTACGAGATCTGCATCTCACTTTAATACTTTTATCCGTCTGTCCGCCCATTTCGTGGCACAGTGGTTTAGAAGTTGGCTCCTAGCTCGCAGTAAAGGGGTTCGATTACTACGCAGAAATGAAAGAAAAATGTTGTTCCGAAGTTCTTAGAAAAAACGCAGGGTTCATGGTTTTCTGGCGCATTGAGAAAATACGTCAAAGTGGAAAATGTAAAAATTATCGTTTGACAGTCGTGTTGGTCCTACCGTGTGTTTGTGTGTTTTAATCCATACTTACTATACTAATTAATACTTACTAATATTATAAATGCGAAAGTATGTCTGTCTGTCTGTTACCTCTTCACGTCCAAACCGCTGAACCGATTTTGCTGAAATTTGGTATGAAGATACTTTGTGTCCCGGGAAAGGACATGGAATAATTTTTATCCCGGAAAAAAATACGGTTCCCGCGCGATAAGAAAGTTTTGGCGCAACGTAGTTACGGGCGTCATCTAGTGAAACCAAAGATCTATACCTAAGTGAAACTATAAGACTATACATTATACAACCTTTCGCGGAAGGTAAAGCTATTTTCAAAACTAAGCTGCATAACCATCTTTTGAACAGAGTCGCTCACTAAATAATCTGTAGAATTGAAATATATTAGATATTAAGTTGTTCTCTAGCATCTGCTAACTGTTTTAACTGTTTTTTCGACTTTTTGTATTACCCTGCTTATAAATATGTAATATCTCTATAGCCGCAGGGTTGCCTGGAAGAGATCGCTTAAAGCGATAAGGCCGCCCTTGCCCACAGTTTACTGTAAAAATACTGTTAAGTTAGTCTAACTAGTTATAGTACCAATTTGTGAGCAATAAAGAGTTATCTATCTATCTATCTAAAACTATATCCATGTATGGTAGTTTTATGTAAATACTATGCTTTCGTTGTATAAAGCAATTCGGAGCGAAGTGCAACGGGTAATTGTATGATCAAATACGAGCTCGCTCGGCGTAATGCTGTTTCAGGTAAATTATAGCGGGATGGAAACTGACTTTACATCGTACTGAAATTATAGTAAACTACGTTATTAGAATAAATAATAGTTGAAGTGAGAGAGGAGTAAGCTCTGTCCTAGTTCTAGCTTCGACGACCTCTGTGGCTCAGTTGGTAGGCTGTTGGTAGCTCAAGCCGGGGGTCGCGGGTTCGAATCTCGCCGACGGAACAAAAAAAATTCTTCAATTTCATTCGGGTCAACTTTGTATTGTCTTCCGCTTTGTATGGGGTGGAAAATTTGAAGACTTCCTACTCCCTGCTATTTTTTCTGATTTCCTTGCGGGTCCGCTTTATAGCATGTCCCTCTGGCTCCCTGGATTATATCAAAGGGATTTCGTATTTGGATACCGCTGTCGATCCTGGCGACACAGGAGATATAGTGGTGGGAATGTGCGGTGGGCTAAAGCCCGTGAAAAAAAGCGGAGTGAGCTAAAAACCGCTGTGTCATAATAATACGTGTCTAAAGGATACCACAAGACGTGTTTTAAAACTTCATTTTGAATTTATATAACATTTTTGTTCTGTCCTATGCTTCGGATCATATTTAGGTATTTTTGTGCAACACTTTCTGCCAAGTTTCGATTGAGAAATTACAGTTATTTACCTTGTGAAACTAAACGGTCTTTATAAATACATACTATTAAAATTTTAAACATAAAAATTCCGCATGTCATAGGAAGTAAACCAATGCAATGTTACAAATGTACTTAAAATATTTACGTGTCAGATGTAGGTCAATGAAACTGTGTGATAATAACAATGCACTGTGATATCCAAAGGTCGTATCGGATAAATAGATAATAATATTATGTTTGTTTTTAATATCGAGCTTATAGCGTCTCATAATATTATGTTTTCTTTTGGAAAATGAGTGTTAATGTTACAACCTACACTTTAATAAGATTCCAAATATTATTCTTACTAATATTATAAATGCGAAAGTGTGTCTGATCCAATTTAGATATATATGGAGATAATTTTAAGGACGGTAAAGGATATTAAAAGGTATAAGTTTTCGTTACGAAAAATTGTACGGTTCCCGCGCGAAATACGAATTCTTGAGCAATGTACGTCATCTTCTCTATATAATATATAGAGAAGATGACGTACATTGCGTCATTGTTCCTTTTAACCCAGCCTAAGTTATTGTAATTATTGTAGCAATCAGTAAGTCATAGGGCTTTTTCTACCACTCAAACATAGGGTATAGAGAAGCCCTAGCCATACTAGGCGGGGAACTGAATGTAAATATTTAAAATGTAAGTGATGCCTAGATGATAAGAGTTTGAAACTCCTTCGTGCATTGCCAACCCTTTCCTATGGAAAAATTACATCCAATTCCCTATGTAGCATGTAGGCTGGGTCTTAGACTAAATTATTATCAAAACAAATCGAAAAGGAATATATAAATATTATACAAAGCGACTAAGTTAAAGCTAACGTTCGTGTCACGGAAACGTATCTATTGACAATAGTGTTTCACAAATCATAGGTTATTTTAGATTTTCACAAAGGTCACCGGTCTATTAGCATGAACCTAGGTTAGAATATAATATGACAATGCTCAAATCATATTACGCTTCCTAGACAACCCGGCCTATATATTTTATACAAATTAGTCACTTGTTTAATTCCGTAGTCTAGACTCTAGACCTTTCCGTAAAAATGAAATGTTTAGCGTTATGCCACGCTACAATCAAATTGAGGCACGTCTACTACACAGAACAGAAAATGTTCGTTCAACATACAATTAATTATTTAACTCCAACGCGACTAATGATTTCTTAGGTTTACGCTAGTACTTATTGCACATAGTAATATATAAAATTATGTTTAAATCATTTACAAATTTTTAACGTGTAGATGATTCTGCTATGCTGTACGCTAATGGAAAGCAGCAGGAAATAAGAAAATTGCTCCGCGACAAAATCCTTAATAGTGGCCTCTAACTCCTGCCGCACTCAGAGATATTTTTTCAATGTAATGAAGAGTTTGACAGATAACGTATGAGGCTTATGTCAAAATTTTTAATTTTTATATAGTTAAGCAATTTTAATATTTAACTAGCGGGGCTATTAGGTACTTTATTTAATGGTTGAATGGTTCGAGAGTATATGAATTTCTTACAAAATTTCATTTATTTCATTTATTTATTTAAGAAGGCTTTCATTTATTACAAAATGAGTTAACAAGTAAAGCACAGCTCTACCACTCTTTATAAACGTAAAAGTTTGAGATTGTACAAATGGATGGATAGCTACAAAAGACACGAGTAACAATAATTGTATATTCTAAAAAACAGCAAAGTACGTTTTTAAATTAAAATTATCAAACGAGCAAACACTTTATTATTATTCTACCACTGATAAGGATCTCTAGATGACTAGATAAAACGAAAGTCAGTGTTCAACCTAGTGTAAAACATTTTCACCAACTCAACAAAGAAAATTATAATACGGAAACTCACCAAAGGGTCAAGTAGTGAAGTATTCCAATCCAAACTCGACGAGTTCACGAGCGACTCGAGAAACTGAATATTTTCCGCGAACCAGACGACAAACTGGAACTGTTGCTACACTTGCTGTCTTTCCGGGACAGTGCACTCTTCCGCGCACTCATTTTCCGGTCCAGAAACCTGTCGAACACTTGTCTGATGGTGGAATGTTTCCTGTCGAAGGGATTTGGAAACATTTCGAGCTATAAGCGGTCCACTCTGCACAGCGGGTGTTGCAAATGTGCGTGCCACCACTGAGGCAACACGAGTGGGGTCGTTGCGAAACGCGCGGTCAAGTTCACCGGTGTAATCGCGCGGTTAAATATTGCTCATTGTTAATGTGAAATGAACATACGCTACTGATGTTCGGTGACTGTATTGTACGGTGCGGGTTTGATATTCTGACACAAATTACAGTTTAAATAAAAAAAATAAGCTGATAATATCCATCGCTGTAATTTTTTTAAATCCAAATATTAAAAATCAATAAGGAAATGTTATTGTGCAGGTTTTGGTGAATCTAATATATATAAGTCTCCTGTCACGATGTTTGTCCGCGATGGATTCCTAAACTACTTAACCGATTTTAATGTTTCTTTTTTTTAAATGTGTACTTTTTTCCAACTTGAGAGATAGGATAGCTTAGGTCTTTAATTATTATAGTCGCAATTTTATTTTATTGCAAATTATGTATCTATAAAGAGCGACCATTGTTTATGCGACGCGGGTCACGGGATAGCGATGGACGTAATTGCCATGGTGACATACTTATTTAGTCACTAATTCAATAAAATATTGTTACGGATACGGACAGTTGTTTACCTCTGCGCGTACTTTCTAGAAAAGTCCAACCATTGTTTATGTGAATTGCGTGTTTACGTAAGCAATCCAGAATGGAACGTTCCAGAAAGCGTCGCGGGCCATATAAAAGGTAAACAAGCCGGCAGTCAGTTCAGTTTTATCTGAGCGATCTTCGAGGCGACTTCGAAGTGAGAACAAGTGATCAATAGTGAGTGACAGTGATAGTGCTTAGTGTTTGGACTTAGTGCTTAGTGTTTGGACTTAGTGATTAGTTAGAGCTAGTGTTTGTGAATAAAGTCTTCAAGAGAGTCACCAGGTCTTTCTCTCCGAATCCAAAGAACCCAAGCACGTAACAATATTTTGTTTAATGTGCATGTAGCTGATAAATAAGGTAAATTGTATTTTCTTCTTATTTCTTCACCGCCTTACAAAAATATGAAAAAGTTCTGTTTTTCAAGGTCCATATCCGTTTTTTTTACAGTTTAGAGTTATTATAATTATTACAAAATTTTCGCGTTCGCTGAGCTTATAATCTATATATATAAAAGAAAGTGGTGTTAGTTACACTACTTATAACTCAAGAACGGATAAACCGATTTGGCTGAAAATTGGTGGACAGGTAGCATAGAACCAGGAAAAGGACATAGGATACATTTTGTCCCGGAAAAATGTACGGCTACTGCACAATATACATTTATGATTTGCGCGTAAAATATTCAATCGATTTTTATGAATTTTGGTATGTAGATACTTTGAGTCTCGGGAAAGGACAAGGGATACTTTTAGTCCCGGAAAATGTACGGTTCCTGCACAATAAACTTTTATGATTTTCGCTTAAACTATTTATATCTATTTTGATTAAATTTGGCATGAAGATACTAATTTTAATCTATTGTTTTCTTAATTATACCAGTTATTATTCGAATTAATTAATCATCGTTAAGACAGGACAACGTCTGTCGGGTCAGCTAGTATGAGATATTATCTTATGAGCTGTTGGTAAAAGTTGAGTACATTTAAGTAATATAACGAATTTAACAATTAATTATTATTTGCCAAAGCAGGAAGACTATTACCCCAAAATGTTTCCCTATGGTTTTAGTGGGTAGTTCCTCGGAGAGTCCCACATACCCCGGCCAATGTCCTCAATCCGTCGGGGATGCGCAAAGCATTTCCCCAAAAAAAGGTAGAAAAGACAAATACATAAAATAAAATAAAATTGACTGTGTATAATATTATGATATTATACTGTTTAGTAGTTGATTATTATTATACGCCTCCGTGGTCCAGTGGCTCGGCTCTTGATTCGGAGGTCGTGGGTTCGATTCCCGGGTTGGAAACATGTTATTTCCAAGTTTGGCTAGGACAATGCTGGCTGATCACCTGATTGTCTGACAAGTAAGATGATCCATACTTTGGATGGGCATGTAAAAAGTCGGTCCTGCGCCTGATCTTTCGCCAGTCGTGTGGGTCTTCCCCGTCCCACTGGGTTATGAGAGTAAAAGAAATAGAGAGTGCTCTTGTGTACTGCGCACCACACACTTGGGCACTATAAAATTACTCCTTCCATCCGCGTAACTGGCCTTTCAACTGGTTTCAATGAAATCGGCCACCGTCACCGAAACCAGTGTGGGAGTTATTATTATTGTTATTATACCTTTTGTAGTATTTTCGTTGTGATTAGTAGTCAGATGTATGAGGCGGTAAAGTTTAATGTAATTACTAATTAGCATTAAAAATGTAATTCGCTGCGAGACTATTCTGCGTAGAAAGTCATGAATATTCAGTGTTAGCCAACCCGCCGGTCGAGTTGCGCCAGTGCAGCCTTCGCCAACTTTCAAGGATCAAACTATTAAAATACAGGTTTTTGACTTTTTTACGCTACGCGCCTGATAAATTGAGAGATTATTAATATTATCTATTATACATGTGATGTGATAAAACCGCTATCTATCAAACTGGATCTATATGCGCCGGCGCAAACGCGCGGTTTGGCCGCTACACCGCACGGCATGATTTTCTTTAAATTAGCTCCGAAAGTACAGATAGGTAAGTGTAAACCATAAGAAATGTATTTTTATCACAGATAAAGATACAGTTCCTTTGCATAGTCGAGGGACTTTACTTTTTTACAGATTTTAGAGACTAAAGATACAATTCCGTGCATCGTGATCGATCGCGGTCGCGCACGACCTACGAGTTACGACTGTCGTCGGACGCTCGCGACCATAGTCAGCGTATGAAAATGTATGGCACCGCTTCCGAGGCCCGCGACTGACGCGCGCGGGCTACGACTGTCGTTAGCCGCGCGCGATCGTGTCTTGAAGTTATGACAGTCGCGCACGACCTACGACAGTCGATCGCGATGCACGGAATTGTACCTTAAAGGCCTGTTTCACAATTTCCTGATAAACGCCGGATAGGCTATCCATCACTTAACTTTACAGATAGAGGGCCTGTTTCACCACTTCCTGATAAGTGTCGAATAAGCTTAACTTGACAGATAAAGTATGGAGAATCTGTCAAAAAAGTTGTGATAGCCTATTCGCCACTTTATCAGAAAGTGGTGAAACAGGCCCAGAGTATAGAGAATCTGTCAAAATAGTTGCGGATAGCCTTTCTGACACTTTATCAGGAAGTGGCGAAACTGCAGGCCCTTAGGGACTAGTGATATATTCAAGGCCTCGTAATAATAATAATCAGCTTTGAAGTCACCGAGTTAATCTTTCACAATTTAAGTTCTCCGAAGTCGTTGAACTTTACATAGATAAATGTTAATAAGTAGAGCATCGTATCACAAGTCACAACAAATGTTTTAGAATTATTACAAGTGTAAGTTCGTATTGTATTAACTCTTCGATAAGGATAAAAATTATGAAATAAAAATAAGAGCACTTGAAAGAACTTGGGCTACTATTCTAACTACCGATTTTTTGAATTTTACTGTTATTGTATGTGTATGGCCTATATAATAGTCTATACAATTAAAGAAACGTCTTGAAAATCGGAGCACAAACTGCGGAGTAACCGATGAACATACATAAAAATTAAAAAACCAAGGCCGAAAATTTAATTCTCAATTCTCATTTTTGGGAGTCGGTTGTTACCTAGAAACGGTAAACTTTGCTTAACTAAAAAAAAAAAAAAGGAAATTGTTCCTTATTCTATGACTTTGCGGTTTTGGCGGGCATGTGAAAGAGTGCTGTTGTGTTTTTGTATTATTTTCCTAAAATTGTGTTAGCTGGGTTTTTAATGTGTAATATTGGTAGAATATTAACCATTAGATATTCGTGTTCATGCACAAGTGTAGGAAAGTGATGTAATATCCAGAAACGTGCTATTTTGTGTTCCCTCCAAAACTCCATCGAAAGTTTCAGTAAAGCGTCTACCACTTTACTGAATCGACCGACTTGACTCCTTGACTGTATTGACTTTTACTTAGACTTTGACTAGACTTTAGACCTGACGATACATGAAAACGATGATGAAAAACATAATAATAGTACTACAAAAGACATGGCTGTATGGGCTTTGTTCCCTTTGCCTGTCCTGAATGGGACGAATCAAACCAAAAAAAAAGTCTATGACTTTGCCTTTGAATTTTCGGTTTGATCCTGAATATGGCTGTCCGTCTTAGCTATCTTTGCCTCGCAGATATAATATTATTGCAATATGTCTGCCAGGCAAAGATAGTAGGTATACACCTATTGTACTGCCTTTATAGATTAAGGATTAGTCTAGAGCCGACTTGCGTCAGTTTCGGATAAAGGTATCTATCGTTTTGCATATTGAAGACTTGAGTAGACGAAGTGGGTAACTAATCTATATAAAATTCTCGTGTCACAATATTAGTTACCGTACTCCTCCGAAACGGCTTTACTGATTTTTACCAAATTTCATATGCATACTAGCTGTTGCCCGCGACTTCGTCCGCGTTAACATAGTATTATAACAAAGATGAATAGTTTTCCCCTTTTTGTGGTTCCTTATACAAAGGGTAAAAACGGGACCCTATTAAAGCAAACGTCAAACGCAAGCGTCAATAAACTTTCATGTTTCTAACTCAAGAAATGACGGACTTTCATTAACCCTGGATAGCTAACCTCCGTCGGATCGACAGGCGGCGCAAACTAATATCGCCATATTTTTTAATGTCGCGTCCGAATATTTTGTTTCGTCTATTTAACTCATTTGCTGGTGAGGTCGTTACAGTGGCACACTCGTCGTACAGGTAAGTGCCATAGTTTTCGGTATATGCAGACTTTGCCCGTCGTTTCGACGGGTGGTTAGCTTTACCGTTAGTTTTTCTACTGAAATGCGTGTATTTATTTTTGACGTAAACTGTTTTTTTTTTTTAGATTTTTACCATGTTTTCGATAATTTACGATGCTATAAATAATTTATTAAACCAAGAGCTTAGTAAAATAAATATTTAGAAGCGTTCTTTCTAAACAACCTTCGACTATAGTGCGCAGAGCAGTTGTCGTCGGGCCAAGCTTCTTTGGAGGAAATAGAGAACGAAAAAGAGTCTTTTCAAAATTATTCAAGACAAAAACAGTAAAGAAAAACATGTGGGAAATGTTACTACAAGAAAAGCGCATGACCAAAAGTATATTTTGCTATAATTGTAAGGTAGCAATATGAGATAAACAAAAAATAAATTTTTGTATCACATGTGCTAAAGAAAAGTAGTTTATTTTATTTTTTATTACGTTTTATATTACTATGTGCCATATAATGCCAAAATAACTGATTGTTTTGTTTTGAGTATTATTTTATTTTGTTTTAGAAAAGTTTGATTGAAAATGTTCCGATTTTTTAGAGGTCTAAGAAAAAAATTTTAGTTTCAAAAGAAAATAAAAAATGTAAATATGCAAAGTGTTGTTTTATTGCTAAGTTCATCATATATCTGTAAAAAAAATCCAGGTCCAGAAAGTGGTAAAATCTCAATAGAAATACAATTTTTTAATACCCGTCGTTTCGACGGATGATTAGCTTAAACGGTCTACCAGAAGGTTAGCTATCTAGGGTTAAAACTTTAAACCCAATTTCACCCCCTTGGGGTAAAATTACCAGAAACGCTTAAATACGTATCCATTAATTTTGAATCAGTAGCACAAAAATAAAGTTTAATGATCCTTACTCAAGAAATGACGGACTTTCATTCAAACTTTCAACCCCAATATCACCCCCTTGGGGGTAGAATTTCCAAAAACACTTAAATACGTATCCATTCATTTTTAATCAATAACCCAAAAATAAAGTTTCATGTTTCTAACTCAAGAAATGACGGACTTTCATTCAAACTTTCAACCCCTATTTCACCCGCTTCGGGGTAAAATTTTCAAAATTCCTTCCTTAGTAGATGTCTACTTAATAAAACAACCCTACTCACCAAATTTCGTGGCTGTAACTTTAACAGTTTTTGCTCAGCGATGATGAATCAGTCAGTCAGTCAGTCAGGACATGTAATTTTATAAGTATAGAAGATTCAGTAGGTCTGGGAATCGGGTACTGGCTACTTTTTATATTGATAAGTGCATTTGTTGAATAAATAATTGTAAATTATTACAACTCGAGACTGACGGCGACCATATTGTTTGCGCGACACGACGGGATAGCGTTGGACGTTGCCATGGTGCCATATTTATTTAGTCACTTCAATAAAATAATATGGGCGAAATACTTTATATGGCAAAACAGCGTATGCCGGGACAGCTAGTATTTTATAAGATGAGAGCAATTACTTACTCATTTTTTCCTTATAAATATGTAATTTGAACAAACGTTGTAATCTTCATCATCAGAGTAATATATCTGGCTACATATAAAATTCTATTTTTTTTTATTTCAAATAATTTTTCGGACCCTTGCGCTTCCATGTTAAAAACGACACTTTTCAAGTTTTCAGTTACCCAATTTATCCACTAATGTCTTCACTTATGAAAGAGAAGGCAATATCACTATTTTGAGTAACGATTAGAGGTAACCCAATCTGACGAAGCTGAGGTGAGCCTAAGAAGGCTTTCAGCCTAAGGCATCAAACTGTGCCCTTTTGAACTAAAATTGATGTTTACTTTATATGTTACATAAACAAGCGATAATACTTTAGGGTGTGTACTGACTACTGTGTTAATGTGCCTTGTTTACTGTTCTATGTAGAGATAGCAGCGCTGAAAGTATATTTCTCATAAGAAGATAAAAGAAGTTACTTTTGTCTATTATGATTTATGTTCCTATGAAAAATACCCCAACATCAGGAATTTAATCATACCGAAATTAAACTAAAATACTTTAAGCTTTTAGTCTTTTTCACTAGCCTTTAATCTAGCAAACTAAAGGCAGCGAATATCTTGGGGAGAAATTCCTGAAAGGATTATTGCGAACTCGATACTGCCTGCAACTTCAGTGTTCTGAAAAACGTTTAAGGCTGGCCGCATGCTCACGATTTCCGTATTCGATTTCCTAATATGGAATTACGATTTGGAATTCCATGAGACTGGGCGTCTAAACAGACTTTGTCGAATTTCCGCGGCGGAAGTTCAAGGAAGAAGTCAAGTATGAGTAGCATAGTGTGGACGCCTATTAGATCATTCTGCCGATCATGCGTGTATTTGATATCACAAGTATCAGATACGCGGTTAATAGCGATCGGGGCGCATCATGATACACGTATCATTTTGACACGCTTCGATGATACACGACGGAGATCTGATCGGAGATCTGATCGCGCAAATGATACAAATGTGGACGCACCCTTATATTGTATGCGTTTGACATTGCTGATGTAATCATGCGAAACTTCTGCCGCGTGAATTCGGCATAATGTGTTTAGACCAGAGGTTCCCAAACTTTTTTTGTCATAGACCACTTTTAACATTTTGCTGGATCCGGTGGACCCCACAGCTCCCCCCCAGTTCAAGGCCGGTCTTATTCATCCAACAGTTGGACCTTTGTACTCTAAGTTTGACTCACAAGTCACAGTGCAAGGAACCAATAACCTTTACTTCGGAGTGGTAAAAAGTAAACGCAAATATTTTCTTGCTTTGTAGCTATCGGGCTCCCGTGGACCCCATGGGGTCCGCCTGGACCACTTTGGGAATCAATGGTTTAGACACACAAATATTAGTCTTTTTCACGCGCTAACGCGCCGGCTAGCGGCTTGCTCAGTTTAAAGCGTGCACTGCGGAATTCGTTCCGTTGGGAAAAAGCGAACTTGTATTCCTTGTAATTGTAACCCTCATTATTGGATTTGTAAATACCGTCATGACTAGGGAATGCAAATCTCGCGAGATTGGAGCTCAAGCGAGATCCCGCGAGTTTATGATTACAATACCGCGAGATCTCGCCAATTTCGAGATCTAGCTAGATTAGCATTTTCAAATAATCACAATATTTGAACAAATTACGAAAAAAAGTAATAAGTATTATAATATTAACATTCATTTTCACGAATTTTTTCAATAGAATTTTAGGCATCAAACATTGTTTGACGTATATCTGTCTATAATTTTTAAGTAGTAAACTTTGACATACGTATCTACTATCTATCAAATAACAAATGAAACCAGTATTCTCTTCTAATGTGCGCTTTTATAATTTTGGACGTGGCGGTGATATCGTGGACGTTCGCGGTAAAACGATAACATAGGGAAGTAATATGTATGGAAACATATGGAGACGCATTTCCGTCGACGATAACTTTTTAACGTGCACGTTACGGTGCGTCCACATTTGTATCATTTGCGCGATCAGATCTCCGATCAGATCTCCGTCGCGATTATCGCTCCGTATCATGATCGCTAGTGTGGACGCTAGCTAGGATGATACGCGTATCATGATACGCGTATCATTTTGATACGGCGCGATGATCGCGACGGAGATCTGATCGGAGATCTGATCGCGCAAATGATACAAATGTGGACGCACCGTTAGAGGACATCTCGATTCACGACGTCTACACTTCTGAACCGCACAAAACGTCCGCGGTGCGTAAAATCAAAAGGGCATTTAACGTACCCAACGTTTTATCGTGGAAGCCGGCGTCCACGATAACGTGATGTCCAGGATTTTAAAAGCGCACAATATTATCAAACATAAATCTTTTAGTAATAAAACAGTTCTTTTATAACTAACAAAATAACGAGAAGTCAAAATTCAGGACCTACTGTTGAAAATCACAGTGCACAGTTGCTTAGGTCCTTTTTGTTTTTTACTCCGTGATCGCAACTCCGTCCGTGTCAGTCCGCGCTTCGAATAAGACGTTTTCATGCTCAAGTGCAATCTCGTCAAACTCGCGAGATCTCGCCTTTTTTTTTCGTCCGAGATCAATCTCGCTGAAAAAGGGCGAGATCTCGTGAGAACGATATTGCATTCCCTAGTCATGACCTCGCACTCCGCATTAAACTTCTTTGGTGGTACCCACAGAAGTATGTTTCTGATATCTATGGTGGTACCTGCCTACTTTACAAGGATAAGGGCTTATAATTTTGTATTTATACTTAATTTGGTTCATTTAATCTTAAAATATTTGTCCGTGGGAGGTTTATATTAGTAGGGAAATGATACGAAGCTTACCGGGTAAGTATTTTAATTTAGACAGGTCATCGTTTACGCTGTTAATAATATAATAATTACTCATTAGCGTACACCTGCTTGAACGGCAACTTCTATTATAGTACGTGACATTTTTACAAAACCTGCGAGTCTCACAGGGCACAAAGTTAGCTGAAACTTTAAAGATTTATCATAGTTAGCACATACAGTAGCATTGACTCAAAACTTGCAGCAAATAGAGTGCAGCGTCTTGGGAGTACACATTTATTTAGTCTGTTTCAATTCATTTTAAAATCAATAAATAAACTATTGTAGTTATATATTTTTTTACTAGCTGGTGCCCGCGACTCCGTCCGCGTTAGCATAGTAGATCACACCCCAAGTATTGCGGAATTCGTTCCGTTGGGAAAAAGCGAACGTGTGCGCCATTTAATGTATTTTCTACTGATTCCATGCATTCGGATTTCCGAATACTGAAAACGTGTGTGTGCGTACATTTCTTCGGTATTAAAATTATCCTATTCCTTTTCTGACTGAAAATATCTCTACACCAAAATTTCGCCATAATCAGAGGTTCAAGGTAAAAAGGAAATAGACCGATATACTTTCTCATTAAAATATAAACTGTATGGACCTGATAGATATTAAAAAAAAATGTTTTATTTCCGAATAGATTTAAATCAAAATATATTTTCAGAACGTTGTTACTACTGGTGCGTACTGCCTACCCGATTACTGAACCGATAAGGAACTAACCCCGAACCCGGCGAGAAGAATCGGCGTAAAAGATTCGCACGCGGCCACTTTTTACCAAAAAAGTGGGAAAAATTATTCTTCTAAATAAAATTTATAATAACGATGTTACACTTTAGAAAAATATCATAGATATAAAATTACTCGTTAACATTATAAATTGAACAAAATATACTGGGTGAAGGAGTAGCCTTAACTCTTATGCGACATAATGTGATATCTTGCGTGGCCCCGTTCTTGAGGTTATAATGGTTGTCTATCACACTGATATATACTATGCTGATACTGTATCAGCGCACAGAGATCACGCTTATCTGACCTCAGTAGTTGATAATTTCGCATGAACACTGTTATATTGGTTTATCGAAGTATTTAATAAGACATAATGTCTTTCGAATTTAGTTTAACGGGTTTATAATGAGGTTCCTATTGATTAATAGCCAGTCTTTGATTAAATTACATTTGAATAGAAGATATACAACCATCGTCAATACTAAGGGCCTACTGTCAAATACTAGCCCCGCCTACACACAACGCTATCCTCCAATCGTGATACAATAATTCCATGAATCGTGCTCCCGGGCAATGTGTTTTAGGCTGCAGATAATAGTAAACAATATCGCGTAACAACTGTTCCCGCATTACAGCACGAAAGTAAAGATCGTAAGTTCCAAAACTGTTTTTTGATGATTACTTAAAAGCTAAATACAATACTAATATTAATTCCTTTAACTATTATTTTATAAAGTGTGTGATTGTAGTAGTGCAAGTTATTTAATGATAGTAACTCAATAAATGTAACAGATATTTGTTGAAATGCCCAAAAATATTCATAATTTCGAAAAATAAAACTATCGAGTCAAAATAAGTGAATCGTGTTTTCCGTTAGCTAAGTACCAGATAAATATACAATGATTAAATAAATCTCAATTTCATTTGAGTCAGTCGTCTTTCGGGATCGTAATACTTATTAAAAAACACAGCAAATTGCAAAGCCCGCTCTTATCGCTAAGACAAAATTAATTTATTATGTTAGTCCCGGCGCGCCGAAGTTTTTCATTTACGGCGTAGTAAGAATTTTTGTTAAGACGAAGTAAGTAAGTAACGGACTACCTAAAGACGAAAATATTAATATTTTGACTAAAAACAAATAAAACGAGGCTTGGGAACTATTTACAAATATTTTACATCACCGTTAATTATAATTTACGACCAATTTACAAAATGAGGTAAAATCAAATAACTCCTGCGCAGTAATAAAGAGCCGGCAAAAAGTGATCACACTACTGACCTACAAGAATCGAAGGACGCGGATAAAAAATTCATTGATAAGTTTATCAGTAGCAATATAAAGTTGTAAGTTTTGTGGTCAAGGTATTGGCGAGGACACGTCTCATTATAATATTATACTAGCATGCTAGTTTATCGTGCGTTAACCGTAACATTTTTACAGTTTAGCGATTTATGCTTGAAAAGACGCACAGACAAATATTTGCACTTAAATATTGGTATGCTGCAGTATGCTGTTAATCCGACTTTCCCTGTCCTGTCCAACTGCCGCCAGATGGAGCTCTGTCATGTCCTAGGTACTAATTATAGGGGTTTTTTATTATTATTTACTTAAGGCATTTTGGCCTGGATTAGATAATCAAAGCGAGCGAATCGATACCTAGTATATATCCCACAACCTGTACATTTTGTGGTGCACTTTACGGAAAAACTATCACACCTATTGATTTGTGCTTTAACATAGTATTTTTTATTAAAATATTATGTAGATGTGTTATCTTTATTTATTTATTTAAATCATTATTTTTTTATCCGATATCATCGGCCAGTCAATGCTTAGTTACTATTAAAATATATTAAAAAAACTGCCTTAAAGATTATTACCACGCAGAAAAACGACGCGAGCCCTCACAAAGTTCGGCTTTTAGCTAGTAATTGTAACCCTCATTATTGGATTTGTAAATACCGTCATGACTAGGGAATGCAAATCTCGCGAGATTGGAGCTCAAGCGAGATCCCGCGAGTTTATGATTACAATACCGCGAGATCTCGCCAATTTCGAGATCTAGCTAGATTAGCATTTTCAAATAATCACAATATTTGAACAAATTACGAAAAAAAGTAATAAGTATTATAATATTAACATTCATTTTCACGAATTTTTTCAATAGAATTTTAGGCATCAAACATTGTTTGACGTATATCTGTCTATAATTTTTAAGTAGTAAACTTTGACATACGTATCTACTATCTATCAAATAACAAATGAAACCAGTATTCTCTTCTAATGTGCGCTTTTATAATTTTGGACGTGGCGGTGATATCGTGGACGTTCGCGGTAAAACGATAACATAGGGAAGTAATATGTATGGAAACATATGGAGACGCATTTCCGTCGACGATAACTTTTTAACGTGCACGTTACGGTGCGTCCACATTTGTATCATTTGCGCGATCAGATCTCCGATCAGATCTCCGTCGCGATTATCGCTCCGTATCATGATCGCTAGTGTGGACGCTAGCTAGGATGATACGCGTATCATGATACAAAGTATCATGATACGCGTATCATTTTGATACGGCGCGATGATCGCGACGGAGATCTGATCGGAGATCTGATCGCGCAAATGATACAAATGTGGACGCACCGTTAGAGGACATCTCGATTCACGACGTCTACACTTCTGAACCGCACAAAACGTCCGCGGTGCGTAAAATCAAAAGGGCATTTAACGTACCCAACGTTTTATCGTGGAAGCCGGCGTCCACGATAACGTGATGTCCAGGATTTTAAAAGCGCACAATATTATCAAACATAAATCTTTTAGTAATAAAACAGTTCTTTTATAACTAACAAAATAACGAGAAGTCAAAATTCAGGACCTACTGTTGAAAATCACAGTGCACAGTTGCTTAGGTCCTTTTTGTTTTTTACTCCGTGATCGCAACTCCGTCCGTGTCAGTCCGCGCTTCGAATAAGACGTTTTTATGCTCAAGTGCAATCTCGTCAAACTCGCGAGATCTCGCCTTTTTTTTTCGTCCGAGATCAATCTCGCTGAAAAAGGGCGAGATCTCGTGAGAACGATATTGCATTCCCTAGTCATGACCTCGCACTCCGCATTAAACTTCTTTGGTGGTACCCACAGAAGTATGTTTCTGATATCTATGGTGGTACCTGCCTACTTTACAAGGATAAGGGCTTATAATTTTGTATTTATACTTAATTTGGTTCATTTAATCTTAAAATATTTGTCCGTGGGAGGTTTATATTAGTAGGGAAATGATACGAAGCTTACCGGGTAAGTATTTTAATTTAGACAGGTCATCGTTTACGCTGTTAATAATATAATAATTACTCATTAGCGTACACCTGCTTGAACGGCAACTTCTATTATAGTACGTGACATTTTTACAAAACCTGCGAGTCTCACAGGGCACAAAGTTAGCTGAAACTTTAAAGATTTATCATAGTTAGCACATACAGTAGCATTGACTCAAAACTTGCAGCAAATAGAGTGCAGCGTCTTGGGAGTACACATTTATTTAGTCTGTTTCAATTCATTTTAAAATCAATAAATAAACTATTGTAGTTATATATTTTTTTACTAGCTGGTGCCCGCGACTCCGTCCGCGTTAGCATAGTAGATCACACCCCAAGTATTATTTTTCAAAAGTATTCAATGTACGGAATTGACTTTCCTACGATTTTATTACATGTATAGATGAGTTAGTTTTTTCCTAAAAATTAGAAATAAGACGCAATACAAACGCCACGACACTATTTCTTTATGGGTGTCCCTTAAATTTCAAGTTCGATATATTTTTACGCATACCGTCTCAAAAGTTTCGTAATGACCCTATATTGTCTAGAAAAAAATAAAAGTTCGATTCCTAAATTATAACCCGTGCCGACTTGAGATTTAACTTCTTCATACAAGTTACGTACGAGTTAGTACTGCGTTATGTGACTTGTAAATAAATGTTTTAATTTTTGATTTTACACATGTTTTTTGATAATTTTAGTGTAATATTATTTAGTGCGCAAACATGTCGGCTTACCACTGAGGTAGCTAAATCATATTTACTAAGTTTTGTGCTTCTTAAGGAAGAAAAAAGTACGAAAAAATTAACTAAACTATTTCTAAAGCCTCTATAAGAAAGTTTAGCCATAATTTATGGTATTTATGTGAAGAGACAGTAATTATATCACTGTTTGATTATGAATGTTGGTAACCAAACTAAGATGTTGATGATTGTCAACTTCAACGGGAACAGAATCGCAAATTTTAACAAATGAGACAATTCTTCCTCCGACTCCGAGAAAAGTGTATCCTGACTATTAAAAATACAAATTAAAAACTTCTCAAGCGGGTCAAAAACATTGCCTGTATTGCAAGAGTTATCGTTTTTGAACTTGTGGAGGGTGTTATATAGATTCCAGAGGATGCTGCAGCGTCAGGTACAAGTAATCGTCATGGGTCTACGTCCTATTTATTAAAGGTATTGCAATTTGCAATAAACCCAAGCACAAAAAATATTTGAACCATATTATAAAGTCATAAAATAACCTCAGCAGTGAGCGGAGCTGGCGATGATGAATTATTGTACCTAAGATAGCTATATTTTTCCATGCATAAGTATATGCAATGCATATGATGATATGTGTAATACTTATTTTGTTATACATTGTATAATCAATTATATCATGACGTATTATTAAGGAAATACTTATTTTCATGTTCGTGAGTACAGAACAAACATATTAAAATAATACATAATTTTATTATAATACAAAATTCATTAAAGATTTCGTTTACTAAGTTGTGAACATGGCCTCTCTGTTAATCATTAGTCTGTATGTCGAGTTTACCACGTGATCACATTATTTCTGAAAATAATTGAAGTCAACGACGGCTTGAAAACTAAATATGTACCTATCGAGCGCCATCTGTTGAGCTTGTTTTCCGCAAATTCTAAAATGTCAATTGCCTATAATCCCGCCTTAATGAGTCTAAAAATAACTTGACAGGCGATATTTCATGTTTACTACATAATGCTTTTAATTGTCGATAAATTATTTCCGTCTTTGGAAATTGTGAGTTCAAGGTAAGAGACAAACATAACGAGATAAGAAGAATTCGTATTGTAATTTAAATGTTTCATGTAATCATTATATCGAAATAATTATAGTTAAATATGCATATTTTTTGGATGAATTGATTGTAAGAAATTTTACTCTGTAACAAAAATCAAAATATTATGCTTTTGCTCACTACATATTAGATTTGGGATCAAAACCCTGGCTTTTAATGAAAGTTAAATCTCTACATCCCTTTCATACAAGAAAAATCATAGAATAAAAAAATATAATAATTTCGTAAATACCCTTTGAATCTCAAGTACTTAAAAATGTAAATAAATTCAAATCATTAGTTTTTGTTTGCGGTATACGAAATAAGTAGCATTAATCCACTGTCGAATATGCGTAAGATCCGAGCTAAAATTATCACTGTTTTAAATCATGACTTGAATTTCATAAGAACAAGAAACAAAAAAAAAATAAGTATAAGATAGACAGACATTCTATTGCAATTTACAATATAAATGTGAATATTTTACCCAGAGTTAATTAAACCCATATCTTGTGGGTTGTAGGAAACTATATTATATTATTTTTGACATACAAAAGCAGTATCTCAGACACTGTATGCATAATGCTAACACCACAGAGTAATACTGTACGCCTGAGTTTCTAATTAATATTGGTTCTATAGTGTTCAAATATTAGCCTCATCTGTCATTATGCAAGTAGATAATTGCAAGTGCGTTGCACTGGTTTCTAGTATCGTCTGTTATAATATTGTAATAATAAGTAATTATCGATAATAGAAAATAAACTCCACCTACAATTTATTGTGGACCTCCATTTTTTGTCTAGACCAACGTGGACCTCACCAGGGGTCCGCCTGGACCACTTTGGGAATAACTGCCGACTGCCATATCAATACTTCCATACTAATTTTTTTTGACGACCTCTGTGGCTCAGTGGTAAGCGCGTTGGACGCTCAAGCCGGAGGTCGCGGGTTCGAATCCCGCCGACGGAACAAAAAGTTTTCAATGTTCCCGGGTCTGGATGTATATTAAATATGTGTATGATATAATAAAAATCTTAAATATATGTATAGTATAAAAGTATTAAATATATTTCCGTTGTCTGGTACCTGTAACACAAGTCCTTTAGGTACTTAGCACGGGGCCAGACTGACGTGGTGTGAAGTGTCCATAGATATTAAAAAAAAAAAAATTATAAATGCGAAAGTGTGTCTACCTGTCTGTCTGTTACCTCTTCACGCCCAAACCGCTGAACCGATTTTGCTGAAATTTGGTACGAAGATACTTTGAGTCCCGGGAAAGGACATCATAATATAATGATACATTTTATCCCGGAAAAATATACGGTTCCCGCATGAGACTCGATATGGGCGCAACGGACTTGCGGGCGTTATTATGATAAAAAAATTTGAGAGGTGTCAAGGGAACGAAGTTATTTCTTATGTTCAAATTTCAAAAAACCTGTGTACATATTATTATTATACACTGAAAAAAAATATTAAAAAACGCCATCTATTGACGCCCAGGAATACTAACAACGCGTCACTGTTTATTCTCAAAAAAAACGGCATCTAGTTGACGCACAGGAATACTATCAACGCTCTTTGCCCCTTTTTTATTAGTACCATGCAGGTACTAATAAAAAAGTGTCGGGGTTAAATTATATCGTTCTATCTAGCCTAGCATTCTTTACGCCGAACGCGCGATAAGGAACTTCGTTCCAAAAAACTGATGTCTAAGCACGTGTCAATACCTTGTTAGAGAAAACGTGTTGTAATAAAAATGTTGATTGTATTACTGTTGGTGTTAAGGAAAATCAAAGTGGGAGTGTCGAACAGAGCGGATCCGTCTTGTTATCACATTGGCCCCAATTATTTTAACACTCGATACCGAAATAATAGACGTACTTTACTGGAAATATCGCTTTAATGTTGGATTTAATATTATCAGTTCTGTTTCTAAGTAGATAAATTCTCTGTTACTGTTGCCGGGCAATTTTTGGCTATTATTGTCAGGCGAGTTACTATATTTCAGCAAATAGGCGACAAAGGTCAAATTTTTTGGTTTTTCGTCAATAACTAAAAAACTATGCGTTGTAGCAAAAAATATTCTATGATGACATAAAATCTTATTAAACTCCCATAAATTAGATTCTATACAGTTTTTCCAAATTCTCATCCGTTTTTGAACTACACGCTCAGGAAATGAGCTGACCCCTTAAGAGTGAAGGTGGAAAAATGAAGGTAATATCTTGACGCGAAGAACAATAGACGACTTACCAGCATCTGAGGCTTTTAGCCCAGTAGGGTTAGTTCAGCCTTGTATGGGAATCTGAAATTAATTATAGTCAGAAATTTTTTTGCACCAGTGTTTAGAGGAGGTCAAAAATAGCTTAAATTCAAAAACTCGACCAGCCACGACGTGTGCGTTAGCCGCCATATTGGTTTGAAGGTCCAATCTTTTTTTAGCTATATCTCCTTTATTTTATATTTTTTTACGAAAATAATAAGAACTAAATTTGTTGTAAATTTAATTTTCTACATTTTGAGTTCTTACAATTTTCATTGTAAAATCAATATTTACGGAGATAAATACAAAAAACAAGTCAAAGTATAATTTCGCTTGTATGTCAATTATTATCGAATTTAGCGAAAATAATTGTAGAAACAAAGTTGTAGGTGATAGATCATTAAATTTCCTACAAAGATCCTTATGATTTTTTTAGAAATCAATATTTAAGCTCCTACACCTATGGTAAATGTACCGGGACCCAAGCGATTGGATAAAACTGAATATCATGATCATGAATTAGACCTTTTAACAATTACGGCACAACCTACACCTGAATAATTATTAAAAAATGGCCAAGTGCGAGTCGGACTCGCTCATGGGGGTTCCGTACCATTATAAGGCAAATATAGACAAAAATTTGTGCTTTTTGTATGGGGGCCCACCCTAAATATTTATTTTATTTTAATTTTATTATTAGTTATTAAAGTACAAATACAATTTAATATTTTATGCATATTTGAATTGTCTCAGTGCTGCTATTTTTGATAAAAAGCAAAAAAGGCGACTAAAATCCTGTTTGTTATATGGGAGCCCCCATCAAATATTTAGTATAATATATTTTTTTGTACTTGTTGTTATAGAGGGAAACAAAATACATAATATCTGAACATTTCAAGTCTCTACCTATCACCGTTCTTGCCTGGAGACAGACAGATGGACAGACAGCGAATTCTTAATTTTAATTGTGGTTAATGTAAAGAACTACAAGTTTATTTTTGTTTTTTTTCTCTGTATTTGACAATAATCGCGATACAGGTCGAACAGGTCGAAATTATACTTTGACTTGTATTTTGCAGTTATTTTCTTAAATATTGATCTTACAATAAAAATTATAAGGAATAAAGTTGTAGAAAATCAAATTTTCGACAAATTTGATCCTATCATTTTCTTGAAAAAATAAAAAATAAAGGAGATATAGCTAAAAAAAGATTGGACCTTCAAACCAATATGGCGGCTAACGCACACGTCGTGGCTGGTCGAGTTTTTGAATTTAAGCTATTTGTGACCTCCTCTATACACTGGTGCAAAAAAAGTTCTGACTATAATTAATTTCAAAAAAATCAAATCTAACCCTACTGGGGTATTTACAAAGAACAATATTTTGTCGCTGCAAACAGAATTAGAAAGGAATACCTACATATTTAAAATAAAGTTTTTTTAATTTTTGCTTTTCCTGAGCGTGTAGTTCGAAAACGGATGAGAATTTGGAAAAACTGTACAGAATCAAATTTATAGAAAATTTACTAAGCTTTAATGTCATCATACAATATTTTTGCTATAACACATAGTTTTTTAGTTATTGACGAAAAACCAACAATTTAGACCTTTGTTCTCTCACCTGTGGCTCACCTCCTAGACGTCAGGACTTTTAGTATGTTTTGTCCTTAACCACCTTGAATAAGTTCTCTACAAATACTTTGTTGCCCGAGCTATTATATAACAAAATCAATGTTAACAGTTGTGATGGACAAATTATTATATTTAAGTAGTTTAATTCATGTAATTTTAAAATAGTTTTACTGCTGGTTAATATATTATTATTCTTAAAGCCAAACAGACACTGCGCTGTAATGATATTTAAATAATATTAAAATGTTTGCGGGAAAGTTTGTTATCACGTGCGGTCACACCGCACAGGTGGTAGAAACTACACTGCGGTTTATTATACAGGCTGTAACAAAACTAAGTTATAATGCTTTAGAGTTTAGGGTATGAGTCCCGTGTATAGAGTTCACTGTAGCAGCGCTGAAAGATCAAAATTTGTTTTTGTGATTTGTATGGGTAAGCGCCCAGCGTCATGAGTTTGAACATATAAATTACAAATCACAAAAAATTTGCTCTTTCAGCGCTGCTACTTTTACAGTGAACTGTATACACGGGACTCATTCACACCCTAAAGTGTTATCACTTAATTTTTTACACCCTCGACTAATCTCTATACATCCGCTCTCGCCACCTCGCCGATTGGTTAACATTTCGACGTTAGCCAAACAAAAGCCCGAGTCCTCCTCTTAAAAACCTCTGATATTATAAATCTCAGAAATAATAGAGGTAGGTATGTGGACGGTTAATCGCTGGAACCGTACAATTTTTTGAGATAAAAAGTAATTTAAACATTAATATGTTCTTTTCACACCCGTAATCGAAAAGTATTTTCATACATAAATTTTCTTTCAAATCAGTTCAATACTTTAAGATATTAGGTATTATAACGAAGAGAGACTTTAATAGACTAGCACTTTTACATCCATACTAATCTTATATCTTTAAACAAGCAATTCTTGTATATAAATAAATAAAGAATAATAATATAAATCTAGCTAGGAATAATTTTCATAAAATGTCATTTTATGTGTGTTTTTTGAATTTTTTTAATACCGAGCGAAGCTCGGTCATATAGCTAGTATTATAAATGCGAAAGTGTAAGATGTCTGTCTGTTACCTTTTCATACTCAAATCGCTGAACCGAGTTTTGCTGAAATTCGGTAAGGAGATACTTTGAGTCCCGGGAAAGGACATAGTCATGCTGGAAAAATGTACGTTTTCCGCGCGATAAACGTCTTCTAGTTCATAATATCTGTATGAATAATGTATTAAACAGAGGGAAATAATAAGTATAATACCTTTTATGTAATCTCTATGTCAATGCCAGTCATCTAACGACCAAGTTCAGGTTACATAACTGAATAATTAACTGGGACTTACCTCGCCTATTACCAAGGTAATTAACAGCTAGTTGCGTCTATAGAGGTCTTATCAATAGGAGTAGTTTCTATCCTAGAAGTCTGTCCCCTTAGACAAGTGGCAAAACGCAAACGCTACAAAATGTATACGATTTGACATATTAAGTCATCGCTTCGCTAGCGAATACTTTAATGTCAAATCCATATATTTTGTAGTGTTAGCGTTAGCGTTTTGCCATTTATCTAGTGGGGGATTACTAATGAATGGAGACTGTTAATCGCTACAAAATGTTGGAATATCTCGTTCGCAAATCATAGGGGTCGTCTTTATTGTACGTACTTTGAGGCCATCCCCCGAGCAAACAACCTTGACCATAGTTTACATTTGCCGCGTAGCCGAGATCGCACCAAAATCCTATGTTTTATGCTTACCTTAGTTCAAAATTGACCTAAAAACAATTTAAACGGGGAATATGTAGTTAATGAAATTGTCGATCTATTGGCGTGTGTTTTAAGTAAAAGTAATTTGGCAATACTAGGGAGATACTGAAAGTATGCTTGAATTTTAATAAATTGGTATTACTTCGGAAGCTGATATATAATGAGTATAATGAACAAAAACAGGAAATTAATGACGGGGAAAGGAATGTTCATATACTGAAGATTATTGCTGTATTTTATTATAATTTTGTAGCTTTCAAATTATGAGTTATAAACTTATAACTTACTAGCTGGCCCGGCAAACGTTTCTTTGCCATATTATAATATAAAGTATATCGCCCGTATTATTTTATTGAATTAGTGACTAAATAAGTATGTCACCATGGCAACGTCCATAGCTATCCCGTGACCCGCGTCGCATAAACAATGGTCGCTCTTTATAGACAAATAATTTGCAATAAAATAAAATTGCGACTATAATAATTAAAGATCTAAGCTATCCTATCTCTCAAGTTGGAAAAAAGCACACATTAAAAAAAAAGAACCTTAAAATCGGTTAAGTAGTTTAGGAATCCATCGCGGACAAACATCGTGACAGGAGATTTATATATATTAGATAAGGCTCTAAAAACGGTAAATAACGGCATCTCTGTAGGGGGAGCGCCTTATGAGGGACGCGAAAATGTAGGACTCACGTTGATTGTAATATCATGGTCATATCATGGTTAGGATGAACTAGCATGGCGATCATGCTAGTTCATCCTAACCCACTGTACAACAAAACAAAGTCAAAATACTTTTGGGTGTGTGAGTCCCCTGTATAGAGTTCATTGTAAAAGTAACAGCACTAACGGAGTAACTTTCCATAAACTTTTGTATGATAAAATTCATGACACTGCAGGGGCGCTTGCCCACAAAGAAAACAATTGCTCTTTCAGCGCTGCTGCTTTTACGGTGAACTGTATGCATAGGACTCATACACATTCTAATGTAGGTACCTATTAGCGCTTTGTTTAGATACATCCTATAATAATAATTATGTATAATGCCCTATGATCAGAAACTCTATCAAGTATGTTATATTATGTACCAAGTCCATGGTTTACTGTTTTTCGTGGCACGTGTTTAATTTTTTAAACACGTGCGCATTGTTAATTTATATTTATCTGTTTAAGCACTCAATAAGTTAAATAACTCTCTTCAAAGTTTTTAAACCATAAATCTTTGAAGTTTTCGCGAATTAATTTCTTATCTCATGTTTTCATTGTTCAAATACCCCATAAAATTGATAGTACGGGAGCCCTAGAACTAATTTTTTTGTGACTACTAACAAGCCTCCTCTATCACCAAAGCTCTTCATAGCTACGCTGGAATTAGTAATAAGTAAGCTTGACTGGAAAGGACAAGGTATAAAAATATTAAATAAATACCTGAGCCACCTGCGGTTTGCTGACGATCTTCTTCTCCTGTCTGAATCAAGACAACAACTTCAAGCTATGATAGAGTCACTAAATAAGGCCAGCCGACAAGTAGGCCTGGAAATGAACTTTTGTAAAACAATGTTGATGACTAACAGCACCAAAACGCCACTCTACGTCGATAACACGCTTTTAAAATATACGGACCAATACTTATACCTCGGAAAGCAAATAAGTTTCGACGCACAAAATAACGAGAGAGAAGTAGAGCGCAGGGCACAGAACACATGGAACAAGTACTGGAGCTTGAAAGAACTATTTAAAAGTAATTTACCCATAAAAATGAAAACCAAACTAATGGATACGTGTCTTATTCCGTGCTTATTATATGCCTGCCAAACGTGGAAGTTTACTAACAAAGTAAAAAACAAAATTACTACATGTCAACGAGGAATGGAGCGAAGTATGCTCAGCGTGAGTAAGATGCAGAGAATAAGACACACAAAAATAAGAAAAATTACAAAAGCATCGGATGGCCTTAGAAAAGCTCTAGAATTAAAGTGGAAATGGGCCGGACATGTGGCACGACTCCAAGACCAGAGATGGACAAAGCGAGTCACAGCGTGGAAAGGCCCACAAGGGAATAGAAAGAGAGGAAGACCTTATGTCAGATGGGAGGACGAACTTACAAAGATAGCTGGTTCCAACTGGATGGAAACAGCGAAATCGAGAGAACACTGGTCATCTTTAGAGGAGGCCTTCACCTGTGGAGGGGTTCTTACAGTAGAAGCAAAATAAACAAAAAAAAAATGTTATTTAACCATATTATATTTTAGTATTAAGATAGTGTTACCTTACTGATAAGAAATAAAAGGCTTTTTATTTATTTATTTATTTATTTATTTATAACAAGCTAATTTTTTGTGAGTAGCTACATTTCGTTAAGACGAACAACATTTTTATTTTCGAAAAATCTCGAAAGTGGTAGCTAACAGAGATAGAAAGCACACTTTGACTCGATGGTTCTAAAATATGGATTGTTTTATTTGTAGGATAAGGGTACTCTTAAATTATATAATTATTAACCTACAAATATACAAAAAATCAGCTGGTTAGGGTTCCGTTTTAAGGTACAGTAGTCAACCAAGTTTTGTTCATTACTACAACACAACTACAACATCTTGACGTAGACGTACCTACATTAAGTACAACTTATTTCCCGCCCTTTCGCGCAGAAATTGTTTATTTGCACGGGAACCGTACATTTTTCTGAAATTATAAAATATTTAATTTCTAAATCTTGTTTATGTCTACGTAACTCAAAGTACCTTTACATAAACATTTAATCAAAAACCGTTTATCGTCTTACGCGTGATAGATATTATTAGTATGAATACTATATTTTCTCAGTTCATATCAGTCCCATAATATACAGGTTCCCATGACCCAGGTCATTGACCCCGTGTATGTCTGGGCATGCCGCATGCGGTTCGCCTTGCCGGCTGTTTATATGACGAGTCCAAAATGTTGATGTTGTGCAGTTGTTTTTTACAATCTGTATCACACACCCTGTTTCAACATAGTATGCTGTATGATGCATGAAGGTTTGTTGATACGAGGGACCAACGGAAAATGACAATAAGAATGTGCGAAAAAGAGACAATTTTTTTTTTGTCTCTTTTCTACTTTACTCCTTCATTATTTATCAAAAGAATATAATTATAAAAAATATCTACTGCTTTTCAATACATAAGTTAATAATTTAATTTGGTTACTTTTTTGAAATATGTATTATATTAAGCCTTAAAAAGGTTTTTTCTCCTATTTCCTATCATGGACTCGGCGAGCGTCGTAACCGCCACCGTACAAGGCGCGCTGTTATTAATGTTATTTTAATGTTATTTACGTCGATATTCGCACTGACAGACAATCGACCTGCTAATTTAGGAAGAGAGGGCCCTTAAACGAGAATATCAGCTTTCATCTGTTTCTCGGCACTGGCTCCTACTAAATCCAGTAGTTCTAACCCTAGGATATAAGCATTTTATACATAATCATGTTACTTTAAACTCTGAGGAAAGGTCTCCCACTATTATTATGTAGTCAAGCTTGAAGTTTTTAAGCTTATAAGTGACAGGTCTACATGCTTAAAGAGATTTTTTGTTATTTTTATATCGCGGTTGTGTACATTGTACAAATTTTCAGTTGTTACTAAAACACGTTTGTTTGTCAACGTGTTTGTACATGAATCCGGTAAATCTGTTAATTGTGACATACAATTTATTTATTTGCTCACTGGCGCCGCAGTAATATTTGAGTTAATTCGCGTCATAATCATACAGATAAGGGAAAACTTAAACGACATATTATATCACTTCTTAGAAATCTATTTATAATATTTATATATCTTGTAAGTGTCAATATTGATATTATGTGTTCTACGCAGTCCATTCATAGTATGGAAATTCTTATACAAGATAATTAGTGTAAACACCGTTATCCCTGAAACCATCAAATGAGCCTGTCAAAATGAACAACTTTTTCTATGATAACAATGCTGGGAACTAAAAAAAGGATAACGGTGTTCACACTAACACACTGTATTATGATGAATGAAAAACAACAGAATGGTCTGACGTGTTCAGATGAAATAACCGGATGAATATAATGTTTTGTGACCCGGCGATTTTCTATCACCTCCCTCCTAGTATAATAAGCCTTTTCCGGACATCCACGAATATTTCATGACTTAAATTAGCCAAATCGGTTCAGCCCTCCTCGAGATTAAGCGAGACTAACGAAATTCAAAATTAATTAATTATATTTCATATCATCATAATATCATATCAGTCTATATTCTTCCACTGCTGGACACAGGCCTCTCTCATTAGCTTTCTCCACATTGTGCCATTTTCCTTTCATCAAGGGCATGCCTTATAGCGCTGTCAACAGCGAACATAAGGCATGCCCGTAACGCGCGTTGAAATCGTAGCGCGCGCTATGACACTTTTCTTTCAACGCGGGTGGATTTTGACGCGCGTCACGGGCATGCCACACCTTCGCTGTTGACTGCGCTATAAGGCATGCCCTTGTTGAACAAAAAAAAGGCACAATGTGGACAAAGCTAATGAACGCCAAGATAACCGATCTCCTGCTACTCGCATCCAACATGGACCCGCAACTAAACGGAGATCGTCGTCCCACCTAGTTGGAGGTCGACCTCCACCAATCTATCCATACTAATATTATAAATGCGAAAGTGTGTCTGTCTGTCTGTTACCTCTTCACGCCCAAACCGCTGAACCGATTTTGCTAACAACTAAGAAACATTGTACCATCATTACTAATTTAGGAAATGATTGCAAAAAGTAGACACAATACATCGGTATATATCCTTATTATCTGATTAATGGCGATAGGCTCTGATGAGCCTGTAGCAAAGACGTTTCCTTTATCGCTTCTTTAAGAATCGCCGATCAAAATGAATGGAATTGGCATTAGACGAGTCGAACGTCAACTTCATATTAACGAACGTTTTAAATATATCAATTCCATACATTTTGATCGGCGATTTTATAAAGAAGCGTAAAGAAATGGTCTGGCTGGTACTGTTGTTGTATCATTTATATTATGATGCTCATTGTTCAGAGTAGGAAAACAAAGGTTTTCCAATTTTTTGTTGGTAACCAAATAATAATAACAAGCCACTGTACAATATTATGTTCTATAATGGCCATACTCGGAGGCATTTAATGAATGCTTTACATTAATTTAATCAAGAGTTTGACAGTTAATTTGTGGAAGTTATGCCATCTTAATTCAATTATTTAAAGTTAAATGATACTTAAATCTATTTTTGTCCGTAAACAGTGTAACAGACAAAATATGCAAGTAACATAGTAAGTAACATACAATACATCATGGATATTAATATTCTAATATATAAGTAGGCAATTTTCAACGTAGCAATTTCTGCACAAATTAATAACATTCAATAGATATTGGACCGACTATATCTGCTTTTTTTATGGTATAATTAAAAATATTATTTATGTTCTTATATTTTGAGCAGGAAATTCCCTTCTAAATTTAGAATCACGTGAACGGAGTAAAGTTAATAAATCAGACATCATATTATTATAATATAGTTTTTATGCAATAATAATTATTAATATTAATAATTAATTACATAATTACACGTCTGTCTAAGAGCAGTTGCTATAAGCTCGTTTGTTTAGAGCTTCTCTACACGTTACGATAGAACTGCACAGTTCGCTCTTAGCTACAAAAGTAATGTAAAAATTGCTTGGTGAATGCGCGCCGATTCGGGCAGCCATTATATTATGGGAAATGCAAATCTAGCACATATTGAAACCAACCAAGAAACATCTACGTTTATACACATAAATTATAATACTTTAAAAACTCATGCGCAGGACTTTCCGTCCAATCCAAGCTGCAAACCCGCTCATATAAAAGTGTTTTTTTCGAGTATGATTCGACAATGATAAAGTTATTTTTCTACCTGTGCATCTTTTCATCAGTAATAAGTTATCTGCCTAGAGCTCTGGAAGATCATTAATTGATTATTCCGAACCCATCTGCATCTGCCACGGCCAAACTGTGCAGTTATATCTTTGTCTTCGTTCTGTTATAGACAAAAAAATAAAAATGATTGCGACGACCATTCAATTTCTCAGCGATTAGTTTTTGTAAATTATTAAATACTATAAATTAATACAATGTAGAGTTAATCAATCAGTATAAGCTATTCAATAAATTAATATCATGTTTAGCAAGAAATTTCTTGCAGATGAGAACATATTTTTACACGAGTTCGAAAACTACAGTTGAAGACTAACACTAAGGTCGGCCATAGACGGCCGTTGCAGTCGCAACTCTCAACTGACTGCGGTCGCCGCACGGCGTTGTGCAGTTTTCACACTAAATTCATATTCGCAATACACGGACCGCTCGTGCAGTCCTTGGGCGGTCGTAATACTCAACGCAACCACTCTAGCTAGGGCAGTCGATTTCGACTGCAAGATGCGGTCCGTCTATGGCCGGCCTTACAGGTTTCATTCGATTACCATTACTGTAGACTGTAGTCAAGCTCTACTTGCAGATTGGCATAAGTGAGTTTTATAGTCTTTTGCTCATTGGATCAATCAGTGAAATACCACTTCGAGTAGCACAATTGAAATGCATCGCTCCGGACACTTGTTTGAAAATATTTATTCATCGAACGAATGGGTCCATTCCAATCACCGCCTACATACCAATCGGGATGGGTTGAGCCACTCCAATAGAGTTATGTGAATAACTTAAAAAAGCGCAGGCTATAGTTTGTTAAAACCAAAAGGAAGATTAAAAGTTGATATGGGTTTAAAACACACCCATGTTTTTAACCCCCCCACCAAAAATAGGTGTATTACAAGTTTGTTTTTCATTGCGCTAGACCACAAATCATAATATGATTTGTATGAATAAGCCTTTTGATTTATTTTGATGCCCTGACCGCTGAAGGCCGTAATTATAATAATTTATAGAGCACACTCGCCAGTCTTGAGTTTACCCTAAATAAAATATAAAGGTGCTCCCTCACCGAAAGCATTCACGTGTAATTTCACACTTTGAGAATTCTATAGCAAGTTGACTTTACTGTCATGTAGCATTGATGTTACAAGTTGTATTAAGATATTACACATTGTATCATTACAAGGAGCGTATTGTAATGCTCGGTTCTCCTCCCTCACTGTTTTACATCACTCGACTCTGTAACGTTACATTACATGTGAATGCTCCCGGCGAGGGAGCACCTTCAGATTAAAGAAAAACCACGATATTGTAATTTGTAGCACTGCAGTTTACATTTCAAGTTAGTTGGCGCAAAGAAACCTGAACCTTAAACAATTAATACCTACTATTAACATCTAATATATATAAATCTCCTGTCACGATGTTTGCCGCGATGGATTCCTAAACTACATAAGTCATAACCGATTTTAATGTTGTTTTTTTTTAATGTGTGCTTTTTTCCAACTTGAGAGATAGGATAGCTCAGATCTTTAATTATTATAGTCGCAATTTTATTTTATTGCAAATTATTTGTCTATAAAGAGCGACCATTGTTTATGCGACGCGGGTCACGGGATAGCGATGGACGTTGCCATGGTGACATACTTATTTAGTTACTAATAATTCAATAAAATAATACGGGCGATATACTTTATATAATATGGCAAAGAAACGTTTGCCGGGACAGCTAGAAATATTATATGTATGAGTAAGTAGTAAGAGCCTTTTATTCTGTTATATTGTTCGGACGGACATGACAGTTTGTCAAATCGTTCCCGACTATATTGGTTAATAGCCACATCCTTATTCCTCCCAATTACAGCTATGATCAAATCCAGCTGCTACCGGATAAAACCAGTTCAAGCTGAAGCCTGAAGCAAGCGCAAAATACAATTACTATTGACCTTTGACTGACGGTTTTTGTATCGCTAAATAATCATTGTCACATTCACAATATACGATAAATTATCTAAAGTTATATAAATAATGAAGTTCATGACTCCGTCAAGAATACTGCAATACATATTATAATTATAGTTCTTGCAATCTACGAGTGCGCGTCGCGTTTATTTGTAGTTGGAAATGTGAATAGACATTTTCGTTAGTGTGCGTACCCGACGGAGCAGTCAGTAGCGAGCGAGCCATGTACGGGTGTATAGATATGGTCACTCACACAACTAAGGGCAACGCGCACTCCTAGATTGCAAGAACTATACAATATTTTGGATGTACGAGTATCAGAGAAGTTGATTCCTAGGCAGATGATGGACCTACGTAGTTAGGTCGCGTCTTTAAAACCCAGCCAGTCAGATCACAATTAACATTGAATTGGCATATTCTGACCAAATGACGTTTGTCTGCTAACTGCCTAGGAATCAATTTCTTCGATGGTAGGTAGCTTTCGTTTGTGAGTGTAATATTAAAGTGTTGTTTAGAAACACTAGTCTTGTTGCATGGGGATCTAGAAAGCAAGCGGTAACGTCCTTAGTGGAAGACGATAATATTATTATGTTGTAATGCGTCTATAAGTACGTGGGCAGGATGTAGCATTCGCTCTTATTCTTTAACTGTCGTAACTTTGACGGATGATTTTTTTAAGGGCCTTCCGTAGGAAATTAGGGATTCCGTAGGGATATTCCGTAATTTACCGTATCGAGTAGGGTTGTTGAGGAAGTGATTATGAGGAAGAGGAGGAGAAAGAGGAATTGTCACGCGCAAATTTAGAGGATGCGGATGAGGAAGAGGATATTTTTTGAGGAAGAGAATGCGGATGAGGAAGCGGATGAGGAATAGGATGATAGGAAATTATAAATACTAGCGGACCCAACCCAAAAGCCTTTGTCCTGTCTGTACATAATAGTGCACAAAAGTACTTAATCAAAAGGGCATTTTCCAGTGGACAAACTTATGAATCTAAACCATTATCGAAACACACACAATAAAGAATCATCATCAGTTAAGTCCAGCAGTTAAGGAGTTCGTGTGCCTAGTGTAAATTTTTTGTTGCACATTCGACCGTGAACGCGTTTGGCGTTTACTAAGATTTTGTATGGGATGTGTTCAGCGCCACCTAGCGATGGCCTAGGAACTCTGCGCTACTGGTAGAGTCCGTTGTAGAGTTGGGACTAAAAGTGCCCTAACGTCAAAAGCTTGGTTCTGAATTTAACCAATCAACCCCCATAAGGACACCGGCGACCGCGACAACAATAGAATAACAATAGATTTCCAAGAATCCGCGATCGAAGGATTAAGTATAGGTGTACCAGAATCTGATGGCAAAAAGTGAGAAAATAAATTGAGTCTAGTCTCTAGCAATACCGGGGTAATTGAAATAAAACATTTTGATCCTTTTCTTTTAGCAGCTAATCTGTGTATTAAACATGCAAATATAAAAATTTATCCAATGATTTAAGATATTTTTTGAAAATTGGCTGTCAAAAATTGCCATCAGATTCTGGTAGACCTATAATAAGTTTTTGGATATTTTATACGTATATTTTTATGTATCTTGGCCAATGATATTCTGTTATGTTACTAACTAAACACACCGGCAAAATTAGCGGAACATAACAAATTTAATTTTTTTTGAAAATTATTCGCTGTTTTTTATATATTTATTTATTTATTAAATAATTAAGGATTAAAAAATAAAACTTATATAAATTTAGGGCATAAAAACGTGTAAAATTGAAAAAATCTGCAAAAATCAAAAATTAAGAAAAATCTTTGAAATTTTAGTAGTAAGTTTTTAAGTTAAATTCTTCATTTTTACTTAAGAAATGCCATGTTTAAAGCGTGTAATGCCTTCTATGGATCTCAAGAGGGTCTGGATATGCCATTCCATGCTTGCATTTTGATTGTCGATCATTTCCTGTGGGATATTCTTCTACTCATCCAGTAGCGCCAACTCGAGCTCCTGAACACATTTTGGAGCTGGAGTTTTAACTCGTACCGTTCATCCATTGATGTGCCACAGGATCGGATCCACATCCGTAGACCGTGCTGACCTTTCCACCTGGGCTACGCCAGCATCATTTAGGTAATAATACCCGATTTTTTTACTCTATGGACGCGCATAAAATTGAAGTTACTGCCTAAAACTGTGTAAAAGGCACAACATGCAGTTCTAGGATGTTTGTGCTATAGCCCTGTACTGTCAAAGTACCATAATTAACAATCATCAGCTCCGTGCGGGCTCCAAATCATATGCCACCCCAAACCATTACGAAGCCTGCATGATAGGCCACTGTGTCCGTTAAGTTTGATGGTCTATAGCGTTCCTTACGATTTATCCACATTCTTTATCGCCTGTCAACAAAATTTACACAGAGTTTGCTCCCATCACTGTACAGCACACAAGTTCACTTCTTGTTAAATTTTGATGTTCACGCGCAAATCTTAGCCTGGCTCTTTGCGGTCCTGTCTCAAGTTTTGGTGCCCTTGCTGGCACTTTTGAGTTTAATTTAACTTCTTTGATTCTTCTTCTTACTGTACAATCACTTACACGTCCATCTCGGACCTGTTCCGACAGGTTTCGTCTCTGCAAAGCAGTTTGAGGTCGATTTCTTAAGGCTTGTACCCTTACAAAACGGTCATCCTGAACCATTGCCACCCGAAGTCTGCCTTGTTCTCGTCTCCAAACGTAAGATCCAGTCTCTCTGTAGCGTTGAAAGTTACGATGGACCACGAAAGCCGACACACCTAAGGCCTGACTGACCGAATGGTAGGTGTGACCTTTCTCTATCGTGGTTACAGCTCTAGCAGTCGTAGCTGGAAAATCACTAATTTTGTATCTAAGCAATGTGTTCTTCCAAAAACCAAACAATCAAATGAGCTGGCATACCTTGCACCCCGCTAAAAACGCCATTCTTATCAGAAACACTTACAACGTCAATCATCGAAAAACACTTAGTAGGCCATAATTGCAATAAAAATCTGTTAGCTACCCAGTTGTGTTCAATATTTTATTTCTTAAATGAGCTTAGAAACTATAAAAAAGGATTTCACACAGCCCGACCCACTTGAATTCAAGTTGTGGCCCTTTTTGCCTATGTTCCGCTAATTTTGCCGGTGTGTGTAGATTGGTAAACCAGCCCTCTACAGGGCCACAATAGACATAACTACCAGTAGTTCGACTGCAAAGAAACGGACAGGTTTCAATATCTGTCAAATTCGTCGGGTTTCACTAGGATTATGAACGGAATGTGCCTCGCGCTGGCTGATATAATTTATTTTTTAATAAATAAAGATTTCAAAATTGGATTCTGACAATTTTAATGTCAAACAACAATACGACCAAAGAGGACCACGTCCAGCGAATATGTCATAGTTTTAAATTCGTAGGTAACAAGTTAACAACCCTAGCGACGAATTTCGTCATGATACGTCAAATTTAAAAATTTCAACATCAGTTCTAAGTCGGCATACACTATAGTTCTGTCTACTCTGGCAGAGCGGGCAGGCATACATAATGACATAATAACATTATCTGACATACATAATGACATAATAACATTATGAATTGACATTGTCTTTTGAACTATCAAGTGGTTACGCATTTCTGAGAATCTATATATATAAAAGAAAGTGGTGTTAGTTACACTACTTATAACTCAAGAACGGATAAACCGATTTGGCTGAAAATTGGTAGCTTAGAACCAGGAAAAGGACATAGGATACATTTTGTCCCGGAAAAATGTACGGTTACTGCACAATATACATTTATGATTTGCGCGTAAAATATTCAATCGATTTTTATGAATTTTGGTATGGAGATACTTTGACTCTCGGGAAAGGACATGGGATACTTTTGGTCCCGGAAAATGTACGGTTCCCGCACAATAAACTTTTCTATTTCAGTCTATTTTTATTAAATTCGGTATGGAGATACTTTGAGTCTCGGGAAAGGACAAGGGATACTTTTAGTCCCGGAAAATGTACGGTTCCTGCACAATAAACTTTTATGATTTTCGCTTAAACTATTTATATCTATTTTGATTAAATTTGGCATGAAGATACTAATTTTAATCTATTGTTTTCTTAATTATACCAGTTATTATTCGAATTAATTAATCATCGTTAAGACAGGACAACGTCTGTCGGGTCAGCTAGTCTTTTTTAAGACGATGCTACTCTAGTATTTTATCAAATAGCAACTGATTGATCTTGGCAATATAATTTTACATGACTTTATGTCAATAGGCCGATAACATATTATTTACCAATACAACATGATACATATTTACGGATGTACGTCTGTGGCCATGACTTGTACTGTATCACAGTATTTGAACTAGGAAACGAGCAATTATATTGTTTATTAAGACTATTTATATCTGTAAAGTTTTGGACCTCACTTCCGTTTGGTTACAGTTCGCGTAAATATCGCCTCACCTTGAAATATCGGTGAAGGAACAATTTTATCTGAAGTAGATAATATTATGATTCTTCACTTGGCTTCGAGTAACTGATTCAGTGGTGAATAAACTACTGAAAGGCTGCATGCTTTATAAATTATATTTATTGACTCCTACATATTGCTATTACAACCATTTTCTGCAACTAACAATACTGACAATTCACCTGTCATTAATTACTATGTTTCTTAAAATACAAAGAGGATACATATTCGACCGAACAAGTGGAAAGGAAAATAAGTATTACATTGTATTTTTTATGTTACATAATATGAGCAGAAATTAGAAACGGTGTTTTATGGCTTATCGATTTTATTATTTATTTACTCTAGGACTCTACCTTGTGATTAAATAATTAATCGTCTTCATTGAATTATATGCCTGATCACGTCGAAGTTAAGACGATGAGTGTATAATGAAATAAGATTTGCAGCGCCGAAGCCAATACAACTTACTTAGATTAATATTATTTCCGTAACTTATGTAGGTTTAGCTATTTGATCATTATAAATAATTCTGAAGTTCGATGAATGAATTATGAATAAACCTAGAAAAAATTGGTTATCTGGTAAAATAGTCTGAGGTCTGCAATCAAAGTTGTTTTTTTTTATTCTCTGAAACTGAGACTCCATTCTTTTGACATTGTTTAATTACTCTTTTTACATTATCTTGGGAGGTCTTTCTTTACTTGTCACAGTCTATTGTCCAGTGCGATATGACGACTCTTTAAAAAATCTTATCTTTACACCCCATTTCAACTATAATTTCTGTCTAGTAATCTTATTTTGAGTATGAGATAAAAGATAATATTTTAATTAACATTTATTTTTAACTACTTTTACCGGTATTTCATATCGACAGCATCTTTACGGTAGCACCTTCCTTTTAGGGATGAAAAGTAGCCTTATGTAGTAGCTTAAGTGTAGGCTCTGTGATAATATAAAACCTTCCATTACAAAAGAAAATAAAGATAAAATATTTTTACCATGATAGAAGTTATTAATATATTTGTTTTATTATTGTACTAATTTCCTCCTTACTGATTAATTTGTAGAAAGTTTCCACACAATATGGATTCTTATTAATTTCATTACTTATTAACTTTGTATAATTCTATATAATTAATCATTAAATTTAAGGTTATGTCTAGGTAAAGGCACACCCGTGCTCCAAAGAATTTTTTCAAGTCAACCTATAAAAACTGTGCCGTATGTATAGGCTTATAAGTTGAAATTCCCTTGCATTATATCATAATAACAATATTATAAATTTTAAAATGTAGAGCAGACAATCACGTGTATGACATAGATACACGCAGTCAATTACATCTACAGTTTGTTTACATGTTCAATTCAATCAATCAAGTGTTCTGGAAACATGGTTTTAGAAAAGGTCGTGGTAGGCCCCATGTAAGCGTCATATACTGTCAACGGCTACCGTCAACTGCCGTCGACTGCCGAGGACACGTGCCGTCAACTGCCGTCGACTGCCGAGGACACGTGCCGTCAACTGCCGTCGACTGCCGAGGACACGTGCCGTCAACTGCCGTCGACTGCCGAGGACACGTGCCGTCAACTGCCGTCGACTGCCGAGGACACGTGCCGTCAACTGCCGTCGACTGCCGAGGACACGTGCCGTCAACTGCCGTCGACTGCCGAGGACACGTGCCGTCAACTGCCGTCGACTGCCGAGGACACGTGCCGTCAACTGCGTCGACTGCCGTCGACGCGTGCCGCCGACACGTGCCGTTCGTCTGTAAGATGCCTGACGTCCACTCCACTTGGATCAATAGACCATGATGGACAAATATATTCGATAACAAACATGTAGCCTTGCTACATATTCGGATATAATTGAAGACATGAGTGGAAGACCGCAGTTAAAAAATTGCCGTTTTTTTGGACAAAAGGAGGCTAATAAGACAAGTAATAATATTTTAGGGTGTGTACGTGTTCCCTGTACAGAGTTCACTGTGAAAGTAGCAGCGCGGAAAGACCAAAAAATTTTTTCACTTTTGTATGGGCAAGGGCCCGAGCGTCACGAGTTTCCCCATACAAAAGTGAAAAAAATTTTTGTCTTTCAGCGCTGCTACTTTCACAGTGAACTCTCAACAGGGAACACGTACACAGCCTAAAGTATTATCACTTGTTTTTGTTACACCCTGTAAAGTAACAAAATTCATTTTGAGATTTTATACTCGTATGATAGGCAAGAGTAGAATATTAGCATTATTTTCTATTGCGAAAAATTAGGCTCTTACTTTTCGCAAGTTTTCATGTATTTGGGAGCAGGCTTTTAATAAGTGTAAAACCATTTTGCAAGCACAATTTTGTAGCATATTAATTTCTCAGTATCTATGATAATTAGAGAGCTATTAACAAAATGGTCTTACTGCATACTTAAGATTTATAAGGACGTAAATGATAGAAGTGATTAACTAAATCAGTTTAATGTTCATTCACATTATACATCTGACTTCCAAAACTAATGGCTACAAATGACCCCTGCTGACGACAATCGGCCGGTCGTGGGTCCAGTCCCGACTCAATCTGTGAACAAGAAAATAATTTACATTAATTTATATTCATTTTTATATTCAATTTACATTAAATTATATTCTTTTTGTTTATAGTAGCGGCAACGTACGCCAAAATGATATGAATCTGATATATTATGTTGTGCGTTGTTTAAGCAAAAACTTTGTTTAAAATATACAGTAGAGTTTGATTTAGATGTGATGCGCATTTGCTTAATTGAAAATATTTAGAGACTCGTTTATAATCAGAATAATATAGCAAAATTTGTTTATAAACTTTTCTACAATGCTATTATTTATTTAAACACTTCACAGTTGAACAACTAGAGGAAACTCAGAAATGTCTCCACTTTTTGAAGTTAAAAAAGCTCCCTTATCTTTTCATAATTCGTTAATCGTTTTGATTAATATTGATTGTATATTCATAACGAAATTCAAGTAATATTTACATTTTCCTTTGTAAAAAATTGTTAATATTTCCACTTATGTTTATAATTTCATGAATGAACAATTATGCTTCTCATTTCATACACGTTTAATTATTATTATTCTATTAGTTGTAAACTTAATCATGGTTATAATAATTACTACCTATACAGTAACATCAATTTTTTGCGTTATTAAGTTGATCTAAAAAATCATCTAATATTAACTATTTTTTGTTTGAGTATATTAAAACACATTTTTGCAATATATTTAACTAAAATATTTTTTGTGTGCATATTGAAAAATATTTATTTTTTGTTAATGAAAATTAATATTCAGTCATTAATATTTAAATTTTCTGTATGCTTACAGAGCGGAACCTTTTCCATATAATTAATTTTCTTTTAAAAAGCCGGTTCAAATCCAATACAAAGTATTAAATCGCGCGTCTTATGAATATACAATCATTCTTTAATCTTACATTAAAATATTGAATAGAGATACCAACCTTTTACAGAATGGGACTCCGCAATATTTGTCACAAGCACAACACAACACAGTTCGTTCATCTCTTGAGGTTTCTCTGGGCACATTCGATGGACGACGCGGAGGACATTGTTGAAGCGTTGCTGACACTCTTGGTCAGGTTGCTCTTCTTCCTGAAGCTCAGCCTGGCCCCGCCCTTGATAAAGCGGTCCAGGGTCTGCATGAGCGCGGAATGCTTCCTCTCAAACGGGTTAGTATACATCTTGGTTACGTGTGATCAGTGTAAGCGCGAGATGAGTTGTGACTCCGGCCCGCGCGGTCGTGTAGTTATAAGCTGCGCGCGCGCGTCATCAGCCTCTAATGCGTCACAACCTTTGGGTTGCGGTCCTAATGCATCTTGTTTACCGGGTCAGGTGTGACGTTGGGTCGTTAATGCCCTAGCCTGATGAGGATGTTTACGGTTTCACAAATTTCTCGTGCGACGTTCTTGAACTCCACGTAATCTGATTTACATGTTATGTTCACCTATCGTCCTTCTAGTTGGCGATTATTTTGTTCGTTACGTCTCTTGGTCTTGATGTAACTTGATTAATCGCAGATTCTTGGAAATCTATTGTTTACGCAGTCGAATTCGACAGCTTGCAAGTTGATAGGTTAACAAGTTATCTTGATTATAGTGCTTTTAAAGTGTTTGTTACATCTAGAGTTTTTCAATCTGTTTTAATTACGCCTATCTCACATAGTAAGTGCCGACTGTCGCGACTTGGGAAGAGATAAGCTATTCTTATAAACACCACAATTGTGTAAGTAAGCCCATGTAAGTTTATTAGGTCACTGTAATAAGGAACCAACAAGAAAAAAAGCACAAGTTAAAATTCTCATTAGAAAGTAGGATATCTTTGTTCATACTCATTAAAATTATGCACATTCTGGAAAAAAATGCGCTTAGAAACAATACGGTATTTTAAAGTCACCTTAATTTTTCGAAGGTGTCAGTGGTAACCAACAAAAAATTACTTTGACGGCAACGAGGACCTTTGATCCTCAGCTGCACATTGCACACAACAATACAAGTATTTTTTAGACTACTGGAGATAGGTAAAAATCGTACTCAAAGATTCCGTTTCATAATATACATACAGCGAAGGTATCTGGCTCTTCGATCACATAATAATATGTGATCGAAGAGCATAGGCTAATAAACGCGTGTTAAAAATCTGTTGGAAACATGGATTTACTAAATAGAAAGCCATTAGGTTAAGGAGGAATGATTTTAAGAACACGCTGCCATTGATGAACCCAGTGCCATAAATAGGCAGTGCCACCGGTGCCCAGGCACAGGGCGTAAAATCTGGGGGGCGCAAGAATGACCAGACTAGGCACGATTATTATTTTTTATTTTTTCTCCCGATATGTTCCCGATGCGCTCCTTGTGCTCCAAATGGAAGAAAATAGGCCTAAACATAGCGTTAACCTTCGGTACATATGGTTTCTAAAAAAACCAAGGGCGTTGTTATAGAAGCTCGCACAGGGCGCAGTTAGAGAAGTTCGCACAGGGCGCAGTTATAGAAGCTCGCACAGGGCGCAAAAAAGGCTATTTACGGCACTGGATGGAACCATCTTTCAATATCATATCTATGATTAATAAATTATTAAATATAAATTACTAGCTGTTGCCACGACTTCGTCCGCGTTAGCATAGTATAATAACTGTCAACCCCTATTTTACCCCCTTGGGGGTAGAATTTCCAGAAACGCTTAAACACGTATCCAATTATTTTTAATTATTTGCCCAAAAAGAAAGTTTCATGTTTCTAACTCAAGAAATAACGGACTTTCATTCATACTTTCAACCCCAATTTCACCCCCTTGGGGGTATAATTTCCAAAAACCTTTAAATACGTATTTATTTATTTTTAATCAGTAATCCAAAAACAAAGTTTCATATAACTTAAGAAATGACGGACTTTCATTCAAACTTTCAACCCCTATTTCACCCCCCTCGGGGTAAATTTTTCAAAATTCCTTCCTTAATGGGTGTCTACCTACTTAATAAAACAACCCTACTCACCAAATTTCGTGGCTGTAACTTTAACAGTTTTTGCTCAGCGATGATGAATCAGTCAGTCAGTCAGTCAGGACGTGTAATTTTATAAGTAGGTATAGATTGGTTTTAAAATAGTCACGAACCTTATAATATATGTGTATGTACACACTGTGTGTAGTAGTAGTAGTCAGTTGTATAGTTAGTACCTGAGTCTTAATAATTTATACGAAAATAATAAAAAATAATAATATGACTAGAATGTTATTACTTATTAGTTATGCTCATTTAGCTTATTGATATGAGTATAATTATATTTAAATGATACATCGTTATCTCATATACAAGTTGTATACATATAAAATTAAAGTTTTATAGAAGAACCAATAATTTTAAGTCTAAACCTTATTCATTAAAATAAAGTCAACACAGTCAGACTTTTTAAACAAATTCTTTTACAAGCAAATTAGCTACATTCATTTCAAGACTACCAAGGTTTTAAATATAATATATTCTCTTTTAAAATGAAAGAAACAACTAGAAAATATTTATTTTTAGATAAAAGTTCCATCTTTTTTTGCGTATGTCAATGTGATTGTCTGATCCGTCTACGAATAGAATAAGTGTCTATTGTTCTGACTTTTTTGCTATTTGTTAACGACAAAAAAGTTAACGGTTTTATTATTAAGTTATAATTCGTTACTTACATAGTATGCTGTAATAATATTTAATTGTCTCCTTTTATATCTATTTTTCACGCAAATATAATTAACTTCATTTAAATATAGCATTCAACATTTAATCTACATAAGGGTTAACAAATTAACTACAGACATTTTATGTGTAGATACTAGATAGGTATGATCTACTGCTTGTGTAAATGCACAAAGGACAAAAATATTTACAGCAGAACTATCTATAATAATTAATAATATTTTTTAATATTTATGGACGCTTCTCACCACGTCAGTCAGGCCCCGTGCTAAGTACCTGAAGGACTTGTGTTACAGGTACCAGACAACGGAAATATATTTAATACTTTTATACTATAGGGGAAGGGGGCATGACGGGGACGCGAGGTAAGATGGGATCACGCAATATACAAGAAACTAGACTCTTGCGAACAGAAAGCAATAAGCCAATAGGAAGCCATACTAGAAGCCATACTCGATCAACCATCAGCGCGACAGAAACAGTGAGTTCCCGTTCACGCGTTTTTTGTTTACAAACTAAAATCACGTTGAGTGTCTCGTCGATCTAATTTTACGCAGTTAAAAACGTCCTTACTGTTAGGTAATTAAGACTACCCAATTTATGTCTTGGTATGTAGTTTTGTTTACTTTGTTGTGGTAAGTTGGACAAAAGTTCAGTTAATATATATTTTTTTGGGAAATTATTTTTTTCTAAGTCAGCCTTTGGGGTAAGACTTTTGTGTATTATATAAGTAATTTTTGTGTTTTATATAAGTAATTTCTATAGCGAGCATAAGGAGATTCCGAGTTCAAATGCAAACATAAAAAAGGTGACCAAAAATTATGTACCCCTGTCGTGAAAGGTAAATTAAAGATACTTGTGACAAAACAGGAGTAACTTAAATTTTTGGATTTATGTAAATGACAGCTGGTGAAAAATATAACTTTTTATTTTCTTGATATTTTTGCGTAGTTTTCGTAAAAAAATAACGATTCACTTTTATCTGATGATATTATTTGCAAACTGTTTAGTTAACACGCACAAAACTAAGAGAAACCTAATATTTATAAAAAAAATTGAAAACCGATTTTTTAAGAAAAATATCAATTCTTATCATAATTGTGATAAAAATAACATGAATTTGCTAACAATATCGTAATTAAGGAAATCCAACTTCAAAAATTCCTAATTTCTTAGTTACGACACTACGTATTTGGATGAGGTATTATGAAACTTCTGTCGCTTCGTTTTCTGTCGCGATTACGTCGCGATACGTCTTTTTTTTAGATTAACATTTAGAATTCAATCAATCAAGTGTTCTGGAAACATGGTTTTAGAAAAGGTCGTGGTAGGCCCCCTGTAAGCGTCATAAACTGTCAACGGCTACCGTCAACTGCCGTCGACTGCCGAGGACACGTGCCGTCAACTGCCGTCGACTGCCGAGGACACGTGCCGTCAACTGCCGTCGACTGCCGAGGACACGTGCCGTCAACTGCCGTCGACTGCTGAGGACACGTGCCGTCGACTGCGTCGGCTGCCGCCGACGCGTGCCGCCGACACGTGCCTTTCGTCTGTAAGAAGCCTGGCGTCCACTCCACTTTGATCCATAGACCATGATGGACAAATATATTCGATAACAAACATGTAGCCTTGCTACTCAACATATTCGTTTATAATTGAAGACATGAGTGGAAGACCGCAGTAAAAAATTGCCGTTTTTTGGACAAAAGGAGGCTTGTAGCCCTGTTACTCGTCTACGATTATTGTTTATGTTTGGTGATTGTGCATGCTTTGCAATCACCATGGCAATCATATCCAAGCCATGAAAAACTAGTGAAAAACTAACAAAATTATTTTTGAGACTTTTTAAATATGAAAGGCAAGAGTAGGAAACAAGCATTATTTTTTATTGCGAATAATTAATTAGGCTCTTACTTTTGGCAAGTTTTCATGTATTTGGAAGCAGGCTTTTAATAAGTGTAAAACCATTTTGTAAGCACAATTTTGTAGAATTTTGATTTCTCAGTATCTATGATAATTTGAGAGCTATTAACAAAATGTTTTACTGCATACTTAAGATTTATAAGGGCGTAAATGAAAGAAGTGATTAACTAAATCAGTTTAATGTTCATTCACATTATACATCTGACTTCCAAAACTAATGGCTACAAATGACCCCTGCTGACGTCAATCGGCCGGTCGTGGGTCCAGTCCCGACTCAATCTGTGAACAAGAAAATAATTTACATTAATTTATATTCATTTTTGTATTCAATATACATTAAATTATATTCTTTTTGTTTATAGTAGCGGCAACGTACGCCAAAATGATATGAATCTGATTTATGTTTTGCGTCTCTACAGCTTAAACTTTGTTTTAAATATTATGTAGAGTTTGATTTAGATGTGATGCGCATTTGCTTAATTGAAAATATTTAAAGACTCAAATAAGTCAGAATACTAGCAAAGTTTGTTTATAGAACACAATAAAACTTTTCTACACTATGTACAATGCTATTATTTATATAAACACTCAGTTGAACAACTAGATGAAACTCAGAAATGTCTCCACTTTTTGAAGTTAAAAAAGCTCGCTTATCTTTTAATATAATCGTTCTGATTAATATTGATTGTATTTCATAACAAAATTCAAATAATATTTCTTAACACATTTTCCTTTGTAAAAAATTGTTAATATTTCAACTTAAGAAATATAACAATTATGTTTCTCATTTCATGGAAAATACGCGTTTAATTATTATTCTAAGGGCCTGTTTCACCGCTTCCTGATAAGGCTATCCACCACTTAATTTGACAGATGGAGTATGGAAAATCTGTCAAATAACCCTATCGGGCACCTTATCAGGAAGCGGTGAAACAGGCCATAATAGATGTAAACTTAATCATGGATATAATAATTATTACTTATACACATTTTTGCGTTATTAATAACGCAAAAAAAAAATATATGAGAACAATTTAGTTAAGTTGTTCTCAAAATATTTATCTATTAAAACAATATTTTGTTTGTGAAGATTCAAGAAAAATTGTTGCATATTGAAAAATATTTATGTTTTGTAAATGAAAAATAATATTTAGTCATTAATATTTTTTTCTGTATGCTTACAGAGCGGAATCTTATCCATATTCATTTTCTTTTAAGAAGCCGGTTCAAATCCAATACAAAGTATTAAATCGCGCGTCTTACGAATATACAATCATTCTTTACTCTTACATTAAAATATTGGATAGTAAAGGATTGCACAAACCTACGCGACCAAAGCGACTGCGAAGCGGTAGCGTCTACCGCGCGGCGGACGCTGCCCATGTAATCTTATGGCGCTGTGCACACCTGCACGACCGCGACGCGGGATGTTCGCGTCGGCAAGCGGAACGTGCGCGTCAAGTTGTCAGACGCGTGTTTTAAAGTGTACATAACTAGACTTCTTTTTTAAAACCTTTTTTATATTATTTTCTACAACTCTTTAGTTTATGATTTTTTGATTTGTATACGTTTTGATAGATTGTGTCATGATATTAACGTTTGACGGTTCGCACCGTAGTCACGCAGGTGTGCACGGCCAGTTTCGCGTTGCAGACGCTCCCGTATCGCGTACCGCGTACCCTGTCACTGACGCTTAGGTTTGTTTTAAGCTTAAGAGATACCAACCTTTTACAGAATGGGAATCCGCAATATTTGTCACAAGCACAACACAACACAGTTCGTTCATCTCTTGAGGTTTCTCTGGGCACATTCGATGGACGACGCGGAGGACATTGTTGAAGCGTTGCTGACACTCTTGGTCAGGTTGCTCTTCTTCCTGAAGCTCAGCCTGGCCCCGCCCTTGATGAAGCGGTCGAGGGTCTGCATGAGCGCGGAATGCTTCCTCTCAAACGGGTTTGTATACATCTTGGTTACGTGTGATCAGTGTAAGCGCGAGATGAGTTGTGACTCCGGCCCGCGCGGTCGTGTAGTTATAAGCTGCGCGCGCGCGTCATCAGCCTCTAATGCGTCACAACCTTTGGGTTGCGGTCCTAATGCATCTTGTTTACCGGGTCAGGTGTGACATTGGGTCGTTAATGCCCTAGCCTGATGATGTTTAGGGTTTCACAAATTTCTCGTGCGACGTTCTTGAACTCCACGTAATCTGATTTACATGTTATGTTCACCTATCGTCCTTCTAGTTGGCGATAATTTTGTTCGTTACGTCTCTTGGTCTTGATGTAGCTTGATTAATCCTTCGATCGCAGATTCTTGGAAATCTATTGTTTACGCAGTCGAATTCGACAGCTTGCAAGTTGATAGGTTAACAAGTTATCTTGATTATAGTGCTTTTAAAGTGTTTGTTACATCTAAAGTAGAGTTTTTCAATCTGTTTTAATTACGCCTATCTCAGATAGTAAGTGCCGACTGTCGCGACTTGGGAAGAGATAAGCTATTCTTATAAACACCACAATTGTGTAAGTAAGCCCATGTAAGTTTATTAGGTCACTGTAATAAGGAACCAACAAGAAAAAAAGCACAAGTTAAAATTCTCATTAGAAAGTAGGATATCTTTGTTCATACTCATTAAAATTATGCAAATTCTGGAAAAAAATGCGCTTAGAAACAATACGGTATTTTAAAGTCACCTTAATTTTTCGAAGGTGTCAGTGGTAACCAACAAAAAATTACTTTGACGGCAACGAGGACCTTTGATCCTCAGCTGCACATTGCACACAACAATACAAGTATTTTTTAGACTACTGGAGATAGGTAAAAATCGTGCTCAAAGATTCCGTTTCATAATATACATACAGCGAAGGTATCTGGCTTTTCGATCACATAATAATATGTGATCGAAGAGCGTAGGCTAATAAATCCGGGTTAAAAATCTGTTGGAAACATGGATTTACTAAATAGAAAGCCATTAGGTTAAGGAGGAATGATTTTAAGAACACGCTGCCATTGATGGAACCAGTGCCGTAAATAGGGCAGTGCCACCGGTGCCCAGGCACAGGGCGTAAAATCTGGGGGGCGCAAGAATGACCAGACTAGGCACGATTATTATTTTTTATTTGTTCTCCCGATATGTTCCCGATGCGCTCCTTGTGCTCCAAATGGAAGAAAATAGGCCTTAACATAGCGTTAACCTTCGGTACCTATGGTTTCTAAAAAAACCAAGTCCAACCAAGTCGCACGTTCGCACCTTACCTACGGTCAACGGTGTGGAGCTTTCAACATGGGGAAGAAGCGTTGGAGTCCGGATAGCGGAGAAAATATTCGAAGAAAAATGGGACGACAAATCGATTCATCCTCGTCAGATATCATACCAAGTAAGTTTTAACTCACTGGGAATAGGCATAATTATACTTATTTTATATTATAATTTAATAATACCAAGGGATATATCAATAGATAACGCATAATTATATATTTTTCACGTACTTAAGGGTTTTCTGTTACGCAATAAAAATGTACCGTCGAAATTTATTTTTCATCTTCCTACATTTAATGTAGAATATCTACGAATACGCAACTGCTAATATTACCTACCAACTACCAACTTCAGGGTTTTTGCTGTTATATTTCACGTAAATTACGAATGCGCAACTGCCAAGGTCGGGGCTTTTGCTGTTCGAAAACAGACACGCAACTACCAACTTCAGGGTTTTTGCTGTTATATTTCACGTAAATTACGAATGCGCAACTGCCAAGGTCAGGGCTTTTGCTGTTCGAAAACAGACACGCAACTACCAACCTCAGGGTTTTTGCTGTCATATTTGATGTAAATTACGAATACGCAACTGCCAAGGTCGGGGCTTTTGCTGTTCGAAAACAGACACGCAACTAGCGAAATCGGGGTTTTTGCTGTTATAGAATATATATATATATATATATATATATATATATATATATATATATATATATATATATATCGACACTGGGGTTTCCTTGCTGCTATAAAATATATTTTTTTTTTTAACATCTACCGACACTTGATGCACATTACGAATACGTAACTGCCAATATCAGGGCTTTTGCTGTTCAAATAATATGACAATACAACTACAAATATTGTGGTTTTTGACAGATCGTGATGATCCTGTTTAAGAAGTTGATCGCGCGCAGACCATATTATGGCCCTTATTCCTGGAGGAATCCGCGCCGGAGCTGAATCTCACACCTGCAGTCGCCCCGACGTCGTCGAAATCGGCATCATCTACGGGGCCTGATGGCGATCAGCCACAGGAGCAGACGAATGACGGGACACCAGGTGAGGAACCTTAGCCTATTCAGGACGAAACGTCTTGCAACTTCTGGGCGACGTTCCAGAACCATAAATAAATAATCGGCCAAAAAGCCAGTCCACAAAGATATTGTGGGTTGGTGGCATGAAGTTATTATAAAGGTTTTTTAACAATTGAATATCTGTCGTGTCTGCGATTCCCACGATCAAGTTATTAAAGGACAAAGAGGCGCTAAATGCAAATCTGATAAAAGTGATAAATAACTTTTCGGGGAAGAGTTTGCTGAGAGGCTAAAAGTGGCTGAATCTTTTCAAATGTTGATCTGTTGATCAAGCTCCAAAAGAGAAACTAGTAACTACTAAGTACTAAGTTTCCCACAGTTTTATTTTTTAATCGATTATAAGGGTTTCGATTAATTAAAAAAAAACGATTTTTTAAAAATCGATTTTCATAAAAAATGGGTTTAAAAATTTAATCGATTTCGATTAATTAAAAAAAAACGATTTTTTAAAAATCAATTTTCAAAAAAAAATGGGTAAAAAAATTGAGAGGGTTTCGATTAATTAAAAAAAAAAGATTTTTAAAAACTGATTTTCATAAAAAATGGATCAAAAATTTAATCGATTGTAAGGGTTTCGATTAATTAAAAAAAACTATGATTTAAAAATCGATTTTCATAAAAAATGGGTTAAAAAAATAATGCACAAAGTTAATAATCAAGTTTTCAACTTCTGCCGGCACTCCCGGAGTGCAACCCGTCTTTTTTATCGGTTTATTCAGCATGACAGCAGCACTTCTAGCATGCGTTAATTAAAATTATGTCATAGCTGAGACTACTTGGATTTAGATATTTTTTTATTGTTCAAAATATTACTAAGGTAAAAATTTTGTTTTAAAAAATTGTGGTGAAAATTTTAACTAAGTTATATTTAAGTGTTCAAAGTTTTAACTTCAATTCGTTATCATATTTGGCTTAACACTTTTTTGCAATTGAGTACATAGTAAACGCTTAAAATTAATAGTAGTACTAGTAAATAGTAATATTATGTCAATTCATTTATTATGCGTTGATTAGTTTTGAATATTTATTAATTGTTTCTGAATATAATTTTAGTTTTCAATAACTAATCATACTGAAGCAGAGAGTTATAACAAAGGTCTACGATTTTGGTGATCAGTTTGGGCTAGGGTTAAGGTGATTAATTTTCTGACAGGTATATAATAATATATTGTATTGTTATTTACAATTTCCCAGACCACAGCTAATCTGAACCAGAAGGTTGTTTATTTTCCTCTTTCATTCGGAATATTACACTGCAAATGAACAAACATAAAATAAAACTAAGTTTTTCTAACTTTTCGGAGAAGGGGGTTTTCAAAATACAACGCAAAAGGGTTCTTGGGTATAAGCTCTTACGTCACGTAGTCAATATTTTCTAGGAAGTACGTGTCACGTTAAAAAACATTTGTCACTGTATATGTTTATGGTACGTCATGAGAAAGGGCGCGGCGGAAAAAATATAAAAGTATTTACGCAGTACAGGTACGTGGTCTATATTGCTGGCAAAATAGATATATCTATATAGTTATAATAAACTCAATGGTGACTGACTGACATGGTGATCTATCAACGCACAGCCAAAACCACTAGATGGATCGGGCTGAAATTTGGCATGCAGGTAGATGTTATGACGTAGGCATCCGCTAAGAAAGGATTTTGATAAATTCCAACCCCAAGGGGTTAAAATAGGGGATGAAAGTTTGTATATAATAATACTTCTTAACGCGAGCGAAGCCGCGGGCAACGGCTCGTAAATAATATACTAGCTCGAAGCTGCTTCGGCATATTTTGTTTTGCCATCTGCGGTGTGGATATGCTTGAGACCACTATTATCATTTCAGACGTTATCATTGATCTCAGTTAATTAGATAGGCAGATTCAGGACTATGCTTTAAATATGCTACAACGTTATATCGAGGATAAATAATATATTTTGGGCGATTCTTGGACTCATGCACATAAAATTTCAACGCAATCGGTCCAGCCGTTCCGATGTTTTACTACCTACAATAACAACAACAACAAACATCGCGACACGAGTATTTTGTATGTTATATTATTTATTATATGCGTATTGTACTATCGAGGAAATTGATCCCTAGGCAGTTGACGGACCTACGTTATGTGATTGGCTTATGTCAATTCAATGTTAGAGATCAACTACGATAACATGGCGTGCCCCTCCAAAATTCAGAACGTTTGAAGTGCGTTGTCAAAACGTTTGAAGTGCTTTTTCTTGCGCGGTCGGCTAGTTATGATTAGTTGACCAACAAATCTTGGTAATAAGTGACATTAAGTGAAATATTACGTGTACTGTGATTGGTTGAATACTTACTACATACAAACTCTTTCATAAGGATGTGACTACACACATTGAAACAGTCATTTGGAGGGGCGCGCCATGTTATCGTAGTTGATCTCTAGCAGTGATCGGTAGGATGGGTTTGAAAAATTACTTGGGTCCGCTATCTGCCTAGGAATCAACATCTCTGGTAGTATTTATCGGTTCTTAACATAAACAATCAAACATGATACAGTTATGTAAATGCATCAAATTATGGAAATAATTGTAGCGGAGAATAATTATTGGTCTCGAGTCACATAAAAACATGGGATTTCCAGTGACGTCAGCAATATTATAAATTCGAAATTAACTTAATTGAGATTAAGTATTCGGCTTACTATTTTAAATTATCATAATCTAAATCAAACAAATTGTGTAACAAGTATTTAACCTGACTTTTATAATATTATGTGAAATATGCGAATTTATTATTATTTTTATTAAATAAAGTTAAGAAGAAAAACTTAAATTATTATTTATAGAGATAATTTCTTAAGTCAGACTTAAATATAATAATAAAACACAGTTATATTTTATCATTAAGAAGTTTATTATTTGAGTTGGTTAGAATACTTTTAAATGGGCAATACGTAGAAGTTATAATTATAAGTGGAACGATTTTCTTATAAAATCAGATGCAAAATGAGCAATAAGCAAAAAATAATAAAAATTAATGAATATGTGTAAATAATAATTTCTTTGAAGTACATAAACGAGCAGTAAAAAAGTACTCTGATTAAGATTATTTGATTCAGAAAAGATAATTGATATCTTTGTCTTGGTTTTCGATAAATATATATCGAAGTCTTACAAAAAAATAGATTTGTGTTATTCATTATTATTATTTCAGGTCAATTGTTTCATCAATCATTTTGTATCCAAGGAAAACGTTTTTAAACATATTAAGTATTGTATGTTCTGACAAATTTTCTTATACCTAACACAATTGACGGGACCGTTGGAACATGAACTCTATTAAGTTATAGCCGGTTTATTCCAATCCAGAGCTGGGTTTCTGCTGGATTACTATTAGAATAATGTAAAATAATGCTGGAACAGATTACTGGGTTCGAGTAATGTAAGAACATTAATCGTACTCCAAAAGAGGAAGAAGAGACTTGAATTTAAGATATCAATGCTATAGATTTTTTGTTATCTAGCTTTCACTATTCACAGTTCCTGTTAAGGTGCTCCATCACCGGGAGCATTCGCTTGTAATGTAACGTTACAGAGTCGAGCATTACATCAGTGACGGAGGAGAACCGAACATTACAATGCGCACCCTGTAATATTATTATAATGTGCAATACTTATCTTGATTCAACTTGTAACATCAAATCTGTACGTGACAGTGAAGTCAACTTTGGTATGCAATACTCAAAGTCGAATCCATTTACATTAGAGATAAACTACGATAACATTGCCGCGCCCCTCCAAAATTCAAAATGTTTGAAGTGCGTTGTCAAAACGTTTGAATTAGTGCGTTGCGTTGTCTTGCGCGGTCGGCTAGTTATGATTAGTTGACAAAAAAATCTTGGTAATAAGTGACATCAAGTGAAATATTACAAGTACTGGTTGATTGGTTGAATACTTACTACATACAAACTTTTTCATAAGGATATGACTACACACATTGAAACAGTAATTTGGAGGGGCGCGCCATGTTATCGTAGTTTATCTCTACACGCGAATGCTCTCGGTGAGGGAGCACCTTTAAATGAATATTTTACAAGTCATATAACATCTTTTACGACGTGAAACATGTGAGACCTTATCTAAAACACGATCGCATACAATGTCGGTGGTCTCGTGGTCTTTAACAGGATAATTCGAAAATTCTTAGGACGAAGCCAGAAAGCACGTTGCTTACAATGTGCATAATAATATACTTATTCATTACGTTAGACGTGAACTACGTTGAGTAGAAAAATTATAGTAATTAGTGCTTATAGATGTGCGCGCAATTTTACATCAATACTTATATTATAAAGCTTTTGTTATACTGTTTCTGTGTATGAACGCGATAATCTCAGAAACAACTGGTTCGAATTGAAAATATATTTTGTGTTAGTTTTATCGAGGAAAGCTTTAGGTTACAAATCATTACGCTGCGATCAATAAGAGGGAAGAAACAGAGAAAAATGTTGAAAAATGGGGAAAATTATTTGAACGTATCTCTCTCACTACTGCACCGATTTTTATGATATTTGGCACAGGTATAGAGTAGACCACAAGAAAGGACTAGGCTACATTTTGCGTGAAAATGTGCGGGTTCCGTAAAATACCTTATTTACGCGGACGGAGCCACGCGGAACGTCTAGTATAATATTATAACAGCCCAAAAATGTACGTACCTATCTTAAAGTTCTTGGGTATGTGCGCAGTACAAACGAATTTTCTCTCCTCCTCAGATGTCAGTTAAGGGTTGAATAAAACGCTTCTTCGCTCTGCACCCAAGTTCTCGACTTAGGCTGTCTTTTCACCAGAGCTGAGCGGAGCTGTGTTGCGAGGAATGTATTTTTGAAAACCAATAGAATCGCTTCATTGACATGACTTTGCCATATAACATCGCTCAGCGCGGCAATGCTATTGGTTATAAAAAAACACATTTCTCGCAACACAGCTCCGCTCAGCTCTGGTGGAAACACAGCCTTATGGTACGTTAATTTTCCGATATAATTATATTTATAAATATTGGAATTTTTATAGATATTAGAAAATTGGAATTATTATAGATATTAGAATTATTTAGTTCTGTTGCTATTTTGTACAAGTACAATAATATAATATGCATTATATGCGACGTAGATTCACGTAGAATTCAAACTTAACGAACGTACCCCAACCAGTGACGACGTAGAGCGGCGTAGCAAAGCGTAGACGCTCGTAGAGCAACGTAGACGTTGTGGATTCGTAAATATTACGTCATTTATTTATATTAATCCTTCGATCGCGGATTCTTGGAAATGCTATTGTATTGTATTTCCGGTGCCCTTATGGGACTTGAAGGATTAAATAAAAGCAATACGAAAACTAGTTTACGATTAATCTTCATAATACGAGTATTATTGTCATAGCTATATTAAACTAACATATAAATAAAATTACTTCTTAGTTATACATACATACTATGGAAGGCCATTTAATGGTCGTATTAAAATAATTTAGCATGTATAAGGGCCATAAGTAAATAAACTTGAATAATATATTATGTGAACATTACTGTAGACTCTTTTCTGAGGCAAACATGTATTTGTTTGAAACTTTGATAATTTAAATTCTTGTAACAAATATTTCTTTGAAGAACCTATCAAGCAAACTACGTAATTCCACAATTTAAATTTTGTTCTTTGAATTCAACTTGCTCATTGCAAAGCGCTAAAGAAGTTGTAACCCTACAGCGACATACTTTTAAATTTATAGTTATATTTTATGAATATGGTCTACTATATTTTATTTACATTGTGGTAATTAGTTTCAATTATTATTCATCTCGACACAACTCTTCACAACTTTAGTAATTAAGACGTAATAAAATAACGTAGCTGATAAGAATATTCAGTAAAAATATACTCAGGATTATCTGTTCTGTAACATTTACGCTTCCATGGATTCTGTGTTGTTAAATGTTGATTTAATATGTGTTGTTAAATGAATGAAAAGGAAATTAAATGGGTGAGTGAACTCGTAAACACTAATAGTGTCGATTCGCCAACTTCCTAAAATAAGAATATATTGATTAATTAGTACAGGAGTCTTAATATATCCTAATTTGTATTAATTTTTATAATAGCTCACTGCTGTGTCTTTGTTGCTCCGAAATTCGTTAAAAAACGCGTTTTTTTTCCGGGACAAAGCCATCATCTGTCTTTTCTCGGGACTCAAAGTATCTCCATACCCAATTTTAATCAAAGGTTGAGCGGCTTAACCACTACAAGGCAACGGACAAATTATTTGTAAATAGAAAGGGCTAGTAAATATATAAAATACTGTCAAAAAATAACTTGATTTTATTAATCCCAGCATTTATGTATTGAATGTAATATCTATCTATGGACGCTTCACACCACGTGTTACAGGTATCAGACAACAGAAATATATTTAATACTTTTATACTATATACATAATATACCTATTTAAGATTTTTATTATATGTAACTTTGAAAACTTTTTGTTCCGTCGGCGGGATTCGCACCCGCGACCCCCGGCTTGAGCTACCAACAGCCCATCAACTGAGCCACAGAGGTCATCCTGATGTCGATAATAATTATAGCTCTGATGCATGTTTGATGAAGCGGTAATAATTAATAAATATTGTTCTGCCCTCTACTGCAGCAGTTACAATCGGCTTTGTCTAGTCCAAGTTAGAATGAGATTGTGCAAAGTAGTTTCAATTAACAAACAAGTGGACTTAAGTGGATAGTGCAATACGAGAGTCCAATGATTTATATGTTACCGGCAATTTGTATAGTTCACGCATTGTATACAATGCCTGGGGCGTCTATTACACACTTTGCCTAGGCAGTCTATACAATTCCTAGGCATTGTATTGAATACCTTTTGTTCTCCTGGAAATGTAAAATGAAACATATTTTAAACCGTTACAATATTTTCGGTCAGTATATATAATTTTTATTTTTGTATGTTTAATATGTTCTTAATTTTTACCTCTGGTGTTTGTGGGGTCCAATTTAATGGATAATAATTATTAGAAAAAATTGAACAATTCGTCACCAATACCGTTTCGATTTTGACAATGGGGATTGTCCATTTTTTTTTAATTTTGCTCATTACAAAAACATTTCGAGGAATAAGGTCAGTGATCGTTTTTCTGTATATAAACGAAAAAAATACCCATTAGTTAATTATATTTTTGAACAAATATGTTTAACCTTAGTTTGACCTTCAATGGCGTTAAATTAGCAATAAATTCGACCAACATTACGTTTCGAACTTTTGGTAAGCTTCTCGTATCAGTTTTCTCATAATGAGAACTTGCATTTGACGAACCAGCCATTATAATAAGATTGAAAGGAAATTTAAACATACTGCAGAGGTCAATTGGCCGCCGATGATGACGTCAGAGCAAAACTTTAAAAATTTATTGAGAAAAAACTAGCCAATGAATTTCAAAATTATTTAATTTATATTCTTAAAATACCCTATTTTAACGAAAAAATATATAAAAAGTACATGTGATTTTTTTTGGACAATGCCCATTAAAACTTCATATACGTCCTTCGGGCATGGCCCGCATGCTTTACTAATATTTCAAGACTATAATTAGCCTCATCGGTTCAGCGGTTCTCGAGTTTTAGCGATATAGATATCTAGAAGAATCGTGTATAATCCAATGTAGAATGAAGGTGAGTTAAGTTCGTACTTAGGCTGTAGGGTGTAGATGCTTTAAAACTTCAGAAGCCTTATAATCTCTTGATGGAGGCTTCTGAAGTTTTAAAGCGTCTATAGCGGTGATCTAATGAATACGAGAAGCATAATTAATTGACTCACAGATCTATAAGGATTATAAAATTATGTGACGTGGATGGCATTATCGTGTATTTGCGAAATATCTGTCACTAAAAATGACATCAGCGATAGTTCCTACTTCGCCCACTACCCCAGTCGAGTTAGACTTTAACCTGGACTTCATTAAAGTCAATTTTTTTTAGCACCCATATTTAGGGTAGGAGAGGGTAGGTCATAATGTTTAAATCTAGAAACACGACCAAATCTAACTGGTGCGTTAGCCGCCATACTGTTTGAAGGTCAAACCAATTTTTGGTCATAATAGTATCTTCTTATTTAATTTTTTTATTTTTATACCAAAATGATTAGCACGAAAGCTGCTAAAAATATATATAATAAACCTTGATCCTTATAATTTTTATCTTACAGACAATATTAAAGAAGTAACTGCAAAAAATAAGTCAAAGTATAATTCTGTCTGTATGAACTCTATCTAGATTATTATCAAATCATTGCGCAGTGTTTAAAGTGCGGCGGTATATTATTAATTATTTTAATATATAACATCTAAAATCTATTCAGTGAAACTCTCCTTAACCGAACAAAACACCTCATTGGGTCGGAAGATCTTCCTTTGTGGTTATCACATCCCTTATCGGTAACTCCAACTAGAGCACGCCTCCGTCTGCCTTCATCATCGTCACTCCCCGCCTCTTCGCATGCATTTTATTCGGACTTTGTATTCTTAATTAGCGAAACCAACGAAGGTAAAGACCCCAGTGACGTTAATCGTCTACGACGTTGATTGTTTTGTTTACAATTTGTATATTGTTGATTGATTGTTTTGTTTCTATGAACACTGCGTCTACATCGACCAGTTAAACTGACCCACTGGGTTTCCCAACTCATTCAATTAGCATGTCTCGTGTATATTTTTGATTCGTAGTATTTGTCATTTGTGTACATTTGCTACCACGCGTGGAAAATTTTATTATATGCGAATTTTATTACCGCGCCAAAATTACTGTCAAAGACTTCCTTAAAGTATGACACGTTATATAGGTACATTAGCTTAGGGCCATTTGTCAAACCTGTAAAATAATGGTAGCTATAAGTAGTATTATGTTATTCCTTTTAACATTATATTTATAGTCGTTAGAATTGTTTATTTAATATACAAACAAAAGCTATAATAAAATGTAAGTTAAAATAAAATTAAGTAATAAATAAACAAAAGTAACTAATACAATAAATACTAAACTATAATAAAAACTAAATATAAAAAAGATTGTCATCCAGACTGCTGCCTTTAGGGAGAGTGCCTAGAATACTGGCGACATTGCCCCGCTGTAAAGCCAGGCTTTTGTTATTCCTTTGTTTTCTCGAATTTATGAAAAAAAATTCACCGGATTTACTTTAAATTCGGATTAGTCCAGGTGAGCCATAATATTTTTTTTGGTTATATAACATTACCAGATGACGCCCGCAACGCACCTGCAGCTGTTCTGATGTTTCGAGTGTCCATGGGCGACGGTAGTTGCTTTCCATCAGGTGACCCGTTTGCTCGTTTGCCCCCTTATTTTATATAAAAAAAAACTCCGTTGCGCCAAAATTCGTTTATCGCGCTGGAACTGTACATTTTTCCGGGATAAAAAGTGTTCTATGTCCTTTCCCGGGACTCAAAGTATATCCATGCCAAATTTCAGCAAAATCTGTTCAGCGGTTTGTGCGTGAAGAGGTAACAGACAGACAGACATACACACTTTCGCATTTATAATATTAGTATGGATATGGATGACGTAAACAATGACTTCTTTCGACTCTTGAATCTTAAATCTATTGATTTTCTTACGTATTAACTCAGGGGCCTAAACTAGGAGAAATTTTGAATAATCGAAAGAAAATTTTTAAAAATAAAAAGTTAAGAGAAAATTCAAACAAAATTGATTGTACCTACTCGTAGGTGTGACAGAGACACACGACGGTTTTGTTTAATAGGTCAGTTTGTACTTTGTAGTTTATACTTACTTAGAACTAATATTTCAATGTCAGAAGTTAAAGGAGCTACAGGAACTTGTGACGTACTTTGGGGTCAGTCAACTGACTACTGACTTCAACGTCTTTTATCATTAATCATAATCCATTACAAAATAAAAACACGAAACCTACATTTAAATTTTATTAACTATCGGCTGAATGGTTCAAATTGAAAGTCATTTACCTAATGAGATGGGATTATATCTAAACTTAACGAATAATAAATTATTCATTTTTAGTCATAGCATAAAATAATTATTTATCTGCCTGATTTATGAATCCACTAGAATCTAAATGATGCCCGCAACTCCGTTGCGCCAAAACTCGTTTATCGCGCGGCGACCGTACACTTTTTCGGAACAAAAAGTACTTATCCTATGTCCTTTCCCGGGACTCAAAGTATCTCCATGCAAAATTTCAGAAAAATCAGTTCAGCGGTTTGGGCGTGAAGAGGTAACATACAGACAGACAGACAGACACACTTTCGCATTTATTAATATTAAGTATGGATACTAATTTTATAATTAATGTGTTTGTCTCAGGTAAAAATAACCAAAAACCGTTAGACAAAAACATACACCAATGTATACTAACGATAATAAAGACGAAGACTTGTTTGTAGTTACCACGAAAATAGATGTTAATCTAATTTCAAACGCGTTTAAACAGGCAGTAGGCGTCAACTTGCCTGACATAATTAATTAGGTGGCTGGATAATTAAACTAGGTGACTACTTTACAATTCAGTCACATAAGCATGACTTTCGACTTTAAGTACCTACCTGTAGCATCACGTGCATCTTTCTCAAAGTAAACAACTATACGCGTCAATGTTTTTTATATCAATAACTGGTCCGTCAAACGTCAGATAATTAATAATTGGTCCAATTAAATCCTAAAAAAAATAGGACTTGCGTGATACGTAGAAAAAAACCACATGCAGTCTTCAGAGTTCGTCACCTTTGGTTCACCTACTACGCACACGCCACACAGTGATTTGCATCATATTAGTTGAAAATTTTAATAACATATTATTATTAATTTTAACAAAAAATTAAAACCGACTTCCAAGGTAAAAACAATATTAACATTAATATGAACTTAAAAGTATTAAATAATTTTTGCTATCTAATAGTGCCTTTTTCCGAATTCGGCTAAACCTCAACAATTTCTGTACTCAATCTTCATAATTTTGAAGTCGGTGCCAGTTCCAAAAGTTTCAAATATTCTGTCAGAGGACTGAAGATTCAGCTATCTGGTACCGACTTCAAAATAATGAAGATTGAGTACAGAAATAGTTGAGGTTTAGCCGAATTCGGAAAAAGGCACTATTAGATAGCAAAAATTATTTAATACTTTTTAGTTCATATTAATGTTAATATTGTTTTTACCTTGGAAGTCGGTTTTAATTTTTTGTTAAAAATAATAATAATTTCACTCTTTTTAGTTACACTAGTAGGTAAACCTTCGCGTATATTTTACGTATCTTATTACAATTTGTTAAGAGTCACAGTTCACACTCACAAAATAATATATTATCAGTGAAGTGAACATATTGTGCTAAGTAATTTAACAATTTTAATACTTCAAACCCCAAGCGGTCACCGGCGATTGCGATAACAATAGAAAGGCTATTGTGTCTCGTTTTTCCACGATCGAAGGATCTATCAGATAAAAAATTGTATAAACTTGCATAGGATGTAGCGTAGCTACTCATCTAATATATAAAATTCTCGTGTCACAGTTTTCGTTGCCATACTCCTCGGAAACGGCTTGACCGATTCTCATGAAATTATGTGAGCATATTGTGAGGATATTGGTCTGAGAATCGGCCAACATCTATTTTTCATACCAAAAATTATTTATATGGCAAAACAACGTTTGCCGGGACAGCTAGTAATATAATATAATATTATCATAATTATTGACAGCTGTTCTTGTAATCAAGAATTCAATTTCAAATCCATTCAAATCGATACTTAGTGCGCTATCTAACGATTAATAAGTATAACTAATTAAAAAGACACTTATTGACTTTGTTTTGTTTAAATGCTCTTTTTATTAAAATAACTTTATTTTAATTCTATATTTTGTCTATTAAAATTTTATAAAGTAGTTAGTAAAGTATTCGATCTGTATATAAAGTAGTAAAGTATATTCGATCTGTTGTCTTCCACCACGCGCCGCGCGGCGGCGCCGCGATACCGTCGCCTCCGCGGCGCTGACCGCCGTGTATATTTAAATCCCACCAAAAACATACCTGTTAAAATGGGGCCAAGTTCCTATCAGCAAATTTTTGGTCTAAAAAAAGAGTTGAAATCCAATCCAATGCCAAGTTTAGATGCACTTCATCGATTGTTATCTTTTTCATCAACAGCCTGATCCATAATACTTCTAAATTTGAACGTGGCAGGTTAATTTAATTATATTATCTTATTTTACAATTAATCCAGAGTTACGTAAAGCACGAAAACCTGCCAAGTTCAAATTTAGAAGTATTATGGATCAGGCTGTTGATGAAAATGATAACAATCGATGAAGTGCATCTAAACTTGGCATTGGATTGGATTTCAACTCTTTTTTTAGACCAAAAATTTGCTGATAGGAACTTGGCCCCATTTTAACAGGTATGTTTTTGGTGGGATTTCAGTCCTTTTTTTTCAAGAAATTATACCTGTTTTTTTCTTTTTGTGCCACACCCGACTTAAACAATACCTTCGATATATGGCGCTAGTTGTAAACTATCAATAGAAGCGAAATTTTCAAGTAAACAGTAATATTTATTTAACCTAAGTATATCAACTCCCAAGCGGTCGAATTCGACCGCGTAAACAATAGATTCCCAAGAATCCGCAATCGAAGTATTAATAAGCTATACGGTATGCATTATACATGATGACAATATTTTAAACCAATTCTCGTTGTATCACTGGCGTATAAGAATTTTTACCTATAGTTCGTAGAGGAGCTGATTCACGCTTGACCGATTTCTTCTTAATTTTTTTATTAATCTACATATTATAACACACGACCTGAGTGTCAAATTTCATCACGTTAGGAAAATTGGAAGTGGTATCTAAAATTCGTAGATGAACCGATTCACGCTTGAACGATTTCTCAAATTTTTTTAATCTACTTATAAGACACGACCAGCGTGCCAAAGTTCACAATGCTAGGACAATCGGAAGTGGCCTCTAAGGTTTGTAGGTGAACCGACTCACGCTTGACCGATTTCTTAAATTTCTCAATTTTTTGTTAATCTACTGACAACACACGACCTGTGTGCCAAATTTCATAACGCTAGGATAATCGGAAGTGGCCTAGAGGTTTTGATTACCGGTCAGTGAGTGAGTGAGTGAGTCAGTGCCAAAATTAGCTATTTTCACAGGGAGATATTTCAGGATCTACCGAAGCTATATCTATGAAATTTGGTATACTGCGTAAGTACTAGTATATAATTACGTAGGTATAATTTTATCTTTGTACTCGCAATAGGCACTGAGCTACAGGGGGGTCAAAAGTGCGTCGAAACGGTTCGTGTAAATAGTGCACGGCATGTGCGCGGCCTGCTGGAACTTGGCCGCGCACTTCCGTGCGCTTTGACAAAGTGTTGTTATACAGTATAAAATTATTATTATTATTAGTATATCCACACCTATGCCTTGTACTATTATCTATTCTGTGCCATGAGACATTGGTGACCTTAACACGACGTGGTAATGATGAAGACGATGATGATGATGATGATGATGATTATGATGATGAATATAAGTTGCATAGTAGCATATGCTTTCTGTTCTTAAAACAACGCCGAAACTCCCAAACGTGTATCTATATGGAGTCAGGAGTTCTCTCAGCATCTTCGAAACCATGGTATACCTTGACCCAATATTTGACTTTTTGGTAGCACATTCTTAGTACACTTCACATAAAACCGAAATCACCATATGTTTCCATATAAATTTCGAGAAGTTCCCTCGATTACTCCTGGATTCCATCATCAGGTCACCACTTTTGTGATTTCTGATAAAGTGGCAAATAGGCTATTCACAACTTTTTTGACAGATTCTACATACTTTAACTGTCAAGTTAATTAGTAGATAGCCTATTCGGCACTTATTAGTAAGTGATGAAACAGGCCCCTAAAGTTGTTTGAAAAATTTATTTTTTAGCCGTCTTCCAAAAAACGAGGAGGTTATATGTTCGGCTGTGGATATATATATATATATATATATATATATATATATATATATATATATATATATATATATATATATATATATATATATATATATATATATATATATATATCCATTTGATGGAATGATTGACATGACCTGTCAAGAAAACAATACCGATATTCTCGTAATAAATTTATAATATTTAAAATTTGTTTAATATTACAATGTTTCTGAAGTGAAATACACAGATTCTTATCTATTTTAAAATAAATAATTGGTGAACAACTTAGTGCAAAGCCGTTGCGATAAAAACAATATAAAAGGTGCCCTTTGTTTGACAAAATAAAGTAGCGAAAATATATGGATCTGCTGCCTGCCGGCCTTGCAGAAGTACTTTCCCGATTGCCAAAATGAGACTTGAGAAGTTAATATTGTTAGTTTGGATCAATGACTGTAACTTATACTGAGAGAGAGGCCTGAGCTGTTTCTACAGGGTAATGCGATCCAACGCTCTGTTGCCTTGATAGGCATTGATTTGATGCTGACCGGGAACCGTCCGGAGAATTAGCACACGAGCCACGACCAAACTACAGTATAATGCCCAAGTGTACGCCGCACGATGAAAGATACAGCCAAGAAGGCTGAGAGAGATGACAAGGAGAAGCAGCGAAGTCCTTATTTCATACCAGCTACATTTTATTTATTTGAATTTTTCTTTAGTTAATCTTATTATTATTTATTTTCCTTCTTTTATCTTTACCTTGTAATTTATGTAAATAAAATATATTCTAAGGTTCTAGTTTAAGTTACATTTTAGTACAATGTCTGTGGATGTTAATAACAGCAGCCAGGGCTTCGCATGCCCGCACTGCCCCTGCTCAAGTCGCCGTTTCAACGGCGTTCACGGGTTGAATATACATATCAGCCGCAAGCATAAAAACCTGCTCCCGCAACCTTCGTCTGATTCATCCTGTATCTCGACATCCCCCGGCAGCTCCGCTCAGCCCAACCAGGTCAGTGCCGACTACTTCGATTTAGACAGCCTTTCGATGTTCAAGCGTAGTGTTCGCGTACTGAAACACGTGCCCAAAGGAGCCAGAAGTCTTGCAGCTGGCAGACTTGCGGACCTGATTGATGCCTGTGTCAACAAAAACACTAAAGCGGCTTGGTACGATTTTCTATCATTTGCTTTCTTTGCACTTAGAGTACCGGATCAGACAACCAACTCATCCCTCACGTCGAAAGTGAAACACAATATCTACAGCTCCTGTCCCCCGCCTTGCGAGATCGCAACTCGGCTAACCTTCAATCTGTGCAAAAGGGTTGAAATAAAAGTACACGAAGGTGATTTAGCAGGCGCGGCACGTCTGCTCGTCTCAGACTGTAAAATCGCCCCCGCCGACACAAGCACCCTAGAGTCTCTGATCCAAAAACACCCCACACCATCGCGCCCACTGTCCATACCCCCTTTGTCCTCAGTAGGGTCCATAGCTCCTCTAGTACTGTCCCCCGCAGATGTCGTTTCCGCTATACAAAGCTTTAGTAACTCATCTGCCTCTGGCCCCGACGGCATCCGCCCGCAACACCTTAAAGAATTATTGTCGCCTTCTGCAGGCAATAACGGCTCGCGTCTGCTAAAATCACTTGCAAATCACTGCAACTTCCTACTGCAAGGCGAGTTAAACCCTTATGTAGCTCCACACCTATATGGAGCGACACTCTGTGCCCTCCTAAAAAAAGATGGTGGCATACGGCCTATAGCCGTAGGTTCAATCTTTAGACGCCTTGTGGCGAAATGCGCATGCCGAGCCGTCAGGGAACCTATGGCGACACATCTGCAGCCCACCCAAGTTGGCTTCGGAACTGCCCTCGGCTGCGAGGCTGCAATTCACGCGACGCGGGCCTTTGCGTTAAACCCCGCTAACAGCGACTGTGTCATCGTCAAGGTAGATCTTAAAAATGCTTTCAACTCCGTTGAAAGGGATTCCATCCTAAACGAGGTCAAAGAACTAATTCCTTCTCTTTATCCATTTCTTTACCAGTGCTACGCTTCACCCAGTCACTTAACATACAACGGTCATAAAATTTCATCACAGGTAGGAGCGCAACAGGGTGATCCCCTGGGTCCCCTTATATTCAGCTTAGCCATTCAAAAGAAAATATCATTGATTACGTCTCCCCTGAATGTCTGGTACCTCGACGATGGCACAATTGGAGGAAGTCCAGAGGTTGTCGCAGAAGATATCCGAACGCTCAGTAGGAGTCTTCAGGAATTGGGTCTCGCTATTAACACCAGCAAATGCGAATTATTCGCTTGCGGCGAGACAGACTTAGCCAAAATCACCACCTTCGATTCTCTGCTCCCCGGAATAAAAACCCTCAATAAATCGATATTCTCCCTTCTAGGTGCGCCGATACTCCCAAATGGCATCCCGTCGGCCCTAGAAAATAAAAGTAAAACCCTGACGCAAGTCCGGGAGCTTCTCAGCAGTTTATCCTCCCACGTCGCCTTAATACTTTACCGCTGTTGCTTCTCCCTACCTAAACTCACTTATATCATTAGAACGGCTCCAACCTGGCAATTCCCTAAAGAGGTCTCCCAGTTGGACGCTATCATCCGATCCACGCTGGAGCATATACTCAACATCTCTCTCGATGATCTGCAATGGCAGCAAGCAGCATTACCGGTAAAACACGGTGGTTTGGGTATCAGAAGTATGGGTTCTGTCGGTTTGCCCGCATTCCTGGCGTCGTCGAATGGGGTTGCTGATCTTGTCACTAGCATCTTAAAAGTCCAAGGTGCAAGATGCAGCATCCCCTTTATGAACGACGCAGTAAATGCCTGGCACGAAAGTTATCCCGGTATTAGCCCCCCCGTAGATGTCACCTCCCAGCGTGCCTGGGACGAACTCTGCTCCAGATCCTCATTAGTGCAAATGGGTAATTCACTTTCGGAAACTGCGCTGGCCCGAATCAAGGCAGCTAGCTGCCCGGAATCAGGCGCTTGGCTCCAGGCGTTACCATCACCACACCTCGGCACTCTTCTCGATGATAATACCCTTCGAGTAGCAGTGGCGTTGAGACTGGGTTGCGTGGTGTGCGATCCTCACTGCTGCCCCTGTGGTACTGAGACTGATGCCTTCGGTTACCACGGGCTTAGCTGCGTTAAGGCAGCCGGTCGTTTTGCCAGACACCATGCACTCAATGACATCCTTCGTCGAGCTTTGGTGTCAGCAGACGTACCGTGTGTTCTCGAGCCCCCCCGGTTTGAGTAGGAGCGACGGCAAACGCCCGGACGGCCTTACTTTGATACCATGGGAAAAAGGTCGTTGCCTCCTATGGGATGCCACGTGCGTGAGCACATACGCCGCTTCGCATATTTCCGGCACCGCTCGAACCGCGGGGTCTGCCGCCGAGTACGCAGCCAGACAGAAACACACTAAGTATGCGGATCTGGAGCAGAAATACCATTTCGTTCCTTTTGCCGTGGAAACAGGAGGTACCTGGTGTAACGAAGCGAAAGCTTTCGTTCGCCAGCTCGGACGTCGGTTGCGGGAATCGGGTAACGATCCCCGCTCCGGGGCGTACCTGGCCCAACACGTCTCCCTAGCCATTCAGCGCGGTAACGCGGCCAGTGTGATGGGGACGTTTGAGCATGGTACGCTGTGGGGTGGCCTTTTTGATTAAGATCTTTAGTTTTTCATATTCTTTTTATTTTAATTAATTATTATCATTGTTATATTATTATTTTTTTCATTTAAGCTTCTGTAGATTATTGTTAATTTTATATTCTGAATATGTTACTATGTTACCTTTAATAATTGTTAGTAATTAAATTATAATTATTTCTACAGAATACTAATTAAGCATATTTTACAGAATGCCTGAAATATATATATATATATATATATATATAATTTATTTTTTAGCCGTCTTCCAAAAAACGAGGAGGTTATATGTTCGGCTGTGGATATATATATATATATATCTATATATATATATATATATATATATATATATATATATATATATATATATATATATATATATATATATATATATATATATATATATATATATATATATATATATATATATATATATATATATATATATATATATATATATATATATATATATATATATATATATATATATATCCACAGCCGAACATATAACCTCCTCGTTTTTTGGAAGACGGCTAAAAAATAAATTTTTCAAACAACTTTAGGGGCCTGTTTCATCACTTACTAATAAGTGCCGAATAGGCTATCTACTAATTAACTTGACAATTATGTAGAATCTGTCAAAAAAGTTGTGAATAGCCTATTCGCCACTTTAAGTTAAAATTCGCCACTTATGGCCTGTTTCACCGCTTCCTGATAAGGTGCCCGATAGGGTTATTTGACAGATTTTCCATACTCCATCTGTCAAATTAAGTGGTGGATAGCCTTATCAGGAAGCGGTGAAACAGGCCCTTAAAGTCTAAGTTTAGACTGTTCTTATTTGATTAGGTAAATATATTTCTCATTTTACCCGTTCATACAGGCTATTATATTATGCTGAAATTCATGTGTTGCCTGAAAAACGAACATGTTAAATTCAAAACGTTTGTATTACGAATTCGGTTATTTATATTGACCTTTATGGGGCAGTAGCGTCCTAGGAGTCGGCAGCTTCCATAGAGGCCTACAGGTTTGTACATGGGCACAGAATATAATATTATATTAGTAGTACCAAACATGGGGCGGAAATAAAGTGGTCTCATTAAAATATAAATTCGGCACTGCTCGGAACTAGAAAATGTTAAACATTTTAGTTTTTATGTAGATGGTCTAGACTCTAGACGTATAATTGGCTGGCTAATTCAACTAGAAGACGGCGAAAAATTATGTGCTCATTTAGCACGTACCCGCTATTCCTTCAGAGTATATTTTTGACCGAATACACTACATCTTATCACAAACGATAGTTTTGACTTTTGAGTAGGTGTACCGTCTGATAGGATTAGTATTTTAGAAAATAAGTTCTATCTAATCTAATATATTATATAAATCTCCTGTCACGATGTTTGTCCGCGATGGATTCCTAAACTACTTAACCGATTTTAATGTTGTTTTTTTTAAATGTGTGCTTTTTTCGAACTTGAGAGATAGGATAGCTTAGATCTTTAATTATAGTCGCAATTTTATTTTATTGCAAATTATTTGTCTTTAAAGAGCGACCATTGTTTATGCGACGCGAGTCACGGGATAGCGATGGACATTGCCATGGTCACTATAATTCAATAAAATAATACCTACGGGCGATATACTATCAGAGAAGTTGATTCCTATGCAGATGGGGGACCTACGTAGTTTGGTCGCGTTACGTCAAACCCAGCCGACAGATCACAATTAACATTAAATTGACATGATCGACCAAATGACGTTGGTCTCTCAAATGCATAGGAATCAATTTCCCCGATGGTACTTTATATAATATGGCAAAGAAAAGTTTGCCGGGATAGCTAGTAGTATATAAAAACCCACTGGTGTTATAATAGATATATTATACCCAAGCTATTTCATGATACCATGCCCTCCATGATACTTATTACAAATTTTCTAATCCATACTAATAATATTTAAGAAATGAAAGTGTGTCTGTATGTCTGTCTCTGAAGAGGTACTTCACGCCCAAACCGCTGTACCGATTTTGCTGAAAATTGGTATGAAGATACTTTGAGTCCCGGGAAAGGACGAAGAATACTTTTTATCCCGGAAAATGCACGGTTCCCGCACGATAAGCTAATTTTGGCGCAAGCCGCAACGGAATTGTGGGTGTAATTTAGTCAGAATATAATTTAATATAGTTTAATCCCTCGATCGTGGAAAAACGAGACACAATATAGCCTTTCTATTGTCGTCGAAATCACTGGTGCTCGGGCTTGATGGGTTAATATAAATCTCTACTATAGTCCGTGCGCAACTAGTTGGCCGCTCTGCCCATATACTCACATACCGGCAGAGCGGCCAACTAGTTCCGCACGGACTATAGTGGTAAGCACTTTCAAATTATTTGAACAGATTGATTCACGATCTCTTCCTTATAAAATCTATAAAGATAAGGTAAGTAACTTACTTAAACGTCATAGATCAGCTGTAGTTAGGTCTAAAGACGAAGGTTCGGGTAACCTTCCACACACGCATGCTTCTCCGAACTAGCATTTGTGTGTGTGTGTGTATGTGTGCTCGCGTATTGAGGTTACATCCGTGTATTTACCTGAAAACATAAAATACTGGTTAGGTCATAAACAATTTATTGTTAAGTAGTTATTTGGAAAACTAATTGTCATAATAATTTGTTATTATTGTACTATACATAAATAGAGGAACTGAAGGACGATTCTGCTTGTTCTCATCATAATACCAGATAACAGATTTGATGTAGTCTCAATATATCATTTAAAATGGTATTCTTGTAAATGCCAAACCAACGCCAGACGACAGTTGATTGGTACTCTTAAAATCAGTTTTTGTATGATCCTAAGAAGTTCCATTTCTATAAATACTAGCTGTCCCGGCAAACGTTGCTTTGCCATATTATAAAGTATTTCGCCCATATTATTTTATTGAAGTGACTTAATAAGTATGTCGCCATGGCAACGTCGATCGCTATCTCGACGCACAAACAATGGTCGCCGTCAGTCTCAGCTTGTAATAATTTACTATTATTTATTCAACAAATGCACTTATCAATGTATAAAGTGCCCAGTAGCCGATTCTCAGACCTACTGAAAATGCATAATTTTTTTTTGTAAAAATCAGTAAAGCTGTTTCGGAGGAGTTCGCGGACTAACATTGTGATACGAGAATTTTATATATAAGATATATTTTGAAAGTAAATTGAAAATTTGACGGCCTGCTGTTTCATCACTTACTGAATCTGTGTCTGTCAAATAAGTTGTAGTTAGTAGTAGTTGTATCCGACACTTATCAAGTTATCAGTAAGTAGTGAAACAGGTTAGTTTATTACGAAATTGAGGTTCAGATGCTATTCAGATCATATTAAGGTATAAATTCTTTCTATTCTGTTATCTCTTCACGCTTAGACCGCTAAACTGATTTTGATAAAATTTGGCATGGAGATAGTTTGAGTTCCGGAAAAGGATATAATTATTAGGATGCTTTTTATCCCGGAAAAATCTCCCGCGCTATTAACGAATTTCTGCGTAATGGAGTGAATAATATGTTCTAAATGAACTTACAAAAATATGTGAGGATAAAAAGTATTCTAATATACAAAACATTTTGTATTCAAACACGAAATATACCCTTTTGTATCCGCAGTAGCAAATATTTCATCAAAATTTCGAGGGTCGGTAACAAGATATTATGTGAAAAGTTTCGGTATGTATTTAGGTGTATGATACTAGGGATACTCTTATGTGATTGGGGTCTTTTTACGCCCCCAGTGACAACTGACAAAAGACAAAAGTTGCTGGTGTTGGATATTTTAAACAGGAAGTTTCTAAAAGTATATTATACTAGACGAATTTTATTAACTAGCGGCTGAATGGTTCAAATTGAAAGTCATTTACCTAATGAGATGGGATTATATCTAAACTTAACGAATAATAAATTATTCATTTTTAGTCATAGCATAAAATAATTATTTATCTGCCTGATTTATGAATCCACTAGAATCTAAATGATGCCCGCAACTCCGTTGCGCCAAAACTCGTTTATCGCGCGGGAACCGTATATTTTTCCGGGACAAAAAATATCCTATGTCCTTTCCCGGGACTCAAAGTATTTACATGCCAAATTTCAGCAAAAGCGGTTTAGCGGTTTGAGCGTGAAGAGGTAACTAACAGACAGACAGACAGACACACTTTCGCATTTATAACATTAATAATATGGAATAGACTATAGAGGCTTAATTTAGTGTGTTATATAACACTAGCTGATGCCTGCAACTCCGTTTGATCAGAAATTCATTTATCGCGCGCGGGAATTGTACAATAATTATCCGGGATAAAAACTATTTCCTTTCTACTCAAAGTACCTCCATACAAAATTTCGTCAAAATCAGCTCAACGGTTTAAGTGTGAAGAGGTAACAGACCGACAGATAGATAGATAGACGCACTTTCACATTTATAATATTAGTATGGACTATGGATACGTTATTTTGAGTAGTATAATTTCGCCGCAGAAGTTTCACCGTAATGTATTTTATCGCTATTCAAAGTACCTATTGTAAAAATAGTAAGTGAAAAGACAACAAGACAGACAATCCAAATAACATATCAATATAGATTATAGAGTATATTTTAACAGTGTAGCATTAATATAACGAGCGCAGCGAAACGAGTCATTTAATAGATTTTAACCATTGCAAGTAGTATTGCAAGTACTTCAATCTTCTTGTAAGAGTGTCAATAAATTTTACTTTGAAAAAAATACTGTTTTATTAGAAATAAACGTCCTACGTGTTGCCATCGGTACGAAAACTAACCCGGCGAAAAGAACCGGCGTAAAAAGCTCGCACGGTAAAGTAAAATTATTGCTTACACATGAGTGCTTTAAGGGGGGCGACTAACCCAAAATTTTCGATTTTATAATTCATTTTTATACTTGAAAATAAGCCCCGAATTGATTCATTTTTTAAACATAATATATACTTAGGGCATACCCTAAGTATTATATTATGTTTAAAAAATGAAATAATTCGAATAACATATTATTCGAATATTCGAATACTCGTATTTTTCGAATATTCGACGATTTTATTATTCGAATATTCGGCAAATTATTTTTCGAATAATTCTAATAGTAAAATAATTTTTATTTTTGTTTAAAATGCTGTCAAACATAAAATTAACATGGAATATGAACATAATTAAGTTTATTTCTTGAAAATAATATTATTTATGAATATTCTACATCTTTAATGATATATATAAATCTGTTTTTAGTCTAACTAATTATGAGTATACGACCATTCATCGTCGCCGTTGACCATGTTTTAGACGTTATTTTGCCTAAAGACATGCAAATGAAGAACTCTATTCAGTCATGGATTTCAGTATCATCAGTAATGGTCGCTTACGATCTGTATCCATTGACTTCTTTCAAGCTTTTTCAAATTTTTTGTCTACCGTGATAACTGTATATCGCGGGCTTTAACCCATCAATACCTAAGCGGCACCGGGTTGTCGCATAACGATTGAACTGCGATTCCCACGATCGAGGTATTACGCCAGAAGGGTGTATATAAAACAAATTCGGTTTTTAAGAAGGTAATAGATGTAAGTGTAATATTGAGAGTTTTAAAATATGTAGTTAAAATACAAAAGATCATTTCTTTATACGCCCTTCTGGCTTGAAGCTCGCAATATGTGCTCTATGATTCGACAAGTCGATAAAAATTTGCTATTCAATAGGTTTACCGCGGCAGTCCTCGACTGATAATTGAAATAGTTAGTACAGTATCAAAAAATGTCGATGGCTCTTTAATATTAGTTATTGGTGTTATCAAACTTCAAGTTACTAAAGTCACCAGCTCTAGGATTGTTTCAGCCTCCCCCTGGGCTTTGTTGCAATTTTTTTTCCTTGTTGTGGTGTTGGTTTTCTAGTGGCCCTTTATTATAATTTAGAGCCATGTTGATACAGATGAAGCCGACTAGGTGAACCAGGTGAAAGTGGATCGAAAATATCAAAAAGACGGGTGATCTGGCTTAGTATTGATGAACAGACTTCAAATATCATAATTCATAATATTATTATTTAATCTCAACTGCTGCTTAGCAAGACTTAGGCCGGTATAAATAGTCAGTACTCAAGATGCATCACGGTCTCAAGACGCGGTTCGGCTCTATGATTGGTCCAAATTTTGACAGCCAACCAATCACAGAGCCTGAACCATGTCTTGAGACCGAGATGCATCTTGAGTACTGACTATTTATACCGGCCTAAGCATGAGAAAAGTAAAAGGTGCTACGATCAAAAACGGTTTACATTTTACAGCCTTTCTTTTATTTCGCAGCTGTAACCTTAAAATATACATTTTTAAAGTGTTTAACAATACAAATTAACTATGTCATTTACAAAGATTTATGTTGATAAAAGTAAAAATAAGAATTTCTTACTTCCTAGTATTAACAAAATAGGTTGTATATCGTTGTACAAAGCTTCTTGTTACCTTTTTTCAGAATTTTTCAAAAACTTTTGTAAAATATTCGAATTATTCGAATAGTAAATTTGTCGAATAATAACATTGCCTATATATACTACATTATATTTCCAAAGATCCGACCTAGCGGAAACACGGTATCTTAAAATTTTCTCTATAGAAAAAAAATCACAAAGGTGCATCTAATTTTCGCGAATTTAACATTTATTGCCATAACCGTGCAGTACACTAAGTTAATATTTTAACACATTGTATAAAATTCTATCATTGAGAAACTGACCTAGCGAATTTTTAAAATGTTGTATATTTATCGAGATGAGAAAAAACTAATTTGGCGATGAATCCGCGTCGTCCTTTTTTACCTGGCATATGAAAGACGGGCACGTCTGAAGAAAAAAGGACGATGTTTGATTTTTTGCATTAGTCGCCCTCTTAAGAAAGTTTAGTAAAGCAATATATTATTATCGCATAAGCTTTGATGCAGTCGATATCTAAGAAACTGATAAGTTTATGAGAATATCAAAGCCTGAGTCATTTTCATCTCATTCCGTTGTCGAATCCCTGGTGGCTCTCCGTATGTTTTACGTGACCTCACGTTCTTTTGGAAATTGATGTTACTCACCCTCTTTTTGAGCTCAAAGGAAAAAGGGACTGTACATTTGGTAATATTATGAACCGTACATCATTATAATATTATTCCAATCATCCAATGTTATACATAGTTAAAATAATAAGCAATTTCATACTTTTTACATTTTATTTGAAGTTCTGTGCCTCTATTCCCCGTACGGACTTTACCAGAATCAATGCAGTATTTTTAGAGTTCAAAAATACAAAGAAACTAAACAGTCCTTTAGTACAGGTCTACCAGGATTTCATGGCAAATTTGATGTCATGGCAAATATCCTTGATCATTGGATATTTTTTTACATTTGCATGTATCACATACATAATGAGCCGCTTATTGTATTGTATTCTAATGTATTAAAATAATAATAAATTGTAATATAATACATAAATTGTATTATTATAATGAGATACTTTTTACCTACAAGGAAAAAAGTATCAAACGTTTTGCTTCAATCTCCCCAGTATTGCTAGCGTCAATTTCTTTTTTCCATTTTTTGCCATCAGATTCTGGTAGACCTATAATTTACGTGATATATCTACAATACTAGAAGAAGAATCATTCTTAAGGGCGTTCCGTCCGGAGATTCCGTAATTGACCTATTTAAAACCTTATAAACTCATAATCTGAAAGCTACAAAGTTATCAAAGCGCACGGAAGTGCGCAAGCCTAGTTCCAGCAGGCCGCGCGCATGCCGTGCACTATTTACACGAACCGTTTCGACGTACTTTTGACCCCCCTGTAGCTCAGTGTCTATTGCGAGTGCAAAGATAAAATTATACCTACGTAATTATTTACGAGTACTTAAGCAGTATACCCAATTTCATAGATATAGCTTCAGTAGATCCTGAGATATGTCCTTGTAAAAATAGCTTATTTTGGCACTGACTCACTCATTCACTCACTCACTCACTGACCGGTAATCAAAACCTCTAGGCCACTTCCAATGGGGATTGTCCATTTTTTTTTAATTTTGCTCATTACAAAAACATTTCGAGGAATAAGGCCAGTGATCGTTTTTCTGTATATAAACGAAAAAAATACCCATTAGTTACTTATATTTTAGAACAAATATGTTTAACCTTAGTTTGACCTTCAATGGCGTTAAATTTGCAATAAATTCGACCAACATTACGTTTAGAACTTTTGGTAAGCTTCTCGTATCAGCTTTCACATAATAATAACTTGCATTAGACGAACCAGCCATTATAAATAAGATTGAAAGGAAAAAAAACATACTGCAGAGGTCAATTGGCCGCCGATGATGACGTCAGAGCGAAACTTTAAAAATTTATTGAGAAAAAACTAGCCAATGAATTTCAAAATTATTTAATTTATATTCTTAAAATACCCTATTTTAACGAAAAAAAAATATAAAAAGTACATGTGATTTTTTTTGGACAATGCCCATTGTCCTAGCGTTATGAAATTTGGCACACAGGTCGTGTGTTATATGTAGATTAACGAAAAATTAAGAAATTGTAGAAAATGGTCAAGCGTGAGTCGGTTCATCTACGAACTTCAGAGGCCACTTCCAATTGTCCTAGCGTTATGAAATTTGGCACACAGGTCGTGTGTTATATTATGTAGATTTAAAAAAATAAGAAATTTTAGAAATTGGTCAAGCGTGAGTCGGCCTATCTACAGCCCATACAAACTTTAATGTCATAGCGTTTTGAAATTTGGCACACAGGTCATGTGTTAAATGTAGATTAACAAAAAATTAAGAAATTTTAGAAATCGGTCAAGCGTGAGTCGGCCGATCTACGAACTTTAGAGGCTACTTCCAAATGTCCTAGCGTTATGAAATTTAGCACACAGGTCGTGTGTTATATTATTATGTATGTGTTACGATAAATTAAGAAATTTAAGAAATCGTCAAGCGTGAGTCAGTTCATCTATGAACTTTAGATAAAAATTCTTATGTACCAGTGATATAATGAGGCATCTATTGAAAGTATTGTTTATATCGGGCGTAGCACAAAAAGAAAACATAGGTAGGATTTCTTGAAAAAAAGTATTGAAATCCCACCAAAAACATACCTGTTAAAATAGGGCCTAGTTCCTATTGGCTAACTGTTGGTCTAAAAAAAGAGTTGAAATCCAATCCAATGCCAAGTTCAGATGCACTTCATCGATCATAATCATCTTCATCAACAGCCTGATCCATAATACTTCTAAATTTGAACTTGGCAGGTTTTTGTGCTATGCGTTACACTTGATTAATTATATAATTAGATAATATTAATAGAATTTAAATAACCTGCCAAGTTCAAATTAGAAGTATTATGAACCAGGCTGTTGATGAAGATGATTATGATCGATGAAGTGCATCTGAACTTGGCATTGGATTGGATTTCAACTCTTTTTTTAGACCAACAGTTAGCCAATAGGAACTAGGCCCTATTTTAACAGGTATGTTTTTGGTGGGTAATAAAAATACAGCAATCATCTTCAGTATATCAACATTCCTTTTGTCGTTTTAAATTTTCTATTTTTGTTTCTTATACTCATGATATCAGCTTTCAAAGTAATACCAATTTGTTAAAATTCAAGCATACATTCAGCATCTCCTTAGGATTTACAAATTACTTTTATTTGAAACTCACGCCAATAGATCGACAATATCATAAACTACATATTCGCCGTTTTAAATTTTTTTTAGGACAATTTTGAACTAAGATAAGTAAAAATAATAGGGTTTTGGCGCGATCTCGGCAACGCGGCAAATGTATGGCCAAGGTCGTTTGCTCGGGGGACGGCCTTAAATACAAGAACTCATTAATGTTTAATACTTTATTTAATTAACATAATTATTATGTGAATTTAGGCGATAACAATCAAATTAATGTTATGCAATAGTAAATTACTTTTTTGTTTATCTAAATCATCTCAGTACTCAATTAATTTTATTATTATAATGCAGGATACAAAACAGTTTTATTTTAATTCTTATCTTACAGAGTTGGCGTTTTTTTAACATGATAGATAGAGATTGTCTAAACTGAAAAGACGCGCCCCACTACTTAATTAGTCTATTTAAATGTGTGAGTGCAAATATTTACAACAACACTTCATCTGTGTGGGAGCATCGATTTATTAGTAAACTAGATGAGTGTACAAGACGGTTGACTAGTCGGGCAATAAATCCGATAACGATAACGCTCGCGCTATCGAGCAGCGCCGTGTCATTGTATGAAACAATACGTCCTCTCCTCTCGCGTGTTTAACATTAACTAAACTAGTTGGACAACAAATCCGAGAATAACGTTTCTTAGCAAGTATAGTATCTAAGCAACTGAGCGACCAATTATTATAATAGCATGTTAACGTATATTGCGTCCATATTTGAGTTGGGCTTGTGTGTGTAAATGTAGAGGTGGGGCGCGTCATTTCGGCTAGACGAACTCTACATCGTCTCATCTAGCAATTATAAAAATGTAATTAAGACTCTTAGGGCCTGTTTCACCACTTTCTGCCGGTGCCGGATAGTCTATCCACAACTTCTATCCTATCCGGCACTTATCAGGAAGTTGTGACTGGTGAAACAGGCCCTTACTCGTGTAAACCTAAATGAACAATAACACTAAGGTGATAAATAATAAATCACAACCGGTTACCCGAGCTAAATTGTCTTGTTAGGGATAACAATGTCTCAAACCTTTTAGCAACTTGAGCTACGGACTATCGCGTTTAACGTAAGACCCTCTACACGTTGGACGATGGACAATCATTTGGCATACTCGGCCAAGATCACGTCCACAATTCTGCAGCTGTATCGATATGTGCCATCGAGGAAATTGATTTCTAGGCAGTTGACAGACCAACGTCATTTGGTCGGATCATGTCAATTAAGTGTTAATAATTAATAATTATTGTGATCTGTCGGCTAGGTTTGACGTAACGCAACCAAATTACATACGTCGATCCCCGATCTGTTATGGAACCAACTTCTTTGATAAATAACAAATCTTAGCTACTGTAAAATATGTAAATAATATCACAATGACTTATATTGACTTTAGAAAAAAAAAATCCTCTGAATTAGTATTGGTAAACCCCAACTACTACGTCCATCCTATTTATTTACATCCTATAAAAGCAAACGCGTAATATAATTCCATTTATCAACAATAATATTATCGTATACCAGCATGTATCTTGTCACGTAAGCCAGGAGGAGTCAAGGATTCCAGATAACCTTATTGGTCCAAAATCATTGTTTGTTGATATCACTATTGCGACACAGATTAGGTAAAGGGCAGCGCGACCTTTATGTTTTTTATTTGATCTATTTCTAACACGACCAGACATACTATTGAGGTTCATCTCAAAGTTAAAGAGGATTAGACTGGCCGATTCCATACTAATACACCATCAAATAGAGACATAGTTCCCTATTACAAAATGACTGTAGAAAATGCTCTGTTCTCGGCTCAGTGCTCAGCCCAATTATTCATTATTTGGGTTATATCCTATTTTCCTCTATTGGGCTGTTGGTGAGAGTTTTCGTAACTACTTAGTACTTACTGCCCCTTTAGCATGGTCAGAGTAGAAATGCGAAAGAATAGAAAGTAGAAACACTGTGGAGATAAACCAAAGGTACCGTTCCGATCTTTACCGCGGCTATGACATAGAGTGACATAGACTATATAGTCTATGTCATAAATGGGGTTTTTTTTTTAATTTTTAGACTAGTCATAAAGTGGCATTTTATTTGATTTTTTGTCGGTCGTGGTTAGCCGCGGTAAAGATCGGAACGGTACCCTCAATTTATCTCTACAGTGTTTCTATACTTTCGCATATCGACTGTGGCCATGCGAAAGGGGCTGGTTTCGGTGAGAAGTGAGGACGTAAGCTACAATTTGTATGGCATTGAAACGGTACTTTCTGGTGTTTAAAAATGCTAACTCAATGAAATAAAAAAATATTGTACACAAACAAAACTTGGTACTAACCTACCACTTGCTACGGGCTACCTCCGTTGGAATATGTGTGTTGTATAGGGAGGCAGTTCTGGATTTATGTATAGGCAGTATACTGTATTGGCCATGGGTCATGGGCGGTAGAGTCCTATGGGGTCCTAGGATGGCGGCAGAGTTTGTACACAGGGGCGGCAGATTAAAGTGGCTATATATAAATCCGGTCCTTAAGGTAGATGTATATGTTAAAATTAGATAACCTTTTATGTACATCACGTTTCGAATAATTGTATCGCAAACAAGTGAAGATTTGCGAGACAAGATGATTAAAAACACTTTGTTTTGGTACAGACTAAATAAACAGTGAACAACTAAACGTGGGCATTAATTTGATACTAAAATAACCCAGGGTATTTTTGTTTTATTATTTCTTTTGTACAAGGTTGTTGTTATAATTACTCCAAACAACTTTTTGATTGGCGTTATGGAAAAGTACAATTAATGGTAGATGTAGCATCGAAGAAATTGATTCGTAGGCAAATGATGGACCTGCCTTGAATCGATATTTTCTATGACTTTTTGGCACTGATCTCTGCGTACTTGTATAATGGAGGTCAGTGCTTTTTGGTCACGAAAACTGCCTGTTTGGTCACGTTATGTCAATATAATGTTAGTGGTCGTAGTCTGTCGGATGGGTTTGACAAAACGCGACCACATTACGTAAGTCCACCACTTGCCTTTAAATGAACTTCTCTGATGGTTTATTTTCTTACATAATAATATTTAAAAAAATCTGCAAAAATAGTAGGGTAGATAATATTCGATTTTCAGGTCTTTTAGTGGAGCGTCTCTACCAATTTTCAGCTCTATGCGAGTTATTCCGAGTTTACGATTTTTTTGCGTCTAATTAGACCGGACTATTTCGGGAATCAAGGAAGTGACACAACATTACTATTTAAAAATGTGTTAATTGCTTTTCGAAGTATTCTCCGCGATGGAACCAATCATTGAAGCAACCATTCCATTCGGAAGTTGGGGTCTCCAAAATGGCCGTTTTGTAGGCGTCCACAGCTTCTTCAGGTGATGAAAATCTCTGACCACGCAATTTATTCTTTATTTTAGGGAATGTATAGAAATCATTAGGGCTTAAGTCGGGGCTGTACGGCGGATGACCAGTCAATTCTATGTTTTCTTGCTCTAAAAACTCTTTTGTTCTGTGCGCGGTGTGAGAACTGGCATTGTCGTGATGGAGGATGATGCGGCGGTTGCAGTTCTCTTTACGGAGTTCAGAAACGACCTGTGGCAAACAAATGCTAGCATACCATTCTGCATTAACCGTTCTTTGTCCCTCAAGAGGAATAGTCGCAATATGGCCGGTTTTGGAGACAAACGTGGCGACAATTTTTTTTGAAACACTTCGTGAACGAACAATTATTGTTGGCTTTAACTCATTTTCGAACACCCAAACTCATGACTGGTTTTTAGTTTCGGGTTCATATGTGTATATCCAGGATTCGTCATATGATACGATGTTGTATACAGCATTTGAGGATCCTGCGTGAAATCTTTCGAGTTTCGAGAGTTCTGACGCACCAAGTAACGCGAGCCGCTTTTTGCTCTTCACAGAGCAAATGCGGTGTCCATCGGGAAAACAACTTTTTTAAACCTAATTGTTCATGCAATATTATTTGTATTTGACTCATGCCAATGTCTAAAGTTGCCTGAATTTCGCGGTATGTTACATGTCGATCTTCCTCAACCAGCTTACGCACAGCATCAATGTTTTCTTGGGTGACTGCAGTTTTTGGACGACCTTGACGGGGATCATCACTGAGCTTGACACGTCCACGTTGAAATTCAGCAAACCAGCGACAAACTGTGGTTTTCAATGGGGCTTCATCACCAAATGCAGAAATCATCCGGTCAACACACTGTTTTTGTGTTAAACCACTTCGAAAGTCATAATAAATCATCGCTCTAGAATTTTCTCGAGTCAGTTCCATTTTCTCAACGACTACACAAGTTTACAAGACCTTGTGACAAGACCGAGAATCTTTTTTTAAATAAATATATGGTATTCGATTTTTAAAACCAAGGAGATTTCAATTAAAAAGATTTTAATATGACAGGAACAGTGGAAGTATTCCATTCCTGATATTTTTAGTGCAGCCTATGTAGTACACGTGCCCTAGTTCCCATTAAAAAGACACTCAATATCACGCATTTGATACTATTATTCCATCAATAAACAGGAAAGATGAGTTTATTTATGAGGTGCGACGTTTTTCCTTTCCCCTCGTAACATATCACCTGTGTGTTATGAGAGAGGACGTGACGTGGATCACTCGCCTCAACTTGTTTTTTATGTTATCAAACGTTATGTATGTTAGGAAAGCATAATAATAGTACGTTTGAATAAATTTACTGCACAGATTCACACAACAGTCATATCATATTGCATACCAGTTTGGGGCGGAGCTTGCAAAACTAAAATTATTGACGTCGAGCGAACACAGAGATCCCTTATTAAAATAATGTACAGATTGCCCTATAAGTTTCCTACAAATGAACTCTATAACATGAGCCAGCTGTTACCAATCAGAAAATTATACATACTCAACTCGGTTACCAAACTACATAAGACCTTACCTGTGCAACCAATTGATGTAACCAAAAGAAGAGCTGCCATCATCAATTACAAAACATGTAATACACATTTTGCATCTAGACAGTTTGAAATTCAGTCTGTAAGACTATACAATCGTATAAATAACCGCCTTAACATACATACTCTAAGTCACATAGAGTCTAAGAACCGTATCACGGAATGGCTTAAGTCCTTATCTTATGAAGAAACTGAATGCCTTCTTTACATAACTAAATAGGATGCACACAACACAACACATACACACATACACACACACACACACACACACATACATTCTAATAACAATGTAGTGAACTATAAAGAATAATCATTCATTTTTATAATATTATGTAACAAGTATTGAACGGATGTAAGCTATTAATTAATTATTATTTTTGCTAAGGAAGAGCGGAGATTTCTGGCACAAGTCTGTACTTAATAGAAATCTCCACCAATGTTTTTGTAAAGCTGTGTTTTTTGTGAATAAATAAATTTATTATTATTATTATTATTATTATTATTCAACTCCACGAGGAAAAAATTGTCTTCGTCATGTTACTAAGTGCATTTAAAATAAATAGGTAGGTGTGTGATAAAAGTATCTTTATTTTGAAAATTTATTGTTAGGCTCTTGGATTCTAAAGAATTTTGTGTAAAGGGGTAGGTACTTTTTGTGCACGGCCAAGTTTTGTTGACTGTAACAAATCGCCTTATTTATTTTGGTTTAGTTACTAGTTAGGGTTAATTTATATACTTGGTCTAACTAAAGTATCCATAACATAATAATAAATTAATAGAGTCTTATAAGATCCAAGAAAAAAATATTTGTATCAACATTCAACACCTTAGCTAAGGTAAGTGATTGGAGGCTGAGGTAGCAAAAACCACGCAAGAATAATTTCTCAAATTTTAAGGGTAAAATATGCCAACTCATGATTTTCATATTAAAAGTTGTTGCCTGTTCATTTAAATGTGCACTTGAATAAGATCTAGATAGTTACTGATAATAATTATTATTGTTATTTATTATCTAGAACTCATCTAATACAATTTTCCGACCATATTTATTGCGTGTGATGTCGTCATGATTAAGTTAATAAGCTACTTAATATTGAATTTATTATGAAATAAACCTATTATGTACCATAATAATAAGCAGTTGGGTAGTTTGCAAGGTTTTCTCGGAGTGGCAAAGAATAAAAATAAAACATACCTAGTAGTTATAGGCGATATAACGGACGGAATATCTACATTCTCGTTGTAAGTATATTATAATATTGCGCTGCTTACTACAAGCATACGAAATCATAATATCATTTATGAAATTAATATCGTTTTTTTCGGCATCTTAATTGCCCTGGGGCAGGGTGGGCCGACAGGATACGGAAACATCCGAAGTTTAAATTATAAGAACTTAAACTACGTATAATTGCACTTGTAATATTACTCTACGTGCTTCGTGGATCATCGGTTTTGTTCGGCTATTTTCGTATCAATTCGGCCTGTCCTGCCCCCTGCCCCGGGGCAGTTCTAAATGCTGAAAACGCTATTTGACTTTACGTACTTTGCACATTGAGCCAGTGATTTTCTCTTGTGTTCTTTAAGTTTTTAATAGTAAAATCAAGATTTTTAGACCGGGGTTCTACGAATAATAAAAACTAAGGAAAAGTAACCCCGTCAAAAGACATGCTCTACAATACTTGTCTAAAATGTGTACACACTTTCAATACGTTTGTAATATAAATAGGTGGCCTTCAGCGGTATCATGCTGAGACGTTACATGACAGTTCGAAAGGAACCAAATTTAAAACGGTAAACTATACTAATGGGAGTTACGTTTCCTTAGTTTTATTATTCGTAGCCGGGGTTACTATAAGTATTTTATAAACTTTGTGGAAGTTTCTCATTTCAAGCGAGAAGAAAATCAGAAACTTTCACAAAATTCCACGAGCTTTGAATTTTCGTAAAAGTTTGTACTTGTAAAAGTGTCAGTCAAGGCACCTCCATTTCACTGTCAAGGCGCGCCATTAGTTTCAAATCAAAATGGTAGAGCCTCAAAGTGTTGTAGTTCAAGTTTAAGGGCTGTGTCTCTTCGCCACCTTTTAGTAGTATGACGGATAACCTTGTACTGTAGTAACTGTAGGTACCTACCTACTGATACGCGGCGCGGCTAGAGGTTATATCTGTCGCCGTAAGATTATAAACATCGTTAGATTAGTTAAATAATTCCACTTTATTTTAATAGATTTATTACAAAATTATTATATACACGACCGGTTTCGAAAAAATCATCATCAGGTGTATGAAAAAATAATAATTATTTAATTGAACATGAATTTCCACCAAGAAGTGACAGTACATTCAATATCATATCGTTAGATTACAATCTATCTCGTGAGATTGTAAACCGTCGAAGATTGTGAACCGTAACATAACATGATTGCAATTTATCGCATTATTTTTCGCTAGATTATAATCTACATTCTACAGGATACTACAATAAAAGGGCAGGTGTAATTTTTATCCCGGAAAAATGTAAGGTTTCGGAAAAATGAATTTTAGCACATCGGAGTTGCGGGAACCAACTAGTAGTATGTAGTATAATTCTTCTCCTTTTCTTTAATTATAATAATTGATATAAAATGTTATGTGCCATGTGCATTGATAATTATTTTGACGTGACAACGTCTTAAATTAGGTTGCGGCTGGGAGTCACTTATGAAAAAGTGTAACGCTCGGTAACGTTACGATGAGTCACCGAACGAGAGAGAGGCCCGCCGAATGCCTTGCGTCTCTCTCCCACTCAACTATGATCGGTCTGCCGCGCGCGCAGCGCGCATTCATATCAATAAATATTCTACCGAGAAAAAGACGTTGTCACGTAAAATCTTCGCCCGTAAAACCGACTTTACAGGCAACCATTTTTTTTTACTAGATGACGCCCGCAACTCCGTTACGCCAAAATTCGTTTATCGCGAGGGAACCGTACATTTTTCAAGGATAAGAACTATCCTATTAGTGGTGTTCCCAGAGCGTAAAAATCGTGCTAACCTCCGATTTTTGCAATAGTGGATGAAAATTGAAAAGAATAAAAGGAATGTGTAGCTGATAACATAAATAATAAAGTTTACCTATCGAAAAGTTGTACTTTTAATTTTTTAATTATTCTCTTCCACTTCAAGTAAACTCATAAACTGTAAAATTTTGAAGAAAATTTGCATATTCCTTTCTTTTAAATATATAGATTTGTATCGTTGCTTATATTCCAAAGAAAGAAAATAAGTTGAAAAAAATATCCACTTTAAATATTCTTACGTTAGTATCTCATTGTTCCCGCGACTTATACACGCAAAGGTTAAAAGGTCTATAGTCTAGGAATTTATTATAAGCATACTACGGAATTTCATACAAGTAGGTACAGAGACAAACATAAAATTGTTTCTTTAAAATTACGGTATCTACTTCAAAAATACTTTTTCGAAAGTAAAATAAACCTTTTAATCTTTATGTTACTGAATAACCTACTTAGCTTTAAGACTCTCTTCCTAGAACTATAATTTAGCGACACTAGATTTTTAGTATTATCTACATTCTACAATCTGGACTTAAAATGAGTTTTACGAGAAAATAACGTTAAAATAACAGACTGAATAATTGGCAATTTTAGAAATTTTTGGATTCTGTACAAAACGGCTAGGTATACCTATAAGTATAAGCTACATAACGCTGATTGCATAAACGCGTAAAGCCGTTTTGTACTTATATTAGACATACAAATGGACAATGTTTGGTCAGATATAATGGACAGATTGATGATGCGATAATCTATAAATAAATATTATAAAACAAAGTCGCTTTTTTCCCTCATGTCCCTTTGTTCCCTTTAATCTTTAAAACTACGCAACGGATTTTGATGATTCTTTCAGTGTTAGATAGCCCATTTATCAAGGAAGGCTATAGGCTTTATTTTATCTCGCTAAGACTAATAGGAGCGAAGAAATAGAGGTAAATGTGGAAAAAACGGGGAAAATTATTTGAAAGGACTAACTTGAACGCGCTAATCTCAGGAACTACTGGTCTGATTTGAAAAATTCTTTCAGTGTTAGATAGCCTATTTATCGAGGAAGACTATAGACTATATTTTATCATGCTAAGACTAATGGGGGAATGTGAAAAAAACGGGAGAAATTATTTTAATGGGCTTGCCTCGCGAACTACTGCATCAATTTTTATGTTACTTGGCCCAGATAAGAAGTAAACCACGTGAAGGATCATAGGCTATCGATTTTAATAATTTAATCAGTGGCTATATATTTTATACCGGTGCTATGGAGGGTAGATGGCCTTCTACCCTCCATAACCCGTGCGACGCCGGGACGGGTCGCTAGTATTATTATATTATAAATAACTAGATGACACCCGCAACTCCGTTGCGACAAAAGTCGTTAATCGCACGGGAACTGTAGATTTCTCTGGGATAAAAACTATTCTATGCCCTTTCTTAGGACTCATAGTATATCCATACCAAATTTCAATTCAGCGGTTAGGGCGTGGAGAGGTAAGAGACATACAGACACACTTTCGTATTTATAATATTAGTATGGACTTCCCAGTAAAGGTGTCTACGTCCAATTGCCATCTATTAGACACGGAACCCTAAAATGGGTTCCAAGTTATTGACGTAACCTCAGCAGTCAGCATATCACGGTAACAAAAGTTAATTTTCTAAACCCAATGACGTTCCTGACAGGCTTTTAACACGTCAATAGTTTGTTGGTTCAAGATACAGAATTCTAAAAACTGGTACAAAGACGTCACTAATACTGCTGAGCTGAGCCGGCGGTGACACATGAAACTTGTTTTTAAAACCATTTTAAAACATTAAAAACATCCAAGTTTTACGTCTTTGATGATGAACAATGTTAGGTGTGGCCGTAAGGCTACGTTTCGTAGATATATACGAAACTAAGTGCCGGAAAGTCTTCGTAATTTCTTGGTATTTTATAATGTTTTCGACCAAAAAATCTTAACGATAAGTTTATGACACAATTCCGTGCATCGCGATCGATCGCGGCCACGCACGACCTACGACTGTCGTCGGCCGCTCGCGACCATATAGTCAGTGTATGAAAATGTATGGCACCGATTCCGAGGCCCGCGACAGACTCGCGCTGCGTGCGACCGTGTCATAATATAACTTTGACACGGTCGCGCGGGACCTACGACTGTCGTCGGCCGCGGGCGTCTGTCGTAGGCCCCGTCACCCGTGCGACCGTGTCAAAGTTATATGACACGGCCGCGTGTGGCTTACGACAGTCGTCGACCGCGCGCGTCTGTCGCGGGCCTCGGAAGCGGTGCCATACATTTTCATACAATGACTATTGTTGCGAGCGGCTTACGTCTGTCGCGATGCACGGAATTGTACCTTTACCGCCGCGCCGTACCCAGAGACATAATAATAATATTATAATTGTTATGATTAAACTACTGATTAACCTTCAATTTAATAAAGAGTTTGCGAGATAATGTATTTAAAATATATTTCAAAATTTTGACATATTACGAGTAAGCCTTAATATGTCAAAATTTGGAATTAATCACATATTTTATGTAATTAATGTTCCACTCTGAGTGCGGCAGTGATATTTTCAAGCCTAATCTACATTGACGAAATCTGGTTCTTATTAACCTAACCTAAAAAAAATATCGACGGTAAAAAGGAAATAGGGTATAAGCGCCAAAAAGTGAAATATTCAGGATTCAGTTTTGAGTTTAAGATAAATCTCTGTTATTATATCTATTCCCTGTTATTTATTGACGTATCGTGATAATTTAAACAGTTATAAAATGATAAAAATGGGCCTCTTACCGGTATTGTTAGTTTTAATGATTTGGTGCTATTTAAAGTGTTTTTGTCGCTTATAACAATTACTTTAAAATTTTGAATGAGGTAATATGGCATAAGAGACAAATGACAAAAAAATATTAGAGGATAAGAAGCCTAAACAACATTCTGATTTCTTACATCGCAAACTAAAAGGGTAAGTATACGAGACTTTCACAAAAACTAGAATTATAAGACTTAAGTGACACACATGTGATACACAATGTCGTTTGAAAGTGAAGGAAAAGAAGAATAATCAACATCTGGCGACTGGCATCTCGTGAGTCTATGGAAATATAGTTGAAAAAGGTTGTATAACCGACAGAGTAATATGAAAGTGAATTTTGGATATATAGTGTACAAGCGTCAAAGCTATGATCAATTACGACATGGAAGAAGACTATAAACGACGTTTCTAATTTTTGAGAGAATTGCTTAAAAGATATAAGCAGCCGAAAGCTGTAGACAAATATGTTTTGCAGGGGTACAAACACCTTTACAGACAAACTGACCAGAATTTTTGTCGGTTACAAAAAATACTACTAGGAAATTGCTTTTTTTTGATAGGGCATAAACGCCAAAAAACTCATCGTAGAGCTATGAGAGTCAGCGCATTAGAAAGAACGGGAAATTTTAAGTAAGATGGCAATTAAAACTCATTTTTGACAAAAATGACGCTTATTTCCTTTTAACCGTCGATATGCAGGATTTTGGGATTACGCTTCTAAAATGTTAAAAACCACAAAATATAAGAAGAATTCATTTTCATTTTTCGTTTTCATTTTTTATTTCATTTCAATAGAGCTGGGGAAATCTACGACAATATTTTTTCATTAAATTTAGAATCAAATAACGATTCTTATAAAATTGTATAGTATTACTATGGAAACAACTAAAATATACTACATACTTAATTATGGTAACTGTTGTTAAAAAAACATATTATAAAATAAACGGTTAGCAATAAAACTCTAAATAGCCACAACGAATCATAATCGCCGAATATGTTTTTTGTGTTTATAGGGGAATAACCTTATGGCTGATTGAGATGTTATGTAACTTTATTACATCTCTTATATTTTATGTATTTTTATATATAATTCCCAATTCCCATAAAAACACGTCAATCGTACACCTTGATAGACGATAACTTTGTTATTTTCAGATCAAAAATTATATTGTTACTAGCTGTCCCGGCAAACGTTTCTTTGCCATATTAAGTATATAAAGTATTTTTTTTTTAATTTGATCGCAGCGCTAACTGTCGGGACAGACTAAAATTAAAATTCGAATTCGAATATTATTTAAAATTTGACACAATATGTCGGATCCAATGTAAAACATTCCAAAATCAACAACTACTAATAAATTAAAAATTAATTAAAAAAACATTATCCAGCGGACAAAATTGTGAATCTAAACCATTCCCAGATCCCCTTGAACACACACAAAAAATTTCATCAAAATTGGTCCAGTCGTTTAGGAGGAGTTCAGTCACATACACACGCACACAAGAAATATATATATTAGGATTACCTCGATCATGGGAATCACAGACGCAATAGTTATTCAATTGTTATGCGGCACCCGGGTTCCGCTTGGGTGTTGATAGGTTATTATTTAAAACTTTTTACGCCTTAATAAATACATAAATGAGTAACCTTTATAGTATAAAACTCCAACCTTTAAAACGTGACACTGTAATTTGTTACAAACAACATTTGCGTAGTTTCATATTTACAAACAAAATCACAAACAAAACGTTTCAATAATAAATCTGCGTTCATTATAAAGTTTTTTTTATGCCATCATTGTTTTCTACCAAAAAAAAATTCCATGAGACGAACCGTCGATTTGTTCGTAGTTAGCACTTTACCTTAATCCAGGGGTTCTCAATCTTTTTCAGCGTGCGGCACAGTTACACGTTCATTATTTTGTCACGGTGCCCTTCTTTACGTAGCTATTACAAAAATATACATATTATTAAACACCTTTAATGATTATTTTAGTTAAGTTAAGCAGGTAAATAATGATAAATAAATATTTAATCATCTGCCTGCTTTGTATAATTCATATTATAATTTTATTTTATAATATTTGTGGTTTCAGATAAATGATAATGAAGGAGGATTGACTCACGGCGCCCCTCTTGCCTTTCCAACGCGCACCAGGGCGCCGCGGCGCACAGTTTGGGAACCCCTGCCTTAATCAATAAAAATTATGTTACAGACAAACACATAACAATTGACGCTTGCACTCGCCTGTTTTACTTTGACGTGAGCAAATAACCCTAAGGTCAGGTTCTGACGTAGTTCCTTTTGTTACGGCCGTTTATGGCAAAACAATAATTATTGTGAGCATCTTGATAACTAGCTAGGGAATAAAAGTACGAGAGTATTTTCCATAATGATATAAAAATATGCTCGGCTGAGTGGTGTAATACATTTTTCTCGGAAGCCAATAAACTGTTCTGGATCTTTCTCAAATTCCTGTTATAACACGGATTATAAGATAACTTATTTATTAACATTTGTTTAAGTCTTATTGTCTGGGAAAAATACCTAATTCTGGAACTAATTAATTTAGAGAATGAATGTTTCGAGTGTATTTTTAGTTTAACCCATCAATCCCCGTAAGACCCAAGTGGGCCGGGATAGCAAAATATTTCCAAGAATTGGCGATCGAAGGATTAATTAGGTATAATAATGTTGTTTTTATTCCTTACGTGTTTTGAAGTTTAGTTATAGATGGATTTACTTTCTATTTACATTATTTACCAAGCCCTGCTTTGTCATCAAAACAATAATTTATCAATTATTGTTTTATAAACATTATACGATAGCTCCTATAATGTTTTTATTATTAAAAGCCTAAGCCCTAAACTGTCCCACTGCTGGGCATCCCCCAAAGATCTTTCTCTCTCCTGAGCCACCGCTAGCCAACCTGGCTGCTGGCAGGGCCGGATTTATATTTTTAATGATTGTAGGCCACATTACTGCCCCATGTAAGAAATCTGCCGGCCCGCCCTCCTAGGACGCTGCCGCCCCTATATACGGCCCGTTTATAAATCCAGGGCTGGCTGCTGTATGCCGTATGGTATTGCATAATGTACCATTAAAATAAAATATGCAAATCAGTCTATGGCAGAGGTTCCCAAACTTATTTTGTCTACCGCCCATTTTAAGAAAATATATATTTTAGCGCTCCCATTGTTTCAATTTAAAATTCATCCTGATGAAATAAATCACCCCCAAGTCTCTACACAACGCCCCCATTTTTTTTCTGGGTCTCACCCCCCCCTTCAGACCCTCAGCGCCCACAAGAGGAAACTTTGGGAAAGGTAGGGGTTAACAAACCTTGTATAAATATTCATTATTTACTCAACGAGACGGCAATAATTGAATAGGATCTAAGTCATTAAAAATCTAAAAATAGTATATTGCCTTCATACAAAAGTTTCACTGTGGGCTCAAAATAACATGCAGCAGCTGCAGACCTGCAAGGATCTTTTGACACTTAAATGACATTGTCACGGGGCAGTGAATGTAAAACTGCATGTAAAAATGAATAATTAAAATATACCAGGTTCAATTATTATCAGTTGATAATGAATTCACAACTGATAATAATTGAAGGATAGGAAGTGGGGGAAGTCTTTGAGGTGTCACTTGATAATGTTGTTGGTACTAATAAAATATCCTTGCAGGATTGTTGAATAACTAAACTGTAAAATTAGTAATTAAAATTTTTTGGGTGATGTTATAGTACGGGAGCCCTAGATTTTTTTTTAAATTACTATCAAGCAAATTTTTTGTAAGTAGCTTTATTTTGATACGACGAACAACATTTTTATTTGCGAAAAATCTTGAAAGTGGTCGCTAACAGAGATAGAGAGGATTTTATACTTTGATTTGATGGTCTTAAAATATGGATTATTTTATTTGTAGGACAATGTAACTCTTAAATTATATAACTATTAACTTATCAATATACAAAAAATCTGCTGGTTAGGGTTGCGTTTTAGGGTTCAGTAGTCAACCAAGATTTGTTGATTACAGAACCCTTTAACGGAACCCTAACGAGTCAACGAGTCATTCAATAAAATAATGCTTCAATCTTATCATATTATAATATTATTATCAATAGGATTGATTTCAATCAATCCTATTGATATCGATTAAATCAATAATAATTATCATAATAAAATCTAAAAAATAATCCAGTATTAATTTAAGGCCCACTTGTGCCAAAACTTTGAGTTAAACAAATTTGGGTACTTTTGACTCATGAAAAATATATTAAAAAACATAATAATGTGTAAGATATATATATATTTTTAAATTCTCTATACATTAGTTAATAATATCGTTAGTAGAGATTTTAAAAATTTCAATGTTTATATTATCTTTATTTTCTTAGCAGAAGTCGACAAAAAATTGTGTTTATATGTATGAGAGCCCCCCTTAAACATTTACTTTATTTTTATTTTATTATTAATTATTAAAGTACAAATATAACCATTATTGATTACGAGCAAAAAAGACCAAAAAAATCACGTTTCTTGTTTGGTATAATAACCTTATTTTATTTATAGTAAGTATTTGTTCTTATAGCGGCAACGTACCTTTTTTATTGGTAAGTATTTTAATAAAGAATATAAAAAAATTGTCCGGTTAAAATATAACACTTCCTTGCAATTGTTTAAACAATGTTTGTTTAAACAATATGGCACCGGGTTGCACCATGGCAACATGCATTTATATCATCAGGAAATTTGAAGAGGATCGCATAAAAAATTGAGGTGGAATAGTTTCCGGTACTCATGCGCCGACTCGTGCTCGTCTAAAGTGATATCAATGCTGGCTTTAAATTTCAATTTACTATCAAATTTTTATGGTAAAAATATGGTAGAAAAATAATATAAGAATTTTATAAGCACACATAGAATCTGCCAGTCTATGGTAGGTACCATCGAGGAAATTGATTCCTATGCATTTGATAGATCAACGTTATTTGGACGAATATGTCAATTCAATCTGATCTGTCGGCTGGGTTTGACGTAACGCAACCAAACTACGTAGGTCCCCCATCTGCATAGGAATCGACTTCTCTGATAGTACATTATAGCTTATATTATGCTAGTCACTCTGAGGAAGCTCAAAATTTTCTTTAACAACAATAGAACTGGTGGGTTATTATAACCTCTTATATCCAGCCAGTTTACGCCCGAAAACGGTACATTTTGGGCGTAAACTGGCTGGAAATAAGAGGTCATAATAGCCCACTTGGTCTATGGGAAACCCCGTTCCCCAGTAGCTAGGGAATAATGGTCAGTATTGATAATAAATAACCACAAGTCCGTCTGTTATCAGAAGCATCCGTATGTTATCAGGGTAGCTCTAGGGGACGCCCCTCCAGCCTTTATATATACTGATTTCAGCCGTAACCTCTGGCATAATTTAATCAGCATTGCTAATTAATGATTCATTCATTATATATTTTACTTTCAAAATGAAGTATTATTTGTTATTTACAATTGCTGTGTTGAAAACTGTACTCGGTAAGACTGTTTGTATTATTTGCTATTGTTAACATTCGTCTTAATCTATTTGCAAATAGATATACTAAACTAAATATTGGATTATTACTTCAAAGTGTTTTGGTAAACTCGTAACAGTTGCGAATTGTTATGAAAGTGTTTAGTTCGTGAATAATTAGGTAATACGTCTTAAATTGTAATAAGCATAGTAATTAAAGTTTTAATTAAAGTGCGGTTTAATACGGGACTCAGTCTTTGCATCGCAGGCGCATGCCCTCTTTTATTTAGCTTGAGAAAATATTATTATGAAAAGATGCCAAATAAATTTAATAACATTATGGTTTATCTTGTATTTTTGTAAATAACATCCATACTTCCATATCCATACTAATATTATAAATGCGAAAGTGTGTCTGTCTGTCTGTTACCTCTTCACTTTACCTCTTCAATTTGGTATGGAGATACTTTGAGTCCCGGGAAAGGACATAGGCTACTTTTTATCCCGGGAAAATGTACGGTTCCCGCGCGATAAACGAGTTTTGGCGCAACGGAGTTGCGGGCATTAACTAGTACTTTTATATAAAATCATCAGCTAATTAATTATGATATAATGTGGCTGCAGGGTATCATATTTAGATCTAATCATATTACGTAATATATCAAGGTAAATACTATATAGATATGCCTTGATAATATATTAGTTATTACGTATTTGCTAAAAGAGTAGCAAGCCCGAAACAATATTTGATTCTATGCTTACAGCGAACGAATGTGGAGTCACACCGATAGAAGTATGGGGCGGGTCCTCCTCCAAGCGAACCGAATGGCTGCCGAGTCCTGTGAACCTGGTGGTTATTCAGCACACCGTCACCCCGGAGTGCATGACCGACGAGGAGTGTTTCCGAAGCCTGAGGGCCATACGAGCGAACCAACAGAGCTCAGGGTACACTGATATTGGCATATCGTGAGTATTTTTTCGCTTCTCTCTGCATCCTCTATCGGTTGTATCACGGGGAGTGCTCTAAAGTCTAAGGAATTGTTCGGAATACCTCCTGCAACTTTTCGCCAACGCCTCACGCGAAAAATATACCATCCTCATCACCTTGATGAGTGGCAGCCTTCCACCGTGCGTTTTTCGCATAACTTTCTGCCGCGCACTGTAAAATTCTGAAACGAACTGTTACCAGCAGTTTTTACGGACCTATACGACCTGCAAACCTTCAAGAAGAGAGCGTATTCCCTCTTAAAAGGCCGGGAATGCATCTGCAGCTCTTCTGATGTTGCGGGTATCCATGGACGACGGTAGTTGATGCTTTCCATCAGGTGACCCGTTTGCTCGTTTGCCCCCTTATTTCATAAAAAAGGTTATGTACAGGGGCGTAGCTACTGCCGTATGTATCAATTATACGGCCCCCGGGCCATAGGGAAGGCATCAACGTTTGTTTGCAAAAAATAATAAACTTTCCATTTCTTTTTATTTCTCAAAATATGAGTAAAGTAAAATAGGACAACCTTTCCTAAGGGCCTCTAAATGACACGGCACAGTAATTATATAAAATTACTAGCTGTCCCAGTTGTTTTGCCATATAAAGTACCTATTTCGCCCTTATTATATTTTTATAGAAGTGACTTAACGAAAATCGGCCGTTTCAGAGAAGTTCAATTACGCACACCGTGACACGAGAATTTTATATATTAGATGAGATTAGATTAGCTAATTAATTTTATACGGCATCGAAGACTTTATGTTACTGATTCTTATTGCATCAGGCAAATTTTATAATAATTATTGTATCTATAGAACAGACTGGCGTCGTTTTCAGATTTTTTTGTTATTTTACATTTTACTTTCGCTTAAAATTCGTAGTGTACCAGTAAATAAAACATGCTTTACTTAGAATTTTATTAAATACAGTATTTTATTACATACAGTGCTTTATTGAATACAGTATTTTATTGCATTTAAGTAAATATAGAATATTATAATGAAGTTTATGAGAATATACTGTAATATTCTGTAATAAAATTTTCGCCTGCCTCGAATGTGGTTGGCAATATTAAACATACAACATGAACCAAATAAAATTACATTCTGCCATTATGAACATAAAGTTTGTTAGAAAATATTGAAATGAAAATGGACGACCTCAGAGTGAATGCCAAGTTCATGGGATCGATCACCCGAACACAACGCAACGGTTGTTTATGTTTTCGTACGCCTACGGCTTATAACAATATAAAACTTTAAGGCCGGTTCCGAATATTATGCATTATGAACCAAATCTAAACAACTGCTAAAGTTCGGTCGCCAGATTGAAATTCAGTTATTCACATTATATAGGAAATAATTTATATACAGCTCTCATATTAATTTGACTCTAATAAGAGAAGCTGATATAAATATTTCGATAGAAAAGCAGTGATAATTTAATCCTTATATCGTGGATTCTTGGAAATCTATTGTTATTCTATCGTGTCTCGCTCACCGGTGAGCTTATGGGGCTTGATGGGTTAATAGTGGAATTTCTTTCTGCCTTGCGTACAAAGACTCGTAGCTCGTTAAAATATTAAACATTATGTTTCGTAAATAGAACAGGAGGTTTAATTTTAATATTTAAAATTTCAGGTTCCTCATCGGAGGCAATGGTAAAGTGTACGAAGGCTCAGGATGGCGAGTGGGAGCGCACACCGCGGGATACAATAACAGATCTATAGCCATTTCCTTCATGGGAGATTTCAGATGTAAGTTCAAAAAAACTTCTTGCGAATTATCAATGATCAGGGGACGAGTTCTCAAAATTAGAATGTCGCAAAAACGCAACGACCGTCACTGGTCGTTAAAATCACGCGTGAGAAACGGCCATGGCTCGAAGTTAAAATTATGAGCTCCAATTTGCATTCGATCTTTCTTAGGCTGTTGGGATTAATATTCGAGATATAGAAATTGGGATCCTCATAATATTATAACCATAGTGGAAGTAAAATTATTATTCAAAATTATATTTAAAAATTGTCGGATAATCAAAACTTATACGGGTCCGATAGCCGATTATGAAGAATTTTTAACCGACTTCCTAAAAGGGTTATATATTCAGGCTGTTGATATTTTCATATAATTTGATATTTCGTAGCAATTTTCACATTTCGTAGTGATTTTGATATTTCGTAGGGATTTTGCTCTTCGTAGCAAACTCGTCATTTCGTAGCAACTTTGACATTTCCTTGCAAGTTATGAGCGTGATAACTGATAACTTATCTTATTTTAAATACGCCGAAATGTTTTAACATAGTAAGTAATTATTAATTAATAATTTTTAAGTCAGTAGGAAAAGCCTGAACTTAACTCATTATTAATTTTCTAGATAAACGCCCAACACCCCGAGCTCTTACAGCGGCCCAGGAGTTTATTGTGTGTGGGATGCACAAGAAGCGGCTCGGCTTCAGCTACAAGCTGGTGGGCCATCAGCAGCTCATCGCCACGCTGAGTCCAGGAGCTGAACTGCAGAGGGTCATCGAAACTTGGCCCCATTGGGTCAGTGACGTCAGAGGCCTGTAGTTATATTGACGAAGAAAATCCGGCTGTATACGAAATGACAATAAATTATGATGTATTTAACTTTACGTTCTTATTAATCTAGTCTGATATAATATTGAATATATAACGTGTCAATGCCTAAAAATCATAGATCGGATATGCTCTTAGGTTGTTTTACATTGTAATCTAGCACTAAAACTGGATTACAATGTAGCTGTATACTATAATATGGTATAAGTCTCTCTGTTACCTGTCCTTAAGAGTGGGTTGCACCAACTAACTTTAACTTCAACTGTAACTTTAACTTATACTCCAATGTAAAATGTCAAATCTTAGGTTAAAGTTAAAAATGGACGCAATCAAGACGCCGTATTTAACCAAAACCATAGACCTCGACAAGGTTTTAAATGCACGTGGCGAAAAATGGAACTAATGCTGTCATCATACAAAAACGCCATTTTTGACAGTTTTTTTTTATTCACCCCCCTAAATTATTAGGGCTAGTTATTTAACTTTTATTTATTTCTTCTTTCTTTTCTTTCTATTACATAGCCATTACATAATATTAAGTCATATTTTCTTGATTCTTGTCATTCTTATACAATTTCCAGTTTTCTATTTCGTATTACAATTTTCCATATTTTGTGGTATAACAATTTTGTATTTTCCATTTAATAAATTTCTGATTAATAAAAATTCCAATCTGATAAGTACTTTCAAAATAAATTTACATTTTTCAATATTATACAGCAACAATGTCAAAGATAAAACAACGGCACAATGAATGTAAAACTATCCTAATATCACAGCTGACCAATCTAAAACCTAACTATTATTGCACAGAATATCACAGTTTTTCTTACATACTGCACCCACAATCTTCCTACAAAAGGCCAGGAATATGTCCCGCTTTTTTCCCCCCAGGATGGATGGCGGATTCTCACCCGTTATGGATGTGCCCAATTTCTGTTCAATATCATATCTATTGCTAGCAAAAATTGGGCAGGCGAGTAACAGGTGAGGAACCGTCTCCTCCACTCCTGGCTGACATAGGCACGACGGATCCTCCTTCAACTTGAATCTGTACAAGTAGAAGGCGAATCCGCCGTGTCCAGTCAGAATCTGTGTGGTGTAGTGTGTGATGTCTATCTTTTTGACTATCTTGTATGCAGCAGCAGCGCTTGGGAAGAAGAGCTTCGTGACTCCGGCCGTCCCTCCCACTTCGTATCTCCTGTCCCATTCCTCAATCGTATCCTCTCTTAAGATACGCTTGACGAATGAAACAGGACACAGATCGTAGTCAGGTTTCCTCCTCAATCCCAGCGCGGCCTCCTTGGCTAATTCGTCAACTCTCTCATTCCCTCTCAACCCTGCGTGCGCCTTGATCCAAAACAAGGAGACCTCCCGCCTCTGCGATGCAGCTTTTCGGAGGGCCGCCCTTGTTTGCACTGCCAGGGGATGAGGAGAACTAACAGTGACAGCCTGGAGGGCCGATCTGGAATCTCTGAGGATTCCGACCTTCGCCAGTCCACTCTTGCAGGCTATAGTTACTGCTCTTTGGAGCGCTAGAAGTTCGGCTTGGTAGACAGTGCAATACGGCGGCAGTGCAAGCTTGACGGCCTTTGTTTCGGTCTCACCCTTCCATACGGAGAGTGCGGCTCCAACTCGACCCTAAATCTTGCTGCCATCCGTATATATCCTATGGACGTGGCTGTTTACCACGTCTGCATATGAGTCCTCGTCTACCAACCCGAACCTCAGCTCTACCTGCTCTGCCGGATGTGGGTCCTCAATCGCAGGAGCCATTCGCTCCATCTCCCTGTCTCTCAGTGCCGGGTGTGGTACTCCCTTCTTGGCCTCATAAAGCCTCGATGCTTCGAGTATTCTGAGGTCAAGAGGGAGTATCCCAGCCAACAGCACTGCAGAGTTCAGGGAGACGGTTCGATATGCTCTGCAGATCTTAAGGGCAAAACCCCGTTGAACGGAGTTGAGCCTTTTTTGGACCCCCATCTTTTCCACGGTTGGTGCCCACGCTGCTGATACATACAGTTCTTCTTTACCAGGAGCGCCCCCGCCCACGTTCATTTATAACCTTGTTGGACCAGCTGTCATCTGTCAATTTCTCCGGTCAAAGTTAAGGTTAAAGTAATTAAGGTTAAAGTTAAAGGACGCCATATTTAACTATAACCATAACTTTAACCTTAACTTTAACTTTAACCACGCCTCAGCTGTGGTGCAACCCAACCTTAGTGTGCTTAGATTTCTCGCTCGTATGATAATAAATCATTATTACTTCTTAGTTCAAACAATATTGTAAATTGTACCACAATATGCTATTAGCTAAACGTTATCAAATGATTAGCTAATATTATCTAATAAAATGATATTCGGACACTTTCGGATATAATATGTATAGTATATCCATCACTTTACTTTTTTTTGGAAATGGAGCGGACCATAATAAACATTATTATGGTCCGCTCCAATAAAATCGAGTCATATTTTAATTATATTTTTCGACTCGCGTTGTTGGACCACAGGATAAAAATCATATTTTTAATACTCAAAGGTTAGTTCGTGCGTCATAAAGTTTTTATTTATCCCGTTTTTTAAAGAAAAAACTAGACCAATTAGAATTTAGTTAAAAAAATTATTGACCAGTATTTTCAAGGCCATAATATCTGCATAGAGATAGGTATATCGTATAGAATTTTATGTAGTCACAATTCACAAGCAGAGGTATAATGTCCAAAGTTTTAAATAGTTTTGTGAGGTGCTAACGTTCTCAAATAACAGAATGTAACACTGAAAAGAATAATCTATATCATCTATATCAGCTTTATCATCATTTGTACATATAAAAGGCTTTGTCCTGAATGACATGAAAATGGAATCACGCTACGGCCTAAACCACTGATTGTAGATACTTGAAATTTGGAGGGAGTGTTATTCGTATGACGTAGGCGTGCGATAAGAATTTCATAGTTTGTTGAAAATCCTTAAAAGTCGTTAAAAAGCATGAACAGTTTACAGCGCTTTACAGCGTTTAGCAGCGCTTTGCAGCGACGTATAGAGTTAGAGTCGTTAGAGACGCCAGACCATAGATATAGAACCAGACAATGCTTTTTGTCACAATATACATAATCTGTGGACTCTGTTGCCATGGTAGCTCGGTAAGTTAGAGCCAGTGGCGGTGCAAGACCAAAATTGTATGTGGGCAAAATATATTTTGCGAGGCCCCTTGATGGATGATGCAAGAATATTTTGTTGAAAGATTTTTTGATACCTACTCGTAAATCCTAAAAAAAAAACGCGTTGTCAAAGGGGCGCGAGGCCCCTAGGACCGCGAGGCTGTGGGCGGTCGCCCACACCGCCCACGCCTTGCGCCGCCTCTAGTTAGAGCCTAGTTAGAGCTCTTAATTTGATTAAATTACTCTTTTCTTTATTATTTAAAAAACCAAAGAGTATGTAAAATTACTTCCCAAAAATCGGGACTTGGAACAAATAAAAATAGTTTTTTTAAATTGAGATTTAAGTTAATATTTTTTTATTGAGATTAACGTATAAGCACAAAATATTGTCTTAAGTGCCAAGGTTATGAATGAAAGAAACGCTGTCTGTCTGTGATTCTTGCTTTCACGCTAAACCACGGGTAAACTGCAGTTTTTCCCAAAGTGGGCGATAACGCCCCCTTGTGGGTGCTGAAGGTCTGGAGGGCGATGTGGGACCCTTCTACATATTAGTAAATTTTCTAGATTTGTACATTAAGAATTAAAATTAATTGGGTAAGCCATCAGTCCACCGCAGCGCACGGAGAGACTACGCACGTGCGTCAAGCTTCGCTTTGCAAGAAAATATGTGACTGTGTCTAGTGCCGTAAATAGGGCGGTGCCAACGGTGCCCAGGCACAGGGCGCAGACTCTGGGGGGCCCAAGAATGGCCAGACCAGGGAGGCCTGTGGCCCTGGAAGCATTGCTCTGGGTACCTATAATATCTAAAAAAAAAAAATAAGGGCGCAGTTACAGAAGCTCGCACAGGGCGTAATAAAGGCTATTTACGGCACTGACTGTGTCCACTGCAACCCACGGACACGCTACGCACGAATTGACGTATTCAAAGTAATACATTCGTGCGCCGCGGGGCCGTGCACAGCGTGCGCCGCGGTGGAATGGTGGCTTTCAATGGACAAAATAATTATTATACTTTCATCTTGTTGATGACAAGGTATGAAACTAGATGGCGCTGTCTCAGGTCTACATCTCGCTATCGCTTGCACGTAACGTAACAATAAAGAGAAATGATTATCAAAAGTGATTTGATTTCCAAGAATCCTAATAGCATTAAATATGCTATTATGCAGATCATTTTTTGTAGGCAGTAAACTTAATTAAGTCTCTGCCTCGATTTACTGATTAGTCATTGTCATTAATAGTGAGTGAGCCCTAGAAGTTATAATTATTTTTTTTGTGATTACTGGTTAGTGATTAGCTGATTACTAACAAGATATTTTTTGTGAGTAGCTACATTTTGATAAGACCAACAACATTTTTATTTTCGAAAAATCTCGAAAGTGGTAGCTAACAGAGATAGAAAGGATTTCATAAAAATATGGATTGTTTTATTTGTAGGATAAGGTTACTCTTAAATTATATAATTATAATATAATTAGACAAGGTTAGTCTTAAATTATATAAATACTCTTTTGCTTATAAAATAAAGCCCCCGTTCACGATAAAGCGATCGTTACAGTCATTCTGTTTGTAAATTATCTAGATTTGTACATTGTGAATTAAAATAATTAATTAGTTATGTACGTTCAGGAGTATATTATATTAATTGTCAAAAGTCCCAAAATTGAATAGTTATACTAAGTATAACTTTGTACACTTAATACAATAATTATTATGTTTAAAAAAGTGAATTTTAATAAAAGCTGAATACACAGCCCTAATGGCTGTCGACTTACCTCTTTTAGATAGCTTTCGCCCACGGCTTCACCCAAGTAATTATTTAATATCCTCTTGAATGCAAGCGTGCATGGGTTTTTGAAATACAAAATAGGATATGTGTTATTCTTGACTTTTAATGATCAGGTAATCGGCCTGCATTGTTCAGTGTTCTTAAGATGAGAACAGCATTTTTAGTGGTTCAACGCTGAAATTGAACGTATTTCAGAGTCGAGAACCAAGCTGTATAATGAAAGTTATAACTTATAGTTTATAAATTATTAGATGACACTCACAACTCCGCTCAAAATTCAAGATAATAACCTCCTCGTTTTTTGGAAGTCGGTTAAAAAGTATCCTTTGTCGTTTCTCGGAACCAAAGTATATTTGGGCGTGACGAGGTAACAGAGAGACATTCCCAATTTATAATATTAGAATGGATAGAACTTGGTCCTCGATTTCCGACTCTAGGCATGGGTGCATTCGAATTTATGATTTTATAGTTTTGGATGTAATACTTTGAAAGATATACTTCCTTAATTCTAATGTTATTTCTATGAAAATCTTTGTAATTATTACAAACATATTCCACACAACATACAAACAAGTTCACAGGTCGAAATTAAATTATGTTGCCATATTGTATGGTAATAACTGAAGTTAAGACACATTATAATTATATACAGTAGCGTAGATCAGAAAATTTTGAAATCTGGTCCTTGCAACACAGAGATAAGTTTGCTGGCTAGTGCGACGTGAAAATAATATTGTTCAATGTTCTGTGCACTCAAGCTACCTAAAAATCCTTAACCCTCCGTGTACTAGGTGACTAATCTCACCATGCTGTACTAGGTGGGGTGTGACATACCCCAAACAATAAAAGGCAGTTAAATCCGAAATATTGTTCCTTGTGATTGCAAAATAATAAGTAATATGTTTAAATATCTAATAATGGATTGGTTTAAGTAAAATAAATTCAATTTTACATTATAAAATACATTTTATCAGCAAAAGTACAAAAACTTGACTTTTTCTTCAAACTAAAAACTATGAAATCTTTTCTTCAGTACATAAATCAAATGGCACCTATTACAATCAAATTCTTCTCAATTTCTGAGACTATAGTATATCAAGTTTTAACCTATTTATAATATCAATCCAAAATAGACAATATGAAATAGATCTTGGTCACTTGACTTTCTGTAATATTGACAGTTATTTAGACCGAAGTTTAAACCCAAAAATTAGTATGTAAAATACATAAAATGGACATATTTAACGCTTTTTTGTTCGTAAATCGTTTATTTTAAACACAAGCATTACAATTTTACGGATATAACAATGTATACACGCACAGAGAAACGAAAACAAGAAGCTAGCGGGAACATAACCTCGCTGGTATGAACGAAAAGAGGCGCGGGGGATCGCGTGAACGGAGGAGACGCGAAAATCGCTGCGCGCCGCTTGCTTGTCTATTTCGCACTGGCCAGGCATAGGCGCCCGAGTGGTCCGTTGCGACCGAGGCGCGGGAGGGGAGGGGTTTATAGGGATGACAAACAGTGATGCATTAGGGATGTACCCGATTTTTTTAAAACCCCGCGTTATATCCTCCCCCTCTAGCCTAACTAAGCGCCTCGCAGTTGGGCTAGTCGTCTAAGTACCTACGCGGCCTTCCACGTTTGCGTTTCTCTCTGACGGGAGGTTCTACCTGACCGGAGAAGGGCGTGAGATGCGAAACGTGATATTTGCCTACGTTCCCCCCCAGTCTGTATGTTCTCCAACATATAAGTAGTTGGGCTAGCAATGCTACCGATTTTGTATGGGCCGTCACGGCGTGGAATGAACTTTGCGGACTGTCCGCGCCCCGCATCGTTTGGCCCCTGAGTCTTCAGAAGGACAAGATCACCTACCTGATAGTCTGGAGGCTTCCTGCGCTTCTTATCGGCGTTATCCTTCTGGACGGCCTGAGCTCTCTCGTGAGTGTCCCTGGCGTCGTCTAAAGTCGCGGCCATCTTCTTTAAGTAGGGCGTGATACCTGGGACGAAGTTGTCTACCTCCAAGATAGCCCTCATGTCCGTGGCGGAATCAGAAGGAGCTCGCAGCTCTCTCCCAAAGGTTAGTTGCGCTGGCGAGTACCCTGTACTACTGGTAACGGCGGAATTCATTGCAAACCTTACCGCAGCGAGGTGTATATCCCAGGCGCTATGATCTTGGCCCACAAGAATAGCCAGTTGCGCCTTGAGGTCCCTGTTCTTTCGCTCGATCGGGTTGGCCTCCGGATGGTAGAATGGCGTGAGCGACTGGTCGATCCCTAGAACATGACAAACCTGCTGCATAACCTCGCTCACAAACTGCACGCCGTTGTCGCTGATGAGGCGGCGTGGTACACCGTACCTGAGGAAAACCTCGTTAGCCAACGTCTGCGCGCACTCGACACTGGTGGCATTCTCGAGTGGAAACAATTCCACCCAGCGCGAGCAGACGTCCTCCACGATCAGGATCCATCTGTTTTTCTTTTGGGTTTCAACCAATGGGCCGAATAGGTCCACCGAGACAACCTCGAACCTCCTTGACACGGCAGGGGTTTGCAGCAGCCCCGCTGGTTTCCGGTTGTCGGCCTTATACCTCTGGCAGGGGACACATTCCTTAATATAATTCGTCACGAACGTGCGCATGCCAGGCCAATAGTAGCGAGACCGAACGCGGCTTAAGGTGCGTTCCACTCCGAAGTGACCTGCTGTAGGTGCATCATGGAAGTTAGCCATCACTTGCCTGCGTTCGTGCTCGGGCACAACCAAACATGCGTCTTCTCCGTCGTCGGACTCCAAACTGTACCTATAAAGGATTCCGTCGGAAAGTGTATATCCGCGGTCGGACCACGGTCTCCCCCTAGAGGGTTCGTCGGACTCCAAGTCCTCAATAATCTTGCGAACCTCTGGGTCCATTAGCTGATTGTTACGGACAGCACCACTGCTCCGTTTCGGCAAATCAACAACGGTGAGACATACGTCGCACACCGGGTCCTGCGAACAAACAGGCCGCGACAGCGTGTCCGCGACCACATTTGAACGTCCGGGTGTGTATTCAATACTGAGGTCGAACTCTTGCAGGGTTAGGGCCCACCTGGCCAGTCGCCCACTAGGTGACCTCTGACTCATCAGCCAACGCAAGGGCTGGTGATCCGTTCTAACAATAACCTTCGCGGTTTCCACATAACCGCGGAACTTACACAAGGCCCACACGACAGCTAGAGCCTCCCGCTCAGTCGTCGAGTAATTCCTCTCGGCGCTGGTGAGAAGTCGGCTTGCGTACTCGATCGGCCTCTCATCTGAGCCCTCCCCCTGCATGAGAACGGCCCCGAGGCAATATCCACTACTGTCAGTGCAGAGGACGAACGGCTTTGCCTCATCTGCCTGACGCAATATGGGAGCGGATACGAGGAGCGATTTAATGCGCTCGAACGCCTCCTGCTGCTCAGCGTCCCATCGCCAAACGCTCGTCTTCTTCAGGAGGTTAGTGAGTGGCCGTGCAATCTCTGCATAATTCGGTATAAAACGTCGGAACCAGCTCGACGTCTGCAGGAAACACTTAAGGTGTTTCACATTTGTGGGCACCAGCATGTTATCTATAGCTGCGGTTTTGTCCGGATCCACCTGGATTCCGCCTGGTACGATAACATGGCCCAGGAACTTGACCGACTCACGCGCGAAATGACTTTTGTCTCTATTGACCCGTAGCTTAAATAAGGCCAGCCGGTCGAAGACGGCCTTCAGGTCCTCCAGGTGCCTCTCGAAGGGACCTGGTGACAGGAGAACCAAGTCGTCCAAGTAAGACAGCAGTTCCACTCCCTTCAGGTTTGAACGGAACCGGTCCATCAACCTTTGAAAAGTGGCCCCGGAATTCCGTAGGCCCATCGGCATCCGTTTGAATCTGAAGGTTCCGAGCGGCGTTGTGAATGCTGACTTGTCCTGATCCTCAGGACAAAGGCTGACCTGATGGTACCCTGACCTGAGGTCGAGGGTTGTCATATATTTGCTGGATTTAGCTGCGTGCAGGATGTCCTCGATGCGCGGGAGTGGGTAACGGTCCGGCTCGGTTACCGCGTTGAGCTTCCGGTAATCCACACACATCCTCAAGCTTCCATCCTTCTTGGCCACGAGGACAACGTTCGAGGCCCAAGGGGACTCGCATTCCTCGATAACGTCGTCACGTAGTAACTTGTCCAGTTCTCCCTGCAACGCCTCCTTCCGTTTCTGGGACATCCTATATGGCGGGTTAGCAATGGGTTCCTGGTCTGGACTCACCTTTATGCGGTGGGTGGCGAACTCCGTGGCAGGACCGTGGCGCGCAAATTGGGCCGCTCTGTCACTGATGAATTCGTTCAGAGTGCGCCTTTCCTCCTCTGACAACTCCGTTCCTTCATCTTCGCGCAACGAGAGCTGCGCGGTGTTGGCGCGCAACAGCTCCGTGTCAGCTGATGTAAGGGAGTAGGTATATACAAAGTCATACAAACGTTCGGGATCATCCGCAAACGTCCACTTACCTCGAGCAACATCCAGTACCATACCGGCCCGGGACAAGAACTCGACACCCAAAAGTGTTCTAGTCTCCTGCCCAGGCAGCACCAGGAACTCACTCGTTACTTCACGACCTTCGATCGTGACTGTGACCTCGGCTGACAACAAGTCCCGCGGCATCTGAGACCCGTCAGCCAAACGTACAACGCGGCGGGATTCTTTAAATTGTACTCCCGCGTCGACTAAAATTTGGTGCAACATAGGACTCGCGATGCAATGTGTAGCACCCGTATCGACTATTGCCACACCGTTACGACCCATAACATGAATATTCACCATAGGGTGCGATGAATTTTCGCACGCGACTGTACTACCTAGGTGCACATGTGTGTCACTACCCTTATCAGTATAATAACAAAAGTCGCAACTCGACGTAACATCACTATTCGAGTCGGTATTAAATGTCGCGCTATTGAGCCCCGCCCCTTCTTTTTTCGTCGGCATCGAAGTCGACGTTCCCGGGTTACAAACATCACATTTCGCCCTCACGACACCAATCTTACCGCAACCATAACATCGGACAACTTTAGGTGAACTATAACTGGGGTCGTTGCCCTTGCTACCTATTTGGAAAGTTTTCTCGCGATTACGACACTCGTCACTAATATGACCGAAAGCTCTACAATAGCTGCAACGCGGCCTGTTTTTATTACGCGGAGCGAAAGTACTCGTGGAAGGCGAATTGGATCGCGCGGGGCGCTGGCCAGTAGAAATAGGTATAGTTTGCGACTTACGTGTTTTAATAATATCGGGACTTACTTGATATTCCTTCATGTTATCCTCCGCGATCCTCGTGTTACATAGTAACTCATCTAGACTATTTACAGACTCGCGGGGCACTCTTTTCTTAAGCCTATTACATAACAAACCGTAACACATATCTACTTGCATAACTTCGTCTATTTTATAGGGCAACTTAGCGAATAAAGCGCGCACTTTACACAACATAACTTCGGCGCGTTCGTTATCTTGTTGTTCGGACGCGAAAATCTGTCTAAATATTTTGTATGCCGGTTGAGCGACGCCGTAGATTGCACGGAGTCGGGCGAGCGCGTCGTGCCACGTCGCCACCGACGACTTGACGCCTCTCCACCATATCGCTGCGTCACCTTCCAGGAGCATTGGTAATCCACGGAGAGCATGCTCGTCGCTGACGGCTGCGCAGTCCTTATATATCTCGACGGCGTCGAGGAATGCCTCCAATACTTCGCCGTCATGGGATGACCCGTCGAATCTGGCGGTGCACTTCGTAAAGTTGCCGCCGGGCACGCATGCTGAGGACGTCGAAGCCACCGGGGTGGAAGCCCTGAAGTCTCCGGCGGATGTCATCAGTGAGCTGATGAGGGTTCTGTTCGCTTCAGCTTGAGCGCGTGTGATGCTATCTACCAGCGTAGACAGAAATTGCTCGGTGAGCTGGTATGCTGGTGTTTGCGGTTGTCTCGTGCCTTCCGCAGGTTGCTCAGCGCGTCCGAACTCGCCGGTAGTGTCTTCGTCGCCGGTCTCGGTTGGCGTGCCGTCGCCATCTTGTTGACGATGCCGGAGCGCGTCCTGTCGTGTTCTCGTCATCGTAATCACGTAGGAGGTCCGTGCTTCTGCCACACAAGCGGGTTAGGTATTTACCTACACGACTTTACGTAATTATGTACGTAAAATTAATGTCCGAGCCGCGGGATTCGAGCCACTAGTATGGGCGCCAGTTTAACGCTTTTTTGTTCGTAAATCGTTTATTTTAAACACAAGCATTACAATTTTACGGATATAACAATGTATACACGCACAGAGAAACGAAAACAAGAAGCTAGCGGGAACATAACCTCGCTGGTATGAACGAAAAGAGGCGCGGGGGATCGCGTGAACGGAGGAGACGCGAAAATCGCTGCGCGCCGCTTGCTTGTCTATTTCGCACTGGCCAGGCATAGGCGCCCGAGTGGTCCGTTGCGACCGAGGCGCGGGAGGGGAGGGGTTTATAGGGATGACAAACAGTGATGCATTAGGGATGTACCCGATTTTTTTAAAACCCCGCGTTATACATATTATATTCTTTGCAAATGTGCCCAGTATTCCTATCTATTAGTATAGGGCATATGCGGTATCACTGATTTGATCTTCATCACCAGCTGATACTTGTTCGGAATTCATTAGCTCAGCGTCACAATCATCATCTTATTCAGTCAGTGCTCGTAAAATATATTTTTTCGATAACCGAGACATTTTTAGCAAAACTAATACCAGAAAAGAATATTGCACCAAGTTAAACACCAAATTAAACATATAAATAAATAAAAACAAAAGAAGTTACACTTACTTTTTTAGCTACGTGCTGTACTAGGTGGGGTATGTGATGCCCAGACGCACTTTAAGCACATATAACATAATTGGTGATAGACATAGGATTGTATATTTGGTAGGAATTGAAGCAGCAACGTCTTATTTGCAGCTATTGAGGAAACCAACTCGCATACTTTTTTCTTTTAAAAATGCTATCAATTTTTTTAGCGCTGGGGTATGTCATAGCCCACCTCGTACACGGAGGGTTCAGCTCGATTTAGATACGTAAGGCCGGCAACGCACCTGCAGCTCTTCTGATGTTGCGAGTGTCCATAGGCGACAGTAGTTGCTTACCATCAGGTGACCCGTTTGCCCATTTGCCCGCTTATTTAATTAAAAAAAAAATGAGATAACAAATATTTATTAGGCTGCGTTTCCACTGAAGCGGAGCGGAGCTTAGCGGTGCCGAATTGACAAATCATGAAATCACCATGCTCGAAATCTTCGGTGGCATTCCGCTGGAATAGCACGATTGGTCAATTCGGGCAGCGCTAAGCTCCGCTCTGCTCCGCTCCGTTTCAGTCGAAACGCAGCCTTATTGTAATGTAATGTAACGATTTATTTAAGTAAGATAAGTTTGCTGGCTAGTGCGACGTGAAAATAATATTGTTCAATGTTCTGTGCACTCAAGCTACCTAAAAATCCTTAACCCTCCGTGTACTAGGTGACTAATCTCACCATGCTGTGCTAGGTGGGGTGTGACATACCCCAAACAATAAAAGGCAGTTAAATCCGAAAAATTGTTCCTTGTGATTGCAAAATAATAAGTAATATGTTTAAATATCTAATAATGAATTGGTTTAAGTAAAATAAATTCAATTTTACATTATAAAATACATTTTATAATGTAAAATTGTAAAAACATATACGAGTTACGACTGTTTGAGTGCCGATGCCGGTAGCGGCCAGACCGTCGTGTCACGTGGACCCATATAAATCGAACCTTTTTAGGGTTCCCAAAGGGTAAAAACGGGACCCTATTATTAAGACTTCGTTGTCTGTCCTTTTGTCCGTCCGTTCGTCTGTCTGTCTGTCTCCAGGCTGTTACTCAAAAACCGCTATAGATATACTACTGAAATTTTCACAGATTGTGTACAGCTGTTGCCGCTATAACAACAAATACTAAAAACAAAATAATATTAATATTTAAGGGGGGCTCCCATACAACAAACATAATTTTTGCTCAATATCAATAATGGCAACAGGTAGGCACTTAAAATTTTCACAAAGGCCTTAAATATGTGTGTTATTTAATAATTCATAATAATATTTAAATGAAATATAAATTTAAGGGGGGCTCCCATACAAAAAACACAATTTTTGGCCAATTTTTGCTCTATAACGGTACGGAACCCTTTGTGCGCGAGTCCGACTCGCACTTGGCCGATTATTTACGGATAATATGAAAGTCTACTGAACTCCACTGTATATTATGTACAGTATAAGAATAGTGTGGTAGAGTATTGTTTGAACATCAACATCACAAGTCATGTTTTAGTACATTCTGACTGGTTGTATTATATATTATTCAGCGCTTTAGGATGTAGATAAGCTCTGAAATATTATAACACCCATTGTTCTCAGCATCATCAATTCATCAGTATATCAGCATTTCAAACTGATCAAGTTGAAGCAAAGTTATAAGATGCTTAGTAACGATACGTCTTGCGGTATATAGTTTTCTTTACTCACTCTCTCTCTCTCTCTCTCTCTCTCTCTCTGAGAAAATTAATCTGGGGCAACTCCTGTGCCCCCAGATTAATTTTTCGTGCAGTGGGAAAAATATTTGAAAATATTTAAATGAATATTCCTGTATCATCTATTTAATTAAAACTTGACTTTCGTTAATTCTATCAGACCAAAGTTAACTTTAATTCGTTTAGAATTTCCACTGAAAGGTCTGGCTGGCGGGACATTGTCTGGCTTCCCATTTATTCACCGTTGGATAGTTTTACTTTGAAACGGTTAAATACCTAGACGAATTTTGAAGTAAAACTTAAACAGTAGAGATAATACGCGGTAGGTTCCGGGGGAGGCTCCCGAACGAAGCGCGCATCACATCGCCGAAAGAGACTTTACGTGATAAAGTGTAGTGTGATTGTGTATGTGAATGTGAAAAATAATATATATTATGATAAAATTGTTCGGCGTGCATCCGTTGTCTGATTGCCATAACACAAGTTTTACTTAGCATGGGATTAGACGACGTGATGTACGCTAAGTAGCTTTTATACTATTGTATATTATTGTATGGTTAATAAAGAATTTGAATACGTAATATAGCTATAGCTATATAGTAGTATATAGTATATAAGCTGATAACTATATAAGCTATATAGTATCTAGTATATTAGATGACGCCCGCAACTACGTTGCGCCAAAATTCGTTTGTCGCGCGGGAACCGTACATTTTTCCGGGACTCAAAGTATCTCCATACCAAATTTTAGCAAAATCGGTTCAGCGGTTTGGGAGTGAAGAGGTAACAGACAGACAGACACACATACTTTCGCATTTATAATATTAGTATGGATTTGTGTCAAATTCCGACGTAAAATGTATAAAAAATACGAGTGGTACTCAGGGACTACCGCGGTAAAGCTATTGAGGCGTAGCATTTTTTTATTAGTCGCACGCACATAAACACCGTGCCGAAGTCTGGTAACGCCGCACCGCTGTGGGGGGCATTAGATTTTTTGCGTTACGGAATTTCTTGATGCGGTCGCTTTTTTATGTTTAATTGTTCAAGGCAAATTCGTTGGGCTTTTTATTTTGAAGGCATAAGAAGATTTTATAAACTACCGTCTTACCATGTTTAGACTTAACATTTTATAATATTATGATGTATGTTTTATTATTATATTCAATTAATTTAATGTGTGGCGGTACCCACAATTCGCCTAACAATCCTACATCGCGCTATCGAAGTTTCGGAGAACGGCAAGATATATACAACGTCTGAAATGACGTCAGTGGGCTTCGGCCTGACCGAGCATGCTATCTCGCTCGGTCGGAAGATCTTCCTTTGCGGCCACCACGCTTATTCCCACATTGGTGACCACCGACAAGAACACGCATCCTTCTGGACATCAATCATCATCAACACTCCCCGCCTCCGCACCACGTCAGCAGACATCAAGCACAACCGGGTCGCCTCGACCATAAGCCGCGTTGGGCGTCCGCGCCGGTCGAACCCGTGTCCGGCTTGAACGGGGCAGCCATAGGCTACAACGACCGGTCAGCAAGCAGAGCACGGGGTCCCTCTCCTGGTCATTGCACGCGTAGCTTCGGCCCACACCTGACAACACAAGCGCATTGAAGAATATCACCGGTCTTCGGGGGGGGGTGATGTGGCGGTACCCACAATTCGCCTAACAATCCTACATCGCGCTATCGAAGTTTCGGAGAACGGCAAGATATATACAACGTCTGAAATGACGTCAGTGGGCTTCGGCCTGACCGAGCATGCTATCTCGCTCGGTCGGAAGATCTTCCTTTGGCCACCACACATTATTCCCACAAATGTTTTTGCACACTATACAATATACACTCGATAAATATTAAAATTTTTCACAATGATCGTGATTGTGACTTCTCTAACTAATCCTAAATCCAATCTTTGTCTGTAAAATTGTGAGCAAAATAAAAATGTTAACTTTTTTATTATGCACATAATATCTTATCATTTTACTTAAAATCCAACCAAGCTTTTAGTGTAACAAAAACACTGACTTTCTAAAGAAAGTTTTTATTAGATATGCTTTACAAGTTGCTTTAATATTTTTTCAATTAGACGGTGATTTTTGTAGAGAGCTGGCAGGTAGCCAACCGCACTGCAGAACTTTATGTATTCCTACTTTTCTTCGATACGAAATGCTAATCGGAATACTATCGGAAACTGTAAAGTGTAAAATTTGTTAATATTACAAGTTCCATAATTTCCTAAAGCAGTAGTTAAGGTAAGGAATAAAAATATTCTTGTATGTAACTGATAAAATATACAGAAATAATATTGTTACAAAAGCCTTAAAACTTTGTTCATTTATTTAACATTACTTACATACATTTTAACAGCAATATATAAACTGAATATTTGCTTTTATAGAAGAATAGGGTATCGATTGTAATGAAAACATTACTTACAATAACTTACTATGTTCAGTGCTTTCGGAATAATAAACATTTAAGAAAGTTATATTTTATCATGGCCTTTTTATGAGGCCGGCAACGCACCTGCAACTCTGCTCATGTTGCGAGTGTACATGGTTGCATTACATTTTTGCAATTTTCGGAAGAATATCTATTGTAAAGTTTAATTTAATGAAGAGTTTGACATAATATTATGCATGGGGCTTATGTGAAAATCTTGATTAATTAATCACAGTTAAGGGGCCGGGTACCCTCGAAATTCTCATACATACGTAATTCCAAAATCATTTTCTCATACGAAAATATTTAACATGTTTGAGTTGTTTTTCAGTTTTGGAATTACGTATGTATGAGAAATTCCAAGTGTACCCGGCCTCTTAAACTTTTGTGTCCCTCGGCAGTTAGAAATCTACCAAACCCCTTTGAAGCAAACAACGCCTGATGGAAAAATATTGTTGCCGCTCCGCGTGCGTTGCGCTTCTGAATCATCGACGGTATCTGTAGTTTTAGCCTTACGTTTGAAAAAGCCCACTGTGTTAGAAAAACTATTAACGTTAACTAAGATTCTGAATGTGAAAATTAATTAGGAATAATAAACACAAAAGTTACACAAAAGCGAGACGAAAAAAAATTTAGGAATTGTATTATATTATAATTCCAGCATCGTATTAGGAAATGTATAAAAACAATGCTTTCTGTAATAAAAAAAAAAAAAAAACGTTGGTACAATGAGAATAATCATTTTTATTAAAGCATTCGTTGATATTACATCAACGTTCAGGTAACAATCACAGTAACATAAAATATAATAATCTTCATATTATCTTACTAATTAAAGCCTAAAAAACCATGTTGAACTTTTAAAATGTATAATTTATCACGAAATCGACTTATATTATTGTTATATAGTCAATTTTTCGTTTAGTATGACATTTAACATAGCCACATATACTGCCGTATTAAAATATGGATAATGGATATTTATTTTTGCAGAACGCAGGATAAGCTGGAATGGCACTTGGAAGTACACAATAATTTATTTTTATAGCACAGATATCTTTCTGTAGTACAGGTTTTCTTGCAAAGGCACTTCTTAAATCCCTGGCCGGTTTCGGTGGATTGTAGGTTAGCAACTGATCGTAGTGCTATCTCCGTATTCGGTATATCCTATGCATCAAGAAGAACTCTTGGACACACATTAATATGAGACTGAGAATATAATAATTTTAAGATTCCGTTCTTAGTACAAATTTGATAGAGCTCATTATCGGTTTTGGCCAAAATTATTATTTTTAACAAAAAATTAAAACCGACTTCCAAGGTAAAAACAATATTAACATTAATATGAACTAAAAAGTATTAAATAATTTTTGCTATCTAATAGTGCCTTTTTCCGAATTCGGCTAAACCTTGACTATTTCTGTACTCAATCTTCATTATTTTGAAGTCGGTACCAGATAGCTGAATCTTCAGTCCTCTGACAGAATATTTGAAACTTTTGGAACTGGCACCGACTTCAAAATTATGAAGATTGAGTACAGAAATAGTCAAGGTTTAGCCGAATTCGGAAAAAGGCACTATTAGATAGCAAAAATTATTTAATACTTTTTAGTTCATATTAATGTTAATATTGTTTTTACCTTGGAAGTCGGTTTTAATTTTTTGTTAAAAATAATAATAATTTCACTCTTTTTAGTTACACTAGTAGGTAAACCTTCGCGTATATTTTACGTATCTTATTACACAGTTCACACTCACAAAATAATATATTATCAGTGAAGTGAACATAATATTGTGCTAAGTAATTTAACAATTTTAATACTTCAAACCTCAAGCGGTCACCGGCGATTGCGATAACAATAGAAAGGCTATTGTGTCTCGTTTTTCCACGATCCAAGGATCTATCAGATAAAAAATTGTATAAACTTGCATAGGATGTAGCGTAGCTACTCGTCTAATATATAAAATTCTCGTGTCACAGTTTTCGTTGCCATACTCCTCGGAAACGGCTTGACCGATTCTCATGAAATTATGTGAACATATTGTGAGGATATTGGTCTGAGAATCGGCCAACATCTATTTTTCATACCAAAAATTATTTATATGGCAAAACAACGTTTGCCGGGACAGCTAGTAATATAATATAATATTATCATAATTATTGACAGCTGTTCTTGTTATCAAGAATTCAATTTCAAATCCATTCAAATCGATACTTAGTGCGCCATCTATCGATTAATAAGTATAACTAATTAAAAAGACACTTATTGACTTCGTTTAGTTTAAATGCTCTTTTTAAAATAACTTTATTTTAATTCTATATTTTGTCTATTAAAATTTTATAAACTAGTTAGTATAGTATTCGATCTGTACATAAAGTAGTAAAGTATATTCGATTCGGCGTATTCGGCGTATTCGGCGCTGACCGCCGTGTATATTTAAACAAAGTATTGTTATACAGTATAAAATTATTATTATTATTAGTATATCCACACCTATGCCTTGTACTATTATCTATTCTGTGCCATGAGACATTGGTGACCTTAACACGACGTGGTAATGATGAAGACGATGATGATGATGATGATGATGATTATGATGATGAATATGAGTTGCATAGTAGCATATGCTTTCTGTTCTTAAAACAACGCCGAAACTCCCAAACGTGTATCTATAAGGAGTCAGGAGTTCTCTCAGCATCTTCGAAACCATGGTATACCTTGACCCAATATTTGATTTTTTGGTAGCATATTCTTAGTACACTTCACATAAAACCAAAATCACCATATGTTTCCATATAAATTTCGAGGAGTTCCCTCGATTACTCCTGGATCCCATCATCAGGTCACCACTTTGTGAACATGGTACCAAATTGGAGTAAAACCAAATACAACAAAGCAAAAATTTCGAAAATCGGTTCACAAACGGCGGAGTAATCGTTGAACATACAAAAATAAAAAAAAAAAAAAAAAAAAAAAAAAAAAAAAAAAAAATATCCACAGCCGAACATATAACCTCCTCGTTTTTTGGAAGTCGGTTAACTACACCTTTAGTATTTCGGGCATCAAGTTACGTCCTCTATCAACCTCTCGAACTGCAATTCGTACAGAACTGCCAGTACCTACAGGGCCAAACTAATTTTTACTCGATTTTAGTATTTCTTCTTGTTTTTCTTAGCTCATTCCCACCTTACGTAGGGGTCGGCTCTCCTAGTACATTTGCGCCAAGAAATTCTATCTTGGGTTGTCGATTTAGGCAATTTATTTACAGCTAGTGCTTTGGTCATACTGGTCCACTCTTAGCTTCTGGGAGACTCAACGCCTTTTTAACCGACTTCCAAAAAACGAGGAGGTTATATGTTCGGCTGTGGATATTTTTTTTTTTTTTTTTATTTTTGTATGTTCAACGATTACTCCGCCGTTTGTGAACCGATTTTCGAAATTTTTGTTTTGTTGTATTAGGTTTCACTCCAATTTGGTCCCATTTTCACAAAGGTGGTGACCTGATGATGGGATCCATGAGTAATCGAGGGAACTCCTCGAAATTTATATGGAAACATATGGTGATTTTGGTTTTATGTGAAGTGTACTAAGAATACGCTACCAAAAAGTCAAATATTGGGTCAAGGTATACCATGGTTTCGATGATGCTGAGAGAACTCCTGATTCCTTATAGATACACGTTTGGGAGTTTCGGCGTTGTTTTAAGAACAGAAAGCATAAACTACTATGCAATTCATATTCATCATCATAATCATCATCATCATCATCGTCATCATCATCATTACCACGTCGTGTTAAGGCCACGAATGTCTCATGGCACAGAATAGATAATAGTACAAGGCATAGGTATGGATATACTAATAATAATAATGATGTACTGTATAACAATTAACAACACCTGTTTGTTTTTAATACACGGCGGTCGGCGTCGGTCGCCGCCCAGCGCCGCCGCGCGAAGACAGAATATCGAATACTTTACTAACTACTTTATAATATACAGATCGAATACTTTACTACTTTATAAAATTTTAATAGACAAATAGAATTAAAATAAAGTTATTTTAAAAAGAGCATTTAAACAAAACAAAGTCATTAAGTGTCTTTTTAATTAGTTATACTTATTAATCGATAGATGGTGCACTAAGTACCTATCGATTTGAATTCTTGATAACAAGAACAGCTGTCAATAATTATGATAATATTAAATATTATGCTACGCTACATCCTATGCAAGTTTGTACAATTTTTTATCTGATAGATCCTTCGATCGTGGGAAAACGAGACACAATAGCCTTTCTATTGTTATCGCAATCGCCGGTGACCGCTTCGGGCTTGAAATATTAAAATTGTTAAATTACTTAGCACAATATGTTCACTTCACTGATAATATTATATTATTTTCGTGAGTGTGAGTTGTGACTCTTAACAAATTGTAATAAGATACGTAAAATATACGCGAAGATTTATCTACTAGTGTAACTAAAAAGAGTGAAATTATTATTATTTTTAACAAAAAATTAAAACCGACTTCCAAGGTAAAAACAATAATAACATTAATGTGAACTAAAAAGTATTAAATAATTTTTACTATCTAATAGTGCCTTTTTCCGAATTCGGCTAAACCTCAACTATTTCTGTACTCAATCTTCATAATTTTGAAGTCGGTGCCAGTTCCAAAAATTTTAAATATACTGTCAGAGGACTGAAGATTCAGCTATCTGGTACCGACTTCAAAATAATGAAGATTGAGTACAGAAATAGTTGAGGTTTAGCCGAATTCGGAAAAAGGCACTATTAGATAGTAAAAATTATTTAATACTTTTTAGTTCACATTAATGTTATTATTGTTTTTACCTTGGAAGTCGGTTTTAATTTTTGACAATGTAGTTGTCGTCTCTGCGCATAATGTGTTTCGGACACTGGAGTTATCTTGAAGGTTCCCCGGATATATTAATTTCTAATTTTGTCAAGTTTAGTTACCCCTCCAGACCATCGTAACATTTTCATTTCTGTAGTGTTCAGTCCAGTACAGTCAAAAACAAATTTAAAGCTCCACTTTTGTATAATATGTGTTTCCTTGACTGTCCAACATTCTGAAGCCATTTTATATACTTTTATTTTTGTACGGATTTGGATTAATTATTTGAGTCACATAGTACACCGGTTAACGAATAACGATCTCCATTTCCATTCACTTGATTTTAGTAGGTATTTACTGAACTATAAATTATATTCTAGAACACAAACACAACAGTTTACGCGGCACTAGTGCGACAGCCTGATCAGACGAAGTACTCGTAATGGCCTCTTTCTTACTATTTAGGAAATTAGGAAATTTCCGGTTACTATTTAGGAAATGTATAAATTTCCTAGGAAATGTGTCTAATATAGACTGTAATTAATTTTACACATTTCCATATGATTTTGGGAATTGTATACAACGACGAATTACATACTACGCGAAATGTATTTAATATACCTACCTATTTGATTTTATTTTATTTTCTTGAGGACGCCCGCATCTCAGCTGCGCCAAAATTTATTTTATCGCACTGGATCGTACATTTTTCCGGGATAAAAAGTATCCTATGTCCTTTTCCGGGACTCAAAGTATCTCCATACCAAATTTCAGCAAAATCGGTTCAGCGGTTTGGGAGTGAAGAGGTAACAGACAGACAGACACACTTTCGCATTTATAATATTATAGTATCGATATGGAAGTATGGATTTAACATTTTTATGCTGTTTTTATGTCTCTGTCGTTTTGTTTCGTTTCGGAGAGCAGCAGGCAGCTCTTGGGTTAGTAAGTTTGTTTTTAGATAGCAAAAGCTTTTATCCTGATCTTAGCTGACAAGCTATGAAGAAGCTGGATGCTTTTTAATATAAGGTCAAGATACTAGACAAAGTATCTTGCCATAGATTGAAAGCAACTATAACTACAACATGAATATAATCTAATATATATAAATCTCCTGGATGCCGATGGATTGCTAAACTACTTAAATGATTTTAATGTTTGTTTTTTTTTTAATGTGTGCTTTTTTCCAACTTGAGAGATAGGATAGCTTAGATCTTTAATAATAATTATAGTCGCAATTTTATTTTGTTGCAAATTATTTATCAATAATGAGTGACCATTGTTTATGCGATGCGGGTCACGGGATAGCGATGGACGTTGCCATGGTGACATACTTATTTGTAGTCACTAATTCAATAAAATAATAGGGGCGATAGGTACTTATATACTTTATATAATATGGCAAAGAAACGTTTACCGGGACAGCTAGTATTTTATATTATTATTATCAGAGACCAGACATACAATAAATGCCTTAAGCGCCTTTGCTTAAACTCGTATTGAAAATATTAATAAAAATATTAATCATTTTTGTCCATGACGGAAAAACCAGCTTTATGAAGAAAAATGTTATTGGAATTTGGAGACCAGTTTAAGCCAGTTTAGAGTCAAAGAAGGGGTAACTCATGTTTCATAACTTGTTATAGTAGAGGAGGCGAAGAGGGGATTTCGGGAGTAGCTCGAGCGTGTCAGATTAAGCTTTTATAGGCTTCCGACATGTGTCTAGTAATTATCATGGTATAGAAATTAGATTTTTCACGTGGTGTGTTAAAAAAAATTTTTTTTTGAGTATTGAAATGTCGTCCGATCTGTCAGATTAAGATATTTTATTAAGATTAATGTTTAGTATACCCCAAAGAAGCTTCCATAAAAAGCACTGACGATTCAAAGGTCAGGTAAGCCTGTAGGGACATTTTAAAATATAAAAATATAAAGCTTCATATTTTCCTAACTAAGCTTGCACTAAACTAAATGATTTAGTCCTTGTTGTCTAAAATATAATAATAACTGACCGAAATAAGCAATTTTCTGAATATATATTTTTTTCAAAACTTTAAAATCACCGCAGTTTCTGAACCCACCGCTAAAATAAAAAACGCTCTTATTATTTTTTTATCACTTTTACCTAATGTAAAAAACCTACTAGGTCTTCATGACGCTCGAGTGACACAAAATTAGCACCTTCCCCTCCTCTACTATTAAATTAATACCTGGTTGACATTAGAACACAGCATAAAAAATATCAAACCAGAATTCAAATAAAATTATTAATCGATAGTTAATAAAAAACAAATTATTACGCAGTTCCAATAGTCTAATCTAATAATAACTGGTAAATCTTATATATAAAATTTCCCTGTCACAATGTTAGTTACCGTACTCCTCCGAAACGGCTTGACCGATCTTTATGAAATTTTATATGCATATTCAGTAGGTCTGAGAATCGGCCAACATCTATTTTTCATACCAAAAATTATTTATATGGCAAAACAACGTTTGCCGGGTCAGCTAGTTGTAATATAATTGAGTGTATAACAATAATTGTCATTCAATTCTAAACTGAGATTTACTACGCAGGAATATACACATTTCATTGCCAGACTTCGAATTTCAAGGTGCAAGTGAGTTATGAGGCTTGAGCTATAATTGGTGATATTGTGTTGTTGGTCGTGTGTTGGTTATACAGTCCAAGAGCGACATTATCCGAATACATACAAATAAAAAAAAAACGGCCAAGTGCGAGTTGGATTCGCGCACGAAGGGTTCCATACCATTATAGAGCAAAAATAGGCAAAAACTGTGTTTTTTGTATGGCAATCTCATTTAATTATTCATTTTACCTAAAGTAATTTTTAAAGTATGAGTAAAATATAATATAATTAAGTAAGTATTTTGTAAACATTTCAGATACCTGTAGCCATCACTGATATCAAGCAAGAAATTGCAAAACAAAACACGTTTTTTGTATGGGAGCCCCCCAATAAATATTTTATTTCTTTTGTTTTTAGTATTTGTTGTTATAGCGGCAACAGAAATACTTACACAATATGTGAAAAGTTGAACTCTCTAGCTATTACCGTTCCTGAGTTACGCCCTGGAGACAGACAGACAGACGGACAGACATCGAAGTCTTAGTAAGGTTCCCGTTTTTACCCTTTGGGTACGGAACCTTAAAAACAGAAATGCAACACTTGTTTTTAATTAAAAGTTGTTTGAAAATGCATGTACCTGTGACTATAAAATTAGAATTTTCACTTTCTGATACGTATCCCAAGCGTATTCCTAGCCACATTTCTTAGGATATCGCTCCTATATTATTATTAGGTTCATGGCTTAATATACAGTATGTTACAAAACAAAGTGCAATAATATTTGTATGTGTGAGTCCCCCTGTATTAAGTTCACACAAGAAACAAAACAAGTTAAGCTCACTGCAAAAGTAGCAGCGCTAAAAGAGTAAAGTTCTTTTAACTTTTGTATGGGAAAACTCATGACGCTGGGACGCTCGCCCATACAAATCACAAAAAAAAGTCTATTACAGCGCTGCTATTTTCAAAGTTAACTATACAGGGAATACACATCCTGAGTATTCCCTGTATAGTTTACTTAGAGTATTATCACGATTTGTTACACACTGTAGAACATTGTATAACAAGTTCTCTGGTAAATAAACAAGAATAGTGCACATATGTAAAATAACCTGTTAGTTCTTAGCAGTCTTGGTACAACAGTCGTAGAGTCAAGTTCATTATGAATTTATTCACGTTTTTATACACATTCTCACTGGTCTGGGTTTTCGTTTTCTGCGGTAAGTGCTAATAAATTGTTCATAATAATAGCAGTATAAAAATACGTAAATATACCATTTGAATCCTTCCTTCCAAAGAAAGCATACCTACTAGGGAAGATGCATAGAAAATCTATCTTAATTCTTATTATTTTGCGACCACAATTGAAGAATATTAAAGAAGGCACATTGTTATATTATTTTAACCGTAAAAATGTGTATTATTTAAATGTTTTTTTGACATACTTATAGTGAACTTTCCTTAATGAAATTAATTTTTTTGAAGACATAAGAAGAATACTGCATCGTCCCTATTCCGTTAGTTATTTATAGAAGTTTCTCTAAAGTTAGTTTCTATATTAGGTACCACATTACCTCATTTCTTAATAGAAGAAATAATCAATACAATTGTGGGTTGGTAAAAATAACTTTCATAAGTTTAGGTACCCTTGATGTAAGCAAAAATAAAACAACAAGTAAGCAGTGTTTAGATTTACGTCGCCCAAATTCTGTCTGACCCTTCTCATATTTCGATATGGTAAAAAAAAAATTGCCTGGTCACCACAATCAATAAAAAAAACTGTGGAATCGTTGCGATATATAAAGGAATCATGAGAAATCACTTCGTATTCTGGATATCAATATAAATTAGAGTAACATCTAATTTATCATGTTAATATAACATAAGAAACAAAACATTTAATCCGGGTTATCATAACTAGTTAAAATTAAATACCAACGTTCAGATAATAAATTTAATAATAACAAGAATTAATGATATTCGCCATAATTTATATATATCTACAAGTTATCTAAACGTGTCAAAAGGTCACAAGCTATAATACATTTAGTAGATTAAAATAGTAGTAATGAACATACTCTACCTTTATTAATAAACGAAGAATACATCAACAGAATATTCCAATGTTGACATTGTCTTGAAAAACTTTAGTTTGACAACAAATGATAATAATAACTGCCGAACTCAGACACAAACTTCAATCAGAGTAGACAGAATTATATGTCTATTGTGCTTCAATTAACTGACAAGTTTGACTGATAATACCATAAAGTTAATATACCTATCGGAATAGAGCAACAATCTCGAGCTGTCAAACGTAACCAAAATTGGTTTTCATCTGTGTGAAAAATATGTGTACGTATACACTTACACAAGCATGATTGAACATGAATTCTATGAGATTATATTGACAACGTGCGGCACGTGCCGACTGGACGTCAAAAAAAGAGTGCTGCTGTCATGTATCACACGTCTCTTTTTACCACGCGGTGTTACTGATAGTGGCATCTCGCTTGCTCAGGCCTTTGTTTCTCTATTCCGCTAGGTATATTAACTTTATGGATAATACTAATCTACTTGCTTGTTTTAAGGCTTACCGCCTATATCAAAATCTTCATTTAATGACAACAGCTAATTAATTTTTTCCTCTGAGTGCGGCAGAGATCACAATAATATAATATAACATAACCATGCTTCGGTTTTTATAGGAGTTAGATTAGTTTATATTTTTTCTGTTTTTTTTTTTTTGAAAAATAAATTCAATGAAAACTTCACCGAACAAAAATTCAATGAAAACCGAATACAACTTCTATTGTTCACCAATTGACAGACAACATTATTATTTAAATCTCAAGAGTTAAGAACACACCAAAAAACGTATTTTACGGAAAACATCATCGTAAAATATCTCAACGTTATTATTATGAGGATAATGTGCAATATTACTGTACAGTCTAGGGTTGCCAACCGTTCTGTTTTCCCAGGACATGTCCTGGGACGTCTTGAATAGTTTTTAAGCAACGTCCTGGATTGTCCTTGCTTTTAAGGGTTCTTTAAATTTAAAATTCACGCGCAACGTGCCATTTGATGATAGGATATCATCAAGTATTTAGGGTCTTTTTAGTGTGAAGCCAAACGAGCGTAACTTGTGAGTTGTAACTTGTGAGTCGCAGAATTTCGGCTGGCAGAAATTCTGCTGCATTCAGTTTCATACAAAAGTCCTGTTTGATTCACACAAGGAGCGTAATTTTGCGAGTCATTATTTGTATGAAAAAATATTTACGCGACAGAAATTCTGCAAGTTCCGACTCACAACTCACAAATTATGCTCGTTTGTCTTCACCCTTACTAGAGATCTCCCAATGGTCGAAATTCAACCTCATAAAATATAATTAATTTATAAGTTTCAAACTTCAACGCTTTTCTTTTGATATTCTATTCTAAAATATTGACTTTATTATTTTTTTTGACATAATTCCTGCGACACACTCTCACACTCAGGCGTCCTGTTTTTAAACTGAATTGTCCTGATTTTCCAACTTCAAATTCTGGTTCTTTTAATTTGAGATTGGCACCCTACTGTACACATACATAATATCTTCGGGGAAAACCAGTCTGCAACGCGAATAAAAATGACAGCATGCAGGTATAATAGTATGAGGTCGCTAATCAGAGAAGCCTAAAGCATTATTATTTTCACGTAAAATATATTTTTTATTCAATGATGATATTAATTTTTTACTGTATAATTTTAAAAAAATCACTATTTACGATTAAGATAACACAGGCCACAGTTATTTTAAACAAATGGAAATATAGATTTGCTAACTGGGAAAACAAAATTTAATCCGAAATTTTGATTAATAATAAACCTAAATCATCAATTGTATCCACTAGTATTCGGCAGATGTGTCTATCACAATTCACATTAATGTAGACAAATAACGAGATCGCAAAATTAGTTAATTTTGAATTCAAATTTAGTAATAATCATATAAATTACCTTTTTGATTAAAATCTAATTCATATAATAATAAACTAATTTCTTTCGAAATAATTCTTTATAGCATTCAGATAATGAATTTCGCCTTCGGCGGGAACCGTAGATACGTTTTTTTGTCACAAAAACTAAAACTTCCGTAACAAAACACTGACGTCTATAATACACTGGACTGGCTAGGCCGTACAAAATGACAGCTATTTCTTGTGCCGATATGAAGCGCCGCGGTGAGTGTACTGTGAACTAATTACATAGAAAATTTGCAACCGCCATTTGCAAAATATTAGTTCCAAGTACACTCACTACTCCTTTCACACAGCAATCAGCGCCAATATGGCGATTTTCAAATAGGAACATATTTTTATTGATAGCGATCGCCTGTCCAATGTATTATAGAGGTCAGTGGTAACAAAATCTTATGTTCTTTGCTATCTTTCAAAGTTCCATACCCATCTCAATCGCTTTGCGTAAAGTGGTAACAGCCTGGCTGTTACACCAGCCAGACTTATGCATAATAAATAATAATATTTATAATACACAATATTAGTATGGAAGGTATAGGCTATTATATCTTGATTTTTCACTACATTAGCAACCGTACATTTTTCAGGAATAAAAAGTATCGTATCACGTATGTCCTTTCTCGGGACTCAAAGTATCTCCGTGCCAAATTTCAGCAAAATCTGTTCAGCGGTTTGGGCGTGAAGAGGTAACAGACATGGACAGACACACTTTCGCATTTAAAATATTAGTATGGATATGGATTCCGAAGGACCAGGATAGCAGAGTTCGCTAGGAGATTGATCATCTGAATTCTCCCTTACAGAATGCCCGCACATAATAACGAAGGATGAATGGGATGGTCTCCCACCGACCCGGGTGAAGTACCTCATCCGGCCGGTGGAGCTGGTGATCATCCAGCACGCGGTCTCCCCGACCTGCATGACCGACGTCCGCTGCGAGGAGGTGGTCCGCAGCATGCAGAACTGGCACATGGAGCAGCTCGAGTACCCGGACTTGGCCGTCTCGTGAGTATTCTAGTACGGGCGAGGTTCGCATACAACATGTTAGAATAATTTTAGTATTCATTAGTAAAGCGCATTTTTATATTTGGCACCTGTAAGCACACTAGGCCGAAATTACGCGGCCGAAGTTCGGCATGATTACGCTCATAATCAATGCGCTTCATAATAGATTGCAGGCGTAATTTTACCGAACTTCGGCCGCGTATCGTCGGCATGGTGTGTTTAGTTAATACAATGCTAAGACGATGATTAAAAGATTTTTATAAGTAAGGCTGTTAAGTGTCAGTTGCTTCAGCGCTTATAACGTCTCTCATAATAAGCTCATCATCTCATAGCTCTAGTTGTAATTTGCCATAGCTGAGTAGACAACGTGTGGGCTGTGTTCGCATTAATATTACTAGCTAGACAGTATACCGACAATAATTATGTTATTTAGCTTTGAAACTGAGTTGCTTCAACATGATTCTATGGAAATTGCATTACTATTACACAGTACCTTCAATTAGAAGTATCAAATAGGACAGACGTCTGCAACATTTTCAAAGGACACTTTTGACTTGTGATAATATAAAGTAGACCCGCCGTACTCAAATATATTTAATTGTGAGTAACCTTAAATTTAATGAAGATTTTTACACATAATGTACGGGGCTTATGTCAACATTTTGAATTAATTACATATTTTAAGTAATTCCACTAATAATAATGTTCCACTCTGTGTGCAGCAGTTAGTCATATAATATGACTTCCTACTTCTCCTATCTTCTTCTGATTAAATTCGTTGCGGGTCCCAAGACAGCTTTAGCTCGGGCTCCCTGAGATCATATCAGGGTTTTCGTGGTTAGATACCACTATCGATCCTGGCGACACAGGAGATACAGTGGTGGGAATGTGTGGTGGGCCAAAGCCCGTTTTTATATGATTTGATTTAAAAGCTTGGAATACGCAATATATCAAAACATTTTCTTTGAATACCACGTGACGGAAAGAAAAGTCTCAAACTACCTTAATTATACTTTTACTTTACTAAATAAAAACAGTTGAAGTAGTTTCCTAACAGGCTGTAAATAATTGCCTAAGGCGTGAGGACTAAAACTAGATTAGAATGAAATTTTCTTATTACGTCCCATCCTAATTCTCAGTGTCTAAAGTCTAAACACGATATGCCGAATTTCTGCAGCGTAACGTTCGTAGCGTAGCGTAGCGTTCGGCTATATTCCGCCTGCAATGTATTTTAAATTACCGATGACACATCATGCCGAAATTCCGTCGCGTTATAATATTCTATGCGTTTGACATTGCTGACGTAATCATGAGGAATTTCCGCCGCGGAAATTCGGCATGGTGTGTTAAGACACTCAAATATACTTGATAAGGCACTAAATCCGGCCGAAGCCTGAAGCCGAACTTCTTCTCTCCGTCATTCGTGAATTAATAGTTTATGTATAGGTACTTTAATATTATAAAGCTGAAGAGTTTGTTTGGACGTGCTAATCTCAAGAAATACTGGTCTGATTTGAAAAAAAACTAATTGGAGCGAAGAAACAGAAGAAAACGTGGAAAAGACGGGGTAAATTATTTGAAGGGGCTTAATATCTCACGGACTACTGCAGCAATTATTTTTATGTTATTTGGCACAGATAAATATTAGACCACGTAAAGGATCATTCGCCATTTTGTCTGTGAAATTCCTAATTCACGCGGGCGAAGCCGCTTGGAACGTCTAGTTTATTATAATACTATCATTTTAATATTATGATTTGTGATTTTTTTTTCAGGTTCGTGGTGGGCGGCAACGGCAACATCTACGAGGGCGGGGGCTGGCTGCGCGCCGGCAACCACACGCCCGGCTACGACGACCGCTCCATCGCCATATCCTTTATGGGAAACTTCAACGGTAATACTAACATCCAATTAATAAATAAAAACTTGAGAGATGTCAAGAGACACCCGGATGGAACGAAGTTATAAAAATTTAAGATTTAAGAGTACCGCCACCCCACTCAGCTAAAAAATTCAAATTTCCCGCCATAGAGGAATGGTAGAAATTTAAACTTCCCGCTAGTTGACGTCATCGCCACATCAACGCCCTCTGCCCTACTACGCAGGTACTAAAATAAGTGTCGGTCATAAAGTATCTAGGATAGTTACTATACCTTACTTAAGTTATCCTATAAGGGCCGCGTTACACCGGAATGGCAGCGGCGAGGCGAGCACTTTCCATGTCATATGATTTTAAACTTTATCTTCATTATTGTAATACATAGTATCGCTTGAGAAATCTACGGCTGCCCGTGGCCGCTCGTGGCCGCTCGTGGACGCTAGCGGCCGCAGGCGGCGGCGATTTCTCAAGCGATACTACGTACTCGTATTACAATAATGAAGATAAAGTTTTAAATCATAATATTATGACACTGATAGTGCTCGCCTCGCCGCTACCATTCCGGTGTGTCACGGCCCTAACTTAGGTCATATAGTGGCATTTCATTTGAATTTTTGTCGATTGCGGTCGTTAGTGGCAAAGATCAGCAAGCTAAGCTAACCTTTAATGAATCAGTGGTCGGTGCCGCGGTCGAACCAACAGAAAATTTACTTCCAAGGGTAATCGTCTCATAAGAAAGAGTGTGCGTTCTAGCTGGTGTGTGATCTGGCTGGGGTAACACACCCATTTAATAATAATAATAATAGCTCCCACACCGGTTTCGGTGACGCTGGCCGGTTTCATTGAGACCAGGCCAGCTACGCAGGAGTAATTTTATAGTGCCCAAGTGTGTTCGCAGTACACAAGAACACTCTCTATTCCTTTACTCTCATAACCCAGTGGGACGGACTACCGACACGACTGGTGAGAGATCAGGCGCAGGACCGACTTTTTACAGCCCAATGCCCATCCGATGCATGAATCATCTTACTTGTCAGACAATCAGGTGATCAGCCTGCATTGTCCTAAGAATTGAACAAACTTGGAAATAACACGTTCCCAACGCGGGAATCGAACCCACGTTCTCCGAGTCAAGAGCCGCGCTCTATGCCTCTAGAGTCTAGACCACGGAGGCGCACATATTTTAGTAATCAGTGCCTTAAAACTGTAAGCGAGCTCTTAAATCTTATGAATCTTATGACTTATTACTTGTCGTTATTAGTAAGTTTCTTAATTAATAACAAATATAACAAGTTATTGGTAAAACTTTCATAGGTTCTTGGTAAAACTTGGCACAACTTCTTACCAAGTTGTGTGGCAACACTTAATTGTATCGTATTTCAGCGGTTGTACTCTAAAGTCAATATGCCGTAAATAAATTAAATTGGCTAATCAATTTTAACTTTTTGTTTATTTTCCCAAAAGTTCCAATCTTTGAAATAGATTGAATTTTCATTTTGGGTTTAAAGACAAACAATAATATTTTTTGTACAAACTTGTAACAATAATAGGAATAATAAAAGGCAATGCAAGTCAGTCAAACAGACTGACAGATTGATGCACTGGCCAAAGTTAACTGGCCAAAACCTTTAGTTAGAAACTTGTTTGCACACAATACGGTATGTTCCTCTTTCGATGCAAGCTCTAAAAAATATAGTTACATTCTTTAGAATTTCACCCCTAAAAGGAGATCTCCACCTCTCCAATTAACAGAATTAAAAATCGAATTTAAAAATACTATTTGACGGCAAGGCCAAAACCTTATTAAATGCGCTAATATTTTTGTATTTGTAAATGCACATTTTATGCTAGTAGTAAGTTTAAGATATTTGTTTATATTTAGACTAAAACTCCTGTAAAAGCCTTTTGTTCTTTTTGTACAATTTACTAATTGGACGCCTGTAAACATCTTATTAGCCAATGGAATATAAAGGGCAAAACAAAGGATGAAATAAATACCTAATTAATACAAAAGTGTCTTTAGAGCTAAAATTAGACTTGTATAAAGCTTGTATAACTATTCGTAACAACGATCCCAAATTACTTAGAACTTTCTTAAGTGCTTTTGCCTTCGTACTGTAGCCATTAATGTCCATTAATTTGACCCAGGGTTTACTTTTATCTAGGTCTGAGGATAGACCTTAGAGATGTAGTCAACATTGTCATCTATCTATATAAATAAATTTTGTTAGACTCGCTTAGGCGAGTCTCAAGAAAAACGAATAGCATATCAGCCACGATACGAATTTCGCGTTATGGTCTTTTTGTGATTGCCAGAACGCGTCGTGGCCGTCTTCATTAGAGCCACAACGCGAATTTCGCGTCGTGGCTGTTTCACTGTGACCACAACGCGTTGTGAGCTATTTTTTCGCTCATTGAGCGATTTCGGTCTTTGAGCGTAACATATACACACCAGTAAAGGTTAGAAGAAAAATGTTACGAAGTTCACCGGGTCATACAGTGGCTAATAAATTCCACTTTGAAAATATCAAAAGGGTGAGGTCCAAATTGGGCTAATTTTAAAAGTGCCGGCCAACGCAAATAAACCCATTGTTTTATAATTATTTTTAAACTAAAAATTTAAACCGACTTCCACACTAAAAACTACGGTGAATAAACTAAAAAGTGTTAAATAATTCTAATTCTATATTGGTGACTTTTTTTGGATTTAAGCCTCAACTATGTCTGTACTCAATCTTCATACTTTTGAAGTCGGTACTCGGTACCAGCCAGCTAACTTCTACGTCAAAAATCTCAGAAATTTTAGGAGCTGGTACCGACTTCAAAAGTATGAAGATTGAGTACAGACATAGTTGAGGCTTAGGCTAATCCAAAAAAAGTCACTAATATAGAATTAGAATTATTTAACACTTTTTAGTTTATTCACCGTAGTTTTTAGTGTGGAAGTCGGTTTAAATTTTTTGTTTAAAAATAATTATTATTCTGTTTTTAGTTATGTATAATGTATAACATGTATGTCCATTATACATATCATACGCAGTCAGTTTGAAAATCAAACAAGAAACGGCGAGAAAATACCATTACATGAGAAGTACCAATAATAGGCTCATAATATGATGGTGCGTGGCATAATAACTATGGTGATGATGATGATGATTGATGAAATTGATATATTGGCATTTGCTTTTAGTTGTTTAAATAACTCCGAAATCCCCGAACATCTATCTATAAGGAGTCAAGAGTTCTGTACAGCACCTTCGGAACCAGGGTATACATTGGTGCAAAATCTTACTTTTTGGTAGCATATACATACTTGAAATCCTTCAGAAAAAGTTAAAATCACTATATGTTTCCATATAAATTTTATGGAGTTCCCACGATTCCTCACTTCACTTTTGTGAACGTGGTACCAAATTTCAACTATATCCTTTACAACAGCAAAAGAATTTTAGAAATCGGTCCACAAACGAAGGAGTTATCCGCGAACAAACATAAAAAAGAACATAATAATATATACGGACGAATTGAGAAACCTCCTCCTTTTTGGAAGTCGTTTAAAAATAATATATTTTAATCTAAGGAATAATTTTTATTATTACAACAAAGTTCTAAATCAAGTCTGTCTGTACGTGTCTGTCTGTCTGTCTGTTGCTGCAACCGCTGAACCGATTTTTCTGAAATTTGCCATGGAGATACTTTGGGCCCCGGGAAAGGATACTTTTAGTCCCGGAAAAATGTACGTTTCCCGCGCGATAAACGAGTTTTGGCACAATGAAGTTGCGGGAGTCATCTAATTAGTTTATATTTGAGCATCTATTTCACAAGTATTATAGGTATTATAGGTACTTATATAGGTTATATTATATAGAACATATTATGGAGAGTTTTAAATGACTGAAAATGAACGAGTTTTGAGACGTATTTAAAACTTTATAAGCTAGGGCTGTACTATGTATGTAACGGAATCATTGATTTGCACACGTATTAGAGCCAACGGAAATATGCAATAAATTGTTAAAATTAAAAAAATGAAAAGAATTCGAATAATTCTAATAAAACATGAAAATAAATAAAGCATTTTATAGTTTTGTTTTAATAATTTTTTTCAGTTGACGAGCCAACACCGGAATCTCTGACGGCGACACAGGCGCTGATCGAGTGCGGCGTGGAGCTGGGCCACCTGTCTCCGGATTACAATTTGGTGGGCCACAAGCAGCTCTTCGCCACCGGCAGCCCCGGGAAGAAGCTGTTCAAGGAAGTCAAGACCTGGCCCCACTGGACCCAAGACGTGTCGGCCATCAAAAACCCTAAATAGATCCAGTTAAAACGCAACAATAAATCGTATACATATCAATGTTTGGGTTCCTTATTTTGTTGATTTTAGAAATCTAGTGCTCTAGTTATTACAAATTGATTTGAAATAATATGGTGTTAATGTAAATGCAATTATAGTTTTACATTTACTTGTATAAGGGCGTTCCGTCCGGAGATTCCGTAATTGACCGTATTTAAAACCTTCTGAAAGCTACAAAGTTATAATAAAAATACAGCAATAATCTTCAGTATATCAACATTCTTTTCGCCGTTTTAAATTTTCTATTTTTGTTTATTATACTCATGATATCAGCTTCCAAAATAATACCAATTTGTTAAAATTCAAGCATACATTCAGCATCTCCTTAGCATTTACAAATTACTTTTATTTGAAACTCACACCAATAGATCGACAATATCATAAACTACATATTCGCCGTTTTAAATTTTTTTTACGACAATTTTAGACAGATAAGTAAAAATAATAGGGTTTTGGCGCGATCTCGGCAACGCGGCAATTGTATGGCCAAGGTCGTTTGCTCGGGGGAGCTCTTTTTTGGTTATAATGCAACCAAGTTAAATATAACGTATTAAACCGTCGATAAAGACATACAATGGCATATTATTTGTTCGAGTTTTAACTTTTTGCTTAACATTTAAATATATTAAAATTCAAACGGAATACACAGAAAGTAAATATTATAATCATAATTAGTGAGGTGAGTGGTGACTGTAATTTCCAAAAAGAAATATTTTCTCGGTAAAATATTTTCTTAATCCGACTGTTAATTGCCGAGTTTCCAGTAATCGTTTAATTAATAATTTAATTATTTAAACATTTCTGATTATTATTATTAGATATAAGGTACTCGTTACAGATTTTATCGAGATTTAAAGAAGTTTCCTATAATAAAGATCTGATCATACTTATTCAATATACTTTTTCAGTATTATTTATTATATCTGCTTTATTATTAATACAGTAAAGTATCATATTATGTATTTTGATTTTTTTGTCAGTAGCAACACTTACACAGAGTGTTTTTCAGTCAGCGTCATATTTCGAGTTCAAATTCAAATTCTTTATTCACAGAATGTAGTTTTACAATGTGCATGTAAGGTAATGATAGGTAAGGTAGTAGTATACACATTTAGTTCAAGAGTTAGTAGTTTAGTTATTAGTAGTAGAGTTCAAGAGTTATAATTAGCAGCAGAGAAGGGTAATTCTGTATAAAACTGTAGACTTTTTATTTAGAAAAGTCTTAACTCCTTAACCCATCTTGTATACAAAGGTTGGCTGAAAGAAATTGCCTTATGCGTTATGCCCACCTCTGTACCTCGGTTGCGAGACAGGCGTTGTTATAGTTCAGGTTAATTTTAGCAATAACTAAAACACTAACTATAGCGATGACCACAGAACTTGACAAATGTCACTTAAGGGTGCTCCCTCACCGGGAGCATTCGCGTATAATATTAATAGATTCGATTTTGAGCATTCCACTTCAAGTTGACTTCACTGTCACGTAGCCTTGATGTTACAAGTGTATCAATAAATTTCATATTACACATTGTATCATTACAAGGTGCACATTGTAATGCTCAATTAATCTGTAACGTTACTTTACAGACTACATACCAATTAATTTCAGCTTTCTATTACTGCAGGAAGTAGCCAAACTTTTTGATTATTATCAAAATGTTGGGCCACATCTTTTTTCTCAACTTTTGGAAATGTTACACTGTTGTGCCCTGAAATCAGGTTAAAAACTAGATTTTTGTCCTACTTATCTTTATCAGCTTACTTACATATTTTTTGTAGGTTTTCTTTCTATTGAAGTGCTTAAACTTATTTCATTTGCCCACTATTTCTTCAAGATAATTATTGTGATGATTGTATTTATTATAATAACTAAGCAGTCATCTTTTGCCTTTGTTTATTTTGCATTTTCCTCATAATTTTATAACAAGTGAAAGGTCGCGAGTCGCGACTCGCGATCCTAAGCTCTCCTATCTGGTCGATAACACGTACGTCGTACAGCTATTAAATTGTTTTCCGATATGAAATGCAATCTCAGAATTAATTGATCCTAGAGATCCACATATTGAATGCAAATTACAGTAAATTGGTACGTTTAGTAATTAATAACGTAGGTAGCTGATAGTAAAGGTGTTAACCTTCAAGCGGTCGCGCGACGTCGAATCGACTCCCTTCAATACATTTGCGTTGATATCCATACTAATATTATAAATCCGAAAGTGTGTCTGTCTCTCTGTCTGTCTGTTACCTCTTCACGCCCAAACGCTGAACCAATTTTGCTGAAATTTGGTATGGTGGTACTTTGAGTCCCGAGAAAGGACATAGGATGCTTTTTATCCCGAAAAAATGTACGATTCCTGCGTGATAAACGAGTTTTGGCGCAACGGAGTTGCGGGCGTCATCTAGTTATTGACAATTCTCGTTGAATCCATATCATTCTCTCGGTAGGTTTTCATAATTTGTCTATCTACGAAATAAATAGGTTACCCTTACTCTCCGCACCCCTTTTGCAGCAAGGAGCTCAATTGTTTTGGTCGCGGCACCGGCGTCGAAAAGACTCAGCGCGCCTCTCGTATAGTTTCACATTACATAATATAATTGAGGAAAATTATATTATGTTATACTTATAAAAATAAGTCATCGTTGATGAATCGAGTGTTATTGCTAAATGAACAAAAAATCGGAACTAGGATAAGCAAATTCCAAACACTTTTTCTGCCCCTGTTCACACAAGATAAGCTACTTTGGGTCACCGATTTAATAACTAAGTTTTTACTAAAATATATTTAATTTTATGGGTGAATTGATTACTTTTAAAAATAAGTAATAGATAAATTTGTGAAATAATAAATAATGTTGAATAAAAAGTGTTTTGTTTCCGAAATTCACTTTAGGTTACGCGCGACCACTGCCGTTACAAAAGAACGCGCGGTCAATATTATTCATGCGATATTTCGCACGAACTTAGCTGACTTTACGTGTGGAGAAATCAAGCTATCACAATATTTTATATGATGATATTATAGGTAATTGTAGCCATGGGTTTGCCGGCAGTGGAGCCGCGTAATAAAATATAGAATAGACTATTAAGTATTTAAATTTTTATTTATTTATTTATTTGGTAATTATTACTGCCTGTATGATTTTAATAGTGATTTGTTTTCACATCATGGCTATAAAATTAATCCATAATAATATTATCTATTATCTATACCAATATTATAAATCAGAACTAATATTATAAAACATGCGAAAGTGTATCTGTCTGTTTGTCTGTCAGTCTATCTGTCTGTCAGTTTGTCTGTCTGTAACCTCTTTACGCCCGAACCGCTTAACCGATTCTGCTGGAAATATGGTATGGAGATACTTTGAGCCCCGGGAAAGGACATAGGATACTTTTTATTCCCAAAAAATGTACGGTTCCGGCACAAAAGTTAATTTCAGCGCAACGGAGTTCCAGGCGCCATCTAGTAATAGCACAGAATATATGATAGAAGTACCAAGTAATAGGTATATCCTACCAAAAACATAAATCGATGCCCCCAAGCAAAAAGTTGGTAACCGAAAAATAAAAATTTCACAGGAACAACGATTTACTGTTTTTTGTGTATATTTTGGCAACGCGGAGAAATATTTTAAACATTGATATATGAAATAAAACCTAATTTTTTGGTGCATTTAATTGTTTAATCAGTATGCAAATATGTTTAATCATAAGCTAGTAATCTGTAAAAATAAATAATACAGAAAAAGTTATGAGTAAAATATTACGCTATTAAGTAACACTTATTTGCAGTAACTTTACAAAAAACTACCGTCCGTAACATTATAATATTATGGACTTTTATAACGTAATTTATAATGTCAAACAGGGCGCGTATGTTAATGTTACGAATGATGTTACTGCGGCAGAGTAGACAGAATTATAGAGTATGCCGACTTAGAACTGATGTTGAAATTTTTAAATTTGACGTATTATGACGAAAATCGTCGCTAGGGTTGCTGACTTGTTACCTACGAATTTAAATCTATGACATATTCGCTGGACGTGTTCCTCTTTGGTCGTATTGTTGTTTGTGTTTCGGCACATGTGATTAAAATTGTCAGAATCCAATTTTGAAATCTTTATTTAAAATATTTAAAAATAAATTATATCAGCCAGCGCGAGGCACATTCCGTTCATAATCCTAGTGAAACCCGACGAATTTGACAGATATTGAAACCTGTCTGTTTCTTTGCAGTCGAACTACTGGTAGTTATGTCTATTGTGACTGCGGTTATATAATATTTATGCAGAAACTGTATTGCTAAATTACATTAGTTTTAATAAGAAATTTAATATAGTGTTAGCACTAATACCGATATATTATATTTATTTGACAAATTTATTAATTGTAATTTAAAAGGTTTGAAGAAAACACACGGTATATTCAGTATTAATAAGGTTTATTCATATCAAAACAAATTATTAAACTCTCAAATTAGTTTTATAAAATTAATATATCAAACAAACACAAAAATAACAATATAAACACAAAAACTAAATGGGTCACTTTGTATTTATTAACATTTAAACTTATTTTTCACCTTCATCACCTCCAAGTACCTATTTATCAAGATATAAGAAATATGACAAGACGTTAATTTATTCTTCTTCTGATGTGCTTTCAGTCGGAGCTTCAGCACAAGATAATGATTCATAAAATTGATGGTAAAATCGTGGAATGGCTCCACTTTTACATAAGCTTAAAAGGTCTGCGTGCAACGCTTTACTTATTGGAAAAGGTTGGTGGTATGCACGTTTCAATTCAATATTATCTATATTTACGGACGTTTCTTGAGTACTCTTTCGCCCTCTTCGCCTGCCTACCCAAGGCAGAACGAGGATTGGTAATATCAAGCTCTGAATAATTATCTTCAAAATTATATTTAAAAAACAATTTGTTTGGCTTTGAATTTGTCACACTAACTTCGATCACGTCAGCCCAGTGTATCATATTATGTTCTTTATCACACCGCCAAAGCTTATCGTCTACAAGTGGTTTTAAATTAACAATTTCCGACTGGTCCAATTCTTTTACACGATACTTTTCGCCAGTTACATTCGAATTTAATATAGTGCTATAGATTTGATCAGGAGTGTACAATATTTTATTCTTTAGATTTTTTTCTATACAAGCATGCATAGAATCCCCCTCGTTTTGACTATGGCCTGTCTCAAAAAATCTATGAGTTATAGAAATCTCAAGAAGTTTAGCAGCATAAATATATAGCGCAAAAATATAACGATTTTTGTTTTGGCCATAGTATCTATCTGAATATAGTGAAAATTTATTGATACCTCTCTCTTTTTCACTTTTGAAAAATAATAATAAGGCACTTCCTATTTCTGTGCTACTTCTTTTGGCTATTTGATAATGCCACACATAACAATATCCTATTTTCCGAATAGCATCGTAAACAGTAAAGTTGTAGCAAGGATATTTCCGTTTATAATGGAACGCTGACACTTCAGATTGAGATATACTCAATACCTTTTGCAAGTCAAATATTGCGACTGTAGTAGTATTTTTATCAGCTGTATCTATTTCTTCTTTTTTAAGTAATCTTATCTTTTCTTTTTTCTGTATAATATGAAGTGTATGTTTTTCTTCTAGAGTAGCTTTCTCGTTCACATCGGACTGTTTATAAATAGAGCAAAAAGTGCACTGGTCCTTTTTCGGTTTGAAAAACGAATAGTTGTATTGGCAGTTAAAAACTGATTCATATTGTCGCTTTGTCCCTATCACAACATCTGTGTAACCTTGCTGGTTAAACCATTCAGTGTAAAAACGGTACATTTTCGAAATATTCAAATTTTCTGACAGATATTCTTTTTTTGAATTTTTTCTAGTATAGGGGGATTCCACTTTAGGAAATAAATCAATATGTGTTTTAATAGTAGCCTCTGTTGCAGTGTTCATTTTATTAGGTCTATTACTATGCATCCCTCTTTTGTCTTTTAATCCTTCATCAGCTCTAGTAAGTTTTTCTATTGCTGTGTAGACTATCTGTTCTCCTATTGCCAAAGTTTTCAAAAAGAAAGCCTTACATACAGGGATAAGCTCATTATTTAAAGTAAAAAAAATAGTTAAGTGTTTGATTGCGATTGTTTTTACGGTCTAAGGTCATTCGTTTAATGGATTTGGTTTCGACATGTCTACTGATATACAACCATTGGTCTTCACGATTAGCAAAACCATAAAATGTATCAAAAATGCCTTTTCTTTCGGAGTCACAAAATTTTTCACCGCAGCGTTTTTTGCACATACATACGGAACCTATGGTTTTCGCTGAGAAATTCTTTTTCGTATTACAACCTTCATAGGCTTCGCCAGAATTTTTTAATACTTTATTTTTCTTACGTCGCCATTCACTCGTATTTTGTTTTCGTTTTCTTGTCAATTTCTTTTCTTCATGCAATGTAATTACTGCTTCCTGATATTGTTGATAATATTCATTACTATTGTGACCTACCTCTTCAGTATTATTTGTTAAATTCTCTTGAATTTGATTTTGTTGATAATATTCATTAGTATTATGATCTACCTCTTCAGTATTATTTGTTAAATTCTCTTGAACGTCAATGTTATCTTCCTCAGTGCTATTTCTGTCCGTATCTTGTAAATAATTTGTATTTTCTGTCAACGTTATATCATCATCACTATTTGGTAATATAATGTTTTGCAAAGTTTCTTCTGGTTTTAATGTTTCGTCTAATATTTGGTCTTCTTGGCTTTCTCCAGATATTAGACACCCGATATTTGACTGGTTTATAGTTTCAGTATTTAATTCTTTTAAATTCGTTTGTTGCAAATGCTTACAACACGGTCAAATTAACTTGACGCATCGAAATATCAAATTAACATGCGAGATCCATAATGACGTCATCAACCCGTGCGTCTAGTTAATTTGACCGTGTTGTAGACAAAAATTGCCGTAAAATAAATTCATTACGGTTTTGGTAAATGCTAATGCAGGTTAGCATTTACCAAAACCGCAATGAATTTATTTTACGGCAATAATCTGGTAAACAGGTGTTACCAAAATAAGATGAGAAATATTTATTTGTAACATTGGGTTACAGTACTTTTGCTCGTAAAGTTTTATAATTTATTTCCGTGCAAAAAACATCTATTTCATTATAATATCTTCATAAATATCACTAAGAAAAATCCAGAAAAAATTCACAAGGTGTATTTCAGTCTTCTAATTACGAATTTCACATAACAGGAAAAAGTCCATACTAACTTATAATCACGGACTTTTTGCTTGGGGGCATCGAAATGTAAAAACCGGCCAAGTGCGTGTCGGGCCACGCGCAATATAGGGTTCCGTAGTACCGCAAGTTTTAGATAATTTTTATGGTCAATGAACGTACATTTAAAGCGTGTTTTACACTACTAACAACATCATCTCAGTTACTTTCAAAGGAATTTGAACGAAAAGGTCCTTTATACTTCGCCGAATACATTTTTTTAGTTAATCAACTATTACTCAATAACTTATGAAGTCTTCTTAGCCGTGATAGTTATCCTTTTAAATTCAGCATATTTCCTACTCCCGTGAATTTTTTGACATTTCCAGAACCAACCGTTTAGCTGGTAGAAGGGAACACTAGACTCTAACGATTTTTTCCACTTTAAAACTTAATATTTCACAAACGGATCCCTAAATCGGAAAATGATCTATGAATACTCGCAATATTTTTAAGAAACCTATTCAACGACACCCCACACGATGGGGTGGGTGCGAAAAAAAAATCGTCCCCGCAATATGTGTATTCATGCCAAATTACAGCTTTGTAGGTCCTATAGTCTCTGAGTAAAACCGCGGACAGACAGACAGACAGACAGACGGACAAACGGACAGACTGAAACTATAAGGGTTCCTTGTTGACTACGGAACCCTAAAAAGGAGAGCCAAGTTCAATACAAACATTATGCTTGTCTGATAGACTTATCGAAAAATGAATAATTTATAGGAACCAAATAACATTTTGAACAAAAATTAAAGTCTATTAATTCTTTACTTTATTGAATATCTATAACAATTGATGTTATTTAAATAATGTGAGATCTTAATTACACACGGTGCTGCTCGCTAGTTGTGTTATACTTGAACTTGGCTTGACACACTGTGTCTAGATAAATTCAAATATGTAGAGAAAGATCATACGGTAGAGTCTAGAGATGATGAAACCTGTTCTTTTTAGAGTTCCGTACCCAAGGGGTAAAAACGGGATTATTGAGTCTTGAATGTCTATCTGTCTGTAGGTCTGTCCGTTTGTCAGTCTGTCTGTCTCCAGGCTATGTCCCAAGAACAGTATTAGCTAGACTCTAGACCAGAGGTTCCCAAACTGTAAGTTTGACTCACAAGTCACAGTACAAGGAACCAATAACCTTCACTTCGGAGTGATAAAAAGTAAACGCAAATACTTTCTTGTTTTGTAGCTGTTTTACACAAAAATTACCACACTTTTACGTATTTCTAAATCTCCTCGCTCTGTAATATTTAATCTGATAATAATATATTATATTGTCTGCCTATATTCATAGGAGAAGTCAAATCGGGTCACCTAATTTTTATAGACCGTTAACGACTCGTGGACCCCCATTTTTTTTCCACGCAAGCGTAGACCCCTATCCGGCTTCCGTGGACCCCATGGGGTCCACCTGGACCACTTTGGGAATCAATGCTCTAGACTCTAGACAGTTGAAATTTTCATAGATCATGTATTTTTGTTACCGCAGTAACAAAAAATACCAAAACCATACTAAATTAAATATTTAAGGAGGGCTTCCGAATCCCATCGCTTCCATACAGTAGACATGATATTTTGCCTATGCATTTATACCAAACTAAAATATATTTATGTTCCCATACAAAAAAAAAACAATTTTTTCTATTTTTGCTCTCTGGTTCAGAAGTCAGAACAGAACTCGCACTTAGCCGACTTTTATTTAAATTTATTATTGGTCGTTATGTAAATATGTAATCAAATTAGAAGAAACATGACAGTCCAAATGGGAAGTTTGAAAACCACAGAATAGGGGAATACCCCTATAATAATGTTAGTTCCGTATCAAACTACTATTTATTTTGTTGGTTCCGTAAAATTTATAAATGTTACTAGAGGACGCCCCGCGACTACGTTGCGCCAAAATTAGTTTATCACGTTGGAACCGTACATTTTTCCGGGGCAAAAAGAATACTAATTATGTCCTCTCCCGGCACTGATATTATTTTTTATTAGTAAAATCGGTTCAGCGGTTTGGGCCTGGAGAGCTAACAGTCAGACGTCAGACAGACAGACAGACATACTTGCGCATTTGCAATATTAGTATGGATATTATCCATACCAATATTATAAATGCGAAAGTGTGTCTGTCTGTCTGTCTATCTGTCTGTCTGTCTGCTACCTCTTCACGCCTAAGCCGCTGAACCCATTTTGCTGAAATTTGGCATGGAGATACTTTGAGTCCCGAGAAAGGACATAGGATACTTTTTATCCCGGAAAAATGTACGGTTTTTGCGCGATAAATGAATTTTGGCGCAACGGAGTTGCGGGGCGTCATCTAGTGTATTATTAATGTCTTTGAGGCAAGAACTTACACTTGAAAGGACACACCACATCCAAGACAGTCAATATAAAAATAGCACTACTGAATAACTAGCGTATATTATGACACTAAAATTTTATGCGGATCTTTAAATAAATTTTACCGTGAGTCATTTACCTTTGCAGTTTTTTTCTCGTTCGCTCTAAAGTGAATAAAACGGGACAACATGCTTTATATTTACATTTTGCTCTTCTGCGTCGCGGCAGAGACATAAAGGTTATCAGAGGATTAATAATTGCAAGCACTCTAACTTGTTTTATCAATAAGTAACAGAAAATGAAGTGCATGTTTTGTGTGTTTCTCGCAATTTTTGCGTTTTGCCGATGTGTGTATGCAGGTACGTTACTTCAATTTTGGTAATAATAATTATTAATTAATGTTTTGTATAAAGTTATAAGGTATTTTTTTTATTTTTTATCACCTGTACTAATAATTATTATTTGTATTTAAGTTTATATTAATTACAAGCTTGTCTTTCTAATTGCTTGAATAAAATTCTGCAGGTACAGTGATGTACTTAAAATTAATAATAGGGTTAAAGCTATAACCGTAAATGTTTATTACAAAATTCTGTTGTTATATTTTGTACATAATGCGTATTACTTTTGAAGAACGGGCCCCATTCATACTTCCATACTTCCATATCCATATTCCATACTAATATTATAAATGCGAAAGTGAGTCTGTCTGTCTGTCCATCTGTCCGCCTGTTTGTCTGTTAGCATAATATGTTAAATCGGTTCAGCAGTTTGAGCGTGAACAGCATAGCTAGCACGGCCTTCCCCAGTCGATTCTTCGGAAGAAAGTAATGGCAGTTTCTTTCCCATGTCTACATATCTTTTTCCCGAGCATGGCGCCACCCATCGACTTGAGTTTCAATGGACAAAGACAAGAAACTTTTCCATAGCAACCATTATAGCAACGGCTATTTTGACAGTTAGTTTCTTGACTCTTATTTTTAAATATGGCACTTCGGCTATAAAACCATGGCCAGTGTCGTGTAAATGGCGGCAAATTCAAAAATACGACTTGTAGCAACCCAATCTATAGTCGAAATTATAGTTTTGATCTACGAAATACGAATAATAAAACCTAAAGAAGTTTATTACTCGTAGTTTGTAGATCAAAACTATAATTCCGGCTATAGACAGGGTTGCTATACATCGATATTTTGATTTGCCGCCATTTACTCGACATTAGCCATGGTTTTATAGCCGAAGTGCCATATTAAAAAACAAAAAGAATCAAGAAACTAAATGTCAAAAGCGGATAAAAATGGTTGTCATGCTTGACATATAGATTCTCAAAAGCGGAAGAAATCGAGAGACGAAAGAAACTTTTTCTCCAATGTTTTTCCGGTACAACTGTCAAAATTTAGTTTCTTTCGTTTGTCTACGACGGTATGCTAGCTACGCAGGTGTAACCATCTTCGCGCTCAAAGCGATTTTGCTGTTTGGCATGGAGACACTTTGAGGCCCGGGAAAGGACATAGGATACTTTTTATCCTGGAAAAATGTACGGTTCTCGCGCGATAAACGAATATTAGCGTGATAAACGGAGTTGCGGGCATCATCTAGTATAGTATGAATGACTATTCGGAAAAATAATAATTATTTTATCACCTTTTACCAAATTATCCCCCCGAAACACCGTAACGTTACCCTTAAATTATAAAGATAACGGTTTGTGTTATATTTATTGACTATGTTTTCACTTAGAAACTATTTCATATATTATAACGGTTTAGTTATAACTTATAGTAATAGTTTGGGTTCTGGATTAACATTTAAGCTGTCTATACACCAAAGCCGCTAGGCAAAGACGCGGCAAAGCCGGCGGCCGGCCTTTTTGAATCTAGCTTGCCGGCGGATTGCGCCCGGCGCGGCGCAGCGGGAACAATAATAATATTTCGTCGGGCCAGAGGCTTTGGTGTGTTATGTGTAGACAACTAGACACCTATAATTAAATATAGCCTTGAGTGTGCCAGGGAGAGAACGCGTGAGTGCGTGACTGTGACCTGTGTGCTTTTTTCGCGGGCTTTTCTTGTATATATTGTATCGAATTGACAGATTTGCACGACGTCTCACGCAATTTAAGTCTGAAAATCTATAAAAATTTTGAAAATATGCCCCTACGCGTCGCGTTGCGGTCTGAATTGACCCATAGACTGCTTTTTACCAAAAAAAAAAAAAAAAAAAACAGTTTGCCGTGTATAATCGCGTATAAAAGATAGTTTCAGAATAAAATGTGTTATATGTTTTTGCATTATACGTAGAACAATGAATAAATAAAACCGTTATTTCGCTTAAAACCGAAGGTATTTTTATTTATCTGTCGTGTTCTCAGGAAACAAAGCTGGAACTTTTTTCGAATGATGTCATTCCTATTAAATTAGAGGAAATTAGTTTCTTTGAACTTTGTACTAATATCCTTTGTGAATTTCGTCGTATTACAAAATGTATACCCAGAAAATAATTAATTTTTTTATAAAAAATGGTTACGAATTGAATGTATTATCAGCAAAAAAGATTTATTTAGATTTTAGACGATATACCTACGTTATTTGGTCGGATTATTTCAAACCCAGTCTGACAATAATTATTAATAACCACTAATATTCAGGTAACTTTTTTTTCTTGATGCGCAGGGGAAACCCGTCATGGGTCCCCCGGGTTGAGGATTCATTGGTAATAGTAAATTGGTATGTGGGACTCTTACCCACTAAAACCACCTGCGGTTCGCCTTCAGCCTATAAAGGAGGTCTCGGATCTAACAAACACACGACTCCCTCCACGACCGGCCGGTCTACCTCAGAAGGGACCGGACTTCCACCAAAGTTAGGGCAAACGCTTCGGCAAACTGAAGCGTTCCCCTCGGCGCCGGGACTGGCTAAGCCGGGGAGGTTAGTTGATTCCCAGGCAGATATGGCGGACCTAAGTAATTTGGTCAAACCCATCCGACCGATCACAGCTATTAACATTGAATTTGCATAACGGTGCGTCCACATTTGTATCAATTGCGCGATCAGATCTCCGCGCTCCGTCGCGATCATCGCGCCGTATCAAGTATGCGTATCATAGTGTGGACGCCTATTAGATCATTCTGCCGATCATGCGAGTATTTGGTACGACTATTCGAATTCTAATAATTATACTGAAATAAAAGCAAGTAAGACTTCTCACAACCACAATATATTTTCAAGTGACACAATACAAATTTTCCGTTTGATAGCTACATCAACTTATTTCTTAAACTATAATGTGCCAGGAATGTAAAACTACTTCTAAATAATAAATACACCTTAACACTCCCACTTAAATATTATAATAAAAGCCGTAGTAAACATAAAAACCTAGAAGCACAAAAACTAAATAATAAAACACACAAACTAAAGAAACAATTATTTAAGAAGTTAAAATGCTATCTCTATTATTAACATATTTAGATGTGGGTAGAGCTTTTGTAAGAAACTAAAAACTTGTAGAGCTAACTGAGAGGAGCTTTCTACAAATTCTATATTAATAATGTTATTCTCTACCTTTTCCCTGATGAAGTGGTATTTAACATCAATGTGCTTTGTTCGCCTGTGATACACTGGATTGCGAATAAGTTTAATTGCGCTCTGATTGTCTAATTACAACTTAACGGTCATTTGTGGTTCTTTAATATCTGCCAATAATTGTCTTAGCCATAGAATTTCTTTGGCAGCTTCACAGGCTGCCATATATTCCGATTCTGTCAAATCAAATCAAATCAAAATCATTTTATTTGCTTAGGAATATGGTACAATATGGCGTTAGCTTTTACATTTTCCACATATTCTACTACAATGAGTGTGCAAATATTCCTACAAACTACAAAGTACTAATGTCATATAATTTAAGATTTGTTACATAGAATTTAGAAGTAGAAATGTCGATAATTAATTATTGATTTATTACATTACAATAGACAGGTGCGTTGTTACACATTAATTTTGTTTAAATTAACTCATTCAATTCAATTCAATCAGAAATAGAAATGTCGATAATTAATTATTGATTTATTACATTACAATAGACAGGTGCATTGTTACAAATTAATTTTGTTTAAGTTAACTCATTCATAATATTTTTATCATCGAAAAATTCATTTACCGAATAATACATTTTGTTAAGGAGCCAGATGTGTAGTTTATTTTTATATTGTTTTATGTTCAGTTCTTTAAAGCAGTTAGGTAATTTATTATAGATCCGAACTGCCATACAATACGCGTTTTTACTACAAATATTGAGTCTTTGGTCAGGTATAACAAGTTTATGTTTATCTCTACTGCTTTTTGTTGCTAAGTTCATTTTTTTAGTAAAGAAGCGATTTAGATTGTTATGCACAAAAACACAAACATCAAAAATATACTGACAAGGCAGCGGCAGTATTTTAAATTTTTTGAACAACGGCTTACAGGTTTCAAAATATTTAGCACTCGATATACATCTGATACATTTCTTTTGTACTTTGAAGACTCTGTGCATGTCTACGGAGTTGCCCCATATAACGAGACCATAGCGAAGAACAGAGGCAACATGCCCATGATACGCTATGATGGCTGCTTGAACAGACACTGTGTGTTTTAGATTGAATAGTACGAACATATACCTTTCCAATTTAGTACAGATTTTATCGATATGGTCCTTCCATGTGCATAAATAGTCCACAGTTAGGCCTAAAAATTCAGTCGATTCTGTTTCTTGTATTTCAACGTCACCGAAATTTACTTTTAATTTATAGTTTGTATTTTGTTTACGAGTTTGGAAGTGAACTAGTTTTGTTTTACTTAAATTCATTTGTAGGTTGTTTTGTTTTAGCCAATTTGATGCACACCGCAAAGTTTTAGTTATTTCGCTTTTCATGTCATTTTCTTTAGTTCCCCTGATAAGAAAAGTAGTATCATCCGCAAATAAAATAGTCTCATGTTCGAATTCATCTGGCAAATCATTTATGTATTCCAAAAATAGTAAAGTCGTTGTCGTAATGTCGTTGATAATGCAACCGTATTTTGTTTTCTACTTGCCCATGTGACAGGACCACCATTCATTAAAAAAATATATCCCGTATTAGATTTTCTGGTATTCAAATCAGAGGCAAAATCAGCATCAGAATAACCTATCAGTTCACTACTACAGCTATAAGAAATACATAAGTCCTTGCTTTTGATCAAATACCTAATTATTCTTTTTACAGCATTTATATGGCAAGGCTAAGGATTATTTAAATATCTGCTGACTATATTTAAAGCAAATGCTATATCCGGTCTCGATACTGTTGCTAAGAACATTAAAGCTCCCACTGCTTCCCAATACGGAAACTTTGAAACATCATTATCATCATCAGTGGGTACTGTACTGTATTAAATGCCCATCTTTTCGAATCATCGTTGTTTAAATTTTGGTAATAATTTTTCCTTGGAGCTCTAAAGTCTCTAGCGAAATGCCCACGTTTGTTACAGTTGTAACAGACAAACCTGTTGTATTCTCGTGACATGCCAGGACGTGATTTAAATTCATTGCCTTGATTCATTTTTTTATTTACCGAAATGAAAGCATTTGCACTCTCTTCCTGGTTAGTGAGACTTGCCTCCTCATCCAACAGTCTAGCTGTTAAGTTATTTATAGTTTGACACTTGGGATCTAGTGACATCCATGTTTGCCTTACTGACCGATATTTAGACGGTAACGTGCTTAAAATCTTTGTAATCACAGCCATATCGCTTATTTCTTCGCTGTTGTCTTTTAATTCTTTGGCTAGGTTTTCTACTTTCGAAATATGTTGCGCAATGCTATCTGATGGCTGCATTTTATACTGATAAAACCTTTCATGTGTTAGTAATTTGCATAGTTCAGATTTCTGTTCATATATTGACTAGTCTTTTCATTACATCCTGCGCCGTCTCACAATTCTCGACAAGAGAGATTTGGTTGAGGTCGATCGATGATGTGATGATGAACATGGACATGCCATCAGCCTGTGACCACACTTTAAACTGATCATCATCAATAGATGGCTGAGGCGCAGATATGTCGAGACCTTTTGCCTTTAATGCACACTTAATTTGGAATTTCCATTGCCGAAAGTTTTTACCGTCAAATTTATCTACACGCATTTCCATTTCTGTAGTAAATGTATAAATCTCGTAATACCTCTATCCAACACAAAGTTTCGTAGTAATTTTTCCAATCTTCTTTTATCAATTCAGCTGCTCTTTACTTTGCTTTATATTTATAATGTCTGGACCTCCATAACCTATTCGAATTCTAATAATTATACTGAAATAAAAGCAAGTAAGACTTCTCACAACCACAACATATTTTCAAGTGACACAATACAAATTTTCCGTTTGATAGCTACATCAACTTATTTCTTAAACTATAATGTGCCAGGAATGTAAAACTACTTCTAAATAATATTTACACCTTAACAACGACATGTAGCAGATACGCGGTTAATAGCGATCGGGGCGTATCATGATACGCGTATCATTTTGACACGCTTCGATGATACGCGACGGAGATCTGCCGGGCTAGCACGGCCACCAGTAGAAATGCGAAAGTATAGACAAACTGTGGAGATAAACTTAAGGTGTCGTTCCGATCTTTTTTCGTTCCGAAAAATTAAATTAAAATGCCACTTTCCGTAGTCAACAAGGAACCCTTATAGTTTCGGTCTGTCCGTCCGTCTGTCTGTCCGTCTGTCTGTCTGTCCGTCTGTCTGTCTGTCCGCGGTTTTGCTCAGAGACTATAGGACCTACAAAGCTGTAATTTGGTATGAAGGCACATATTAATTAATTATATAAATTATTAATAATTAAATAATTATTAATAAGGGCAACAAAATGGTACATGAAATCTTAAATTTTTTTTTATGGTACCTTCCGTACACATCAAGTGGGGATGAAACATTTTTTTCGCGTCCAGCCCATAGTGTGGGGTGTCGTTGGATAGGGTTTTTAAAAATATTATGAGTATTCATAGATCATTTTCCGATTTAGAGATCCGTTTGTAAAATATTAAGTTTTAAAGTGGAAAAATCGTTAGAGTCCAGTGTCCCCCCTTGTACCAGCTAAACGGTTGCTTCTGGAAATGTGAAAAAATTCACGAGAGTAGGAATATGCTGAATTTAAAAGGAAAACTATCACGGCTACGAAGACTTCATAAGTTTTGAGTTATAGTCGATCAACTAAAAAAAATGTATTCGGCGAAGTATAGGGGAAGTTTTCGTTTAAAGAAAGTAACTGAGATGATGTTGTTAGTAGTGTAAAACACGTCAAAAATGTATATTCATGGACCATACAAAAATTTTAAAAAACTAGCGGTACCACGGAACCCTATATTGCGCGTGGCCCGACACGTACTTGGCCGGTTTTTTGTTTATTTTACTGCTTAGTTTTAACTGCTAAACTAGTTATTGAACATGCCATTTATAATTTTTAACTTACCAAAACTGCAATTTACAACTGCCCCTTTAAATCAGTGCCTTTCTATTTCATCATTTAAGAGACTTGTTTTTGTAGTTGTAGTTATAGCTATAATCTCTAAATACTTGAAAAGCTTACAGCTTGCTATTATGTATGTATTATTAATAATAATAGCCGTTAGTGTCCCACTCTCAAAGGCCTCCCCTCTTTCCTTCCACACGTCTTTATTCCTTTGCTGTATTTGGCCAGTAACAGCTTACTATAACCATACTTACTATAACTTATTTTATTAGAACTTACACTTTATAGTCTAGACTCTAGACGAGTGAGGAAAGAAAGTATATTACCATTATAGTTGATAGTATACGGTTAATAGTATTGTGCAATACTATTAACCGTCTAGGGTTTTCCGCCCTTTCAATCTTATTTCAATAATATATTTTTTTCAATAATATTATTCAATGATATTGCATAATAATATTGATGATGATTTCATCATTTGGAACTTCCTTTTAAACTCCTTCTTGAAATATTAATCAACTTTTAACTTTAAATTTCAGAATGTCCAGTGATTGTATCCAAGGATGAATGGGATGGGCTGACGCCGTCGCATGTAGAATATTTGAAGAGACCGGTAGACCTGGTCATAATCCAGCATACAGTAACTGGTACCTGCAGCACTGACGACGCCTGCGAGAGTATCGCCAGGAGCATACAGACCTACCAGATGGACCAACTCAACTTCTGGGACTTGGGAATGAAGTAAGTTCTACTGTTCTGCCGGTACCAAAAAATTTACCAAATAGATGTTTCTAAGGGGAGATATTATTATGTAGAGGAGGAATATCCTCCTAATAATAATATTTTTTGCATCACACTTTAACTTTAAAGGCGTTTTGAGTGTGCGTATCATTGGATACGCACACACTTAAAACGCCTTAACCACAGAGCATATAGTAAGTGTTTTTGCGTGAAGGTATATATTATGACAATTCGTATCTTCACGCTAAAACACCTAGCCCCTTACTAATAAACGTTGTATAAGCTTTGAATAGTTATACAGTGTTTTGTCTTCTTCAATCCAATTAAAAATGTCACTTGTGTGACAGGAACAAAACACTGTATAACTATTCAAAGCTTATACAACGTTTATTAGTAAGGGGGCTAGATAATATGCTCTGTGTCTCTACAACGGGCTGAGCCGCGGACAAAAAAATCTAGAACTAATTACTAACATTCATACCAATATTATGTATAAATGCGAAATTGTGTTTGTCTGTTTGTTAACTCTTCACGCCTAAGCCTCGGAACCGATTTTGCTGAAATTTGTAATGGAGATACTTTGAGTCCGGGGAAAAGACATAGTATACCTCTGATCCCGGAAAAATGTACGGTTCCCGCGCGATAAACCAATTTTGGCGCAACGGAGTTGCGGGCGTCATCTATCAGATAACACAAAATATTTGATTCATAAAAGCCATGGAAACCCCACGGCCTATGTGTTTAAAATCTATTTCACAGAATTAAATTTCTTCTTCTGAATTGAAGTAGGGAGGTACACCTATCAACCCCCATAAGGACACCGGCGACTGCGTTAACAATAGATTTCTAAGACTCCGCGATCGAAGGATTAATTTGTAATTTTGTCAACATTTTTCAGTTTTCTGATCGGAGGTAACGGCAAAGTGTACGAGGGCTCTGGCTGGCTGCACGTTGGCGCACACACATACGGCTATAATAGAGACTCCATTGGCATCTCATTCATTGGCAACTTTAATGGTAAATATAAATTTTTGTATAGTTATATACCTACAAGGTGTTAGGTGTAACAAAACTTCAGGGTGTGTATGAGTCCCCTGTGTAGAGTTCACTGTTAAAGTAGCAGCGCTAAAAAGCAAAAAAAAAAAAGAGATTTGTGCATTAAGCAAGCGCCATTAATTTTTACATACAAAAGTGAAAAAGGTACTCTTTCAGCGCTGCTACTTTAAGTCTTTAACAGTGAACTCTATATAGAAAACCCATGCACCCCCTTAAGTATCTTAGTTTTTAACTGACTTCCGAAAAGGAGGAGGTATAATGATATGTTCGTCTGTCTATTTTTTGTATTCTGTAACAAAAAAATAGACAGATAATAATAATATAATGGTCGCTGTTAAGCATTTATGTATTAACCCACAATTTTTGTTTGTTGAATTGTGAATACAGTCTTGTTCTAAATGATCTAAAGAACGTAAGTTCTGCACTCATAACTCAATACGTATTTTTTTGTGGGATGATAAACATATTAATATACTTATAACAGCGCCCATTCCTAATTGTAATTAGCACACTATATCAAAATATTACATTCTTTAGCTTGAGGGTGGAGCGTCTGCACTCTCGCCACAAAGTGAATTTCAGTTCCTTTGTGGTGAGAGTGCCGACTCAAGTTTTATCCATCTTCGAGGCGGAAGAGTTCTGGCCCGCCGATGTAGTTTACCGAAGGTTCCGGGGGAGGCTCCCGAACGAAGCGCGCATCACGTCGCCGAAAGAGACTTTACGTGATAAAGTGTAGTGTGATTGTGTGTGTGAATGTGTAAATAATATATATTAGGATAAAATTGTTCGGCGTGCATCCGTTGTCTGATTGCCATAACACAAGTTTTACTTAGCATGGGATTAGACGACGTGATGTACGCTATGCGACGTGGTTAATAAAGAATTTGAATTTGAATTGTAGAGCTCTCGTAAATAAAAATTTGTTAAGAAACAAATTATAATTATATAAGTACTGTTACAGAATGTTTTTCCCAATTCCCAAAACATATTTTCCCCGAATCCATTAATTGAAAGAAGTGCTTAGTAGATAAAAATCGAGTAGTTTATTTAAAAATATTTTACACAAATACTCATTTCATTTATTTATTCACTGTTTCTGCTTTATATTATTGACTTTATGTTGAAATAACTACCAGCAGCTGCCAGCATTGAAAAATAAGTTTTAGTTAAGTTACTAAGCGGCTCCGTTCAATATTTACTTTTTGTTAGTTTTTATTATTCGTAGCTTTTTGTGAAATAAAATAAGTCACTTGATGCTCAATTCAAACGAAATAGTATTTTTAAGACAAACTTCTGTTAGAAAAATATGAGAGTGAAATTTTTACGGAGCACAGTCTCAAGTATCATGATATTGAAGTTGGTCGAAAACTCAAGTTTTCTTGAAAACTCGTTACTTAAAGTACCTACTTTTAGAGAATAATACCTACTTTCATAGGCAGTTGGCGGAGCTACGTGATTTTATGATTTGGTTATAGTTCTTGCAATCTAAGAGTGCGCGTCGCCTTTATTTGTAGTTGGAAATGTGAATAGACATTTGCGTTAGTGTGCGTACCCGACGGAGCAGTCAGTAGCGAGCGAGCCATGTACGCGTGTATAGATATGGTCACTCACACAACTAAGGGCGACGCGCACTCCTAGATTGCAAGAACTATACGCTATGTCAAACCACAGTCAAACCCAGCCTACAGCATAAAGTTAATATACCTATAGGTATATTACCTTTATGGCCTACAGCTGATCACGGGCTTCTTACAGACAAACGGCACTTGTCGACGGCACGCGTTGACGACCGACTGTCGTCGACAAGTGCTGTCTGTAAGCGCTGCCCGGCTCTAACATTAATTTGTCATACTCATAACCCGACTAAAAAGTCCGCCTACGAATAAGTTTCTTCGATGGTACATCTCCTTACTAATATAATGCGAAAGTGTGGGTCTGTTACTTCGTCAAGCTCAGGGTGTATCGATTTAGATAAAATTGGCATGATGGTACTTTGACGGACGGGAAAGAACAATCGGATAGCTTTCGTTGTGGAAAATTGTACGGTTCCCGAACTCATTTGTGCTCAACGCTCAAAAGCTCAATATTATACATATAATACTGACGTGGGAGAGCTATGCTTCGGCACGAATGGGCCGGCTCGACCGGAGAAATACCACGTCCTCACAGAAAACCGGCGTGAAACAGCGCTTGCGCTGTGTTTCGCCGAGTGAGTGAGTTTACCGGAGGCCCAATCCCCTACCCTTTTCCCTTCCCTACTCTTCCCTATTTCCTTCCTCACCCTCCCCTATTACCCCTTAAAAGGCCGGCAACGCACCTGCAGCTCCTCTGATGCTGCGAGTGTCCATGGGCGACGGAAGTTGCTTTCCATCAGGTGACACGTTTGCTCGTTTGCCCCCTTATTGCATAAAAAAAAATATAAATAATGCAAGAAAACTAATATTATCATTTATTACAGATGATACTCCAACGGTTCAGATGCTTGAAGCGGCTAAGAATTTGCTGCAGTGCGGTGTGAACGGGGGGCATCTGAGTCCAAAGTACCGTCTGGTTGGCCACAAACAGCTGATCGCCACGGAGAGTCCAGGACAGAAGCTGTACAGAGAGATCAGACGCTGGCCGAACTTCCTTGCTGATGTGTCGACGATCAAAAGGAAATAAATCGAGGAACTGTGTGGTATTTCTCCGAAAGAACTTGTGTGCATAAGACTATAGAAGATTGTGATAGATACGAGAAAAGGCGTGAAATAAAATAAAATATTAGGTGATATTTTGTATCACACTTTTTCTCTAATTTATACATTTTATATCTTGATACTATTTCACCAGTTTAAATAAAGTCGATGTTTTGTGAGTTAGTTTTTTTTTTTAATTTTAAATCTCTGACCTTACGGTGGTTATGTTTCGGCTACAATTTTCCATTGATAATAATAAGAGCACCGATCGATCCTTGACGAAACGCAACATAACAATCACAATTTTTGTACTATCAAAAAATTTTATTCAGAGGTTGTTAAACTAATATATTGTATTCTGTGTCAGAGACCGATGGCGGATTTTCGTAATTTTTATGTCGATGAAAATATGTCCGGAAACATACATCCTGCAATTTTTCGCCATCGTTCCATGCGAAAAATGTCCTTATCCTTTAAGAGTGGCAGTCTTCCACAGTGTGTTTTTCGCGAATGTTTCTGCCTATACTAAAACTCTAGAACGAACTGCCGCCAGCAGTATTTCCGGATACGAATGCGACCTGCAAACCTTCAAGAAGAGTTCGCATTCCCTCTTAACCCATCAATCCTCGCAAGGCCCAAGTGGGCCGCGATAGCAAAAGATTTCCTAGAATCGGCGATCGAAGGATTAAAAAGCCGGCAAGGCATCTACTACTCTTCTGATGTTGCGAGTGTCCATAGGCGACGTTGGTAGCTTTCCATTAGGTGACCCGGTTGTTCGTTTGGCCTAATTTTATTAAAAAAAGAATACATCTCTCTGATGAGAGATGTGCATTCAAGGTCATCTTGAGACATTCGTTCAAGTGATTAGTTTCAGAGTGGAACTAAAACTATTACCACCATCTCAATGATTACCACTGTAAAATTGTGATAATTTAAATAACGCTTATCTTAAATAGTTATTTCTCGTACGTTTCTCGTTAGTAAAAATTACATGCTTTATTATATTATGTCGTAGGATTATTTGATAAATCGAATTTTCGCGAAAATTCTAGGGATTTTTCGAAAACACGGATAATTAGATAATGGTGATTACATTCTTCAATTATCCTAAAAAATAGGTTTTTTGGAAAACGCGAGTTGCCTTAGTAATATTGCACATTCTTAACGCTGATTGGCTTGATTTTTGCTTACTGGCCAACTCTTATTCTGATTGGTTACTATCTTTTCCTATGTATCTTTGAGGTACACCATAGAATTATAAAGGATATAACCTCAGAATTAGTTTCTGGTTCTGTTAAACTTTCAGCACTAATTTCACATGTATCAGTCATTTTGTATTTACAGACACACTTTTAGATAACTTTTCGTACTAATTTTCAAGTCCAACTGCAATTTTAAACACATTAAATATCAAAAACTGCTAGCTTGCTTACAAAAACAACCACAAACAAAACAACGCGTGACAATGAATTGACATTTAAAACGTCAAGTCTTCAACCAATCAGAGAAGCTGTTGCTGTGAGGCGCTTAAACCGAACAATCAGTGATTTTTTTCGATATTAACTAACGATTCGTTTCGCAATCGTACTAAGGCGACTTGCATTTTCTCGAAAACACTACCTTTTGTCAGTTAGATTGAAAAATGTAATCAACATTATCTAATTATCCGTGTTTTCGCGAAAATTCGATTTATCAAATCATCCTACGACATATATAACATTAATGGCATTTTATTCTTCTGACTTGCTACTGAAACAATAGGTGATCACTGATCACAATATAATATTAATAAAACTAGTATTACCGTGGCTATATATTCTGGCTTGTTTCAACAAAGATTGGAAAAGTTCAAGTGAGCATGAAGAACATAATATTTTGCGTATTTATAACACTGTGTGTCTTTTGGCGTTTTGTGTATTCGGGTAAGAAATGAACATTATTACTTACAACTTCGACTGTCACTTGTAATTTTAAAATTTCTTAAGACGCCCACAGAATATACATTACTGCCATTTTAAAATAGGTATTTAATCTCTCACAATGATTTTAAAACATTTTTCAAAAATTTCAGAATGTCCAGTGATTGTATCTAGAGATGAATGGGGCGCTGTCCCTCCATTGAATGAAGAAACTTTGAAGCAACCAATAGAGCTGGTCATCATACAACATACGGTGTATGGAACTTGTAATACTGACGAGGCGTGTGCCAAGATCGCCAGAGAAATACAAGAGTTTCACATGAAAGTACGTGACTTTTGGGACATCGGAATGAGGTCAGCTCATCTTCAATTTTTCGTTTTAAATAACCACCCAGTAACGTTAAGAGTCCCCTTGCAAGTAGCAACCATTTCCACGAAAAACACATAATTTTTAAAATTTTTCAGTTTCTTGGTGGGAGGAAATGGCAAAGTGTACGAGTGCCGTGGCTGGAACTACATTGGTGCCCACACTTATGGCTATAACTATGACTCCTACGGGATCTCATTTATCGGAAACTTCAATGGTAGTCTTTTGAAATAAAAGTAAAGTTTTTATGAGACCAGTAAATGTAAAGTCTTGTTTATTCTTTCTATGCTATTAGGGACCTATCAGACAAAGAGCGGTCACGCGGTCAAGCGTTCAAGAGGTCAGTTTTGCGTTCTCTGTTTTATGTAACGTTCAATGAGTTTCTAAAATACTAAAGTGGCAATGTCTTACAAACTGATGCAAAAAATGCGTAACCACTTGATAGCCCCAAAAGACAATGTCACTTCATAATGTTATTATGTCATTATGTATGGCAGATATGCCTGCAGCATAAAGTTAATATACCTATATATTAACTTTATGGCCTGCAGGCAATGATATTCTACTTTGAGTTATTATTTATTATGTCATTGCCTGCAGGCATCTTCAAAGTGGTGACGCGTTTCTGTCGTAGACTGCCAATCTAGTTACGTTAGTAACATACAATATCATTGGTAACGTTATATAAAGATACTCACAAGTCACACAGGAGGCGTTTTGACCGCTCCAAAATTCCTCCTGTGTGACTGACCGCTCAATCGCAGAATGCGAAAGCAGGACGCTTGAATGCGTGATCGCTCTCTGTCTGATAGGTCCCTACTAGCTTTATAATAAACAAGCTTATTTAATCTCTTCCCAGTTGACACTCCAACTGACAACATGATTGAAGCCGCCAAGAACCTTATCCAGTGTGGTGTGGACGCGGGACACATCGGTAAAGACTACTATGTCGTTGGACACAGACAACTAACACCCACAGAGAGTCCAGGAGAAAAACTGTACCACGAGATCCAGAGCTGGCCACGTTACCTAGCAGACACATCGTCTATCGCTAAAAACCTGACGATATTCTAAAAAAAAAACAACTGCCCCCCAAGACAAGTGGCAAAACGCTAACGCTACAAAATGTATGCGATTTGATATAAATAACATAATTATTAAGGCCGCATACAACGAGGACCAGTGAAATTTCGTGTTTTTATTTTCACTAGAACTTTGACCACAAGTAATTATAAGCAAACTTTTTTTGTAGGTTAGTTACGTTCCTTACCAAGGTTATGGTCAGCTTAAAATTTTGATTTAAATCCATTTACCACTAAAAAAATGTGCGTTAAAAATAATCCTTTCAAAATTTTATTTCTTCTAGTATTTAGCGAAAACAAATACAGGAATAAATATTTTTACGCCAAAATGTTTCAATCATGATTCCGGAGGCACCCATCAGCTTCGTTTTTGATAAAATATACCAATTATAAAGATAAATCGCTTTGTTTACAAATTCGAACAATCTGTTGATATATGAGAGCAACGCCTGATCATGAATATTTGGTAGAAAAAATCCACAGGCACTTCATGGAAAATAAATAAATGACATCAGTCAAATCTGTGTGTCAGAGGCTGATTGTCTATCATAGAAAACCTAGATTATGTTCATATATCCCAGTATACGGGCAGCTCTTTACGTCTAGAATCACCGTGGTCCCATACCGTTGATTCGTTTCGAAATATTTGCCAGTGAATTGTGGAATACGTATTTATTGTAATGTAATTATAATACGTCATACTTATCTAATACTAGTGGAATACCGGTACAAAATAGCGCCGTAATTTGACGTCTTGGGTAGTGGTCAGTAGACTGGGTTTTATTCCGGAACCTAGTCGACATTTTTGGTTTACAAATACTACAATATTGCTTTGTAAAGTCTAATATTACTATAGATTATTATTAAAGTTTAAATTTAATAAGATACACATTTCGTAAATATTTCAAATACCTACCCTCTACCGGTTGTCATTATTAATGTCGAGCAGAAAAGGCTTAAAAATTGCATTTTTGTTTTGAATATTTCAGACCTCTTAATTTTTTATTTAAATATTTTGTTTCTATATTTTGTTGTTATGGTGATTGGTGACAGCAAAAATAATAAAATATTCTTGAAAATTTAAGTTCTCAAGCTACCGAGTTTACTTGATATACACCCTGGAAACAGACAGACGGATATCTCTTTTGAGAACAGATTCATTAAAATTTAAAATGACATAGAAAATATGAATATGATCTGCATAAGTATAATGAATATATTATTATTATAATGAAAACAAAAACGTTACCTTTACTGCAAGTAGAGTTATCGTTTTTGAACTTGTGGAGGGTGTTAGGTATATTGATTCCAGGTGATATAAGTGATCATCATGGGGCTACACTCTACATCTTATTTATTAAAGCTATTGCAATAAACCCAAGCACAAGATTCTCATTGAGGTCATAAAATAAGCTCCCTATTTCCCAGCAGTAAGCGAGCTGTTTTATTCTAGTTTAGAACTTTTGAAACTACTTTACCGAATTTTAAATCTACTTCGGTATTAATACTTTGGGATGTGTATGTGTCCCTTATGTAAAGATCACTGTGAAAGTAGCAGCGTTAAAAGAGTTGCTTTTGAATTCCAATGTTTCTATGGAAAATACGCCAATATCATGAACATTTGCGATGAACTATGTATTGGGTAAAACTTTATTTTGTTATAAAATTTTTGTAATTTGTATAATATGTATTATTATGAGAAAATATTTTTTTATGTTCGTGAGTACAGAACAAACATTATATTTAAATATCTATAAATACATCATTTTATTATAATACAAAATTCATTAAAAATTTCGTTTATCAAATTATGCATAAGTTATGAACATGGCCTCTCTGTTAATCATTACTCTGTATGCCGAGTTTACTACATGATCACATTATTTCTGAAAATACTAATCGACGATGGCTTGATAATATGTAAATATGTACCTTTCGAGCGCCATCTATTGAGCTAGTTTGTCTCAAATTCTAAAATATCAGTCGTCTATTATAATCCCGCCTTAAGTCATCGCTTCGCTAGCGAATACTAATGTCCAATGACCAATCCATACAGTTTGTAGCTTTAGCGTTAGCGTTTTGCCACTTGTCTAGGGGGCTGGACCACTATTTACCTTTCCTTTATCTCCCACGTGATTATGTCAAAATAAAGGCACTTACTTTATAAAGAAAATATTTATCTCCAAATATTTAATTCCAATAACAATCAGTTAGAAAAAACTCGTATAAAAATATTGCCATATAAAAGAATTAATATTATCTGATATTTTCGACCGGCAGTGCCTAAAGGTTTTCCGATTCACATGTTTTCCGATGTATAACAATCATCATCAGCTCGAAGGTTTTGAAGTTGCAGCTTGACTTCATACTGTGACTGGTACCAGATCCACCAGCCAATGGCGTGACGAGTGGCCGCGGAGACAATCCAACAGTAGTAGCATACCTGATATAACAAATACCATTAGCTGACGATATTTTTAGAGCCTATGCTGATTCACTGCCGGGTAAAGGTCGCCCCCAAGCATAGCTGACGATAATCCATTTAATCCTTCGGTCGGGGTTTCTTGGAAATGCTATTGTATTATATTGTTGTCGCGATCACCGGTGCTCTTATGGGGCTTGAAGGATTAATTTTATTGTTACATATTTGTGTTAAAATTTCCCACTACGGTCTACAAGCCGTATTCGAAACCCTATTTTCAGCGTTAATAGAATATGATGAAACAGATCAAGCAAACATACTCGACCTTTGTTGATACGGTTTAATCAAAACGCTCTTTTTGAGTTTCAATATAATATGTTTGACAAATAGTTTTCCGAATTAATTAATTAGATTCCATGGGGTTAATAATCGGCCAAGTGCGAGTCGGACTCGCGCACGAAGGGTTCCGTACCGTTAGGTATAGAGCAAAAATAGGCCAAAAATTGTGTTTTTTGTATGGGAATTATTAAGTTAAACATATAATTTAGGTATTTACTATTTTGTGAAAATTTCAAGTGCCTACCTGTTGTCATCATTGATACCGAGCAAAAAATGTTTGAAAAATCACGTTTGTTGTATGGTAATATTTAATGGGAGCCCCCCTTAAATATTAAATTTATTTTGTTTTTAGTATTTGTTGTTATAGCGGCAACAGAAAAACATAATCTGTGAAAATTTCAACACTCTTGCTATTACCATTCTTGAGTTACAGCCTGGATACAGACGGACAGACATCGAAGTCTCAGTAATAGTGTCCCGTTTTTACCCTTTGGGTACTGAACCCTAAAAAAGAAAGTTTTTAAATTAAACATAAAAAGGGCACAAAAAACACTCACGAGAGTCGAGCATGACAGCATAAATGAAGAAACTAGAGGCCACGATGCCATCTCATCTCCCTGTGCCATTAGGTTCAACAACGTGGTTCCGGACAACCAAGCTGCTAAGATAGCTAATGGCATCATTAATACCGTTCCAAGGATGTCAACCACAAGCTGAAAAAATATATAAATAAAAATAGCCATTCATCGTAAAAGTCAGAAGTTTCTTACATTCTGGTAGTTATTGGTGGACTGATCCATACTAATATTATAATTATTATTATGTGAAAGTGTAAATGTCTCTCTGCCACCTTTTCACGCCCAAACCGCTAAATTGATTTTGCTAAAATTTGGTATAGAGATACTTTAAGCCCCGGGAAAGGACATAGGATACTTTTTATACCGGAAAAATGCACGGTGCGAGAAACGGATTTTGGCGCAACGGAGTTAATTATATTGTACTAGCGACTCGCCCCGGCGTCGCACGGGTATAAAATATATAGCCACTGAAAAAATTATTAAAATCGATAGCCTATGATCCTTCACGTGGTCTACTTCTTATCTGTGCCAAATAACATAAAAATTGCTCCAGTAGTTCGCGAGATAAGCCCTTTCAAATAATGTCCCCAGTTTTTTCCACATTCTCCTATTAGTCTTAGCGTGATAAAATATAGCCTATAGCAGCCTATAGCATTCCTCAATAAATGGGCTATCTAACACTGAAAGAATTTTTCAAATCGGACCAGTAGTTCTTGAGATTAGCGCGTTCAAGTTAGCCCTTTTAAATAATTTTCCCCGGTTTTTCCACATTTTCCTCTATTTCTTCGCTCCTATTAGTCTTAGCGTGATAAAATATAGCCTTTAGCCTTCCTCGATAAATGGGTTATCTAACACTGAAAGAATAATCAAAATCCGTTGCGTAGTTTTAAAGATTAAAGGGCACAAAGGGACCTGAGGGAAAAAAGTGACTTTGTTTTATAATATGTATAGATGTAGAATTATTATTGTGTTTTAGCAATTAATCTAATAAAGAATCATTATATGATATTAATTTAAAGTAAGAACATGGCCAGTGGCCACATTCCTCTATTGCGTCGTGGTGCGTCGTCGCAACGACTCAATAACGACCTAAGTATCGTGACACTAGATTTTTTAAATTAAATGATGCTGCGACGATGCAACGCATTGAAATAATATGGCTTCGATCTCATCAACATAACAAGTTACAAGGTTCATACGGGCTAAACGAACTAAGCCCCAACATTTACGATACGTATAACACAAATGGTTATTTCTGGACTAAATGACGTTGCCTTGAAAAACGTAAGCCGTATTACCTGTAGGATTATACAAATACAATCTGCGTTTGAATACGTAAAGATTAGCAACTTAATTTTTAACTTCCTTTATGAAATGTAAATGGAAATAGTAAATTATTAAACTTTCAATTTACTACTAGCAAAATATATATTTTTATATTACGTCCTACTGTTTTGAGTTCGTATTTAATCTATAAACTCTAAAATAACTAATCCGATTTTCAAAAATAGGTATTCAGTCTACAGTGTAATATTGGTAGTAAGGTCTCTCACCTGTTTGGAATTTTGACTGAGTAACCATATTGCGAGTGCTCTTAAAATCCCGTACTTATGTACTCGTCGTATAGCGTAGCTCATGGAGCACAGCTCGCATCTAGATTTACCAGATTCAGTGAGCCATGTTTCTAGACATGCCACGTGTACTTTTCCTATTGTACCTTTACATGAACACGCTGAAACTAACTGTCCGAATTCAGAAACCGAATCTCCACCGTGGCAAATACGACACATAACTGCAGGAGAAGTGCGAGGTGCTTGTTCTTTGGATTTATTGATCTTTATTGATTGATCTTCAATTTCTTCTTGGTCTTTACCAGCACTTGTGGCAGCAGCTTTTCTTTGTTTGGAGCTGTCTCGAAACGTTAACGATTTGTGCCTAGAATTTCTGACTTTGATTTTGTGCATCAATGGTATTTCATCATATTGTTTTTTGTCGCAGTTATGTCTACTTTTTAATTTCAAAAATTTTGGAGTTGTTTTGATCTCCGACTGTTTCTCTTTCATAAAAATGTTAACTCTTTCACTGCCCTCGATGGTGCTAGAGGTTTTATTTATATGGAGTACTGACGCCATACTTTCGGTTGGTAATAATTCATAATACAAGTTATGAGTTAATTTATTTTTCTTTAGGTCAGAAGGACCGTATTGCCTAAAAATATGTTAGATATAATAGCAATTAAATGCAAAATAAAATTGTGGCTGCTATACATCTCAATGCTGCTAGGTTAGAAATAAGTTTTACCTGTTCAGTAATACAATATCACTTGTTTCCTTTGCGCATATTTCATTTTGTGTAACAAATTTTCTACGTCTCATGATTGGCATCGGATCGGTTCTAAATAAAAAAGATGTGAATAGTGTACTTAAAATTTTGCATTTAATATATTTTTTTATGTATTTATTTATTTATGTATGCATTGTTGTAATTTTCAATGACATTTTTGACGCGTACATAGAAAAAAGGTTTTTTGACGCTCACATAAAAAAATCTAACTCGTCACTCGTGTTCAAAATAGGTTGTAATGAAACTGACGAGACTGAGACTGTACCATTCCATCGGAGTCCGTTGAATGCCTGCCTTCAATTATAATCCCAATAATTAGATAATACTGAAGTTCATCTCCCTAATGAGGTTATTGTAAATTAATTGCAAGTGAAGCAATACTCGAGGCACTTGTGGTTTCGAGGCAGAAGTTAACCAGCGCGGTAAACTACTGTATGAAATTTTAATGATCACAAACAGGAACGGGGAAAACATGCCAACGTTAATTTGCATGGAAATAATTTCATAAAAATATTTGGAGAAATATTATTATCACAATGTACCTCACATTGTGATAATAATATTTCTCCAAATAATTTTTTTTTTCTTATTTATTAGGCTTGTGTCGAAACTGACAATGCCAGCCTCATAAATTACATCCAAATTATAAACTTCATTGCTAACAATGGGGATTGTCCATTTTTTTTAATTTTGCTCATTACAAAAACATTTCGAGGAATAAGGTCAGTGATCGTTTTTCTGTATATAAACGAAAAAAATACCCATTAGTTACTTATATTTTTGAACAAATATGTTTAACCTTAGTTTGACCTTCAATGGCGTTAAATTAGCAATAAATTCGACCAGCATTACGTTTCGAACTTTTGGTAAGCTTCTCGTATCAGCTTTCACATAATGATAACTTGCATTAGACGAACCAGCCATTATAAATAAGATTGAAAGGAAAAAAAACATACTGCAGAGGTCAATTGGCCGCCGATGATGACGTCAGAGCGAAACTTTAAAAATTTATTGAGAAAAAACTAGCCAATGAATTTCAAAATTATTTAATTTATATTCTTAAAATACCCTATTTTAACGAAAAAAAATATAAAAAGTACATGTGATTTTTTTTGGACAATGCCCATTTGTAAACAGATACTAATTAGCTCTACACATAATAAAATTCAAATACAAATTCACTAGCCCCCAGCAAACAGGATGTTTCTGCTGAGCGAGAATGGCGCTCACACAACCGAGCTGTGTCAGCGCCACCCCCGCATCAGCCTCAAACCTGCGCCTCTCTGACTCCACCCGGGCACACTCCACCAAAGCATGGTAAAGATCTTCCCGCTTCTTACACAAACTACAATCTGGCGACATGCAAACTTTCATCATATATCCAAATGCATTGAGTGGAACGTGCCCGGAGCGAAGTCTCATGAGCGTCGTTAGCCTAATCCTATCTGCTTTTATAGAAATGAAACACGGGATCTTAGGTGGCTCATTACACAGAGTTCTGTACCAAATGCCCTTCTCCATCGATCTTTTATCAAAATGAGTTTTCCATAGGCTGTGGCAATTATTTTTTAGATCCGGCAATAAGTCCGTGAAGAAAGGCGGTTGATGCACCTCGTATACCCGAGTGTGCCCCCAGCAGTGCCAATTCATCCGCCTGTTCGTTCCAAATATTATGTTGCCATCATGAACGTAGAAAAAAAGGCGGACGGAGTCTTGTCATATACAAAACTGTGTCTTCACTTTTCTTCTGAGTCGGCCACGCACACGTTCTGACGCCTGTCAAATGGTATGGACTAGCGCAAGGATGTGTGCGTGCGGACCGTGTACATACAGCCAGCTGGCCGACTCTGAACGACACAGTTTTGTGTATGGTGGGACTCCGTCCGCCTTTTTTTATACGTCCATGGTTGCCATAAACAAAATGTGTTGTTTTGCCAACGCGCCAACGCTAGGTACCTATAATATGTCTACGATTTTTCTCCACCAATTACGCTCTGGACAATTTTAACCAAAGTAAATTTTTTTGGTGGAAGGAGTCCTGTGTTAGACAGATCCAGGACATCCCTCCGTATACGGTTGAATGCAACCACCTGCAAACCGCAGGTGGTTTTTAACCGACTTCCAAAAAACGAGGAGGTTATATGTTCGGCTGTGGATATTTTTTTTTTTTTTTTTTTTTTTTTTTTTTTTTTTATTTTTGTATGTTCAACGATTACTCCGCCGTTTGTGAACCGATTTTCGAAATTTTTGTTTTGTTGTATTAGGTTTCACTCCAATTTGGTCCCATTTTCACAAAAGTGGTGACCTGATGATGGGATCCATGAGTAATCGAGGGAACTCCTCGAAATTTATATGGAAACATATGGTGATTTTGGTTTTATGTGAAGTGTACTAAGAATACGCTACCAAAAAGTCAAATATTGGGTCAAGGTATACCATGGTTTCGATGATGCTGAGAGAACTCCTGATTCCTTATAGATACACGTTTGGGAGTTTCGGCGTTGTTTTAAGAACAGAAAGCATAAACTACTATGCAATTCATATTCATCATCAAAATCATCATCATCATCATCGTCATCATCATCATTACCACGTCGTGTTAAGGCCACGAATGTCTCATGGCACAGAATAGATAATAGTACAAGGCATAGGTATGGATATACTAATAATAATAATGATGTACTGTATAACAATTAACAACACCTGTTTGTTTTTAATACACGGCGGTCGGCGTCGGTCGCCGCCCAGCGCCGCCGCGCGAAGACAGAATATCGAATACTTTACTAACTACTTTATAATATACAGATCGAATACTTTACTACTTTATAAAATTTTAATAGACAAATAGAATTAAAATAAAGTTATTTTAAAAAGAGCATTTAAACAAAACAAAGTCATTAAGTGTCTTTTTAATTAGTTATACTTATTAATCGATAGATGGTGCACTAAGTACCTATCGATTTGAATTCTTGATAACAAGAACAGCTGTCAATAATTATGATAATATTAAATATTATGCTACGCTACATCCTATGCAAGTTTGTACAATTTTTTATCTGATAGATCCTTCGATCGTGGAAAAACGAGACACAATAGCCTTTCTATTGTTATCGCAATCGCCGGTGACCGCTTCGGGCTTGAAATATTAAAATTGTTAAATTACTTAGCACAATATGTTCACTTCACTGATAATATTATATTATTTTGTGAGTGTGAGTTTTGACTCTTAACAAATTGTAATAAGATACGTAAAATATACGCGAAGATTTATCTACTAGTGTAACTAAAAAGAGTGAAATTATTATTATTTTTAACAAAAAATTAAAACCGACTTCCAAGGTAAAAACAATAATAACATTAATGTGAACTAAAAAGTATTAAATAATTTTTACTATCTAATAGTGCCTTTTTCCGAATTCGGCTAAACCTCAACTATTTCTGTACTCAATCTTCATAATTTTGAAGTCGGTGCCAGTTCCAAAAATTTTAAATATACTGTCAGAGGACTGAAGATTCAGCTATCTGGTACCGATTTCAAAATAATGAAGATTGAGTACAGAAATAGTTGAGGTTTAGCCGAATTCGGAAAAAGGCACTATTAGATAGTAAAAATTATTTAATACTTTTTAGTTCACATTAATGTTATTATTGTTTTTACCTTGGAAGTCGGTTTTAATTTTTTGTTAAAAATAATAATAGTGGGTAAGAGTCCCACATACCCCCGGGGTGCTTCAGCTAACTGAGGCACATCCCCAACCCAGGGCATCAAAAAAAAAGTTAAACATTTTACACAATTTTTTTAAATTTTGTCGATTCTCGCTACTACTATTTAGGTCGCTATTAAGTATTTTATACAACTTTAAAAGGTCTTAAGGCGTCTTGTACAACGTATTAGTAGTCCAGTGGTGTGGTAGCAAAATTTGTAAAAAATAAACTATGTACCTTAGTTCATTTGTAGTCATCCGTCCCTCTGGGTTATGAGAACAAGGGAAGAGTGTTCTCCAACAATATGAACCCCTGCCTGATTTCAATGAAACTGGCCACTGTCACCGATACCTGCTACTAAGGCCGTCCCCCGAGCAAACGACCTTGGCCATACATTTGCCGCGTTGCCGAGATCCCACCAAAACCCTATTTTTTACTTATCTTAGTTCAAAATTGACCTAAAAAAATTAAAACGGGGAATATATTGTAGTTTATGATGATATTGTCGATCTATGGGCGTGTGTTTCAAATAAAAGTAATTTGTAAATTACTAAGGAGATGCTGAATGTACGGTTGAATTTTAATAAATTGGCTTTACTTTGGAAGCTGATATCATGAGTAGGTATAATAAACGAAAATAGAAAATTTAAAACGGGGACAGGAATGTTGAGATACTGAAGATTGTTGGTGTATTTTTATTATAACTCTGTAGCTTTCAAATTATGAGTTTATAAGGCTCTAAATGACGTAAATTACGGATTCTCCGTAGTGAATAATATCAGACTGACCTATTTTATGCACTATTGCATTATAAAAAAATAATCGCGTACATACTTTAGAAAATCAATGATTGAAAACGTTTGTAAAAAAACATAAATAGTAAATTATCAGTTTTTCTCTAAAGACCTAGCCAAAATTTATAGTCTATAATATTATCTACTAATATGTCAAAAAAAGAAGCTTATATTTCCTTTCTGTGATGTCCCAACACTGAAAAAGGCCCCGTATCTTTCACTCCTCTCACACTAGCATTTTGCACTTTCCTGCAAGAAAAAATTAGGTTTTCTGGTACAGAAAACTGAAAAGCGCAACCGTTTAATAGTCTTGAGGACTGCTATACCTTTCATAAGCTTTCCATTACTTTCCTAATACTTTAGAGTTGGCCATCAATCTACAAGAGTTCCGTTTTATTGCCATTTGGCTACGGAACTTGGACTTAGCCAGCTCATCAAATCATATTTTTCGCGATTTTCCTCGGCAGCGTCTTCCAATATTTTTTATAATTTGTTGTTACATATTTTATATCTAGTAGCACAACGGAATTTTTACACTAACAATAATACTTGGTGGTAGGTAAAACCGGTGGTACGAGTAGGCCTCATGTAGACTCGACGTTCTAAAAGTGTTAACTTTGTTGACCTATTTGGAAATAAATATTTTGATTTTATCTTCTTATGATTGTTTTACTTATTACTTATAAATAATACTGTAAAATAGCAACTTAATTAAATTTTATAATCTTCATAGACAGGATTCAACTACTTTTAATTCCTGAAACCACAATATATGAGGGCACATTAAGCTTTAAGCACTGAAACGTTTCCAGGCCAATAAACAATAATTAATCGCTAGATCATATCCGCTTTTACCGTACTCGTGGCTCAACAATAAATTCTAGTAACTACTTAATACTGCTTTATAAATATAAAACATCGTGATAGGATTCGCCGTCGGAAACGTGGGAAATTCATTGTTCTTTTTTTTTAGGGTTCATTACCCAAAGGGTAAAAACGGGACCCTATTACTGAGACTTCGATGTCTGTCCGTCTGTCCGTCTGTCTCCAGGCTCTATCTCAAGAACCGCTATAGCTAGACTAATGAAATTTTCACAGATGTGTGTGTACGTCTGTTGCCGCTATAACAACAAATACTAAAAACAAAATATAATTTATATAATTATTTAAGTAAATTTAATATAATTATTTAAAAAAGGCCAAAAAATACGTTTATTGTATGGGAATACAATAAACTTATTTTTTGGCCTTTTTTGCTCGATATCAATAATGGAAACCGGTAAGCTCTTGAAATTTTCACAAAGCCCTTGATTATATTTGTTAAATAATAAAATAAAATAAAAAATCAAGGGGGCTCCCATACAAAAAACACAAATTTTGGCTTATTTTTGCTCTATAACGGTACGGAACCCTTCGTGAGCGGGTACGACTCGCACTTGGTTCATTTTCATTTATTGTTCCTAGAAGTTTTCTAAAGATATTATAAACGAAAGGAAAGGTAACATAAATAAAGATATGCCCAACTAAAAGGCTGTAAAAAGCCAATAATGGTTCAAGACATCAAACGGAAAATTGATGGTCTTAAGGTGACTTTCCGATTTTTGCCGCGGGCGGTCGCCCGCGGGTTTTTGTCGGTCGCGGTCGCGACCGACAAAAACTCAAATTAAAATGCCACTTTACGTCATAGGCTATAGGTGTCATTTTACTCTACGCCAGTGCAGCCTTTACGCCACAAGCGGTGACAGCATGGGTCAGTCAGTAGAAAATGATACCTATAGTTTATGCCATAAAGTGTCATTTTACTTGAATTTTTGTCGGTTGCGGCTAACCGCGTAAAAGAAGTCACTTTTACATGACACCACCGGCCACGTCATAGATCAGGGATGGCGAACCGATGGCACGTGACATATAATTTAGTGCACGCCACTGGTCCCAAAACTAGTATCGAAATTATTTTAACAAGCTACAAAGGTTACTCCTCTGCATATATGACACCAAATTATGCAAATTTTGAAATACGCATAGGATCACAAAAAATATTTAATGGCACGTGTATGACTTAACTCAAGAGATCTTCAGAAAAGGGCGCATTAATACGAAAAGGTTGAAAGCCCTTGACGTAGGGCCTCCGGCTCTTCCTGACAAAGAGATTCCAAACTAAACTTTTTATACCGACACGAAAAGAAGCGGAAAAGATACAAATGTTTTACATTCTTCAGTGTTAGATTATTATTATTACAGTAAGAAGGTAAAAAAGTTATCAGAAAAGAACGATAAATGCATAAGTAATTATTATGTTCCTACTTCCTACATACTATATTAATGTCAAAATATAATATAACGAAGAATAAAAGATCGATCAGTTGCCACATCTTGTGATAACTGAGTAAATAATAAACTGTACTGTACATGCTAATATTTTTACCTCTTGTTCCTATGCTAAGATTCCTATAATATTATATTGTCTATATTTTCAAATAGCTTAGCGTCATATATTTTATCTTTTGTTTTTGACATTCGAACTCGGCTCCCGAGAGAAACGGCTTACGGCAGTCGAATATGTGAACGCGGCGGGAAAGCACGCTTGAGCTTTCCTGGGGAAACTTTTACGAAGTTGCGATAAGCTTTCAGAAGCTTTTCTGTGTTACAGTATAATCAAATCGAATTTTAAGTGTCTAAACTGTTTGTTGTAAGATTACAAAAGTGTTATAATGTGGATTTAAGATTGATGGTAAGTTTTATAAGTTTTACACAGTATTTGTAAAACAATAACAATTATTTCTAGTGAAAAAATAAATTGTTGTCATCTAAATCACTCTATAATCGCTCTTAATATTTACACTCTGTGTTAAAGAAGTGGTCCTTTTTTGTAAAAAAAAAAACGTTGGGGCAGTAGAAGGCTTAGATCCAATTTCACCAACGTCTGTTGGTGTTAATGGCTTGTAAAAATGTCACGACGCCTTTTCTTTCGTTAGTATAAAAAACAAAAGAGGTGGTGTGATACTAATTCGAGCATAAACTTTAAGGGCGTTCTTTACAGAGATACCGTAATTTACCGCATTTCAAGCCTTATAAACTCATAATTTGAAAGCTACAAAGTTATAATAAAAATCCAGCAATAATCTTCAGTATATCAACATTCTTTTCCCCGTTTGAAATTTTCTATTTTAGTTTATTATACTCATGATATCAGCTTCCAAAGTAAAACCAATTTATTAGAATTCAAGCATACATTCAGCATCTCCTTAGGATTTACAAATTACTTTTATTTGAAACACACGCCTATTAAGTGCGATCTCGCGGCAACGCGGCAAATGTATGGCCAAGGTCGTATGCTCGGGGGACGGCCTTAACAGACGTTGATAAAATTGGACCTTAATTATTATTTTGGCTTTAATTGCTTTATGTACCTTGTGTGTTGCGAATTGCTTATGAATAAATTACAATATCAATATGTTTCATCAGCACATTACATACAAGCAGTCCTTTCATTATCTTAATTACAAACAGTGCTTACATAACAGTATTAATTTACTTGTAGTAATTGCTATTAAAGGGACTACTGTAATTATGAAGACCTTGTCCAGAAAGTGCGTTCCTATTCATGGTTTTATATAAGGACATATTAATTTATAACTATTTTTTGCACGCGAGTATAAAATACATACGTCAGTACTTAGAGACAATAATAATATAATAATTACTTACTTTACTATAATTTAACACAATATAATAATTGGAGTATAAGTCAACATCTTTATTAAATTAGATTCCTTTGAATTACAACGTAATTACAGCAAAAAAATGCGATTAAGATCGAAGCTACAATTACTCATATTCAAGTATTATTTTACACATAAAAATATTATTTTGCGTACATGGAATAATCATACCTTGATCGTGGGAATCGCAGACACAACAGATTTTCAATTGTTATGCGGCAGCCGGGTGCCGCTTGGGGATTGATGGGTTAATTTGTGATATTAATATTATGTTGTGTCTCGGAGTTTAATCGCGACAATATTTTAATGGTACAACGGACAGGATAGTCTGAGTCATAGCTGCGCTTTCACCGTTTTGTGTTTTGTATTGTGTCAATGTAAAGCAGAATTATAGACCATGGCAAACAATGAGCTTCCGTTGCCAAGCTTCGCAACGAAGAATCTAGGTCTAAAAATTACGTCGGGGTGGTGTCGGGTCTGCAAAATGTAGATTGTAGATCCGCTATCCCCAACCCGCGGCCCGCCGGGACTTTATTTGTGGCCCGCGTGATGTTAAAAAATTTTGAAATTCACGCCCACCGGAAAAATAACGTAAAGTCTACGTGATAGTCGTTAATTTTTTTTCACTTTAAAATCGTTAATTTTGAAGAATGTTATTTTTTAACCCTAAAAAATTTTTGTTGCAGCCCGCGACACCAAGACCAAAACATGTTTGTGGCCCGCATGAAAAAAAGGTTGGGGACCACTGTTTTTTTTTGTTGTTTTTTTTTTTTTTTATGACTACGAAACTAATGACATAAAAATTAAATACTAAACAAACGTAGCACACACGTTTATATTTTAGCTATCACCGAGATAAAAAAGTTAGTCACCGAGATGAAAACAAAATTCACCGAAATGTAAATTCACCGAAATAATATACAGCGTGATTGTAAAACAAGCGGAATAATGTATTTTTATGGAAAAATTTTGACAATTTGGGTTACACTTTTGCAATTTTCAAAATTATCTCTAATATTTTTCAGAATAAAACATAGCCTATATCCATCACAAAAAATCTATCACGAAATCAGCTATAATTGCACAACTCTTTTGCCTCTGTGACGTACCGATGATAAGAAACGTGTCCATTATCAAGGCCAATGTTTCTATTTGAATTTCTACAGATCAATACGGCCATTTTAGGCATTGAGGCATTTTTTAAATTCCGATGTACGTCCGATTCCGATAGCAGACTAAAGAACAGACTTTCGAAAGACGAGCATTGCTCGTCGTTTGGGATCGCGATATTTCACGCGAAGTATATACACATGCGGTATCTATCTTGATCTATGTCTGTGGATAGAACAATGTATTTTATTTTAAAAAAAATCATGTTACAAATGATTTTAATTACAAAATATAACAAAATATATTAATACTGGGAAATAATTGACACATTTACTTTGAATAAAAATTACCACGCGCCAACTTCACGAAAAGGTATCTTCTTGTGCTTAGTTAAAATTTTTTGTTATAAAAATATTCTTAAGTTAAACAGTTAAAGTAAAAATTGAGTAACTATTATTCTAACATTATTATAACCAAAAGTACTTTTTGATAGGATTCATTAAATTCTAATCCATATCCATACTAATATTATAAATGCGAAAGTGTGTCTGTCTGTCTGTCTGTCTGTTACCTCTTCACGCCCACGACGCAACGGAGTTGCGGGCATCAACTAGTATTAAATAATCATAATATTATTATATTATCTCGTACTGTTTTTGCTAATCAACAAAACACTAATAAACAAAATCAACAAAAGTTAATACTTTAGGTAATCCTAATAAACTACATGAGGTCAAAATATCAGTTCTGAGTTTCTTATTCATAAAATGAAAGGTAAATATTGTGTCCTTATAAATATTAAAAGTTAAAAAAAATTACAAATCTTGACTGAAACGACGTTATACGAATGTTAGGTATTTTTCGTTACGGAATTTCTTGATAAACGCGATCAAAGCTATAGCTTTGATCGCGTTTATCAAGAAAATATATTGTATACAATAGCTCAAAAAAATGAAACATTAAGAAGCATCATATTTCTTTTTCATTTATTAACATTTTTTACGATTTCGCAGATTATTATTCATCCTGTATAAAACAACTTTAAAAATCACCGAGATGAAAATGCATTCACCGATATGAAAAATATTGTCACCGAAAGTCACCGAGTCACCATTTCCGTGATTTTTTTTTCATATCGGTGATTTTTTTTTCATCTCGGTGACCAAATAGGTCACCGAATTCACCGAAACGGAATCACCGATATGAAAATTTGCGACAAATAGTTGAATATTTTGACACCTTTAATAATTATACCGATATCTATACTATATATTGATACATATTATTAAAAGTGTTTGTAAGAAAATAAATTAACATGATAAATTGAATCACTGAAATGAAGAGAAAAGTGTCGGGTGTCACCGAGACGATATACTCACGTTTTTAGCGGGAACACGCAGCGACGCAGCAAACCACCTCTAGCTCCGAAGGCACAAGCATGACTGGCGCTTGAGTTCAAGAAGCGGCATTACGTTCAAAAGTACTTCTGGTATCGACAATTCATGTTTCTTTTTTATTCACCGAATCAAGACAAAATGTTGGGACAATTTTATTTCTCCCGCTAGTTTGAAAGTATTACGATTGAGATTGTGAAATTTGTATTGATTATACCTCCATTCTTTAAGAATCCAATAAAAGAATCCGTTTGTTTGTACCACTAATATTTTTTCCTCGGCTGACGAAATTAGGACTAAAAAGGTCGTTGGGACAGTCACCGAGGGGCCTAATTTCCACCTTTAGAATTTTTTATTTTTATGTTCTAGTTATCGAATTAAAAACGTGTCTTTTACCTCATATGGATAATCACACAAACTACACGATGAAATTTTATTTAACCCTAAAAAGCCATTTCACACCCCCAATTTCACAGAAGCCGCGAAAAAAAAAAACGGTTGGGAAATTCACCCGGTAGGTCTTTATTCGGAGGGCACTCAATTTTTCGTTCCATATTTACTGTATCAATACTGGTACACACAGATGTAAATCAATTTCGGTTTCGTTTGACAGCTCGGGATTGTTTCTCTATTCCGCTAGGACCTAGGTATACTCGTATTAACTTTATGGGTGCAGGCAGCTACTTGCACCGTGTGATTGCAGTAGTTACCTACATGCGCGAGTTGTCAGTTGCTCGCGTGCGAATTACTTCAACATTTTTCATTTTCACTCGCCAGTCGCCTTCTTCCATCACAGATATTATACATCTCGACTAGGCGAATTCACCGGTGCATTGCCCGTCTACAGCTGCAACGTTAGCAGCGTGTATGTGTTACCCGGGAAGGCGAGTCGAGTTTCTCTTCTGTGCAAGTACACAGACGCAGTAGCTGCCTACTGTCATTCCGTTGCTCGTACTGTGTAACCTATCCTTTAATATATTTCTCATACAATACATGGTAGACATTCAATTTGGAAAGCGACTTATGAAATAATCGATTAAAGCGGTTTGCCTAGCATTTAATAGCTCTATTTCTGTAGGTTTTACTTTTCTTATTTATTTATGGCCCATAAATATCAACACATAATACATCATAACAAGTGACTCGAATCTAGATATTATTGTTACCCGACGCTATTCGGGTCTTTGAAGATTTACGAGGACCTAGATTCACGAGGTATAGACAGAAAAGTCATTACTCTTCGAAACAACACCTGAGTGCCGAAGTTCGGAGTCACGCTCTCATAAATACTGTATGTGGCTTGCTACTTATGCCGTCGTCGACTGAGAACCTGAAGATTACAATATTATATACCTAGTTTAACTCTCTCTATTGAGCTAAAATATAGCCGTTGATTTGACTTTAGTTCTCCGTAATAACGTTTTTTTAATTTTTATATAGTAAATAGTTATAGTGATTGTGGCTTAAAAATAGACAATAATATTTATTATTGTCTATTTTTAAACGTAAAAACTTCGTTGATAAAAATGTCTCAAAATCCATAAAATTTTAGGGAGGGATTCAGTTTCAAACTGAACAAAATTTCGTCAACTTATTTTTAAAGTTACCGAAATCATCAAGGGAGGAAGGAAAAAAGGACATACAGACGAAAAACGCGAAGCGAAAAGAGAAATTATATAAATAAGAAAAAATAAGAAACGTCTTAAATTATAATTACAACATAATTCGTATTACATCTGTAGGTAATATCGGTAGGCCTCACTTGGGAAATTTCCTCACGGAAAATCACTCCAAGGTATTGATTTTGATTAATTTGAATTCTCGGCAACTTTTCTCTTAGCGCTCAATGAATTCCATCAGAAAAATAACTTGTTTTGATTCTTAAAATTGCAGACAAGAATCGCAGAAAACCAATTGGCCAATGGCCATGCATGTAATATTAGTATTATATAACTTGAAAACTGTTGTAAACTGCACAAATAAATAAAAAGTGCTATCAAATAAGGTCCACAAATTACGTGAGGTATTTAGGGAGGGGAGGGGGTCGAGTCAAATCTCATCTAATCTTACGTTGGGGAGAGGGGGGGCAAATCTCACGTAATTTTCAACTCAACAAAATAATACTATTTTGGTCCATTGTATCCAGATTGTACGTATGCTTGAGATTTAATCGTAAGCGTAATCGTTATACGATTAAGATCATTAACAAATTCGTTCGAAAGAAAATCTACTGACTGTTAAACCAAACGTTTACGTAAGAAACCCATATTTTGAAAAATCTCACGTGAGATTTGTGGGGCGGGGCAGGGGTTGAATAAAATCTCACGAAATCTCACCAGAGGGGGAGGAGGGTCAAAAAATAAAAAAAAACACCTCACGTAATTTGTGGACGCCCCCTAACATACTATGCTATTATGAATGTTTTAGAACATTATTCAAAATATAAAAATCTTACCTGGGACACATGTACTATGAGAGAAGTTGATTCCTATGCAAATCGGGGACCTTAGTAGTTTGGTTGCGTTACGTCAAACCCAGCCGACAGATCACAATTAACATTCAATTGACATATTCGACCAAATAACGTTGGTCTGTCAATTGCATAGGAATCAACTTCCTCGATGGTACCTGCAACAAACATCAAATAAAAATTGCTAGTTCTCTGACCAATGTAATATTTAACTTGGAATAAAAATGACATATAACTCGCTTTAGTTACAGTACGCTTTAGGTACTTTGCTTACTCGTGTTGTGAGAATTTGTTGTCAAACAATAATTTAATAAAACTTTCTGAACTAGAACTGCACTAGGACAGAGCTAAGCAAATAAATAATAAGGGAATGGAACTAATGCTAGACACTGAACTAATAGATGACACTTATGACAAAAATACCATAAAAATAAGAATTACTCTAATTATTTCTCAACACTGTAAATTTTATAAGCTTCTCAAGCTATCTGTTGAATTAAAAAAATATATTAGAGACGCCTTCGGGAACAAAATTTTAAAATGGGATCAGTTTTCGTAAATAATATGACAGCGTCAACACACGCTCGGCAATTTCTTAGCAAATAGGTTAAGGAAGGCGAAATTTTGCACGTAAGTTTTGAATACATTTATTAGATTTTTTGTAATTTCTATTGATTTCATTGGATTAATGGTCATGTTGTATACACTAATTAATGTTTATTTAAGATTTTTTATCCATTTTCCCTAACAATATAAAGGGTGTCTACTATTAGTTCTTGAAAATGTAAAAAACCTAATGGTTGACATGGATCTCATCTTTGAGTTTTGCAATACATACTAAAGTTATTTTGTACTTTATTCTACTGCAAAAATCATCAATGTCTAAAAATGGACATGGTGTCTAATATTAGACCTTGTACTGATCTAAAAATCGATTGCTTTAGTTTTTAGCAGTAAAAAAAAGAAAAAGGAGAGCTGAGAAAAGAAAGACGAAAAAAGAAGAGGCAAAAGAAGCATGGAGACTAAAGACTGAAAATAAATTTGTTAGGAAAAAAAGACGAGGTGCACTCCGGGAGTGCCGGGAGAAGTGAAAACTTGATTATTAACGTTGTGCATTTTTTAACACATTTTTTATGAAAATCGATTATTAAAATTTTTTCTTAATTAATCGAAACCCTTACAATCGATTAAATTTTTAACCCATTTTTTATGAAAATCGATTATTAAAAAAATCGATTTTTTAATTAATCGTTTTTTTTTAATTAATCGAAACCCTTACAATCGATTAAATTTTTAACCCATTTTTTATGAAAATCGATTTTTGAAAAATCGATTTTTTTAATTAATCGAAACCCTTACAATCGATTACATTTTTAACCCATTCTTTATGAAAATCGATTTTTATAAAATCGTTTTTTTTAATTAATCGAAACTCTTACAATAATTTTTTTTTTATTAAATAAGGGGGCAAACGGGCAATCGGTACCTGATGGTAAGCAACTACCGTCGTCCATGGACACTTGCACCATCAGAAGAGCTGCAGGTGCGTTGCCGGCCTTTTAAGTTCGAGTTCGAGTTCGAGTTCGAGTTCGTAACACTACACATCAACCGTCTTACGGTTTTTCCAAAGTTTTTCGATCTGACGCGAGTTTCACAGTTTTTACCCATCCCACAAAAGTGCTCAAAGCCGCTAAAGAAGTTTTCACTTCAAAAATATGAAAAATAAAATTAAAAGGAAAGTATGTTCAGCATGGAAGAAGAATGAATAGAGTCTGGAGACAACGTGGATAATATTTCTGATGCATGTAGTTACTATGCTGAAGTAAATGAAATCTTTTGAAAAATGGAAAATAAAGACCTAATAGTAGGAAAAAAATGTAATGTAATGTTCTATGTCAACTATTAGTTCATATTGGTGTCTATTATTAGTGATGTTCGTTTTTTGTGATGTCATCTATTAGTACTTATGACTAAGTTTACAAAAAGACCAATAATATATTTTTTAATTGATGTCAGAGAATAATTATAATAGTTTTATTTTGTAAGAGTTACTGAAGACATGGAAGAAGTTATCAATCCTTTTTTTTCATAAATATATATTTTATAACATTAAAATGTTGCATGTTTCCTTAAAGTGTCTGCCATTAGGTCTCTTCCCTTAATATTATACAAGTATACTTTTTAAACTTCATTAGAAATATCAATTGCTAATTATTATTACAAAAATTGAACAAGTATATTTTTTCAATGACAGAAGATGCTATAATGATTTGAATAAGACTACTCTTCCGATGACAAAAATGCTATAAACTGTATTTGAATAAGACTTTCCTTCCAATGACAGAGAATATGACGTGCTACTATTTCTTAGATTTCCCATCGGAAATGTAACTTGAGACACTCGTCCGTCGCCTATAAATGATTGCAGTAATATTTTATTACTTGATACACTTTTTCGGCGTCAGTTCCCTGCTCCACTCCAACGAAATTAGGATCAGTCAGTCTAGTATAACTTAAATTGGTTTAAGTGATACCATGAGACCCTGATACAATATAATGTTAACTGATGCAAAATAGTAACTTTATCACTTTTCTTTATCAGCTATACCTAAGGACATGGCGTGATGAAAATTCCATCAATATCTGTTTTTTGGCAAAAAGGAAAATCTATCCTTAATAATAATAATATGATAACGACAAACTAGGAATAAGTTAGAAGCTGAACGCTAGTCTCCTAAAACGTAATAGCGGGTCGACGAAGTGTGACATGATGTGACAAGGAGAGAGTAGGTGTCTTAAGTTTTGTAACATCACATTTTAAATTTAATACATAGAATTGCAAAATTTAAAATATTGCAGGTGGTTTTAATTTTTAGATGTAAAAATGTAAATTTGTTACTTCACATTAGGTCTGAGACAAGGAGGGTCTAAATATCATGAAAATCGTGTGACGTACTTAATGCTGGACCTGAAGCATTCGAAACGGCTACAAAATTGGGCTCCTAACGCCAAATTAGATAAAGTTGCATGTTTCAGTGCTGAGGCATGCTCACCGCTGTCGCCGGCCATTTCGTAATATGGCGGATAAAGTTTGCTACTACCCGCACTCGTGCAATATTTCAGCGAATAACTTCTCCGTACGATATATTATGTTGCAGTGACAATGTCTATTATAACATAGTTCAAAAGAGAATAAAATTAATATCATGTTTCTACGAGTATCATTGCGTTAACTAAAGTTAACCTTTATGAAATTAGACGAAATGTTTCAAAAAGAAACGGAGAAGGGCGCTAAGTGGTTGCTTAATTTATTGAAATTTATTTTCAGCAGGTCCTTACGATTAAACGCGACGTTTTAAATGTATTTACGGAGAATAATAATAATTTATTCATCATCAAAATTAGTTAGACAAAACACCTTGTGTGTGTTTGTGATCAATGATCATACGACGAGACGACGTAACTTACATTTTGTTTATATGTTCGTGAGACGTGACACGGTTTTAAATATTTTATTTAGTCAAACAAAAACTTTACATAACACTACTAGATGGCGCCCGCAACTCAGTTACGCAAAAATTATTTTATCGTGCCGGATTCGCATTATGTCGGCACTACATATAGGCGAACGCGTTGGCCAACGCGTTGGCCAACGTGTCGGCCCAATGTGTAGAACGGGCGACTCGCGCGTTGGCGGTAGGTATTTAGACGTTGGCTGACGCGTTTTGTCGGCACTACATATAGGCGAACGCGTTGGCCGACGCGTTGGCCAATGCGTTGGCTAAAGTCGGCACTACATATAGGCGAACGCGTTGGCCAACGCGTTGGCCAACGTGTCGGCCCAATGTGTAGAACGGGCGACTCGCGCGTTGGCGGTAGGTATTTAGACGTTGGCCGACGCGTTTTGTCGGCACTACATATAGGCGAACGCGTTGGCCGACGCGTTGGCCAATGCGTTGGCTAACGCGTTCGCCTATTTGTAGTGCCGACATAACGCGTTCGCCTATATGTAGTGCCGACATTACACACACCGGGATAAAAAGTATTCTGTGTCCTTTCCCGGGACTCAAAGTACCCCTATAAGTAAAATCGGTTTAGCAGTTTGGGCGTGAAAAAGCAACACACAGACTTTTACATTAATCCATCAAGCCCCATAAGCTCACCGGTGAGCGAGACACAATAGAATAACAATAGATTTCAAAGAATTCACGATCGAAGGATTAATTTATAATATGAGTATAGATAATTTAGTATAATCATGATATAAATACTTAAATAAAAATATCTGTAACGCTATGCAAACTATCAGTATTGTATCTAGATATTATTGTAATGTAATGTAAATGTAAATTAATCTTTTTTAAGGAATTAATAAAGGCTTATTATTATTATATATAGATAATTTAAATACCATTGTATCGCATATATGTGTTTGGCTCACTGGCTTTGAACATCGAAACAATATTGTATTAACATATTTAATCGGATGGACAGATAACTCATACAATACGTCGGCTTAATTGAAACACCGTTAATTTGCATTGTGTTGTCGTTGGAGGTAAGCTAAGGCGACAGAAAACAATCCAAGTGGAAATTTTGTTGTTCGAAATTTGAATAAAACAATTTGCAAGATTTACATAGTCGCAAGTTAAATATGCAGTTGCGTACATAGCGCGTAGTCGCGTATTTTAAACTTGGAACAAGTTCTAATACAGTTAGTTTTGACTTCCTAAGCTATCGGTCTTTACTTGGTAACACAGAAGTTGAATTAAAATCTTTATTAAGTACGGTAGAGTTTATTGTAAAATAATTTAAACGATTTTACTTGTTTCAGGTACATTATTCTGCAGAAGTGGCAAGTACAAAAATGCTTCACAATTGCGTGAAAAAAACTGAAAGTGGACTCTTTATTTGGACGATAAATAACAAGTGTAAGCACATGAAATAAACTATATAAACTGATTATTATGTGTTTCTGAGGTGTGAAATAATAATTTAAATACATTAAACGAAATAAAACTGATTGATAAAATGTGAAACGGTGTGATAAATTGTTGATATTGTGCGATATATGAGGTGTACAATGGAGGCGATATCGAACATATCACTGGAGCGGGAAAGATTCCACTTCAATCACTTCCGGCCATCGAACATGCAAGACGTGGAGGTGAGAATTTAAGATTAGTAATAATAATATCTATGAACGCTTCACACCACGTCAGTCTGGCCCCGTGCTAAGTACCTCACGAAGGACTTGTGTTACGGGCACCAGACAACGGATATATTATATTTAATAATTTTTATACTATACATTATATTTTTATACTATATATTTAAGATTTTTATTATATAATATACATATTTAATACACATCCATGACCCAGGAACTTTGAAAAACTTTTTGTTCCGTCGGCGGGATTCGAACTATCGACATTATCTCATAACTGGCAGCTTCGCTAGAAAAGTAACGCTTAGAAATTGTTGCTTACATTATAATCTTAAGAGTATCATAATGTCAATATAATTAAGTATTTTTAATACCAAAATCAGGTATCTATTTTCTTAGTTTTTGGTAGAAGTTTATGCAATTGCCCTGTAACACATTGAGAAATGCTATATCCCTCCCTCAGAGAGTTTATTACAATTAAAAATACTATACAATATCAAAGATATTAAATAATGAAGTCAAGTATGATAAGAAATCGGTTGTCTGTAAAGTCGGTTTACTGACGATAGTTGAACGTGACAACGTCATACGTTCAACTAACCCCTTAACCCTCGCTTCCGAATCTCTATAAATAGAAAAAACTGTAACCTAAACTTTCAAATGATTGTCTAAAAATATTTATAACGAGTAAAATAACCTATTCGCAATACAAAACAAACACTACCTACATACATTCGTGAAATCCAGTAAAATCTTCGAACAAAGCACAAGTCATACCTTGACACGTAGGAAATAGCGCACAATTTAAAAAAGCCGAAATAATAGTAATAGCTCACAGATTGTTTGTTTATTTTTCATTCAGAGTATGGTCAATGTATCAAAGGTCATAACTAACCAAACTTCTTCATACAAAAGTATTCTCTTAGTCATCGAAATGCGTAATATAATCGAAACAAAGAGCGCGGCCCAGGTGGGCCTTACGGTTGTTGAGAGACTTGAGACAGAGCTGTCAGCGAGGTAACACCGCATGAACTGTCATGTTTTTCGGGCGCGCAACCCATATCGAATTATAATACGTTATCACGTCAGTAAAATATATTTGTACCTGAAAATATCAGAATTTGAAACCAATTAAAAATAATGAGGCGTTTTTTATCAAACGAATTACATTGTCACTACGTATTTAGTAGGTACTTAACACAATAAGGACTTATTTCATATTTGGTAACATCAAGCGTCGATCATACTGACACCTACACATAATGATTAAAGATGGTTGCTTTTATACTATTACTAGAAGACACCCGCAACCTCGTTGCGTCGAAATTCGTTTAACGATATTATATTTTTCTGGGATGAAAAGTATCCTTTGTCCTTTCGCGGTATTCAAAGTATCTTAATACCAAATTTCAGAAAAATCGGTTCAGCGAGTTGGCCGCTAACCAGTAATAGACAGACAGACAGACAGACACATTTTCGCATTTATAATATTAGTACCTATCTATGGATCTTCAACAAAATTTGATCTTCAAACTTAAATGTATTCATTAACGAGAGAAAATTGGTAACTAAATTATTGTATTTATAAATTAAAATTAGAAGCCTGCCACATGACTTCGTTGGAATATCCGTCGTTGTGGTTACCAAGCCTTTAGGATGCGTTCCACCGCGTTGCTAAGAATGCGTTTTTGAGAACCAATAGGATCGCTTCGTTTGCCTGACCTCACTAAGCGCAGTGATTCTATTGGTTTACAAAAACACATTCTTCGCAATGCTGTTTCGGTGGAAACGCAGCCTTAGGGTCAATTCAGATCGCAACGCGACGTCTAAGTAGATAAAATTTGTACTGAATTGACAAATTTCAATTGCGTGAGACGTATTGCAAATCTGTAAATTTGAAATGCATCTACGCGTCGCGCTGCGGTCTGAATTGACCCTTCGGAGTGAGGACCAATCACAAAAGAGGATAAGGCGATGCCGCTCGAGTTTATTTTTGTTTCGACTTAACTTTATTTATTGCCTAAGTTACAAGGCGGCCGGGCCTATGTAAATAGCAAATTTAATGTCTTTTATTTTTAACCGACTTCCAAAAAACGAGGAGGTTATACGTTCGGCTGTGGATATTTTTTTTTGTATGTTCAACGATTACTCCGCCGTTTGTGAACCGATTTCCGAAATTTTTATTTTGTTGTATTAGGTTTTGCTCCAATTTGGTACCATATTCACAAAAATGGTGACCTGATGATGGGATCCATGAGTAATCGAGGGAACTCTTTGAAATTTATATGGAAACATATGGTGATTTTGTATTTATGAGAAGCATCCTAAGTATATGCTACCAAAACGCAAGATTTTGCACCGAGGTATACTATGGTATACTAAGAGAAATCCGGATTCCTTATAGATACAAGTTTGAGAGTTTAGGCGATGTTTTAAGAACTGAAAGCATATGCTACTATGCAAATTACATTCATCATCATCATCATCGTCATCACCATTACCACGTCAGGGTCACCAATGTCACCAAATTCAACCTTATCTCCAGAGCATAAGGCACACATTTGACATTACTTCTGAGAAGTTATAGTTGCTTCTATAATGTAACATTCTGTCTCACTTCACCGAGATATTCTGGAAAACAACCTAATTTCAACCTTTTGCATTGCGTTAAGCGTTCATAGTACAATAACACTCTCTGCAGTCTCACTGCAATCTGCCAGGGTATATTTTTTTTATTATTTTTGGATTATTTTACGCTTGCGTAGAGCTGCTTACCAATACATAAAATTATCACAAAAAATATTTTGTTATTTCCACGTTGCTACTTTCACAGTGAACTGAACTCTATATACAGCATGACTGGTGAGATATGATCAATACTTAAGGAGAGTATTCGGTACTCGATTTTCATTAACAGTTCCATTTACTCAGTGATCAATTGATATTATTTTTTATACTTTTTTTTTCAACGAATATAATGGCCAAATCGGCCTGACCGGGCATACCACCTCGCTCGGTCGGAAGATCTTCCTTTGTTGGCCTCCACACATATTCCCACATTGGTGACCCTCGTCAGAACACGCCTCCTTCATCATCATCACTCCCCGCCCCTCCGCACCGCGCCAGCCAGCATCGCCTCATCGGGTACATCGTCCACTAGCCGCAATGTATCGCGGCCTGGGCGACTCCGCATCGGCATCATCGGGCTTTCTCACTACACCGACCGGTCAGCAAGCAGAGCACATCTCTCCTGGTCAGAACGTAGCATCGGCCCCGCACGGCAGCTATCCGACTCACTGGATCCCGTGCAGCAGCTTATAGTTCCGACTCACTGGGACTCACTGCAACAGTTCCGACTCACTGGAACTAACTGGCACTGGCGACTCAAGCGACAAGACTTCAAGATTCGGCCTCCGGTCTTCGGGGGGGAGTGATGTGGCGGTACCCACAATTTTCCTAACATTCCTGCATCGCGCTATCGAAGTTTTCTGAGCGCGTCCGTATATATACACAGACACAGACAGCTGAAATGTATCACGTGGGCTTCGGCCTGACCGGGCATACCACCTCGCTCGGTCGGAAGATCTTCCTTTGTGGCCACCACGCACTTATCCCACATAATTATCACTTTGTATTACACCATATTGTATGATATTATTAAGGGCTCATACACACAACGCCACTACCGGAATATTTACTGTAGTTTTCATACATTTTATATGGACTCGCCGCACACGGTTGATGCGCCATACGCCACAAGCGTCCAATCGTCTTGCTTCTTGTGAGATGTGGCGGCGTTTGTCGCTGTCGCGTGTGGCCCGTGTGCGGCGACACTAAAATATATTTGTGTGGTAATGGTGGCTTCTCACGGCGCGTGATATCACAAACCGCACCGCGCCGTGCTGGCTTGTACGAGCGAGCACGAGCAAACAGGCGAGCCCACGCCACCCGTTCTCACGGCGCGTGGCTCGAGCTGGTGATATAAACGCGCCTGGTCGAGCCAGCCCGATCCACCCCTTCACACGGCGCGTGGCGCGGCGCGGCTTGTGACATTACGCGCCGTGAGAAGCCAGCTTTACAGTATCCCGGGCGGAATAAATATTTCCTTTGTGTGTGTGTTTTCGAAAGGCTCTAAAAGTCACTAGCACAGGATTTAGCGGACGTGTCTACATTTTGTATCGAAATAGTGTTTGACGTCAACCTACATCTAAAACTCAACAAAATATTCTCTTTGAGCTTTTATTGGTCGCTAGCGGAAATTGAATACATCTATGAGGCATTTTTGATTACACATTGCGCAGTTTTTTTTACACAAATACTTAAATGAAAAAGAACACCAAATCCGTGTGGTGTATTGCTTATTATTTGTTATTATTTTAAAAACTATCATATTATATCCTGACACTGGGAATCAAGATTAAAAATCATGAAAATCGATTCATCGATATAGGCGTAATGAAAAAAATTCCACGATATTGTACTCGTATATATACTAATATGTCTATCTGTTTGTCTGTTACCTCTTCACGCCTAAACGGATTTTGCTGAAATTTAGTATGTAGATACTTTGAGTCCCGGGAAAACGTACGGTTCCCGCGCGATAAACGAAATTTGGCGCAACGGAATTGCGAGCGTCACCTAGTAGTTCATAGTTCATAAATCATAAAGGTACAAGTTGAAAGTTGGCTAGAAGTTGCAGCAGATGACGTGTCGTCGTCGCGAAACTACTGTTTCTATGTATTTCTGTAAAAGTGTCGCAAGCTGCGCAGGGTATTTCATCGAAATCTATGTATTTCGATGAAATACCCTGCGCAGCTTGCGACACTTTTACAGAAATACATAGAAACAGTAGTTTCGCGACGACACGTCATCTGCTGCCGCTTTATGTAGCCGGCTTCCAACTTGTACCTTTACATAGTTATGGACTAATGAGATAAAAATTAAAAATTCCCATTATCTCGACTTCCTCGTTAAAATGTTATCATGTTTCTCAATGGGCAAAATTATTTCCCAAATGAATTACAGGCAAAAATTACCGTGGACTTAGCAGAGGACAGTAATATAATTGTCTGCCAGATATTCGTCAACCTTAACGTTATTAAACAAGTAGGTAATATTATTACTGTAATGTTTCGAGCACTTAGTTGTTTATTATTTTTGTTACACATTAATTCAATCTAAATTCGGTCGTAATAGGCATTACAAACAAGTAATTAGCATTCAGCCCACGTTTTTCGTTTATGGAATCCGATCAAATTTAATTAAAAATGTATCGTTTTGTTTGATTCCCTTTCAAGTAAAATATAAGAGTCGCCTACCAAAATTTCAATCAATGATTTCAAATTGATTTTTTCCCTTCTATAAATAATCTGTAACGAGATTAAATCGGTTAAAAGTTATATTCACTGTAGGAACATTAAAAATAAGCACAAGCTAGATTTGCCGGTGATCAGACTTAGTAAAGTCAGTAAATTTTTTAAATATCAGGTACGCCTTTACAGTAAAATTCCAGAAAACGTTCAAAATCTATCGATTTTAATTTTTTTAATAAAAGAACGTTTGTATGCCAAAACCTATTTAATCCTTCAACAGCACGGGTGATCACGACAGCAATAGAATACAATAGTATTTCCAAGAATCCCCGACCAAAGAATTAAGATAATTTGAGACGCATTTGAAACAAAACAGAAAATAAAAGATCGTTTCTTGTTTTGTAGACCGTGCTGAGCCGCGCGCCGTAGCCTGGAGCTACGTCGTAGCACTGACGCGTAGAGCTGCAGTATCAATTTTAAAATGTTCTCAATTTTATTATTAAAAATAAATAAATAGTAAAGCATTTTTATCAGATAAACGTGACAGCGTTTTATCTGCAAACAGCTCTATTCTGCAGTTGGAAAATTGTTTCCAATATAATTCATTCTGTACACTCAGCATTGTCTTTAACTTTTATTTGGATATCATACAATTGTTATTGTGTTTTAAGATGTGTGACAGATCATTACTTATTATAAATCAGTGGTGTATTGTATTAAAACCGGGAGTTGGAGAACTGTCAAGTGTCAGGAAAGTCTGTGGACGACCTTAATTACGGAAAATGACGAACGGCTTCGTTAGACAATAGAGACTTTCTAATTGGTCGTGACCCAAAAAAAAGTTCAATTTCACTGCCAAGCAATAGCTTATAGCACTCCTGTTACAAGTTAATGAATTTAAAAAGTGTATCCACGATGTGGTACATCATAATTCATAAATGGTCAGAATAATTGAAGATGTGAGTAGATGAAGTAGGTAAATAACAATTTGAAAATGTGTGTCTCCAGTCTGTATCTCAAGAACCGCTATAGCTAGACTTCTGAAATTTCCACAGATTGTGTATATCTGTTGCCGCTATAACAACAAATACTAAAAACAAAATAAATTAAATATTTAAGGGTGGCTCCCATACAAATATCATGATTTTTTGCTATTTTTTGCTCGATATCAATAACGGCAATACATGTAGGCACTTGAAATATTCACGAATTACTCAATTTTACTTTTACTTTAATAATTTATAATAAAATTAAAATAAATGAAATAATAAAGGAGGGCTCCCATACAAAAAACACAATTTTCAGCCCATTTTTACTCTATTGTGGTACGGAACCCTTCGTGCGCAAGCACTTTTGCATTAATGGAGGCTTTGAGAGCGGAAAAATTATTTGGAATCCAAAATGGGGATTCTATGTATAACTAAATAAATAAGCTAGATGATTAATTAGATAAGTTACAAGGTTTGTTCAAATTATAAAGGAATTGAGTAATTGCTCTCACGTCGTAAATTATTACTGACCTACTTTATTCACTCATGTCTCCAATTATGAAAAGGTTTTTCCTCCTGTAGAGGAACAGCTAATTAATAAGTTAAAGTCACAATTCAAAGTTATAATATTTCACTATTTTTAAACTGTAAAATTGTATCTTATTTGTCTATGTTACCACTTGATAATTAAAAGAAGAGATGATTCGAATCATTGAAAAGGACTATAGATCCCGTAAAAAAGTACAGTTCCTGCGCCATAGAGCATTAAAGTGTGCGCAGTACACAAGCGGACTCTCTATTTATTTTACTCTCATAACCCAGTTGGACGGCAGACCGACACGACCGGCGAGAGATCATCCGACGCATGGATCATCTTACTTGTCAGACAATCAGGTGATCAGCCGGCGTTGTCCTAACCAAACTTGGAAATATCATGTTTCCAACGCGGGAATCGAACCTACGACCTCCGAGTCAATAGCCGCGCTCTATATATTATGAATAATATAAAAGTATCTTCTTCTTATATATAAAAATGGATTTTCAAATGTGTTAGTCGCGCTAAAACTCGAAAACGGTTGAACGGATTGGGCCGATCTTAGTCTTAAAATATTCGTAGAAGTCCAGGGAAGGTTTTAAAGTGACACGAAGTTCACCGGGACAGCTAGTTAAATATAATATTTCCGATAGTATTTCCGTTGTCCGGTATCTGTAACACAAGGCCTTCAGGTACCTACCATGGGGTGAGACTGACGTGGTATGTGGTGATATTATTATTATTATTTATAATAATTTATAAAAAATATTTAATTTAAACAAGAAGTTACGGACAACGTCAATCCTCCTAAAAATTGTCGGATTAAAAATTTCATTTCTGCTTACATTATATTTCATACCAGCTATCAGGATTTAATTATTAAAACGGTTCCTTGGTTAATAATATTAAAATGTATTTCCTCGTCTTTCCACGTGCCATCAATAAGGAAAGTTCTAATAAGGTCAAATATACCATGTAAAATATGATGAGGATGAGATAAAAATAGTAAAAAAGTCCTACGTCGTTATGGACTAATATTCATGAAGCCCCAAGCGGCCACATCCGGCCGCGATAACAATGAAAAAGCTATTGTGTCTCGTTTTGCCACGACTGATGCGTTAGATGAATATTAAACTTTATTGGCAATTTTAATTTCAAACTTTATTAAGAGTTTTTCATGACACGAGAATTTCAACAATAGAGCTAAAAAAGGCACAAATTCATATTGTTACAAAAATGCGGATAATAATTAATACTTTTAGCGAGTTACCAATATATTTGCTCTTAGGTGTACTACACGTGGGAGATGGACTTCAACAGGAGTCTACTTGGTGCCGCAACCCTGCTGGTTCCGAAGAAACCGACCTCGTCACCGGTTTCCGCAACCATGCCGGTATGGGCACACAACTCCTGGGTGTGCGTGTTCGCAGCCATGTTGGCTGTGGCCATTGGAGGAAATGCCATCGTTATCTGGATTGTTACAGGTAATTTTTGTAAATAATTTTACAATTATTTACCCCTTTGTACTTTGCTTATATTATAATACTAGATACGCCCGCAACTACGTTGCGCCAAAATCAGTATATCGCGCGAGAACCTTAAATTTTTCAATGTACTTACCCGGGACTCAAACTATCTCCATACCTTTCAGCAAAATCGGTTCAGCCGTTTGGGCGTGAAGAATTAAAAGACAGAGACACTTTCGCATTTATAATATTAGGATTATGGTCAATATGTGTATAGATAAAATATATTAGATTATAGTTGACAATAGACATATTTATCAAAATCTGTTAGGTTATATCTTTTAGAACTATAGCTTCTATACGTGGCTCCTATCTGGCTGGATCACCACAGTCACAGTGACATGGGCCAAAATCTAAATAATACTGATCAACAAAATATTAATAAATGTTCCGGTGTCACTTGGGTAGCATTAATAATATTACGTTTAATTTTGAACCAAAATTTACGAGAATAAGAGACTTTGGAAACTATTTTTTTATTTAAAAAACGTACAAGGAAAAGGTAAATAGTTCAGGTCAATTTAAGTTACCACAATGTCCCTGAAATGGGCCATGCATTTGTCTTAACGCGACGTGTCTATTATTTGGAGTTTCTCAAAAACCTTGGGGAAATCTTTTTACTTGACGGGGGTTCCCCTCCTGTTTTTAGAACCCGCACGTGCAATATTATCAATCATTTCTGAGAATCTCATAAAGTATATTATTACATAATATTTCATTTTATTTCGGCGCGGGGTATAACTATAAACACAGTACAAATAACATAAAGTTTAGTAGGCTATCTATACCTTCAACCATCCAAATCGTAGTTAAGTTAGTTAGTTACTTAGTTTTTATCACGTTACCAGAAAGTTTAGATCACGTTACCGTGAAAGTCCTATAAGTGTTACAATATGATTAAATTTCAAATACATACACGGCTGCAGCAGCGTAACAACGCTGCTGCTTACGTTATATCTATGCCTTGATTAAAACATTAGGATGTGTTATGTTAGCACCTACTCAGTGGATTAGCGAGAGAGACAGTGCCCTCGGACGAGCTCTATAGTAAACATACCAAGCGCTTTTATTTAATGAAATAAGGGGGCAAACGAGCAAACGGGTCACCTGATGAAAAGCAACTATCGTTGCCCATGGACACTTGCAATATCAGAAGAGCTGCATGCGCGTTGCCGGCCTTTAAGGTGGGAATACGCTCTCTTCTTGAAGGTTTTCAGGTCGTATAGGTCCGGAAATACTGCTGGTGACAGTTCATTCCAGAGTTTTACAGTGCGCGGCAGAAAGTTACAGGAGAAACGCATCGTGGAAGACTGCCACTCATCAAGGTGGTGAGGATGGTATACTTTTCGCGTGGGGCGATGGCGAAAAGTTGCAGGTGGTATGGAGGATGCAGAGTGGTGCCACATCTCGGCCGAGTGCACTGTCTTGCCAATACACTCAGTAGGTGTAATCAAGCCCTTATTGCGTTGAGGAGGAAACAGTTGCAATTATTAATTATTATTGACAAAGATTCGGTTATATTCACAAGTAACATAGCAGAAATTGTTTCCTTAATAAACAACAAATAATTATTATAAGTTGAACTCAACACTTTGAAGCTCCTATGTAGTGTCAATACATCAAACTAATTGGAATACAGTTAATTAATACTAGGGTAATAACACGAAGTAAGTTACATTTAACAAGGCCTGACAGCTGTTGACGTGCGTAAAGGCGCATTTTCATTAGTCGTTAACTCGTACGGTATACAGCATGCGGGGAGTCTATGACAACTAATTGACAACTAATGGCGCATTGTCATTGGTCGTGGCATGCGTTTCAGAAATCTCCGGCACCCCGCATGCGGGTCCTATCGACCAGTGAAAATGCGCCATTATCTCATTGAAACAACAAGCTAAAGCAATTAAATTGCAATGCGTAGGCGTAAGCTTTTCAACCATCCCATAAAATGCACAAGGGCGCTATACTGTACTCGGAAAAACGTGGCGGTAGCGGTCATTGACTCCCTGTCAATGACCGCTACCGCCATTTGTCATACACTTGTCATTATCTATATAAACCGCGATTGACAATGAAGTGCCAGATGTTGTCAATCGCGGCTTTGTAGAAAATGACAAGTTTTGACAAGGAGTCAATGACCGCTACCGCCATGTTTCGCCGAGAGCAGTATAGATAATTTTTCGTTTCAAAAAATATAACAAAACATGTTATGGCAGTGAGCAAGAAAGTTACAATAAAATGTCAGTGAATTAATAACATGAATAATATTACTGTCCTTTGCATTAGTTTATCCTAAAATTATTTAAAATAGAAAACATTTCTCAGATTTCTTTGAAAATTACTAATTCCAAAAATATTATAGGTCTACCAGAATCTGATGGCAATTTTTGACAGAAAATTTACAAAAAATATCCTAAATCATTGGATAAATTTTTATATTTGCATGTTTATTAAATGCTAAAAGAAAAGGATCAAAATGTTTTAATTCAATTACCCCGGTATTGCCAGAAACTAGAGTCAATTTATTTTCTCACTTTTTGCCATCAGATTCTGATACACCTATAATTTATTCCAGCGGGGCTGAAAAGGCCACTTTGGAGAATTATATTATGATCATAATGTGATTCATTTCAGCTCTTCCACTCACGTACGCACGATTCACGTAATTTTCTCCTCAATTTTTGGCTTGGCATGTCATATTATTACTATTATTAATAAAATGTGATTGAAACTATAAAAGCCAGCAGCTTATATTAAAAATATGAAAGTAATATATTATAATATATGACTATAATATGATATGAATGAACAGTAGCTTTTATTTAAGTTCGATTTAATCACAGCGCGCTAAGTTTCGTTATATTGTTTGTTTAACAAACAAAATAATGAACAAAATAGTTTCTTAATATAGCGAGATCCGCTGAAAGTCATCTAATACATATAAATCTTCTGTCACGATGTGTGTCCGCGATGGATTCCTAAACTACTTAACCGATTTAAATGTTTTTTTAATGTGTGCTTTTTTCCAACTTGAGAGATAGGATAGCTTAGATATTTAAATATAGTCGCAATTTTATTTTATTGCAAATTATTTGTCTATAAAGAGCGACCATTGTTTATGCAACGCGGGTCACGGGATAACGATGGACGTTGCCATGGTGACATACTTATTTAGTAACTAATTCAATAAAATAATACCAATACGGGCGATATACTTTATATAATATGGCAAAGAAACGTTTGCCGGGACAGCTAGTAGTTTTATAAAGTAATAAAATTCCCGAAGTTTTTCTGTCTGTTACCTCTTATTTTTGAACTAATAATAATCCGGACTAGATAAAAACTTGGAGATAATTCGTGTTCTGGTAAAAAAGGATAGTCTTTTATACATGCAAAATATTATCATCTCCCGCCTATCTCCCACTCATAATCCAAAGTGTACGTGTAAAGTCACAAGCGACATCAAGTGGACTGCAAAAATGTTTGCTATAATTTTAAGTTATAATTTTTTAAGTTTGTTAGCTTCATAATTAGTATTATCTCCTGGCTTGTTAAAATTTCTTAGTTTTCTTCTCAGTTCTTCATTCTTAGGGCCTGTTTCACCACTTCCTGATAAGTGCCGAATAGGCTATCCACCACTTAACTTGACAGATGAAGTATGGAAAATCTGTCAAAAAAGTTGTGAATAGCCTATTCGGTACTTTATCAGAAAGTGGTGTAACAGGCTCTTAGTTTCTTTCTTAGTTTCTACAACCACACGACAACCGCAACCACACGACAAACACACGACGTGGTCGGGCGTATATTTCGTATTGTAAATGAACTGGACCATTCACACGTACCACATTTTGCAGTCGTTGTCGACCACTTGTAAAATACCGACCACATCGCAACCACGTCGCAACCACGTCGCAACCACGTCGCAACCACGTCGCAACCACATCGCAACCACTGGCCGTCGTCATTTTGTCGGTACCACAACGCAACCACAAAATGCTGCAGCGACACCATTCACACGTAACCACAGCTCGACGACATTTTGTCGTTGCGATGTCGTGTGGCGCATTGAGCCTAAGTGCCAACCCACACGTACCACAACGTGTGGGTTGGCACTTAGGCTCAATTTACAACGCCGAGAAATGGAACGGAATGGAAGCGTCAAAGCGCCTCATGCGCGAAAATTTACATTGGAGAATTCTCGAGAATTCCGCGGAATACGCGCGTCCATTTTTTATACAGTTGACATAGTTAACTGTGCTATTGTACAGTTACGTTGCAAAATGTCGCCTCCCTTCCATTTCATGCAGCTATAAATTAAGCCTCAGTGTTGTACCCTGATTCTCAGTATTAAATTAATTAAATATTTTTTGTTGTAGCACATCGTCGGATGCGAACAGTGACTAACTACTTCCTCGTCAACCTGTCCTTCGCCGATCTGATGATGGCATCGCTTAACTGCTTGTTCAACTTTATCTACATGTTACATAGGTGAGGCAATATTATTAGGCTTTAAAGTTATGTAGTTATGCTCGAACGAAATGTTTGGATGTTTGGAATTTTGAGGGTAGAAGTCAAAATAATCGTACATGACTTAAAAAATATATTGTGTCCTCGGCTGTTTTTAGCTTATTTAGAAATTTTGTCAGGTTACAACAAGTGATAAACCTATTAAGTTTAAAGAACAATTCATTTTTAGTACACCAAGATATTTTTGTAATGCTGAGAACATAACTATATCGAAAAAAATATCATCAAACTAAAGTCAGTAATTTCAGTTCCATACAAAATGAAAGTGTCCTCTTGCGTAATGAAATTTTAAACATTATAAAATATTCAAAACTAGGTACTATTTTGCAATATTATAGACTATCAATTAAAAAACGGCGTCTACACCTTTGTTTTCATTTATTATAACCATAATTTATCATGCCTATTATTATAAAATTACGTTTCATAATAAAATCCCAAATATCGTTCCTGTGAGTAACTGCGGTAGATAACGGTGTTTTAGGCGCTCCCGAAATGGAATTGATGGATGGATGGATGATAAAATTACCATATCGCAAAATATATTTTATTCCAACAAAACTGTTGGATCACATCACGTAACTTTTAGAAAGCCACCATAAAAAGTGCACGCACAAAAGATATCCTAAAATATTCCTGTGAATAACGGTAAGTCTAGATAAATTCTAAAGTAAATTATGCAAGTCTGGATACGCAGTCTGAAACAGTATGTTTTGGTGATCATAAACACAGAGAAATTGTTTTCAAGGTAAGATATTTGTCAATGACGATACATTTTAGGTGTTAAAATTCATATTTTTCCTTCCTGTAGATAACGTAATACGACTTAGGGCTAGTTCATATTGATAAAATTATTGTTATTGTGTAAATTGAATAAGTTGGTATAGTAAATGTACCTGCAATTAATAAATAGTTTTTTTTAATAAAATAATGGGGCAAACGAGCAAACGGGTCAGCTGATGGAAAGCAACTACCGTCGCCCATGGATACTCGCAACAGAATTACGCTCTTTCTTTAAGGTTTGCAGGTCGTATTGGTCTGAAAATTGTTCATCCCGAATGACGATCTTGCAATAAACTTTCATATTTTTAAGTTTTTTTATTCATGATTATCTCGAAAACTTACGAGTTAAACACATTGTTTGCTTTTGAGTAAATTATGTAGAAATTTCACTTCCTAGTTACTAGTAACTAGGAAGTGCCTAGTTAGATAGATAGTCATGTGTGTGTTTTTGTCTAGTAATAAAAGTTAATGCTAAGCGATAAATCAAAAACCGAGAAAAAGTTTTTAAACCGTGTGTTTGTACTTTGTGGTTATTAATAAGAATAGTTAAAACATAATATTTTATCGATTTTACCAGTTTTGTTAGTATAACAATAAATAAAATTATGTACGTATTTTTTGTTTCAATGTGGAAGCATCCTAATTATCCTGTGAGTAACAATTTCTGTCAGGTGAGTAACGTTACTAACCGGATTTCATGTGAGTTGCGGTCGATTATTTTGACTTCTACCCTTGAATCGTGTTTTTGGCACAATTTGTTTTTTTTTTCTTTTTTCTCGAATTGGATAGAATTTTATCTAAAGATTATTTCTGTCGTTTTCTTTAATGAATTACAGCTCCAAGTTGCCGAAATTAACAGCAATTCTTTGCCCATTTTCTCTTAAATTTTGCCGAGTTACATATTTTTTTACTCAACTATTTCATATTAAAGTGGTAGAAAGTAATTCCAACATTTTATAGACGACTTTCTCAACAGTACATTGTATTTTTTTCATACCGTTAAGACGTCAATACAATCCATAAACAGGTGATATTCTAAACCTTTTACAGCAAAAATCACAAAACTGTCGCGGGTTTAAAAATCTTATATATAAAAATGGATTTCCAAACGTGTTAGTCGCGCTAAAACTCGAAAACGGCTGAACGGATTGGGCTGATTTTAGTCTTAAAATATTCGTAGAAGTCCATGGAAGGTTTTAAAGTGACACGAAGTTCACCGGGACAGCTAGTACTTAAAAAACAAAAAATCTAGCTCCAACATTAGATTATAATTGAAATGATCTTACATGTTGTGCATTAAAACTTATAGAAATACTGTATTTTAACTGTTAAATCACGTCTGTAAAATCAGCGAAATCGGCATATTTCGTATACGGACTCTTAAATAATATCACGTATTCTTGGAAATCGTCAATAAGGAAATATTAAATTTGAAAAAAAAAATCGAGATCTCTTCGGAGTCGGCCTACTCGTTAGTTCTGTTGACTCTGGTATATAATCGTGTGTGTAATGAACCGCCTATGCATGACACGTGACGTGACACGTGGCAGCATACCCTTTTGTGTCTTTGATTTTATAAGAGACTGTTATGGTAAGCTTATAAGCCGCTTACTTTTTTACATAAGCTAAGATGCAGCCCCGGATTTATAAATAGGCCGTTGTAGGCCACGGCCTAGGGGCAGTGTCCTAGGCGGACGCTTAGCGTCGCTCTCCGAAATTCGTTTATCGCGCGGGAACCGTACATTTTTCCGGGATAAAAACGATCCTATGTCCTTTCCCGGGACTCAAAGTATCTCCACACCAAATTTCAGCAGAAGCGGTTCAGCGGTTTAGGCGTAAGGAATTAACAGACAGACAGACACATTTTCGCATTTATAATATTGAGTACGGATATTAGTATAGAAGTATGGATGTAACAAAAGAAATTGAAAATACTTTAGAGTGTGTATGTGTCCCATAAATAGAGTTTACTGTGAAAGTAGTTTAAGTTTAGTAGTTTAGGGTCTAAACATCACTTTGTTTTGTTACACTCTGCATACATTGGCCCATCCAGTTTCTCTAGGCTATTATTCTGAAAATTGTATACCAAAATACAATCCCAGGTGAATCTCGTTACATTTTCCCATTTTGTTCCAGTGACTGGGTGTTCGGCGTGCGCTACTGCCAGCTGAGCAACTTCATCGCGAATGTGACGGTCGCCGCCAGCGTGTTCACTCTCACGGGAATCTCCTTCGACAGGTTATCATTTGGGTCGCTTTTATTAGGGTTCCGTACCACGCCGTTGGGTTTTTAGATACCCTTATTTTAGTGGGTATGCCTGTCGCGACCTTTTAAGTTAGCCCTCCCAAGACTGCCGAGGATATGTTACTTAAAAATGCATTTCCACAATGAAAAAAGGGTTGCGTTTAAAGTTTTTAAAAAAACATAATTAATTACCTAATAAATACTCTTTTGGGTCCAAGACAACAAAAAAACATTTTCGTTTATTTTAGCTCGATATGAATAAATAGTACGGACCTCTTCGTGCGCGAGTCTCACTCGTACTTGCCATACAAGCCACGTAACCTAGATCATCAGAAATCTAGATGGAAAATATTTTAGGTGTGAATCTCGTGGGCCGTTACATTACAATATCACCTAATGGAAAGTGTTTTCATTTTGAGATTCCGTGACACTTATTTGTTTTGCAATGCCAACTATTTAGGTGGGGCAAAGAGTGAATGTAAATTAAGAAAATGTATGCGCACATTTATGTGTTGTGTACGCAAATTTCGGCCTGTGTCAAAGTTAAAAGTGAGAAAGTGACTAGAAAATGTTTCATACTTTCAGTCGGAGCTCTGTTTTAAATTTATTAATTCCATTTTCATTCTTACGAGTAGTCCTTCGATCGCGGATTCTTGAAAATCTATTATTTACGCGGTTGAATTCGACCGCTTGGGAGTTGATAGGTTAATTCATCAAATTCAATGAAATTAGTATTGAAATATTTATAATACTGTTACAATGACATTATTATTTACTACTAGATGTCCACCGGGACATTTAGTAGTAAATAATAAAACATTAGTAAAAATAACAGACAAGAGTCAATGCCTCGAACTGAAAGCTCTTTACGACGATCAAAGAATTTATTTACACAAACTTTAGGCTCCTCTCGCGAAAAAAGCGTGCAGTGAAACCACTTTTCATCGGCATCAATAGAGAAATTATATCTGAAAAAAATAATTAGTAATCTACATGATATGATACGTAACGTGGTTTTGCCATATTTTTTCTATCGGTATCCCATAATAAAACCAAAATTTCCTTCAAATCGTTGAATGAAACCACTTTACTCCTTCATTATTTATCAAAAGAATATATAAAAAATATCTACTGCTTTGCAATACATAAGTTGATAATTTGGTTTTTTACTTTTTTGAAATATGTATTATATTAAGCCTTAAAAAGGTTTTTTCTCCTATTTCGCCCTATCATGGACGCGGCGAGCGTCGTAACCGCCACCGTACAAGGCGCGCTGTTATGAATGTTATTTTAATGTCATTTACGTCGATATTCGCACTGACAGACAATGATCAAGGTCATTGGCGGATATAGAGGCCTTAAAATGTTTTTGTTTTCAGATATCAGGCCATTGTGAGGCCAATGAGGCCGCGTATGTCGAAGACTTGCTCGCTGATAATGATAGGAGTCATTTGGCTGAGTGGCATGCTGCTTGCCATACCCTGCCTGTTGTATTCCACCACAAAGGAGTACAGGTAAACTAGGGCTTTTTATTATTATTATAGTGTACAATATTATGCAAAGAATACCGTCTATGAAGGTCCTCTTGGATGAGCCCGTCAATATGAGCCCAAACATGAAACCTCCAATTTGGGTTAATACGGAGCTCGGCTCCAGGTGATGCTATAGCAGTAGCATGCAAATATTTACTGTGTATCTACGTCTTACTGATTGTCACAATTAAAATCAGCCCAAACACGAAACCTCTGCTATATATTGGTGAGGAGCTGGGTATCCTATTGATTACCAGGTGATGCTGCAGCACCAGGTAAACATTTCATTAATGTGTATGTTATTCATAAATAGCGCGAACCAGAATGTAAAATATAAAACTCATCAAACAACTGCAAGTTGCTAACGGCCTTTCACGAACCAGATAAACCGTGATATTTCAGCAGGGAGCAGGCTGATGATAATGAACTATAGCTAAGAACACTCTCGATCATGTCAGTTTCAAACAAAAAAAACTAGATCAAAATCGGTCCACCCGTTTGGATACGATGGCTACGATGGCTACGATGCCACGGACATATACACACACAAACAGACAAAGAAAGCCAGGCCCTTTACCCAAGACTTTTTTCGTATCGCTTTTTTATAGAATCACCGATCGCTGTAATCAACAAAACTTGGTTGACTACGGTACCCAGCGACCATGTGATCGCTGACGGTACCTACCCTAAAACGGAACCCCAACCAGCAGATTTTTTGTATATTGGTAGGTTAATAGTTACATAATTTAAGAGTAACCTTGTCCTACAAATAGAACAATCCATATTTTAGGACCATAAAATCAAAGTATGAAATCCTATCTATCTCTGTTAGCTACCAAACTACTACTTTCAAAATTTTTCGCAAATAAAAAACTTGTTTGTCTTATCAAAATAAAGCTACTCATAAAAAATTAGCTTGTTAGTAATAAAAAAAATGTTTTAGGGCTCCCTGACTATTAGGGTATTTGATATTTAAAAATATAAACTAATGAAGATATTTAAGCTGCTTATAGCTATTCAAAGGTCTTTCAAGTGACTTTTCCAATGTGCCCACTGCTCGACAGCAGACCTTGCAAAGTTAGCGCTGAGTAAATATTTTAATAAGTAAGGGGGTTAGAAAATAATTATCTATCGGGCGAGCGACGCCGGCCCTTGTATATACCAGAAACTGAGCATTTATGTGGTACACTTTACGGAAAAACCTTAATAGATTTGTGCTTTAACATAGTTATTTTTATTTATATGTAGACTAGCGACCCGGCATCGCCCGGGTATAAAATATTGACAAAATATAGCCTATAGTCTTCTTCAATAAATGTGCTATCTAACACTGAAAGAAACTTTCAAATCGAACCAGTAGTTCCTAAGATTATCGCGTTCAAGTTAGCCCTTTCAAATAATTTTCCCCGTTTTTTCCGAATTTTCCTCTATTTCTTCGCTCCTATTACTCTTATAGTTAGTTAGTAGTAGCAAGTAAAGTAAATTAAGATTAGTTTAGATATTTTATAGTCATTATTATTTATTACCACTATATTTTGTAAACATTTACTATAACTTTAGCTCTATCACATATTTTGTATCATAGCAAGAAATAAAAGGCTTTTTATTATTTATTTTTATTTATTATTACTCTTAGCGTGATAAAATATAGCCTTCTTCGATAAATGGGCTACCTAACACTGAAAGAATTATCAAAATCCGTTGCGTAGTTTTAAAGATTAAAGCGAACAAAGGGACATGAGGGAAAAAAGCGACTTTGTTTTATAATATGCATAGAATGTGTTATCATCGGTCAGGCAAGGTTTGTTTACTATTAAAAAATATAACAAAAAATTAAAACCGACTTCCAAGGTAAAAACAATATTAACATTAATATGAACTAAAAAGTATTAAATAATTTTTGCTATCTAATAGTGCCTTTTTCCGAATTCGGCTAAACCTTGACTATTTCTGTACTCAATCTTCATAATTTTGAAGTCGGTGCCAGTTCCAAAAGTTTCAAATATTCTGTCAGAGGACTGAAGATTCAGCTATCTGGTACCGACTTCAAAATAATGAAAGGCACTATTAGATAGCAAAAATTATTTAATACTTTTTAGTTCATATTAATGTTAATATTGTTTTTACCTTGGAAGTCGGTTTTAATTTTTTGTTAAAAATAATTTGTTCATAATGTTATTTGGTTCCTATACGTACTTATTTCGATTTTCCATGGAACTTGGCACTCATTTAGATCTCCATCCTTTTTACGGCGAAGTCAATAGACAAGAAATATAGAGTTTGTATGGAACTTGGCTCAGCAATTTTACATTTATGTTTTTGGTGGGATATCACTACTTTTTGTAAAGAAAACTTTCCGAGCAAGGGTAGACACCTTCATCTTCCCAGTTCAAACATCCAATATTCGACTATATTCAATGGCAATTCGCAACCTTAAGGTGTCGTTTCACCACTTCCCGACAAGTATCGGCTATGCTATCCGCAACTTATCTGGCAGATACTTCATCTATCAGATAAATTGTGGATAGCCTATCTGAAACTTATCAGGAAGTGGGGAAACAGCCTCTAAGCCTTTTTGAGACTTGAGTATCAGACGAATAAAACAAAGAAAATTCGCTTAGCGAATGGAAAATGCAGCTACCATCAGAAGGCATTGGAATAATACGGTATAACCTACGAATAATAAAACCTAAAGAAACGTAACTACCATAGGTACTAATACAGTTTTAAATTTGGTTCCATTCGAAATGTCATGTAACGTCAGCCTTTATACCGCTCAAGGTCACCTAAACATTGCAAATGTATGAAAAGTGAACCTAAGGTACACTTTTTTGACAAGTATTTTGGAGCATGTTTTTTGACGGAGTTACTCTTCCGTAGTTTTTATTATTCGTAGGGTATAATACAAGTGTATTTCCAACCATTGACTATATAGTGTACAACTTACTATGCGGAAGTTAAGTAGCTATTATTATAGCTGTCTAACAGACAGACAGACAAACGGACGGACAGACAGACAAACGGACAGACATATTGAAATAAATCTATGTCTATTATCGGGCCTCAAACTATATCTCCATACCAAAGAACAATCGGTACAAGCAGTTTGGGCGTGAAGACGTAGCAGACAGACAGACATACTTCATAAAGTCACCTTCTATTCATACCAAGTTCTTTCAATTCACAAATAAATGTTTACGGGGAGCTCCCATACAATAAACGTGATTTTTTGGCCTTTTTTGCTCTCAATCAATAATGGCAGCCGAAAGGTACTTGAAATGTTCACGAAAGCCTTAATTATATTTCTTCTTTCATAACAGTAAAATAAAATAAATATTTAAGGGGGGTCTCCATACAAAAAATACAATTTTCGCTCTGTACGACTCGCACTTGACCTTTTTTTTTGTTTTCAGATATTTACCTACGATTACATACAATTACCGAGCTGGATTCCAAATTTCAGCTTTCTAGGTCATCTGGAAGTGGGTTAGAATTTTGATCTATAGGTCAGTCAGTCAGTGATAAAAATTTAGATTTTCAGACATTAATATCTCGACAACCGTTCAAGATGTGCTTATGAAATTTAGAGCATGTATTTATCTCGCAAGTTTCATTATATGAGCTAAATTTGAAACGTTTGTGTGAAATAGTTTCTGAATTATGAGTGGGTCAAAAGTAGCTGCAAATGGTTCGTGCAAATATTACACACGGTGCATGCTCGCCATTCTGTTACGCTGGAACTTGGCTTGACACTCTACCGCGTGTCTAGATATGTAGATGTGTTATCATCAGTCAATCAAGGTTTGGTTTATATTAATCCTTCGATCGTGGATTCTTGGAAATCTATTGTTATTCTATTGTGTCTCGCTCACCGGTGAGCATATATTGTGGTTTGGTGGGTTAAAATATAAAAAAACACGCAGAAAAACGACGCGAGGCTTCAGAAAAGTCGGCTTTTTGCTAGTATATTTTTAACGATATAAATATTATTCAATTTAAACAAGATAATATGTCACCGTAAGATTGTAAACACCGCGAGATTGTAATATGACGAAGTGATGGATTGTAATTTAAAATCACCGGAAAACTGTTTGTTTACAATTTGTAAACAAACAGTTTTCCGGTGATTTTAAATTAATTATTTCGTATTTAAAATAAACTTAAATTGCCTGAATATTTTATGTACAAACATTGAATAAAATTTAGATATATTTCAATTGCAGTTTTAATTATAAATTAGGTAAATTTTAATAACCGAACATTCAAACAGCACTTTAAATATTATATCTAAATTTTATTTTATGTCATGTACATCTCATACCATTTGGCATTGAAGTTATTTTAAATACTTTCGTATTTAAAATAACTTCAATTAATTAATTTAATTAATTAATTTAACACGTAATTAATTTAAAAACGCCGGAAAACTGTTTGTTTACAATCAATCACTTGGTCATATTACAATCTCGCGGTGTTTACAATCTTACGGTGACAGATAGAATTACTCTTCATTGAATAAAAGTTAACAATAAAGTGTTTTACATAGTGCCAATAATTCTTCAACATTATCAATATCTGCGGAACCGTATATCAAGTAAAGTGGAACGAAAGTAGCCCTGATATTACACTTGTTACTCGATAAAAGCTGATAAAGATTCGAATATTTGAATGAAAATTTTCAACATTATTACTTTGGGGTATTGTATTTTATACTTATCTTCTAGTTACTAGTAGATAAGTACTAGACTAGTCAGTTACGTCATTTTGACACATTTTTAAGTCAGAGATTTATGAATAGAAGAAAAAGAGTGAAAGAACCATTTAAATAACATTTTGTAACTTAAGTACAAGTAAGTCGTTTTTTCCCTTTTTTTCATTAAAAAAAGAGCCGAGATTGCGCTAAAACCCTATTATTTTTACTTATCTTAGTTCAAAATTGTCCTAAAAAAAATTTAAAACGGCAAATATGTAGTTTATGATATTGTCGATCTATTGGCGTGAGTTTCAAATAAAAGTAATTTGTAAATCATAAGGAGATGCTGAATGTATGCTTGAATTTTAACAAATTGGTATTACTTTGGAAGCTGATATAAAATAGAAAATTTAAAACAACAAAAGGAATGTTGATATACTCAAGATTATTCCTGTATTTTTATTACAACTTTGTAGCTTTCAGATTATGGGTTTATAAGGATTTAAATACGGTCAATTACGGAATCTCCGGACGGAACTACCCTTAAGTTAGAAGAATGTAGTGCGAGTATTTTTCACATAGCTCCTAGACTAGAAAGGTCAATGGCCGCTGGTGCCACCGTAAATTGTCCTGACTATAGTTAAACAACAAATACAAATATTACCCCAAAGTATTTGGAATTGTTAGCGAAACAACGTAACCACGGACTGCGGTCGCAATCATTTTATCACAATAATAATATTTCAATTATCTGTCAGATTTACTGTAACTTGATAACTGTTTTCGAATCTAATTCATATTTGCTGAAATAATTTAGGCATTCTGGTTTTCGAGTAATTATAATAATCAAGATTCAAGAGAGCTATAAATCGTGTTATATGGACACGGCACGGCACACATGAAGTGTTTAGTTACAAAAAGTTATTCTAGAATTTTCATTACATCAAAATGCTTTGAATTTTATTTTTATTTAAGAAAGTATTGTTAAATAATGTATATAATATATTTTTTATTTTAGTACAATTATGTTTAACTTTTAAGTTTTAACTATTGAAATTATTCAGTAACACAATAAATTAACCCATTACATACCACCGTACTCATTTGAGTACAGTAGTTTATTTCCATACATCTCAACAAAATATTCATAATTATTATAAATATTCAATTAGTTTTATTAAGGAAAACTTACTTAAAAGTACAGTTCCTTAATAAAAAGAAAAAATTGGAAAACTTAGTTTATAAAAAGACAAAAAAACGTTAAAAACGCAACACTTATTGATCGCTTATTTATTTCTGTCATTTACATTTCTAATTATTATTTTTAACAAAAAATTAAAACCGACTTCCAAGGTAAAAACAATAATAACATTAATATGAACTAAAAAGTATTAAATAATTTTTACTATCTAATAGTGCCTTTTTCCGAATTCGGCTAAACCTCAACTATTTCTGTACTCAATCTTCATTATTTTGAAGTCGGTACCAGATAGCTGAATCTTCAGTCCTCTGACAGAATATTTGAAACTTTTGGAACTGGCACCGACTTCAAAATAATGAAGATTGAGTACAGAAATAGTTGAGGTTTAGCCGAATTCGGAAAAAGGCACTATTAGATAGTAAAAATTATTTAATACTTTTTAGTTCATATTAATGTTATTATTGTTTTTACCTTGGAAGTCGGTTTTAATTTTTTGTTAAAAATAATAATAATTTCACTCTTTTTAGTTACACTAGTACGTAAACCTTCGCGTATATTTTACGTAATTTATTACAATTTGTTAAGTGTTGAGATTTGTAAATTTTTTATTTTCTAAGAAAATTTAGTTCCGCAATTCAACAACAGATGTCGTTGTTAAGCTTCTGCATCGCGGTATCGCTTACTCGATTACATTTGATATAACTAATTCGCTACAATAATTATTTTCTTCTCGCTCACTTCAGAGGGATTAACGTCCCAGAACCATAAGACCAGTTTTAGGCGTAAGACGTAGACGTCTATTCTTTACATTAAGAGTCACAACTCACACTCACAAAATAATATATTATCAGTGAAGTGAACAGTAGTTAGTAAAGTATTCGATCTGTATAATATAAAGTAGTAAAATATTCGATCTCTCGTTTGCCGCCACGCGCCGCCCGCGCGACACCGTCGCCTCTGTAGCGCCGACCGCCGTGTATTAAACAAACAGGTGTTGTTATGTAACAATACATAATTATTATTACGAGTTAGTATATCCATACCTATGCCTTGCAGTACTTCTGTCTATTCTGTGCCATGAGACATTGGTGACCTTAACACGACGTGGTAATGATGATGATGACGATGATGATGATTATGATTATGATGATGAATATTAATTGCATAGTAGCATATGCTTTCTGTTCTTAAAACAACGCCGAAACTCCCAAACGTGTATCTATAAGGAGTCAGGAGTTCTCTCAGCATCTTCGAAACCATGGTATACCTTGACCCAATATTTGACTTTTTGGTAGCATATTCTTAGTACACTTCACATAAAACCAAAATAACCATATGTTTCCATATAAATTTCGAGGAGTTCCCTCGATTACTCCTGGATCCCATCATCAGGTCACCACTTTGTGAACATGGTACCAAATTGGAGTAAAACCAAATACAACAAAGCAAAAATTTCGAAAATCGGTTCACAAACGGCGGAGTAATCGTTGAACATACAAAAATAAAAAATAAAAAAATAAAAAAAAAAAAAAAAAAAATATCCACAGCCGAACATATAACCTCCTCGTTTTTTGGAAGTCGGTTAAAAAAAACTGCCTTAAAGATTATTGCCACGCAGAAAAACATCGCTAGCCCTCACAAAGCTAGGCTTTTAGCTAGAATCATTGATAAACAAAGGTTTTGAGAGTATAATAATTAATGCATAATGGAATTAAACATAATACCTATTAACTTCCACATATTTTTCGGTGACAGCGTCGTCGTCACAAGCCAATTTACATAATATTAATTAGATTTTCTCGGTATTTTCCATTTATTTTAGTATAATATGAGCAGCTTCAGTAGTATATTCATTTTCAAGATTATTTCCATGGAAATAGTTTTGAAAATGAAATAAACTGCTGAACATATTTTAATACCTCGAAAATAGTCAATTTTTTCGAGCTCTCTATGATACTTAACACTGTAAATTTGGTATAGTCCTCGACAGTTAACGTTTTTTTATGATCTATCTCAAAATCAAAAAATCAAAAATCTTTATTAATTTCTCCCACAAGACAAAAAACACATAATATGCAATTATTATGGTATGGTATCTGTGTGAATTACTCAGATTTTACCGTACTTCTGGAAACGTACGCACCGTCGAAAACAAGGCGATACATTCAAGTGTGTGTGGTTGGCCCATTTACATTTTTTCACCACAAAGAACAAAAGAGTGGCTTGAATATATAAAATGCGGTAAGAATCTCCGGAAAAATGCTTTGGTGAGAAAATATAGGTCGTGTAAATATAGCTTATGAAAAAAGCACCTGTATATTCTGATTTGAAAGGATACGCAAATTTGTTCAGCTATTTCAGGTTTCAAATTAGCAATATAAATGCGGCCTCACGAAATATTTAGTTACTTAGAAGTCTGGAGTCTGGACATAATTTTCTAAGGTTTGGCTTCTAGTATTAATCAAGGAGACTAAAACATAGACCAAAATATTATACATTTAAAATATTTATTTTTGAGACGATATCAACTTTTGAGAGAAGGTTCGGGGCACACTGAAATGAAACGCGACGCGACGATTCATACCTAAATTGTCAAGACGTGTCAAGTGGTGTCACCGTGTCACTATTTTAAAGACATTTTAATTTGGTATTGCCACTGAACTCCATTATACAAGTACGCTGGACTAATGATACCATTTGAAATGACAGCTATTTTTTGTGCCTATTTGAAGCGGAATCAGCTCCTCCAATATTCGGGAAGACAACTAAATTTGACGTAAAAATGATGTTTGAACGTCGCAATATTGGCACTGATAGCAGTAGTGGGAGTACTTAGAACTAATACTAGTTTCTACCATGGAGGTATACTATTGTCTGTGGTTTCTACAACCAATAGAGATTGAACGGCCATTTGCAAGTTACGTCCAGTTACGTCAGATTTAGTTCTCTTCCCGAACATTGGGGGAGCTGATTCCGCTTCAAATAGGCACAAAATATATCTGGGTATCATCAGTCCAGCGTACTTGTATAATGGAGGTCAGTGGGTATTGCTTTTATGCATTGCCAAACCGCGTCTTATTGCAATATAAACAGAGCCAACTCAGAGACGCTGAGATTTCATAATATCAAAGAATAAAAACAAGCATTTTTGTTATAAAGTTGTTGTCAATTGAACTGATCTTAAATTCTTATGGTCGTAAGATATCGCTGAAAAATAGAAACGATAAGACGTCATTTTCCGATTTTTTATTTAAACTTTAGATTAAAATGTAAAGGGCCTGTTTCATTCCTGATAAAGTGCCGGGTAGATTATCCATAACTTATGTGACAGATTCTCCAAACTCTATTTGTCAAGTTAAGTGGTGGACAGCCTATCCGGCACTTTTCAGGAAGTGATGAAACAGGCTCTAAGGGTCTACAGTCTATACAGACGGACCGCATTTCAACTGCAATCCAACCGCAAATTGCAGTTCAAGTGCAGTTTGAATGCAGTTGACACGACTGCAATACGACTACAATAGAACTGCAAACCAAACGCGCAGTCGGATTGCAGTTCAGTTGCAGTTGGCGTGCAGTCGTGTGAACTGTTTGGTTTGGAGTTCTATTGCAGTCGTGTCAACTGCATACAAACTGCACTTGAACTGCAATTTGCGGTTGGATTGCAGTTGAAATGCGGTCCGTCTGTGTAGACCCTAAGTGAATTAAGTTGAAAGTTTTATTGATGACACTTAGAAACAGAATATAATTTCACAAAGAGATCTTAGATGGGTGACATTGATATAAATACCGCCGCCATTCATTTTAGATGGTCATCGTCTGACTTGAGAGGGGCTTTAAGGGATTTAGCGAGAAATGGCTCATTTAACAAGTTTTATCTTGAAAGTGTCCGAATTATTCAAAACAAAATCCAATCAAAAGAAATCCAAATTCTTATTTCAAAGAAGGTATACACACAGAAATTAACTTTTCTTCTTGTTTTCTTAGAACGAAGTACTTAGTTACCTTAACTAGAACTTAAAAGCAGCATACCTACATTAAATTGTAAATGAATGAAAATGTAAGAAAACTCACAAACGTTCATGTTCTAAATTTATAAACTAACCTTTAGTTACTCGTAGTACGTAGTTTATAAAATGACTAAGAACATTCGATGGCATTCATGTTGTATTATATAAATGAGATTTGTCAGGTGCGTTCTGAAAGTCCATTACTGACCCTTAGAGAAATTGTTTTATAGCCAGATAGTGTACCGACGAAATTTGGTCAGGCTAGGTATGTCATGATCAGCCGTCAGATTACGATCTATTTGTATTTTACCAAACACGACTAAATAACTCAGGTTCACGATCTTCCTACAAATCTATTTCTCGGGTGTTATAAAAATTGTTTACAATGAAACATTGCAAGTATACCAAAAACAAAACAAGCGAAGCGACCAATAGATAAAGTTAATATTTATGAGGGCTCAATACGAGGCTAGATTGAAAAATTTACTGAGCTTAAATGTCGAAATTCGACGTAGGTTATTTTCTGAGAGAAAAAATATAGACAAAATTCTACGAACAACAGAATAAGGCCAATTTTTCATTCGTGTGTGAGTGAAATATGTAATTATGTATATTATTCCGCTTTAGTCATGCTACTAATCGTCAAATTATGTGGCGTAGTTTCATGCATCTGTGTGCGTTAGCGCGGTTAATTAAGATAAATTTTTAATAAGTGTGGCCATGCACTTTTATTTCCTTTAGCGTAATTTCCATAGAAGATAAGAAACTAGGTATCCAATAGATTTAGTACTTAGCTGAGAATTATACAAGATTATAATTAGTATAGTGTCTACAGCCTAATTTATGTCTTTTGTTAAAATGAACCCTTCTTTTCAGATCAAAAGGAACACTGAAGACGGCATGTCTATTGTCTTGGCCTGATGGCTTACCAGATGTTTCCTACATGGATTTTATGTAAGTTCTAGTTTACTTAATAACAAGACTTTAATACGCTTTATGTATTTTATCTACGTCCTATGTTCGCACAAAGTGACGAATGCCTTTAGCCATGCTGTTATCGCTAATATCGATGATATTCTATTGAATATCATCGATGATATATCGAGTTAATATCGATGGTGTTCTTTTGAATATCATCGATAACAGCATGGCTAAAGGCATTCGTCTGTTATTACAAGCTAAGTATAGCAATTACTTGGATTGTGGCTTTGGTTCTTTTCATTTGGCAACGTTAAAATATAGAGTTACAAAAATTCAGCACGTCATGTGGTTGGTGAGAAATAAAATGATGTCAGAATGCAACCGTAAACGTTCTGGCTAGTGTGGTTTATTGGCTATTTCCATTTGTCTAACAGATTAAGCCAAAATCGATAGGCACCTGTCTGGTTAAACTATATTTTGTATCGAGCAATTTAATTGCTCTTGACTTACAATTACGTAGTAACTATTAATTAGTAATCTGTGCTTCTACTAGGATGAAGGAACAACGAAAATTAATTTATTTGGTATAACATCTTACAAAAGTAACAACGATAATTGATGCTAACTATGGACGTAGGTAATACCAAATTGGTACCCATTCAGCAATGTTGCAAACGGATCCGCAACGCTGATTTTCAACTTAGGTCAGAGCTTAGTCATTAAAGCTACTCGCATTAGGTACTAATGACTAAGCTCTAACTCGAGTCGTTCTTAGTGTGAGTTCGCTCTGAATCGTTTTTTAAGCACTGCTTTCCGCTACAGACTACAGACTGAAATCTAGCTATTTATGTTCTTAGAAAGATTGGTAGTACAAGTAACAAAACTAATATGTATGATAATACTAATTTAGAGTATGTATGATCTAAATTCTAAAGTATTATCGCTCAGTTTTCTTACTACATGTATAATATTGCAATGTGTTATAATCATTATGTTCCAATAGGAAAGGCTAGCCAATATACCTCCGAATGCGCTCAATCAACCCTTCATCCCACCGTATCCCGCCATAATTAGATCCCGTCAACCTGTCGAATGAACTAATTCCAGTAATAGTTCCTTAGTGATCGAAGAATAGTTCTGAATGATTGGGGACCACGAGCGTGAGTAACTCAATTATCCCAGATGAAGTTTACACCGCGACACGTACAGTAGGAGGGTAAAACCTAGATTTGACTTGGGCAAGATATATTTAGCGAGGTTCCCTGATGGATGATGCAAGAAGATGGATTTTATTGAAAGAAACAATTTTTTGATACTCAAACATTTATTTATAAAATGTTCAGTATTAAAACTAGTAAACCCTTAAAAAATCCTCGCGGTCCTAAGGGCGCGGGCCCCCTTCAACCGCGAGGGGCACGCTTTACGCCGCCCCTGTACACGTAACAGTTGATGTGGAATGTGCTGTGAATCGAAAAGCCGAAATCTATTTGAGTGCGGGTCAATATCTTAAGGCGATATATCGAAAATAAATTATACCGCAAGGGCAATTTTATACTTAATAATACGATGATGATGATGAGCGAAATTTGCATAGTAGCATCTGCTTTCCGTTCTTAAAACAACATCGAAACTCCCAAACTTGTATCTATAAAGAATCAGGAGTTCCCTCAGCACCTTCCGAACCATGATATACTTCGGTGCAAAATCTTACTTGCTTCGCTTACTAATGCTTCGAATACTTCTCACGAAACCGACGTCATCAAAAGTTTCCATATAAATTTTGAAGAGATCCCTCGATTACTAATGGATCCCTTTATCAGGTCACCACTTTTGTGAACGGGGTACTAAATTGGGATGACTTTCAAGATGGAGGAGGTGTTATGTTCGTTTTTTTTATATTTAACGATCACTCCGCCGTATGTGAACCGATTTTCAAAATTTTTCTTTTGGTGTATAGAACATCAAAAGAAAAATTTTGAAAATCGGTTCACATACGGCGGAGTGATCGTTAAATATAAAAAAAACGAACAAAACACCTCCTCCATCTTGAAAGTCGGTTAAAATTGTAGCCTATGTATTATTCTGATGTATAAGCTATATTATTATAAAGTTTCATTAAAATCCGTTCAGTAGTTTTTGCGTGAAAGAGTAACAAAGATCCATACATACATCCTCACAAACTTTCGCCTTTATAATATTAAGTAGGAAGTAGGATATACTATTATCTCATACATATTATTATATCTCATGCATATTAATATGATAAAATTGCCACCTTGGTAAATATAATAATTATTAATATCTATAATTTTTATATCGCTTGACAAACTCTAGTCTCGATCTAAAAGACTATAAAAAGTACCAATAAAACGGTCATAATGGGACGATGCATGGTACTTATAATGGTTTTAAATGGTAGTGATGATGATAATGATGATTGTAACTTGCATAGTAATAGCAGTAGTAGTTGCTTTCAGTTCTTAAAACAACGTCGTAACTCCCAAACTTGTATCTATAAAGAGATAGGAGTTCTCTCAGCACCTTCCGAACCATGGTATGTATTTGCACCATGATGGTGCAAAATCTTACTTGTTGGTAGCATATGCTTAGAATACTGCTAACGAAACCGAAGTCACCACATGTTTCCATATAAATTTTGCGTAGTTCTCTCGATTTCTTAGGGATCCCTTCATCAGGTCACCACTTTTATGAATGTGGTAGCAAATAGAGATGATAACCTATACACCAAAAGAAAAATTTTGAAAATCGGTTCACAAACGGCGGAGTAATCGTTGAACGAACATAACACCTCCTCCATTTTGAAAGTCGGTTAAAATTATAGCCTATGTGTTATTCTGATATATAAGCTATATTATCGTAAAGTTTCTTTAAAATCCATTCAGTAGTTTTTGCGTGAAAGAGTAACAAACATCCATACATCCAAACTTTCGCCTTTATAATATTAGTAGGATAATAAATATAACTAAGGCATATTGTGTTGTTTGAGTATTTAGTAAGAAATAAAGTTGATTAGTGACATTATAACTTATTTACTTTTATCAATAAAGATTTTTAAGAAAAAAGTCACATCGCAATGGGTGACACAACCCGCGCGAGCACTCTAGGAGTATTTTGATCCGCGAGCCCTCTAGTGTTAAGAGCAAAAAATAGCAAAAAAATCACGTTTATTGTATGGGAGCCCCCTTTAAATATTTAAATTATTTTGTTTTTAGTATTTGTTGTTATAGCGGCAACAGATATACACAATCTGTGAAAATTTCAGAAGTCTAGCTATAGCGGTTCTTGAGTTGCAGCCTGGTGACAGACAGACGGACAGACGGACAGACATCGAAGTCTTAGTAATAGGGTCCCGTTTTTACCCTTTGGGTACGGAACCCTAAAAAGGGTAAGGCTCTATGTTCGATTTCAAAGTTAATCTGGTGAGACGATAAGTGAAGAGTGAAGTGGTCAATTTATGATATTTTGAATTCGCTATTTTCGTTTCAACTTCACAAAGAGATTAAAGATCAAAGCCAAATCCAGTTGACTGTCAAAAGGTATTGTTCCGCGAATCACGTACGCTTTTGATGGAATTATGCAAGTTTTTATGCGGAAACATAAACACGAAATTTTTTGATGATCTGAAAAATCAAAATGGTTGTTTCCTAACAAGGTTCCATAAACTGGATTTTGTGTAGTTAATTAAACACTCGAATAAGTTTATAGCAGGTAATCGTATTCATGAACGTAAAGTGGCTACCCAAAGCGGATTACAATATTATATAATTTGATTAGAAGCCAATTACAGCGTACTGCGTAATATTATATTGACCGGCCGCGGCAGGATGAAATTACGTATTTTGCGACAGAAATGCAACAGGCGACTGACAGTACAATTTTCGTAATAGTATCCCACCTATCCTAGTACCACACCTACAGGGTGTTAGTTATACAGGGTGTAATCGATGATACTTAAGAGTTTGTATGAGTCCCCTTTACAGGGTGTAATATTATAACTAAGTGATAACTGATAAAACTTTAGGATGCTTTAGGGTATGGGTCCCCTAATATATAGTTTACTGTGAAAATAGCAGCACTGAAGGAGCAATGTTTTTAGTGATTTGTGTGAATAAGCTAAGAAACTTCATGAATTTTCCCATACAAAAGTTACTTTTTCAGCGCCGCTACATTCAGAGCGAAATCTGTATAGGGGATCTATATACAGTACACACCCTATAGGGGATCTTTACACAGTACACACCCTATAGGGGATCTATACAAAGTATTATCACTTAGTTTTGTTACACCTTTATTATTTACACCTTATTTATCGAGTTATTAAGAAAAAACTAACTTGGCGATAATTCCTCGTCGTTCCTTTTCACCTGGCATACGAAAAACGAGCGTTAGTATGAAGAGAGAAGAGTGATGTTTGATTTTTTACTTCATTCGCCCTCTTAATAAGCTTTAAAAGCAATTACAAACGTATACGTACTCCTGTCCCCTAATTAACAAGGGTACGTTCCACGTGTTACATCACTCAGAATTTAACTGCGAAATAAAATATTTTACGGAGTAAATGAAAGCAGGCAGCAATTAAATTAATCGTTTCAAGCAATTACAACTTTTGAACTTATCTCATAATCTATGTGCGGAATCGTGATTCATGTGAAGTTTGTAAACGAAAACGTGGAACAACGATGTGGAAATTATTTTAAAGCGGATTTTCTTTATCTCGTTACTGAAATCTTGTGATAAAACAACAACACTTCTTATGCTGGGTTCTTGCAGGAAGTGTCTGAGAACAATACAAAATATCTTGAAGCACAAACAAAAATATTTTTTGGATACTTACTTGAAAAAAAATTTTAACAAATATACACCGCCACGGTAAAACAATAGCTAGTCTACACACATACGTCTAGTCGCACGCACACAAACACCGTGCCGAGGTCTGCCGAACATGACGACATTAGACGATGTGTTAGGTTTATTTCCGTTACGGAATTTCTTAATTCCGTCGCCGCGCTTAAAGCCCGCGATAAAAGCTATGCAATAGCTTAAAATTAAATACATTGCAGGTGTTAATAAAATATTTTACAATAATTCTTGAGAAAGTAAAATATTTATTCAAGTAACTAGCTCAGGTAGGGGCGTCGCCGGGCGCCGCAAAATACTTGAATTTTTATATATTTATGAAATACATGAATTTTTTCATGGATATGGAAAAAATAAGTTGATTATATTATGTCTGCGTTCACCAAAAATATCGTAATTGTTTTTTTATGTAGCAAAATGACAGATGATTGCCTGATCGACATAAGTTATGATCTCCAAATACGACCTTTCTAGTACGGGAGCCCTATAATATTTTTTGGAGTTTACTCCTTAAGAATCGATTTTCATTTAAGGCGCCCGGTATGAGAAAAATCAGAGGGGTAAAACCTACTAACAAGTAACGAAAATGTGTCACGTTTTTAGTGCGCAACTTTCTAATTTGACAATAAAGGTAATATACCTATCGGAATATTATATTATTTTATTTTATTTATTTATTATTATCTCATATATTATATAAATCTCCTGTCACGATGTTTGTCCGCGATGGATTCCTAAACTACTTAACCGATTTTAATGTTTGTTTTTTTTAATGTGTGTTTTTTTCCAACTTGAGAGATAGGATAGCTTAGATCTTTAATTATAGTCGCAATTTTATTTTATTGCAAATTATTTGTCTATAAAGAGCGAGTAGCGACCATTGTTTGTGCGACGCGGGTCACGGGATAGCGATGGACGTTGCCATGGTGATTTACTTATTTAGTCACTAATTCAATAAAATAATACGGGCGATATACTTTATTTAATATGCCAAAGAAACGTTTGCCGGGACAGCTAGTATTATTATATAATATTATATTCCGATAGGTATATTAACTTTACGATTAAGACATACATATGGTATGCTGTATAGGCGACCATACCTATATACTATATGTTATTATATTATTATATAATATTATATTCCGATATATTTATCATTAAGACGTACATATGGTATGCTGTATAGGCGACTATACCTATATACTATAATATGTTATTGGGCTTGTTTGTTTCTATCAGTGTCGATGTATTTATATTGCTATTTTTGTCAATAGTATAAATATCAATAATTAATATTGTTATTGAGAAGTTATAATTTTTATCATTATACTGGTTAAAGTGAACTAAAAGTATTTTGAAATAACTATGGCAGAAAGGGTGTAGATAATATTGCCGGAACATCTGATTTCATATGATATTAATCTTTTTTCAGTTGAATCAACTCTTTTTGCGTATGGTTAGATACTCGTACTTAAGGAGTAATCTCCAGTCGTGCGTTTGAGCTGACACATTTTTTTTTATTACTATCAAGCTAATTTTTAATAGTAGTTTCATTTTGATAAAACAAACAACATTTTTATCTGCGAAAAACCCTATAGCGGAACCCTAACGAGCTGATTTTATGTATATCGATAGGTTATTAGTTAGAGCAATACTGTCCTACAAATAAAACAGTCTATATTTTAGGACCATCAATTCAAAGTATGAAATCCTTTCTATCTCTGTTAGCTACGACTTTCGAGATTTTTCGCAAATAAAAATGTCGTTCGTCTTATCAAAATGATGCTACTTACAAAAAATTAGCTTGATAGTAATAAAAAAAAATGTTGTAGGGCTCCCGTACTATTCTATTTTCATCGCAAATTCGTTCGTTGTAGGTACACGCTAACCGTAAATTGCTATGATTGTTAGTAGTTTGGATATTGAACGATACGATATCACGATCTGCTCATAAAGTGTTATAATATAGGACTCATTTGAAATATTTTCTAGATTCCGAAACTTGGATTCAAAGTCAAAAGACTAGCCTATTATGGTAGTGTCCACCTCAAGTGTTAATTAACGGGTTTCCAGTTTTTATATATCTAATCCAGTACTGAATTGTTTTACGTAGCGTAAACGAGAACTGGAGGGAATGAATTGTATCTATTCGGATTAAAATAATGTAAACCAGCCATTGTTATGGCAAAGGTCTAATAATTAATAATGTCATACAGTAGACTAGCTCTACACTGTCTGTGAAATAAAATTCACTCATACAAACAGGGTTGAAAGTTTTGCTACTTAATAAATAATACTAAAAAAAACTAACCAAACACGCTTTTCTTTACTAACCAAACACGCTAACTTATTTTAATAAATTATTTGCACTGTCATTGGCTCTTAATACGTGTATGCAATGTTTCGAATTAATTAGATAACTAGCCCGTGAGAAGGCGCGCCTTATTTTATTACACGGATAGGCGCGCGCGAGCAAATTGCTCACGCTACTTTAAATACTTATTAATCTAGTGTTTCAGTAGTTATTGGCTTATAATTGATGTAAATTAATAAAACAAGGTTTAATCAACAAGAAATTAAGACTTTTAATTAAACATTTAAAACATAAATCAAATTCTTAGGCAAATTACAAAACAACTTAATAATACTTTCTTAATTTTATAGTCTGTTATGTCTTAGTTTATAGTCTGCATAAAAATCACATTAAATTTTTTTACATAAAATATACTTAAAAAATTTACTCTTCCATAAGATGTCCACGGGTGGGACTATCAAAACACATTGTACACATATATTATTATGTAACATGTTCCGTGCAGAGTCATTGCTTGCACAAAGTGCATGCTTTTTTCGAGCATCTATTCTTACGCCTGGGACACAATATAGAACAAAATCCGCTTGACGTAGGCTGTGCAATGGATTCAGGAGTTGGAACAAAACGTTTCATAAGGAACTGGAGATCGGATGTTTGTCATGCAAATGCGGCGTGAAATATGTGGTTTTACAAGCTGGAGCGCTGATCGTTCATTTTATTTCTGTATTGAAGGTAAAATAAAAAAAAATGTTTTGTACATATCACTACAGATCATTTACTTATTATTTAAATATTATAATACATATCAATAACACAGTATGTAAGAAAATACAATAATAATGTATTTTATTCGAAAAATAAATACATACCCGGATGGGCGCGCTATGAGCAAATTGCCGCACGATGGTACGTGGTCACCAAAAACGCCTCGTTGAGTGGTCGCAATGGAACTGACCAACACGAGACTTGCGTCAGGGTGGAGAGGATGAATAGTTAGGAAGGTACCTAGACACTTAGAACGTTATGGCGTTGGTATCACAAAAAATTTTGAATTTAATTTTTGTGTGAGCAAATTGCTCATAGCGCGCCTTCTCACGGGCTAGAGATAGGTAAAAATCGTGCTGAAAGATTGCGTTACATAAAACCCAAGCTAATAAAAGTGGACTTCTGTATGATTCATATTTTAGTAAAGATATCATCTAAATACCCATACTAAGATAACTTATGTTATACAGCTACCAGGTCCTGTTCTTCGTCATAACGTATGCAGTGCCGATGCTGGGAATGACGTTCTTCTACTCCGCCATGGGGAAGGTGCTGTGGGGTTCCCGGTCTATTGGGGAACTCACGCAGAGGCAGCTGGACTCGATACGGAGCAAGAGAAAGGTATGTTTAACCGACTTTCAAACGAGGAGGTTCTATGTTTGGCTGTATACAGGGTGTAACTAAACTAAGTGATAATACTTTATGGTATGTATGGGTCACCTATCACTGTGGAAGTGGCACCACTGAAAGAGTAACTTTATTTTGTGCGTAAGTATGGAAAAATTCAGGACGCTCGAGCTCTAGCCTATATAAATCACAAAAAAGATCTCTTTCAGCGCTGCTACTTTCACAGTAAACTCTACGGGATACAAACAAACCCTATAGTATTATGACTTAGTTTTGTGACATCCTTTTAGGGAATGTTATTCGAATATTCGAATACTCGTTTTATTCGAATATTCGACGATTTTATTATTCGAATATTCGCCAAAATATTTTTCGAATAATTCGAATAGTGAAAATATTTTTATTTTTGTTTAAAATGCTATAAAACATAAAATTAACATGGAATAAGAACATAAATAAGTTTATTTCAGAAAAATAATATTATTTATGAATATTCTACATCTTTAATCATAATAATATAAATCTGTTTTTAGTCTAACTAATGAGTATACGACCATTCATCGTCGCCGTTGACCATGTTTATTTTGCCTAAAGAAATGCAAATAAAGATATAAACTCCTTTCAGTCATGGATTTCAGTATCGTCAGTAATGGCGCTCACGATCTGTTTCTATTGACTTCTTTCAAGTTTTCTCAAATTTTTTGTCTACCGTGATAACTATGTATTGCGGGCTTTAACCCAAGTGGTACCCGGCTGTCGCATAACAATTGAAAATCTATTGTGTCTGCGATTCCCACGATAAAAATTATTACACCAAAAGAGTGTATATAAAACAAACTCGTTTTTTAAGAAGGTAATAGAAGTAACTGCAGTATTCAGTTGCAGTTTTAAAATATGTAGTTAAAATACATAAGATCATTTTTTATACGCCCTTCTGGCTTGAAGCTCACGATATGTGATCTATGATTCGATAAGTTGATAAAAATTTGCTATTCAATATCTATACCGCGGCAGTCCTCGACTGATAATTGAAACAGTTAGTTCAGTATCAAAAAATGTCGATGGCTCCTTTATATCATGTTATTGGCGTTATCAAACTTCAAGTTACTAAAGTCACCAGCTCTAGGATTGTTTCATCCTCCCTCAGGGCTTCGTTGCAAATTTTTTTTCTTTGTTGTGGTATTTGTTTTCTAGTGGCCCTTTTTTAAAATTTTGAGCCACGTTGACACAGGTGAAGTCGACAATTTGATCTAGGTGAGAATGTAAAAAAGACGGATGATCTGGCTTAGTATAAATGAACAGATATCATAACGTCGAATATCATACTAATACTATTATTTAATCTCAGCTGCTGCCTAGCAAGACTAAGTATAATCACATTGAAAATATAAAAAAGACGGGTGATCTGGCTTAGTATAAATGAACAGATATTATAACGTCGAATATAATACTATTATTTAATCTCAACTGCTGCCTAGCAAGACTAAGCATAATCACATTAGGAAAGTAAAAGGTGCAACGATCGAAAACGGTTTAGACTTTACAGTCTTTCTTTTACTGCCCAGCTGTAATCTGAAAATATATATTTTTAAAGTGTTTAACAATAAAAATTAGTTAATTTTATTTTTACTTTTATCAACAAATCTTTGTATGTGACATAGTTATGTCACATACAAAGATTTGTTGATAAAAGTAAAAATAAGAATTGTTTACTTCATAGTTTTAACAAATTAGGTTGTACATGGTTGTACGAAGCTTTTTGTTACTTTTATTCAGAGTTTTTCAGCATTTTAAAAATTTTTTGAATTATTCGAATAATATTCGAATTATTCGAAAAGTTTTGAAAAATATTCGAATTATTCGAATAGTAAATTTGTCGAATAATAACATTCCCTACACCCTTTGTATATTTTTCACAATGATCTCACAGCTGATTTCAAAGCGTTTTAGTGCAAAGATTATTTGAGCAGCTGTAAGGTTAATAGCCTCTGAAATAAAACTTCATAATACGCATTTTTTGGGTTTCTTCATAAATTGTTTATTTTTATTTATTTATTTAGGCACATCAACAATATAAACACATACATTTTAACCAACATTAAATAAATAAGAGCTAGTGCTTACATCACTTATAGATATGCACAACATTTTAGATAAATTCAATTAAATAATCGAAATTAAGTTACTAACAATAATTTAGTACATAAAATTAAAAATGGCATGCAATTATTTTAAAAGTTATCTAATTTTTATAATTTCATTAGGAAAATGTAAGAGTGATTAAAAATTTCAATAAAATATAATAGTAAAAAAGTAAAATTGATGTAAAATATTGAATAACATTAATAAAATAAAAATCATTCCAAAAATAAAATAATAGCCAAAATATTTATTAAAAATTATTGTTTAAAAATTATTGTAAAATAAATTGAAATTAATGTCAAAGTCATCATAAAACGAATTACATTGATTAAGTTCATTATCATTGTTTACATTTCTTGTCAATAGTTTTTGTCATTTAGTGTCAATAGTTTCTTGTCAATAGTTTTTTCTTAAACGACGTGCGTTGGTCATAAAACATATCTAAGTCTAAAAGATTATGCCAATCATTGTAAGTTTGGGGCAGTCTTACTAATGGCACAGTATAGCAATATTATCCCTACAGTAACGAAACGCCTTTGATGTCGCACGGTGCCGCCTGCACCGGTGTAGGTACCGAGCAGATATGCCAGGGTTGCCACGATACGGGAAATTAAATAAAAATTGAATATTGTGCTTGTAATGTTATCATTTAATCTGTGTAATCTATATTTACGTGAAACTTTATTTTTAGATGATTTCAATTTACTTGATGATGCTCGCAACTTCGTTGTGCCAAAACTCGTTTATCGTGCGAGAACCGTACATTTTTCCAGAACAAAAAGTGTCCTATGTCCTTTCCCGGGACTCAAAGTATCTCCATGCCAAATTTCAGCAAAATCGGTCCAGCGGTTCGGGCGTGAAGAGGTAACATACAGATAGACGCACTTTCGGATTTAAAAATTTCATTACCCATCAAGCGCCAAAAGCTCACCGGTGAGCAAGATACAATAAAATAACAATAGATTTCCAAGAATCCACTATCGAAGGATTAAAATAATGAAGACGCATTCGAATATATTATTATCTACGAATAATAAAGTAGGAATATATAAAGTATCCAACAATTAATCATATAACGACCTCATCATATGACGACCTCTGTGGCTCAGTGGTGAGCGCGTTGGTAGCTCAAGCCGGGGGTCGCGGGTTCGAATCCCGCCGACGGAACAAAAAGTTTTCAATGTTCCCGGGTCTGGATGTGTATTAAATATGTGTATGATATAATAAAAATCTTAAATGTATGTATAGTATAAAAGTATTAAATATATTTCCGTTGTCTGGTACCTGTAACACAAGTCCCTTAAGTACTTAGCACGGGGCCAGACTGACGTGGTGTGAAGCGTCCATAGATATTATATTATTATATTATATTATTATAACAATTGGTAGGTACGGTAGGTACAGAAGCACTTCAAAACACTATGGCCCTGTGTACCTAGCTAGGTAGGTACTAATTAGTATGTAACAGGGTATATGACAGATTTTTAATTTATTCTTTATTGTTTCTCTCCATGTTACACTTCTTACAACGTAAACAATAAAACAGATATGCAAATAAATGCCGCCAAGGCCAACACAATATTAGTGTGAACTGTGAGCCGATATTTATGAAAATTTAAATCCTTTTTGTTTTTTGAATCAGATTTACATCCGGACACTGAACACATATTATATCCCATTGTTTATAAGATAAGTTATCGTTTTACAACACAAAACTCGTAGACAACGCGCCAACGCCACCCCTGCGCGGGCAGGTACACAAACTCCGCGAGTTTGTGTACGCGGATCCGCGCCGCCCGCTGTCCCGCGGGCACCCCTCCGTTGCTCTGCGCAAGTACATTCGTTTCACTACTGTAGGGATATTGCTATACTGTGCTAATGGGCTGTTTTTGCCTAGGTTAGTTTTATATCTCGGTATATGGAACGCACCAGTAGGATTACGACGGGATGATAGTTTGGGGACTGTGAAAGTTATTTAAAATGTAGTCAAAATGAGGAATATTAACAAAAAATTAAAACCGACTTCCAAGGTAAAAACAATAATAACATTAATATGAACTAAAAAGTATTAAATAATTTTTACTATCTAATAGTGCCTTTTTCCGAATTCGGCTAAACCTCAACTATTTCTGTACTCAATCTTCATTATTTTGAAGTCGGTACCAGATAGCTGAATCTTCAGTCCTCTGACAGAATATTTGAAACTTTTGGAACTGGCACCGACTTCAAAATAATGAAGATTGAGTACAGAAATAGTTGAGGTTTAGCCGAATTCGGAAAAAGGCACTATTAGATAGTAAAAATTATTTAATACTTTTTAGTTCATATTAATGTTATTATTGTTTTTACCTTGGAAGTCGGTTTTAATTTTTTGTTAAAAATAATAATAATTTCACTCTTTTTAGTTACACTAGTACGTAAACCTTCGCGTATATTTTACGTAATTTATTACAATTTGTTAAGTGTTGAGATTTGTAAATTTTTTATTTTCTAAGAAAATTTAGTTCCGCAATTCAACAACAGATGTCGTTGTTAAGCTTCTGCATCGCGGTATCGCTTACTCGATTACATTTGATATAACTAATTCGCTACAATAGTAATTTTCTTCTCGCTCACTTCAGAGGGATTAACGTCCCAGAACCATAAGACCAGTTTTAGGCGTAAGACGTAGACGTCTATTCTTTACATTAAGAGTCACAACTCACACTCACAAAATAATATATTATCAGTGAAGTGAACAGTAGTTAATAAAGTATTCGATCTGTATAATATAAAGTAGTAAAATATTCGATCTCTCGTTTGCCGCCACGCGCCGCCCGCGCGACACCGTCGCCTCTGTAGCGCCGACCGCCGTGTATTAAACAAACAGGTGTTGTTATGTAACAATACATAATTATTATTACGAGTTAGTATATCCATACCTATGCCTTGCAGTACTTCTGTCTATTCTGTGCCATGAGACATTGGTGACCTTAACACGACGTGGTAATGATGATGATGACGATGATTATGATTATGATGATGAATATTAATTGCATAGTAGCATATGCTTTCTGTTCTTAAAACAACGCCGAAACTCCCAAACGTGTATCTATAAGGAGTCAGGAGTTCTCTCAGCATCTTCGAAACCATGGTATACCTTGACCCAATATTTGACTTTTTGGTAGCATATTCTTAGTACACTTCACATAAAACCAAAATAACCATATGTTTCCATATAAATTTCGAGGAGTTCCCTCGATTACTCCTGGATCCCATCATCAGGTCACCACTTTGTGAACATGGTACCAAATTGGAGTAAAACCAAATACAACAAAGCAAAAATTTCGAAAATCGGTTCACAAACGGCGGAGTAATCGTTGAACATACAAAAATAAAAAAAAAAAAAATAAAAAAAAAAAAAAAAAAAATATCCACAGCCGAACATATAACCTCCTCGTTTTTTGGAAGTCGGTTAAAAACTCAGTTGGATGTCAAGTATTATGCCCAAGTCCCTTACAGTTGGAGGAAAAGCGATATCAATCCCATTTATGTTGTAGCGTGTAGGAACAACCTTTCTTTTTTTACTGAACACGATGTGCTGGCATTTAGAGGCATTCAATTTCATTCGATTATTGCGGCACCATAGGTAGATGCGATCTAGATCGGACTGCAATAATCGAGAATCGGAAGCACTATTTATCTGTAAAGATATTTTCATATCGTCAGCAAACAACGAGCTATGGCAATGATGGATACTATGTACAATGTCATTTATGAACAGCAGTGAATTGTGAAGTATAAATAAGCTATATATTATAAAAGCTATATAGCTATATATATAGCTATATATAGCTATATAGCTATATATTTTGTTTGCAAATGCTAAGTCGTAGGTGGTTTAATTGGCTCTGGATTTTAGTGGCTATAAACGCTAGACTCTAGAGCTGGCCAATCTGTGGATTAGTGGCTAAAGAAAATCTTCTTTTTTTTAAAATTAATCTTCATCCTCGGGCTGTCTAACGGTGCGTCCACATTTGTATCATTTGCGCGATCAGATCTCCGTCGCGATCATCGCGACGGAGATCATGAGTATCATAGTGTGGACGCCTATTAGATCATTCTGCCTATCATGCGAGTATTTGATACGGCATGTATTAGATACGCGGTTAATAGCGATCGGGGCGTATCATGATACGCGTATCATTTTGACACGCTTCGATGATACGCGACGGAGATCTGATCGAGGATCTGATCGCGCAAATGATACAAATGTGGACGCACCCTAATAAGTAATAAATGAAAGTAAATACCTCTCTCCTCTACTGAGGTAAGATTAGGCTAGCTCTCCTAAGATATTAATAACACTAAGTATATATTATTAGTACTGTTATGTACTTAAAGTAATTTACGCGAGTAATGTGTAGTTATTTTGTATAACAAGCGGTCTCAATAAATTTGAAACTAACAAATTGATGTTAAATTGAGCTTATAATTTTATTCAACAAGTAACTTAAAATAGCCATGAAACTAATAAAACACGTAGTTTGGTAAGTGTACTTAGGATATTGAGTTTAAGGGCGTTCCGTCCGGAGATTCCGTAATTGACCGTATTTAAAACCTTATAAACTCATAATCTGAAAGCTACAAAGTTATAATAAAAATACAGCAATATTCAGCATCTCCTTAGCATACAAATTACTTTTATTTGAAACTCACGCCAATAGATCGACAATATCATAAACTACATATTCGCCGTTTTAAATTTTTTTTAGGACTATTTTGAACTAAGATAAGTAAAAATAATAGGGTTTTGGCGCGATCTCGGCAACGCGGCAAATGTATGGCCAAGGTCGTTTGCTCGGGGGACGGCCTTAAGTTAGGTAATATAAAACGCGTGAGCAAAATGAGTAAATAAAAACTTGCTTTAATGCCCTTAAACTTTTAAATTGTTGTTTTTATTTTAGGGAGAGATTAAATTCCTGTTATTTTATAAAATTATTATTTTTAACAAAAAATTAAAACCGACTTCCAAGGTAAAAACAATATTAACATTAATATGAACTAAAAAGTATTAAATAATTTTTGCTATCTAATAGTGCCTTTTTCCGAATTCGGCTAAACCTTGACTATTTCTGTACTCAATCTTCATTATTTTGAAGTCGGTACCAGATAGCTGAATCTTCAGTCCTCTGACAGAATATTTGAAACTTTTGGAACTGGCACCGACTTCAAAATTATGAAGATTGAGTACAGAAATAGTTGAGGTTTAGCCGAATTCGGAAAAAGGCACTATTAGATAGCAAAAATTATTTAATACTTTTTAGTTCATATTAATGTTAATATTGTTTTTACCTTGGAAGTCGGTTTTAATTTTTTGTTAAAAATAATAATAATTTCACTCTTTTTAGTTACACTGGTAGGTAAACCTTCGCGTATATTTTACGTATCTTATTACACAGTTCACACTCACAAAATAATATATTATCAGTGAAGTAAACATATTGTGCTAAGTAATTTAACAATTTTAATACTTCAAACCCCAAGCGGTCACCGGCGATTGCGATAACAATAGAAAGGCTATTGTGTCTCGTTTTCCACGATCCAAGGATCTATCAGATAAAAAATTGTATAAACTTGCATAGGATGTGTGCTAAGTAATTTAACAATTTTAATACTTCAAACCCCAAGCGGTCACCGGCGATTGCGATAACAATAGAAAGGCTATTGTGTCTCGTTTTTCCACGATCCAAGGATCTATCAGATAAAAAATTTTATAAACTTGCATAGGATGTAGCGTAGCTACTCATCTAATATATAAAATTCTCGTGTCACAGTTTTCGTTGCCATACTCCTCGGAAACGGCTTGACCGATTCTCATGAAATTATATGAGCATATTGTGAGGATATTGGTCTGAGAATCGGCCAACATCTATTTTTCATACCAAAAATTATTTAAATGGCAAAACAACGTTTGCCGGGACAGCTAGTAATATAATATATTATTATCATAATTATTGACAGCTGTTCTTGTAATCAAGAATTCAATTTCAAATCCATTCAAATCGATACTTAGTGCGCCATCTATCGATTAATAAGTATAACCAATTAAAAAGACACTTATTGACTTTGTTTTGTTTAAATGCTCTTTTTAAAATAACTTTATTTTAATTCTATATTTTGTCTATTAAAATTTTATAAAGTAGTTAGTATAGTATTCGATCTGTATATAAAGTAGTAAAGTATAAAGTAAAGCGATACCGTCGCCTCCGCGGTGCTGACCGCCGTGTATATTTAAACAAAGTGTTGTTATACAGTATAAAATTATTATTATTATTATTAGTATATCCACACCTATGCCTTGTACTATTATCTATTCTGTGCCATGAGACATTGGTGACCTTAACACGACGTGGTAATGATGAAGACGATGATGATGATGATGATGATTATGATGATGAATATGAGTTGCATAGTAGCATATGCTTTCTGTTCTTAAAACAACGCCGAAACTCCCAAACGTGTATCTATAAGGAGTCAGGAGTTCTCTCAGCATCTTCGAAACCATGGTATACCTTGACCCAATATTTGACTTTTTGGTAGCATATTCTTAGTACACTTCACATAAAACCAAAATCACCATATGTTTCCATATAAATTTCGAGGAGTTCCCTCGATTACTCCTGGATCCCATCATCAGGTCACCACTTTGTGAACATGGTACCAAATTGGAGTAAAACCAAATACAACAAAGCAAAAATTTCGAAAATCGGTTCACAAGCGGCGGAGTAATCGTTGAACATACAAAAATAAAAAAAAAAAAATATCCACAGCCGAACATATAACCTCCTCGTTTTTTGGAAGTCGGTTAAAAATATGTTTTGCTGTACAATACTGAGACCCATTGCATCAAATGATTCTTTTTTGCTAAAAGTTGTTTTTGCTTTGAGTCCCGGAAAAGAACATAGGATACTTTTATCCTGAAAAAATGTACGGTTCCCGAGCGATAAACTAATTCTGGCGCAACGGAGTTCGGGCTTTGTTATATAATAAACTAGCTGACCCAGCAAACGTTGTTTTGTCATATAAATTATTTCTAGTAAGTATCAATATAAAGGCAGATGAAAACCTATTCTCAGGTCTTACGAATGTAAGTACAATGTACCATCGAGGAAGTTGATTCCTATGCAATTGATAGACCAACGTTATTTGGTCGAATATGTCAATTCAATGTTAATTGTGATCTGTCGGCTGGGTTTGGCGTAACGCAACCAAACTACTTAGGTCCCCGATTTGCATAGGAATCAACTTCTCTAATAGTACATGATACAAAATTTCATTAAAATCAGTTGAGTCGTTTTGGAGGAGTTCACGCACACGAGAATTTCCAATTGTGTTAGTAACGCTATAACTCGATAACGGCTGAACTAGGGATTGCAATCCGGATACTTCGAAATCCGAAAAATCCGGATAATCCGGATTTTTTGGGCCTTTGAAAAATCCGAATTTTTATTTTTCAAAATCCGGATTTTCGGTTTTTTCGAATAGTAGATAAAATTATGTAAAATAAGCTTTTACGTATTATAAAATTAATTTAAATGTATCGTGTAATATCCGACATACAAATTCACATTTGTTTAAAGGCGCTATCACAATTTTGCGTGGTCTACACGTATCAAAGTCAGAATTTCGTATGTCTAACATTCCATTGTGTAGTTATTTGGTGATTGTAATTACATTTATTTACATTTTATCATTTTATTTAAAAGAAATAATGACACATTTTAATTTCTTATGACCTATCTTTTATTTTACTATATTATTATATTTTCTATATGATAATATAATTAATACAATGTTGATAAATTTACAATTATTTTAGAACATTTTAGTATTAAATACAATGTTTTATTTTTATAAAATATGTTGTTTTTGTTTAAATTGAGGTTATAATATTATGAATTATCATTGTTACCGATGCTGATTTGCGATTCTGTCTAATTAAATGAAGGAATAAAGTAAGTTTTAAAAAAGTTTAAATAATTATTTTAAGTCATTATTCTGTGCAATAGCCTCAATATAAATATACTATCCAACTGCTGGACAAAGGCGCCGCCCGAATCTTTCACTTATCTTGCTCCAGCGTCACCGTTTGCCAGCCCAGCTCATATGCCTCCAGTGGGGAGTTTATAATCGTGTTCTAGGCTAAAGTCTTCGCGATCGTTGGTTCTTCATTGGTAACATAACAGCTGACGAGTTGGCTAGTAAGAAAAAAAAATCCTTGCCAGAAGCCTAACTGGAGTCTGGACAATGTAAGCTAAACAAGCACCTTTACAGAATAGATGTTAATAGCATTACGACCTGCAGATTCTGTGACACACCTATTGGCTATTACCTTCTACTTGATGGGTTGGGGAGGGTACTCTAATACGAAGGAGTCACAAAAGATCCTCAAGGATCGTCGTAACGACGGGATTACAGTGATCTGCCTTCGGAGGAAAAAAAATACCTCCAGAGCGTAGCGTATCTTTTCTTATGCCTATACCCACTCAGTCGATATCCAGCCTAGATGTATGCGGATAACATGACCAGCCCAATGCCACTTTAGCTTGGCCGTCTTGAACGTCTGTGGTTCTAGTTTGGGAGCACGTTATGTTTTTTTTTTGCTTTGTGAGATTTGAGCTCAATTGCTATTTGGCAGACCCTGAGTTCGAACTTTTCATTTCGATCAGTCAATTATTGAGTTTGCGCATCGTTGGTTATGATGAGCGAAATACACATCCATTCTTCAAGGACCAGTTTTTCTGCCTTTTTGTTGTCATAAGAAACTAACTGGCCCAAGTACAGGTACTTGTTGACATAGTGATTTCCTTGCTCGTCTACTTCGACACTGCGTCTCGTACTGTTTATCATTGTTTGTGTCTTGAGTCTTGACCTATTTTTTGTAAGTTCTATCTCTAGGCTTGCAGATCTTGGAGCATAATTTGATGACGTGCGGCTGACGGCTGTAGCCGCAAAAATGACGAAGGAGTTTATAAAGCGGAGATTGCTTAAAATATTCTTGTTAACTAAAATTTCACATTTTTAATAGTTTTAAATAGTTGAAAAAATCAAGGTATTTTTAAGTTCTTAATAATATTAAAAGTACCAGATGCTGTTATTTTAATCTCTTCCCTTTTACACCCATGTGAAAATCGCTAACTTAAGAAAAATGATATTTTTTAAGACGTTTTACTTTTCACTTTTAAAATGAGTGTTAAATAAAGAAATAATAAGAAAATAACTTAAATTTAAACAAAGAATCCGGATTATCCGGATAATCCGGATTTGAGGATGCAAAAATCCGAAAATCCTGATTTTTCTAAAAATCCGTTTTTTGCAATCCCTAGGCTGAACCGAATCTGCTAATTTTAGTTTTAAAATAATACTGGAAGTCCAGGGAAGGTTTTTAAGTGACACGAAGTTCACCGGGTCAGCTAGTGTTAGATATATTTTTATATTTTGTCCCCAGGTGGTGAAAATGTTCATCCTGGTGATAGTGATATTCGGTATCTGCTGGCTGCCGTACCACTCCTACTTCATCTACACCCACTTCAACCCCTCCATCCTCTACATGAAGTATGTCCAGCACGTCTACCTGGGCTTCTACTGGCTGGCAATGGCCAACGCGATGGTCAACCCCATTATATACTACTGGATGAATGCCAAGTAAGCGAATAAAAATTCAAAATTCAAAATTCGAAAATTCTAAATTTCGTAAATTGTAAATTCTTAAATTCTAAAATCTTAAAATTTTAAATCCTCAGTCTGGGCACCTGCACTCTTGATTTGAACGTCGAGTATATAATGATGCTTATTATCCCGGTATTTAGGGACAATTAGCTACGTAAGACCGGCATATCAAAAAAATATTAATGAGGTGCTACCAGAGAAGTAGATTCCTAGGCAGATGGGAGACCTACGTAGTTTGGTCGCATTTCGTCAAATCCAGCCTTGTGGAGGCGTGTCCAATAATTAATTATTATTATTTACTAACCTACTAATAAAAAGTAAAATTTGAAGCAACTTAATTTTTGCTAACAAAAATACCTTTTTAACGATACAATAATAATTGGGAAGTATGAAAAGGTAATATTCAATAGAGGAAGAAAAGAAAAATATTAAAGCCACCACGGATTTTTATATATTACTAGCTGTCCCGGCAAACGTTTCTTTGCCATCTTATATATTATAAAATTCTCGTGTCACAATGTTCGTTCCCGTACTCCTCCGAAACGGCTTGACCGATTCTCATGAAATTTTGTGAGCATATTGAGTAGGTCTGAAAATCGGCCAACATCTATTTTTCATACCAAAAATTATTTATATGGCAAAACAAAGTTTGCCGGGTCTGCTAGTATTATATAAAGTATATCTCCCGTATTATTTTATTGAATTAGTGACTAAATTAGTATGTCACCATGGCAACGTCCATCGCTATCCCGTGACCCGTGTCGCATAAACAATGGTCGCTCTTTATAGACAAATAACTTGCAATAAAATAAAATTGCGACTATAATTCAAGATCTAAGCTCCTATCTCTCCTATCTCTCAAGTTAGAAAAAAGCACACATTAAAAAAAAAGAAACATTAAAATCGGTTAAGTAGTTTAGCAATCCATCGCGAACAAACATCGTGACAGGAGATTTATATAATATATTTCTTTGCCATATTATATAAAGTATATCGCCCGTATTAAGTATTTTATTGAATTATAGTGATTAAATAAGTATGTCACCATGGCAACGTCCATCGCTATCCCGTGACCCGCGTCGCATAAACAATGGCCGCTCTTTATAGACAAATAAGCAATTTTATTTTATTGCAAATTATAGCTTAGAAGCTGTCCTATCTCTCAAGTTGGATAAAAGCACACAATTGAAAAAATAAAACATTAAAATCGGTTGAGTAGTTTAGGAATCCATCGCGGACAATTAACATCGTGACAGGAGATTTATATATTATATAATAGATTATCTCTTGTATATAAAATTCTCGTGTCACAATGTTAGTCAGCGAACTCCTCCAAAACGGCTTTACTGATTTTCACCAAATTTTATAATAATATGCATATTCAGTAGGTCTGAGAGTCGGCTACTGGGTACTTTATATATATTGATAAGTGCATTTGTTGAATAAATACATAATGGTAAATTATTACAACCCGAGACTGACGGCGACCATTGTTTGTGCGACGAGATAGCGATCGACGTTCCCATGGAGACATACTTATTTAGTCAGTTCAATAAAATAATATGGGCGAAATACTTTATATTGTGGCAAAGCAACGTTTGCCGGGACAGCAAGTTATTGTATAAGATCGAACATGTTTTTACTTTTTATCTCTTTGATCTAGAGTGCCTCTGGCAACATGCATTTAAAAATTTTAAGCAATCTCAAGGACAATATTATTGTAAACATAATGCCAAACTTTCTCAAGTATGAAGTACCATCGAGGAAATTGATTCCTTCGCAGTTCACAGACCAACGTCATTTGGTCGGATCATGTCAATTCAATGTAAATTGTGATTTGTCGGTTGGGTTTGACTTACCGCGACCAGACGTAAAACCCGTCAGCTGCCTGACCTTTCTATGATAGTACATCAGCAATTTCCGCAGGTTCCGCTCATACTTCCGCACGGCCATCTTGTGCCGGTGGCGGGACACCTGCCTGCGCCGAAAACGCCCCCTGCCGGAATCCCCCCCGGACAACTCCCACTCCGCCAGCAGATCCAGATCAGGTTTTTACTCGTTAACGTAATTATTACCTTAAATGATAATATTTTTTCATGTTTTAGTTTCCCTTTTCTAAGATTTAAATCTTTGTGGAAAGCCTCTATACGTAACGTGATAGACAACAGCTGATGAATCATTAATATCATGTACTTAAAATATTCGTCTATGTTATGAATCTATATTATGCTGCAATAATATGCATATTATAGATACCTATTACCGTCTCAATTTTTATAAAAATGGAAACAAATATTATAGTCATACATACAACTATGTTATATTATGTAAATATGGTTATAATGATTAATAACTATACCTCTAATAAATAGAGGTATATAATGGTTCATTAGTTTGATCGAGTTACAATCATTTGTCACATTTAGATCATGATGATCATTGATCATGATCATGATGAACGAAGCACTAAGACTGGCCATAGACGGACTGCATCTTGCAGTTGACACCGACTGCAAGATGCGGTTGTCGCACGACGATCTGCAGTACATGGACGGCTCGAGCAGTTCTTGAGCGGTCGGTGCTAACGTGACCGCTCTAGAACAGTCGGTCCCGACTGCAACTTGCAGTCCGTCTATGATCAGACAGCTGCAAGATTTCGGTAGCAATAAGGCTGTGTTTCCACTGAAGCGGAGCGGAGCGAAGCTTAGCGGTGCCCGAATTGACCAATCGTGCTATTCCAGCGGAATGGCAGCGAAGCGGAGCGAAGATTTCGAGCATGGTGATTGGTCAATTCGTCACCGCTAAGCTCCGCTCCGCTTCAGTGGAACGCAGCATAATTGTGCATTCTGTGATTGTCTATACTGGTTTAAAGTATAGAGGATTTTCCTTTTATAATTAATTAATAATTGACTCGCACCTGTATCAGCGACAGATAAAAAAACCTTGCTTAGTTTGCAGTTTGCACATAAACAAAGTGCAATGCCACAGTATTTTGTAACCAACTTCTAAAGATTTAAATCTGTCCATTTTTCATTTTCTTCATTATTCCTTTTTTAGCCTTCTTATAAAACTCTTTGCTTTGAGGAGCCTTTGCGTCTGAGCTTTTATTATGTGTTGCACTTCAAATTTTTAGTTTTGTGCCTTTAAATGAAACTAAGAGTTCGAGCTTACTTGGCTTAGCCGAGTTTTATTTCGGTAAAGAGAAAATACGGCAAAGAACTCCACTTGAAGAACAAAAGGTTTTCTCGCGTAAGAGTTAGCCATTTATCCTTATCCAGCTTAACGCTCTTGAGAGCTTAACCGCTTATAAGATATTCTTGTTACATCTGAGTTTTCTACAAATTAATATTATATCTACCTAGTTAAATTAATACTTAGTCGTTAATTCTACAGATGACCAATAAGAGTAAATAATGTGGGTAATAATATAGGAGTTTCTTTGAATTAATAAAATACATTATAATATTGTATTACGCGATATTTGATAGTGTATTTTACGAACCGTACTGTTTCTAAAAGCACAGAACTAAAACGTTATTTGTTTCATCTGTAACAATTATTATGTAAATCTAAGGCTAATATTACTATTAGCCTTAGATTTACATAATATAATCTAATATAATTAATTAGATTATAAGTAAGCATTAATATAATAATAAATTAAATTAGATTATAAGTAAGGTAATTTATAAGTAAGCATTTACATGCTTACTTATAAATTATTTAATTTTAAGATTTTGTTATAATCTATATTATCTACAAATGAAAACTTAATCTTGTAATAATAAAACATAAAATTTCTTATCGTTTATGTAACTTTTTCGAACATAATCTAAACATTTAGAATTTAGATTAATGACAATCTATTTTTGTGGTGAATAGTTCAGGATGAAATAGAAAGAAAAACGTCGTAGTGGGCAGAAAATATCAGAAAACTCGGATATTAAATTCCTTTTGGGTTACTAAATACTTCACAAACGAATGTTTTATTCAAAATCAAATATAACATGAATATTGTATTTGTGGAATTTTATAGGAAATTAAAAAGGGAAACCAACTGGAATCAATGAAAATGTATTCCAAAATTTGTATTGTTCCAGGAATGTTCTACGTACATTTTAATTTTTTACTTTTTATCATAGATTTCTCAGAATCTAGATTCAATATAATGGAACGTAGAAACAGAGGAAAATGTGAAAAAACCGGGAAATATATTTGAAAGGGCTTATCTCCCGAAATACTGGAGCAATTTTTGTGTTATTTGGCGTAGATATTTTGAGAGGACCACGTGAAGAGATACAGGCTATTTTTGCGGGAAAATGTACGGTTTCCGTTAAGTTCCTAAAGCCGCGCGGAACGTCTAGTTATTTGATAACGGAGGACTTGGAAATACTTGTAAAATTACCAATTTCAGCTCAGCGGCGCGGCGGCTACAATTTTGTTATCAATTCAAATAATTAATTGTACGCTGAAACCATATTCTATTTATATTATCAAACACCTTTATTTCATCGCAATATTTCTGCTTTGCCTTATTATTTTAAGGGAAATCAGCTTTGTAAAGTTTTTTAATATGAGCTTATATTTGCAATAGCGGTGTTGATTGGATCAAACGTTATCTAATCGACTACCTACTGTGAATTACGGGTGTCACACACAGAACAGCTAATATAAAAATGTATATTATAGCACGATACTATATCTCGATACATCTTTCTATAGAAATCGTCTGGAGACCACACACAACAGCTATAATGTATATTTTTACATCTTCGTATCTTAAGATACAGAGCTATATGAAAGTATACATTTACATTTTAATACGTCTATAAAAACATCTCAATATATTTCCGTGTAAAATATACCTACATCTCTTCTCTTCATAGGTGTTCAAAAATGTATGTGATTATATTATGTATCATAGACAGAGACACACAGTGTTACCAGTTACCACCTCAGCACATCACTTCACAGCAGGCACTGCAGGCAGTCTGTTCCCCAGAGCCTAAATTTTTAATCAAATATCTTCAATCCACATCGTTCTGTTTTGAGCACATATCACAAATCACAATCCGAATCATCTTCTGATGAACTATGTGTTGAATCTAAATATAGCAAGTTACTCGAAGGGTGCATAATAAGAACATCCTGTATAACACCTTAGCAGCTGAAGAGAGCGTCAAGCGGGGCGTATACCAATTACCATTGAAATGTAGGTAAATATACATTACATTGCCTGTTGTGTGTGTGTGTGATACACGGGATGTCATGTATATTAATATACATTACCTGCTCTGTGTATGAAACCCCTTATTGTGATAAATACACTCTTGTCAAAAGATTTTAGAAGCCGGTCATATTTGACGATTCAAATTCGAATCTCTCAACAGATTTATATCTGTTGAGAGATTTTCTATCATAATCAGATTATTCAGAGCCCCGATTCCTTATGGTAATTGGTTCGTCAAATCAACCAGCCTGTAATACCTCAATCGTGGAAATCGCAGACGCAATGGATTTTCAATTATTGTTATGGTTGTTATGACTTATGCCGTATGCCACAGTCGGGTGTCGCTTTGGGGATTTATGGGATCATGGGATGACTTAGGGCCTGTTTTACCACTTCCTGATAAGTGCGGGATAGGCTTTCTTCATCCACCACTTAACTTGAAAGATAGGAGAATCTGTCAAAAAAGTTGTGGATAGGCTATCCGGCACTTTATCAGGAAGTGGTGAAACAGGCCCATAATGTAAAAAAAAAAAACTTAGTAATTAAAAAAAAGTAAACTGCCTGGATCGAAAGATTAACAGAACCGCATATTTTATGTTGCATAAAAAGTAGAATAGAGGTACAAGCGTATACATTTCGAGTTTGGACGTTATTACTTTGAATATGACGATCAAAAAAGCTCCATAACTCAATCACTCAGTTACGTATAAGTAACTGTCCAATAAATGATTGATGAAGCCTTTTGCCAGTTTCCAAATGGACTTTTGCAGTGCACACGTTCTGAATACCAAAATTGATTATTCCACTGAAAAAAAAAATACAGTTAAATAATATTATTATTATATTTTGTTAATAACTTAATATATTTTATCAAGGACTTTTTATTGGCACTCGAAAGAGTGGATGTTTGTCGAAATCGCTCCAGCGGTTTAGGCGTGAAGAAGTAACAAACTCACATAGTTTCGCCTTTATAATATTAGTAGGATAACTTGGTTTGTTCCATGAACGTATAAAAAAGGCGGACGGAGTCCCACCGTACAAAAAACTGTGTCGTTCAGAGTCGGCCAGCTGGCTGTATGTACACAGTCCGCACGCACACATTCGTGCGCTAGTCCATACCATTTGACAGGCGTCAGAATGTGTGCGTGGCCGACTCAGAAGAAAAGTGAAGACACAGTTTTGTATATAACAAGACTCCGTCCGCCTTTTTTTCTACGTTCATGGTTTGTTCTTTAATAGCAGAATTCAAACTCAGTACTAACGACGCAAAATCATTCCGTAGACGGGACGAAAGCCTTATAATCAAATGAAACTTCATTTGCAACACTTTCAGAAACGATTTTTTTTTTACAAAACGAAAATAACATATCCTCCATTTTGAAAGTCAGTTAAAAAAGTAGCCCATGTGTTAATCCAGGATGTCAGCTACCTCCATGTAAAATTTTGTCGAAATCCCTCCAGCGGTTTAGGCGTGAAGAAGTAACAAACATACAAACTCACAAACTCGCATACTTTCGCCTTTATAATATTAGTAGGACTAGTAGGATAGTAGGATTACAAAAACATTTCGAGGAATAAGGTCAGTGATTGCTATTCTGTATATAAACTTAAAAAATACCCATTAGTTACTTATATTTTTAAACAAATATGCTTAACCTTAGTTTGACCTTCAATCTGCAAAATCAAACGACATAATAATAGATTCACAGCATGGTGTTAATTTAAGCACCCCGATGTTTACAATTATAATTTGTCGTAATTGGGGAGAATTTACCAGGAAATTTGGTTTAAGGTTCACAAACACGTAATAACTCTATAACTACGTTACGGCTCAATTAAACGTCGCCTTGTTGAAGGCTCTGATTATGCGCAGTAGATGATAGTGTTAGGAAACTTCTTCGTATTCCTGTTATAATTTCTTCTTTATTATATTTTAAAATTAAATAAACTAGACGATGCCCGCAACTCCGTTACGCCAAAACTCGTTTATCGCACGGAGACCGTACATTTTTTCAGAACAAAATAGTATCCTATGCCCTTTCCCGGGACGCAAAGTATCTCCATGCCAAACGGCAAAATCGGTTCAGCGGTTTGGGCGTGAAGAGGTAACAGATAGACAGCTGACAGACAGACATTCGCACTTTTAAAATTAGTATGGATTAGGGTTGGACCTCATCTGGCAGCACGGAATCGCATTTGTTTCGCCTGTGCTACCACGTGCTGCAGTGTGCTGTCGCATGCGAATGCGCCCTGTCGCATTCCGCAGACAAAAAAGGCAATCGCATGCGTCGGTGAAAGGATGCGTTGGCATGCTATCGCGCGCTTCAGCGTTCCGGAGTCTCCCTGCCGACCATTGCATTTTGTCCGTGATGCCGATCGCCTCGAGGATTCCGCCGCGTGCTATCGCATTATGCGCTCTGTCTCGGTCTAGCAAATGGCAGTTCTAAGCGACAGAAAGAGAAAGGGCGACGGAAAAGGTGATTCCGTGCTGCCAGATGAGGTCCAACCCTTAATACGTGTGGCACTCGGGGAATACCGCGGTAAATCGGCAATGCCATAGCGCCAATAGCATAGCTTCGCATACGTCTAGTCACACGCACACATACACCGTGCCGAAGTCTGCCGAACTGAGACGTTTTAAAGATGCACGGCAACGCCGCACCCAGCGGTTAAGGTTGGAGTGCGGTCGCAGTCGGAGTGAAGGATGTTATAAGGTTTTATTTACGTTACGGAATTTCTTGATTTGGTCGCCGCGCTCAAAGCTCGCGATTAAAGCCATGCAAGAGCTTAATATATTGGTTTCTTGGAACGGCTGCAAGAGTTTCCAAGAAATGTAATTTATGTCGGAGATTACATGACAGAAAATCATCGACCTACATCTCAGAAACTTCAGTATTTGAGTAATTCCATTTCCTTGAAATGTTCCATGCAAGCTCGTATTATAATATGTAATATGCTTTTTATTGTTGATCTATTCAATTTATTGTTAATTACAGGTATTTTCATTTATGTTATATTTAAAATTATGTTAGTATATAAAAAAGTAGCATAATATAATAAGCACAGCAGCTGTGGCCATCATACAATAGTCGTTGATAGTGATATCACAATAGACAGGTGATATGGTTCACATTTATTAGGGATTTACGGGACGTATGAAGTACGGGCATGTCAAAGAACAAAGCCCACTACACCCTTATCCCACTATATCGTGATCCAACTTCACCATCAGAATTTTGTATGATTTAATGTCTAAAATTCTAACTTTATCATCAGGATAATGTTTAATTTCGTAGAATTTTTGCCTCTTCAGGGACAATATCACAATGAAACCTCGTTTGTTAGCGTTTGTAACGAACTTTCGATCTCGTTTTACATAATTCGTCGGCTGAAAAGTTTGTAACAAAAAACAAAATGTTTGTAACGCCTCAGGCAACAGCAGATTTTATATTTTGGGTTAAAATATATGGAATGCTTGCTGACAAAATGATTGTTTGAGGAAAATCTTTAAAAACAAAGTCGCTTTTTTCCCTCATGTCCCTTTGTTCCCTTTAATCTTTAAAACTACGTAACGGATTTTGATGATTCTTTCAGTGTTAGATAGCCCATTTATCGAGGAAGGCTGTAGGCTATATTTTATCATGTTAAGACTAATCGGAGCGAAGAAATAGAGGAAAATGTGGAAAAAACGGGGAAAATTATTTGAAAGGCTAACTTGAACGCGCTTATCTCAGGAACTACTGGTCCGATTTGAAAAATTATTTCAGTGTTAGATAGCCCATTTTTCGAGGAAGGCTGTAGGCTATATTTTATCACGCTAAGACTAATAGGAGAATGTGGGGAAAAAACGGGGGAAATTATTTGAAAGGGCTTATTTCGCGAACTACTGGAGCAATTTTTATGTTATATGGCACAGATAAGAAGTAGACCACGTGAAGGATCATAGGCTATCGATTTTAATAATTTTTTCAGTGGCTATATATTTTATACCCGTGCGACGCCGGGGCGGGTGGCTAGTATATAATAAGAAAAATGGGCCAAGTGGGAGTCGGACTCTTACACGAAGAGTTTCGTAGGTACCGTAATTATAGAGCAAAAATAAGCCAAAAATCATGTATGGGGGGGCCCCCTCAAATATTTATTTTATTTTTAGTATGTGTTATAGCAGTAACATCAATACACAATCTGTGAAAATTTCAGAAGTCTAGCTGTTGCGGCAGGGCTATCACGTATCTCGCGAAAGCAAAGCGATAGCAAAAATTGTGCAAAAATTAACAAAAACAACGACACAATAACAACAAAAAACAATACGATAGCAATCGAGCGACAGTACTGCCTCTGCTGAACAATCAAGGAACTATAATTGCATTACAATCGCTAAATCTCCATACAGTTGCAATTTATTTCGTATCACGTAAAGGTGCGTCCACATTTGTATCATTTGCGCGATCAAATCTCCGATCAGATCTCCGTCGCGATCATCGCGCCGTATCAAGTATGCGTATCATAGTGTGGACGCCTATTAGATCATACTGCCGATCATTCCCCTATTTGTTACGACACGTATCAGATACGCGATTAATAGCGATCGGGGCGTATCGTGATACGCGTATCATTTTGACACGCTTCGATGATACGCGACGGAAATCTGATCGGAGATCTGATTGCGATCATCGCGTCGTATCAAGTATGCGTGTCATAGTGTGGACGCCTATTAGATCATTCTGCCGATCATGCCAGTATTTGATACGGCATGTATTAGATACGCGGTTAACGGTGCGTCCACATTTGTATAATTTGCGCGATCAGATCTCCGATCAGATCTCCGTCGCGATCATCGCGCCGTATCAAGTATGCGTGTCATAGTGTGGACGCCTATTAGATCATTCTGCCGATCATGCGAGTATTTGATACGGCATGTATTAGATACGCGGTTAAAAGCGATCGGGGCGTATCATGATACGCGTATCATTTTGACACGCGACGGTGATCTGATCGGGGATCTGATCGCACAAATGATACAAATATGGACGCACCGTTATAGCGATCGGGCGTATCATTATAAGCGTATCATTTTGACACGCTTCGATGATACGCGACGGAGATCTGATCGGGGATCTGATCGCGTAAATGATACAAATGTGGACGCACCCTAAGGCTTTTGACAGCAATGCGATCGTGATCGGCGAGCAATTTAAACTGTCAAAATATAGCGATCACAACAAAGGTGAATGTATTCCGTGCTTTTAGGTACGGAATCCTCAAAAAGGGATGGATACTTATTTAATATTTTAAATTGAATCTTTTATTTAAGAGCCCGTACTATCTTTTCTACAGCTCTCTTCACACTCACGCCCGTCTTTCATATGCCAGGTGAAAAAGGACGATCGCCAAGTTAGTTATAGGTATTCTGTTTTTTAAAGGGTTTTTTTAAATTAAAGTGGTAAAAAGTAATTCCAACATTGTATAGACGACTTTCTCAACAGTACATTGTATTTTTTTCATACCGTTAAGATGTCAATACAATCCATAAACAGGTGATTTTTTAGGTTTAGGTATTGCAGTTATAGGTATTCTGTTTTTTAAAGGGTTTTTTTTAATTAAAGTGGTAAAAAGTAATTCCAACATTGTATAGACGACTTTCTCAACAGTACATTGTATTTTTTTCATACCGTTAAGATGTCAATACAATCCATAAACAGGTGATTTTTTTTTTTATGTCGCAGGGGAAACCCATTATGGGTGCCCCGGGCTGGGTACCTCGGGGTTTTTTTTGAGTTTGAGTTTAACAAACACGGGACTCCCTCCACAAACAGGTGATATTCTAACCTTTTACAGCAAAAATCACAAAACTGTCGCGGGTTTGAGTTGGATTATTTAAAGATACCTAAAAAAAAATAAAAAATCTAGCTGCAACATTAGATTATAATAATTGAAATGATCTTACATGTTGTGCATTAAAACTTATAGAAATACTGTATTTTAACAGTTAAATCACGTCTGTTAAATGAGAGAAATCAGCAAAATTTCGTATACGGACTCTTAACGATGGACTAAATCCAATAATATCAATAATAATTTTTCATTTATTATATTAGGGTCCAAAATAGATGTCAGACATTAGCCGTTAGCCCCGAAGGGTCGCGCTAGTAGAGCGACTATAACATAATTTATATATAGTTTATAGTTTGTACAGTTTATAGTTTTAAGAGCACTCAAAGTAGTTCACGCTCCGGCTCCTTCATTTTCGCTGCAATAACCTTTTAGTTGCAGCTGTAGCTTTGATGTCTAGCGGATTAGAGCCAGGACACACTGCCCTGTTGCGTCGGCGTTGCGTATCGTTTCAAACGTCCGTTCGTTTGATCACTAATCTAGCAATAAAGCAGACTTGCGCGCCCCAAAGAGATCTCACTTCCCTCAAACAGATCTCATTTCACTCAAATATATCATCGCAACGCATCTAAGAGCTCGTATCACGTATATAAATAGCCGCGTACTGACCAAGCGTGCCGCCTCGCTGCGACAGCCTCGCGCGCATTTGCTCGGTCGGTCAGTACGTGTTAGTAGTGCGCGGCAAACGTCCGAGGCGCCTTTGAGCATCGACCAAAAACCGGCAACTTTTGGCTCGGCCGCGGCACGCTCGGGCGAGGCAGCGAGGCTGCTCGCTTGGTCAGTACCATAAAGTTAATATACATATATATTACCTTTATGGTCAGTACGCGGCTTATGACAGCGCGACCATGGCAACGGAATATATTTTATTAGTAGTACCAACCATGGCGCTATTCAAATAAATCGTAATACATAATATTGCTTGTGATCTCGCCTTGAAGCGGCCAAACCACGTGTTTGCACCGCCGCATATAAATCCAGCCTTAACATACTAAGGGCTGGCGAGCACCTTTTCATTACTTTTCCACTTCATCACGTTCCGTCGAAACACCGCTTCCGACGACGACGCAACGGAACAATGTGACCTCGAACTTATATGCGCTTTAAAAAAAATTCATACATATTATAAATTATTTTTTTTTTTATAACACTAACTTTTTTCTACACGCCACGTAGACTCCTTCTTACTCACATTTCAGTTATAATTATTTTACCCACAGCAAACCTTTATTACCCTGTTTTGATTTATATGGATTGTGATCAGAGATATCCATCATATTGAGAATGAAATAACAAACATAATCCCCTTGAAGCATGTGCATCTACAGATATCGAGGAACACAAAGGCTTCGGAAGAAGTGCGCGAGTCGAGTGGGGGAGCTATGCGCGCGGCGGCGGCCAGAGGTCGCTGAGACCGTCTTCGCTTGCTAGCTGCCCGAGGTGCCCGCACAGGACTTACTACGATGGTGAGTTTAAGCCACGTATAATAATAATAGCTCCCACACCGGTTTCGCTGACGGTGGCTGGTTTCATTGAAACCAGGCCAGCTACGCAGGAGTAATTTTATAGTGCCCAAGTGTTTGCGCAGTACACAAGGGCACTCTCTATTCCTTTACCCTCATAACCCAATGGGACGGTAGACCGATACGACCGGCGAGAGATCAGGCGCAGGACCGACTTTTTACATGCCCATCCGACGCATGGATCATCTTACTTATCAGACAATCAGGTGATCGGCCTGCATTGTCCTAACCAAACTTGGAAATAGCATAATATTTCCAACGCGGGAATCAAACCCACGACCTCCGAGTCAAGAGCCGTTATCCTACGGTTTTGCGTACGGTTGTTAGGCGGATGGGCGCATTGCGAATACGCCGAGGCTGTGCATCACGGAACGCGACACGTGTGACGTGGCACATACCCAGCGTTTTCATTGCGTGCTTGCAGCGACTTTACAAAGCACAGAACGCTGCGAAGTCGTTGGGCGTCCGCGACGTATTCGCGGCTTGTTCGTTGCAAAACCGCGATGTATTCGCGCCCGTCTCACCTTGGAGCCGCTTGCCCATGCCAGTGTGTAAAGCCCTAATATTAGATCGCTCGGCGAGTTTGGAGAGAGCAATGGGAAAAAAATCTACCATTGAGCTATTTAAAAGTGCATCGCATCGCATCAACGCTTCATCGCATCAACGTCAAATTGTATTATGCCTATTATGGTACGAAACAAAGTGAGGATCGCCTCATCAGGCGTCAGTAACATAGTACCTACATAATATACAATTACCGCCGTCCATAGAACTTCGCAACATCAGAGCCCTGACCGATATAAGTGTGTTTGTCTGTTTATTGTAAATTAATCTATGTATTATTATCTTTGTTTCAGCGTTCATCCACGGACTCAAAGTGTAAACGTTCGTTTTCTATTGGACTTTTGATCTCATTATAATAATTTGACCAGTAATATTCTAGTCTTGACCGTATCAATATCAATGGTCTGTAACTCAGCTCTAGTTTAATATTGAAAACATAATATTTAAGTGTGTGTTGTAGGCCCACTTTTACAGTCTGGGTTATAGCTTTTTCTTCTAATGCCTTTTCTGTCCATATACGATACGATGAGACAATATTTGACATAGTTTCGGAAAGATTAACTTTAACCAAGTGGGAAAAATGCCCATTTTGCACTAACGGCAGTCTGTCGCTAAGTGTCTTTCAATTTCTAAAAAAACATTAATGCTTGTACATGTCAACTAAGGCCTTTGGCCCTTAGAGTTTAAGACATAAAAACATTAGTGAAAGAGATCCTCCGCTAATCGTTTGCTATTGGTAAAAACGTACGTTTGTTGAAAACGGACACAAACGTATAACAAGGGCCAAAATTCGTTCGAAAGTAGTACCTAAATAGTTAATGAAATCTTGTAAATAACCTATGTTGTATGAACAGAAATTACAAAATAAATAAATAAATAAAATATCTTTTTATTCAAAATAGGTATCATGATACTCTTTTTGAAAGTCGAACGAAGAAGCTATGTTGCCTACCACCGGTTCGGGAACTACCCCGCCGAGAAGAACCGGCGTAAGAAACTCGCACGGGGCCATCTTTTACTAAAAAAAAATGGAAAATTACAATGTTATGGCTTACAGCTATGTAACAAAAATAAAAGTAACCTGCATGGAGCCACCCTATTCCCAAGGTGTGCTGTCCTCGATGAAATCATTGACTTTATAATACGCTAAAGCACACAAACGTTCTTTAACTGCTTTTTTAAATTTGTTTAAAGGTAGATTTTGAACATTTTCTGGGATTTTATTGTATAGGCGTATACATTGGCCTTTAAAGGATTTGCTTACTTTGGCTAGTCTGAACATTGGTATTGCTAACTTGTTCTTATTTCTAGTATTTACATTATGATAATCACTTTTCTTTTTGAAAATATTTATGTTCTTTCTAACATATAAGAGATTTTCCAAAATGTATTGAGATGCGACGGTCAGAATTCTTATTTCTTTAAATTTTTGTCTTAGAGATTCAAAAGACGACATCTTATAAATAGAACGAATAGCTCGCTTCTGCAGCACAAATATTGTATTAATGTCCGCCGCGTTTCCCCACAAGAGGATGCCGTAAGACATTATGCTATGAAAGTAGCTAAAGTAAACTAATCGCGCGGTCTCTACATCAGTGATTTCACGAATTTTTTTAACAGCATATGCTGCAGAACTAAGCTTATCTGCTAGTTTTGCAATATGTGGACCCCATTGTAACTTACAATCCAGCGTTATGCCTAGGAATACGGTGGTGTCTACTAAATTCATTTTCTCATCATTTAGTAGTACATTGGTTTGTACTTGCCTAACGTTTGGCAAGATAAATTTTAAACATTTAGTTTTATTAGAGTTCAAAAGCAAATTATTAGCATTAAACCAATGTACTATTTTTGAGAGAGCACTATTTACCTCGTCATAATTAAATTGTCGCCTCTTCACATTAAAAATTAGTGAAGTGTCATCAGCAAAAAGTACTATCTCATGCTTATCTTTAACAAGATAAGGTAAATCATTTATATAGATGAGAAAAAGAAAAGGGCCTAAAATGGACCCTTGTGGCACACCTAGTTTTATTTTGGTTCCATTAGACCTTACGGAGTTAACTTCCACCCTCTGCGTTCTATTTATAAGGTAAGATTTTAGAAGTTTTAGTGCCGTGCCCCTTATACCATAATGGTGTAGTTTTCTTATTAGAGTATCATACTCTACACAGTCAAATGCTTTCGAGAGATCGCAGAAAATACCAAGTGCATCCTGCGACCCCTCCCAAGCTTCAAAAATACTACACAGAAGACTAATGCCTGCATCTGTTGTAGACCGACCTTTAGTAAAACCAAATTGATTATTATGTAATAAATTATTTGAGTTAAAGTGAGCAAGTAATTGATTTAAAATTATTTTTTCAAAGATTTTACTTAAAGTCGGCAATATGGATATTGGTCTATAATTGGTTGGGTCTGATTTCTTCCCAGCTTTAAATAGAGGAATCACCTTGCTGTGCTTCATTAAGTCGGGGAACACACCACTTTTAATACAATTATTAAAAACTAAAGCTAGATAAGGGGCAATGATGTCAATTACTGATTTTATAATTTTTGTGGACATACCCCAGAGATCAGTGGTACTTTTAATATTGATTGATTTGAAAGTCTTGATAATATCTCTGGAGTCAATGTCTTTAAAAATAAAACTGACATCACATTCCTTGACATGTTCTCTAAGTATTTTTTCTGCAACTGTAGGTGATGAATTTAAGTTCTTTGTAGTTGAGATTGGAATGTCTGCAAAAAACTTCTCAAAGACTGTCGCAACCTCAAGATCAGAATAGATTTTTTTATCATTAATTAAAAGTTCAAATTTAGAGTTACGACAGGTGACTTTTCCAGTCTCATCTGCAATTACTTTCCAGGTGGTTTTCACTTTATTTTTAGAGTCTCTAATTTTCTCTTTTATGTGAAGTGCCTTCGCTGCTTGACAGGCCTTTTTAAAAGTTTTCGAGTATTTCTTGACGTACAATTTAAAAGCTTCACTCCGGTTTATAGTTTTCTCGTTATACAAATCATATAATTTTTGTCTACTTACAATAATACCTGCAGTTGCCCATTTTTTGAAATTATTTCTTTTATTATTCAAACTGACCGTTTTAGAAGTAAATACAGCGTTATATTGCTGTTTTACTCTATTGAATATAATGTTAAACGCTTTATCTGGATCATTTGATACATTTAAGTTCTCAAAACTTGATAATAATTTACTTCTAAACTTCTCAATACGTTTTGTATTTATAGGTATGTATTCAATTTTTTCTTTAAAATTATTATCACAATTTATATTAAATGAAGCTAACTGTCCACAGTGATCAGAGCTTAATACATTAACTATTTCCTTCCTATAGGGAGTTATGTTGGTGAAAATATTATCTATGCAAGTCGCAGTTGTATCACAAATTCTTGTCGGCTCGTTGAATAAATTAATAAGGTTATACGATTTGAACAATGATGTGAATCTAACAGTGGTGGAGTTTAAGTCTAGTAAATTAATATTGAAATCACCACATACTATAATCTTTTTGTTAGATGCACACACTTTTGTTAACACTTGCTCCATTATTTGTTCAAAAGAATCATATAAGCCGGATGGAGGTCTGTATACGCTTACAATAATAAGGTGGCTCAGCTCGATACAGGCTAACTCAGCAATTCGTTCAGTTGACAGTCTAACAATATCCTTACGTTCTTTAAATTTAAGTTTTTTCTTAATCAATATTAAGGAGCCACCCCTAATAGCATTCTCTCGACTGAACGAACTTGCTAGCTGGTGATCAGAATAATTAAATACCAATTCATAATTTTTTAACCAATGTTCTGACACACATAAAATGTCAATGTTACATTCATTTAAAAATAACTCAATTTCTAATTCTTTTCCTTTTTTTCCCTGTAAGTTCTGATGCACCAAGTTTATACTAGAATTACAATTTTGTCTAGAAATCTCACTAGGTTGCTGGTGGTAGGCATTAGTATTATTATTTTTGTTTAATAATATACTGCTAGAGTGTGCCTCTGTTGTCCTAGAATCTAATTTAAATTATTTGGAACATATTCCAAGCTCTCAGTTACATATTGATTAGAATAAGAACACTGCTCAATAAAAGCAGTGGTCAGCTTAGCCAATTTTTTGGCTTGTCTTAAAACTATAAAGTTGTATAGCCATTTAGCTAAATGTCGAGTTAAAAAATTAGATAAGAAATACTTATCATATGTCAAATTACCTAATCTAGAATCGAAAATATTATTAATGTCCACCACATCAATTCGTGGTAAGGTATTACTTAATACTAAACAATTTTGATTTGTTGCGCTACATAGTAGGCTGTTCAGCTTAAACCTAATATAATTTTCCTTACTCTCGTGTGGCAATTTCTTAATGTAAGGAAAGGTAAACAAAATAAGTCTACTAACATTTTCTTTTCTACTTAATGTATCAATATAGTCAGTCATTTGTTTTTTGTTCATCTTTCCCCTTCTCCCGACTAAGATAACTATGGTTGTGTTGGGACAGCAAGCAGAATTTATTGCCCGGCTAATTACTTGTTCAAATGATGCCCCGGGCAAACAAGTGCTAATTATTTGCTGACCCACACTTAATTTGTTCATAAGTACACTAACACTATGTCCTATTTCATCACAGTATATATTTACTGGGGCATCTGTCCTATTATAATTATACTTTAAGGGTTCAGTATGAGCCTTTACCTCTGAACAGGTAACTGAAATGTCAAGATCATGCTGTGAATGATTTCCATTTCTGAGACACTGACAGTTATTGAGCAAAGAGTTTACTCGTTCTTCATTGTAGCGTCCCATTTCTATTGAACCATCCATAGCCGATATATGACAGACAATTTCTTTTTGCGCTAATTCATATTTAATTTTTATTTGTGTTAGTGTGCTATGTAGTTCAGTAATTTCAGACTGAAGGCTACATACATCTGCCTCGTAGCTAAGCCTAGTATGTTCCAACTCTTCACAGCAGCTTAATAATTGATCTTTAACTATTTGTTTATTTTTTGATAAATTTTTAAGCTGCTTTACAATTTTTCGGTTTTTTTGTAGCAATTCTTCAGTTTTTCTAATACATTTCTTAACTTTAACATATTTTTTTATCTTCCTTTTACTATTCATAGTGTGACAAGCCATTATTGTGTCATCACCAGTCAAGTCAATGGTAGTTATGTTATTTTTTTTTGAAAGGTCCTTTACACTTCCCAAAAGTTCATCATATAAACTTTGTGTTCTTTGAAAATTTTTTGAATTTAGTTCACACTGTAAGGACTTAATATACTCCTGAGCATCCTGAAGCTTCTTTTTAATATTACAAGTGTCCTCTAGGCATTGTTCATATTCCACTCTGCAATTGTCAAAACTGTCCACAACACTTTGTAGTTCAATGTTACGCTCACAGGTAAGTTCATATTGTTGACTTAATTTGTTAAGTTCTAATTTTAAATCAGCATTTTTTTGCAAAATTAAAAGCATTTCCTGTTCATTCTCATCGCGTTCAGTAAGTAGCCGTTGACATTGCTCCTTTGAGTCCTTTAGCTCCTGGAGAGCAACTCGGAGTTGTTCTTCTGTCCGGCGGGCTGCATTTGAACGTGTCATCATTTTGCTAATTTATTTGTTCCTGATATCTGAAACTGAAACAGATATTATTTAACGGGGTTGAAAAAGTAAAGTAAGAGCTCACCTTCTGCACAATTGAAACTTGTCAGCCCCAAATTTGTTTCAGTTGTACAGTATGTACACAGGAAACGGTTGAAATTAATGTAGCAAAATGAAGAGATGAAAAGAAAGTTATGTAAAATGAGAGAAAAGGATCAGGAAAGACAGAATAGACAGATTAAAGTAGTGACTGAAATCTGTGTATACTGTACTGAAATATTATGTAAGTAAAACAAAAATATAAACAGAAAATCATCTTTAAGTATAACATGCAACGATGAATATTTCGCAGAATATTTTTGTAATTGCTAAACTTCGATATAATTCGAATATTCACGGACCAATTTTGAAAGTCCTTTGAAGTAAAAAAAGAAGTTCTTTGTAAATGAATAGAAAATTTAATGATGCATTGGATTTGAAAATGTTGTGTGAGAAAATTGTTGTACAAGAATAAAATGAAGCCTAATTACGTTGAAAACATCCTTTATTGATAGAAAAAAAATCAAAAACGTTACCTTGTAAATATAATTATAATAATGTATTTAATTTTATATACTATTGTGACATAATGTAAACATTTGAGCAAACGAAGAATTTCCAATATAATTTTTTTAACTAATGTAGGTACAGCAGATATTATAATTTTTAGTGGTTACTGTCAATTATTTATATTTATTTACTTTTATATACCAAGATTTTCGGCCTAAGTTCTAAATATAATAATATTATGTCTCTATATGTAAGGATCTTAAGAAAATCGGTACACATTTTAAATTAAATATTAAAATGTTTAAGTATCCAAACACTTTGTTGTTACTCGTATTATGAACAAGTTAAAAGTATGTAAAAATTGTTATAAAAGTTTTAGATCTTATAAAGCTTAAAATATTTATGCTATTTCGTCTATGCTAAGGTATTCGATAAAAGTGTTCTAAGTAAATTGGTGTTTATGCAAACTAAATGTTAAAATTATAAGAATGAAGTATTTATTATCGTATAATTACATGGATAGGCAAAAGGATTACAGGGATAACATGGGACATAAAATTTAAAAATACGAATGTAATTTTTTAAAGTGGAATCTACGGTACGCCTGCAAAGTTAAAATATTTTTCCACTTTTTTCCTACTAAGATGTCTCAGAGAATCTTTAGCGGCTATCTTGTGAAGGTCGCTTGAGATGTCTCTCTAGTGGCACTTTACAACCTGGCGGCGTTCCACTTCCAATCCTGAGTGATCTTTATGTCAATTTGACACATAGCTGAATCACAATAGAACAATAACACAATAGTCAACGTACCGTGCCAGTTGCCACGTTACCGCACCGTTTCACGTTGACGACGTCGTTACGTATAGATATTGTGGACAGGCCCAATGTCAAACGTATTGAGAACACTTCTACAACATGGTCGGCGGTCGCCTTTGTGAACCAAGTTTTAAATGAAGATCCGAAAGAAAAAAAAAACACTTCCAAGTGGGCCTACTGGTTCGTTCTGTCTATTGTAAATAATTATCGGCTATCGCTTGTATCATTTTGACTAACAAATGTTTCGTATTCTTGTAGATCTGCATATTATGGGTAAGTTCCGAAATACGACCCAGTGTTTATGACGTCATTCAAGTGTCACCGCCACAGGAACTGTCGATTCGCTCGATGTATAAGGTTTAGTTAAAATGTCCTTTTTATATTTTCAAATCCATACTAATATTATAAATAGGAAAGTGTGGTTGCCTGTCTGTCACCTCTTTACGCCCAAACCTCTGAACGGAATTTGCTGAAATTTGGGATTTGCAAAAAAATACTATGAGTCCCGGAAAAGGACACTGAATACTTTTTAACCCAGAAAAATGTACGGTTCCCGCGCGATAAACAAATTTTGGCGCAACGGAGTTGCGGGCGTCATGTAATCTTCTCTTATATATAATTATTATTTTTAACAAAAAAATGAAAACCGACTTCCAAGGTAAAAACAATCGTTATAATATGAACTAAAAAGTATTAAATAACTCTTACTCTTTAAAAGTGCCTTTTTCAGAATTTGTCTAAATCTCAACTATTTCTGTACATACTACAGTCTTCATTATTTTGAAGTCGGTACCAGCTAATTTAATCGTGAGTTCAGTAATGTCAGAATATCTGAAACTTTTGGGACTGGTACCGACTTCAAAGTAATGAAGGCTGTAGTACGAGTGTGTACAGAAATAGTTGAGATTTAGACAAATTCTGAAAACGGCACTATTAAAGAGTAAGAGTTATTTAATACTTTTTAGTTCATATTGTAACGATTGTTTTTACCTTGGAAGTCGCTTTTAATTTATTTGTTAAAAATAATAATTTCACTCTTTTTAGTTGTCTACAAAATAAGGCTTTATGCGTAAATAACAAATACGAATGTTAACTATTCAGTACATTATATTACTGTAAGCAAAATTGTGGCAAATGCTTGCAGTTATCTAAGCGATGCTGCAATTTCCAAACTTTTATCTTTAAAGGTTCAGGAGTTCTGTTCAGTGCCTTTGGACCAAGAGACACCTTTGTATGAAATTTCTCTTATTCGTAATATATGTTTAGCTTACTAGAAACAACATATTAACCACTATGAGCGTTTTGATAAATTTCAAGGATTTCCCTTGATTGCTCATAGCTTACCACTTTCGTAATTGTTATACAAAATTAAGATTATATCCTATACAACAACACGAAAATTTCGAAAATCGGTCCGCAAACAGTGAAATCATCGTCAAAAACATCTTCTTCGATGCAAAATATCATGAAAAGTACCACTAATTGGGTCATAGTGTGATGACCATGGTATAATTATAGTTGATGATGATGATTAATCAAATTGATGTGTTGGCTTATGCTTTCAGTTGTTTAAATAACGCCGAAATCCCCGAACCTGTACCTACAAGCATTCAAAAGTTCTGTTCGGTACCTTCGGATCCAGGGTATAACCTGGTGCGAAGTCTTACCTTTTGGTAGCATTTACCTCGAATGCTTCAGAAAAAATTGGAATCACTATATGTTTCCATACAAATTTCAAGGAGTCCCCTCTATTTCTCAAGGATCCCATCATCAGATCACCACTTTTGTGAACATGGTACCAAATTCGAGTTAAACCCTATACCACACAAAAATAATTTTGAAAATCGGACCACAAACGGCTGAGTAATCGAGGATCGGCTTCCAAAAAGGAAGAGGTAATACGTTAGGCGGTATGTATCTTTTTTTTTTGTATGTTACAAAAAAAAGATACATAATATAGCCGAACGTATTACCTCCTCCTTTTTGGAAGTCGGTCAAAAATGGATTTTGAAATGTGTTAGTCGCGCTAAAACTCGAAAACGGCTGAACGGATTAGGCTGATTTTAGTCTTAAAATATTCGTAGAAGTCCAGGGAAGGTTTTAAAGTGACACGAAGTTCACCGGGGCAGCTAGCTATAGTATAATAACACAGTCTATAATATTACGCCCGCCACTACACAAAATAATATATCGTGTTAATAATTTGTTCTAGTTAACTAGTAATTACGTCACACTTGTCTCATCAGTCACCAATGCAATGGCACACCACACCTGCACCAGTCACCAACTAATATTATGGCGTCAGTTTAAAAACGTCACGAGCACTGGCCAGAATACTTTATATTTCCATGATTGATGAACATGAAAAATCAGTTTCTTGTAATCTTATTATTACGTCTGGTTGAGCAACAAAAAAACTTTATAGGACTTGGGTCTCTCAAAGGCTTATTGGCTTTGTAGCTAAAAATGATATAAGAAAAAACTCAAAGTAGAATATCATTGGGATGGATTTAATATTTAAGTTTATATTTTGTTAGTATATTTTATAGTTTCGCGCATGACTCTCTACCAATGAAAACATCTGAAAACATATTATTTTCAATATTTAGTTTGGTAAGTAAATGTTATCTTTTTCCTAATACATGAAATTTTGCTTCAATTTGTTGTAAATATAAATGAATGTAAAAAAAACTTTGTGTAAATAGGTAAGCTCGAAGTTATATACTTAAGTAAGTATCAATTTATGTCATATGAATATTTTGATAATAAACTGTGATTATAAAATCCAAATTCGTCAAGTTGCTTTTTACTATTCTATACCCAGCCCTCTTTGACCGATTTCTAAAACTAAAGTGTATAAGTAACTGTCCATGATTGAGTCACAATAGATCCTCAAGGGTCGTAGTGACATCAGGGCTACTTGACCTGCCTTCAGCAAAAAAAAACTCCATCTGTAAACACTGAACCGATTTTGATGAAATTTGGTTTCTCGGAAAAGGTCGATGTATATTTTATAGGATAGTTTATAGGTTATATTGGAAAATGTACGGGTTTGCGATATTTCGGCGCAACAAAGATGCAAAATCTGGTACAATATTATAAAAATCGTAAGTATACGGAAAACCCAAATGTATATAATATTTTATCCACTTAATATTACTATATTTAATAGATAAAATATATGAGTATTTTATCATAATTCATAACAAATATTATTTTAATGTTTAAATATTCAACATTAGATGTTTAAAAAAACACAAGACGTGTACTCTGTGCAACTCTGTGTCTATTTTATGCAACTGCAACTTTCAAACATTAATTTTTACACCCTTTGTGGGATATATTTTTGTTAAAATAATAATTATTACCTACCTCATACCTACCTATAGTCTATACTATATATACTATATAGTCTATACTAATATTATCAAGAGCCACGCTAAATAACCCACTGGACCACGGTGGCGGTGACCCACGAGTCACAACATGGAAATGATTTATGCCAATACAAGATGTTTCAAGTGTAAACACCGTTGTCCTTGAAACCATCAAATGAGCCCGTCAAAATTAACAACTTTTTCTATGAGAACAATGCTGGGAATTAAAAAGAATATGTCTTCATACCCATACAAATTGCCGATCCGGGCATCCGTATGGGTATGAAGACGGCATTTTTTTTGAGTTTCCAGCATTGTTCTCATAGAAAAAGTTGTTCATTTTGACGGGCTCATTTGATGGTTTCAAGGACAACGGTGTTTACACAAACACTGTATAATTATCTTTCCTATTGGCTCCCAATCGGACTAACGTTATAGACTATCATTGTACGCCCATAAGGCGGGATTTATTAAAGCTCTATGAACTTATTGCGATGCCCAGGTAAGTATCGAAACGAAATCCAACGATTTGAATTACCTTTGACTAATTTGCGACTCCCTTTATTTGAATACAATAAAATTAAATATAGATAATATTAGATAGGTACAAAAGAAGAATGAGAGATTGAAAATATTTTTACATACTCTAGGTTATTGATCACCAAATGGCGGACCGCGGTCCGCATCCGGACCCATGGTGTACGGACCAAGCATTTTCGAAGATGAACTTCGTTGAAATAAATTTTGGTCCCGACTTACTGATGAACATCTCAGGATTTAATAGCAATAACTTGCACCAATTTCCCTCCAAACATCAGAGAGATAACAATTAGCTACAAAAATTGTCACTTTCCTCATTGATAATGAAAAAAAAACCTTTGTAATTTCCGTAATTACCTTTGTTTAATATTTTTTATATATAAATTGTGCGGACCACGAAGGTCATTTAATTTCCTAAAATGGACCCCGAGCAAAACTAATTGGTGACCCATAGCGCGTTATAGAATTGCGATAAATAAAAATATTATGCTGGTCTTCTATAATAGGCGTTTGCCTAAATGAGTAAGCACTTAATCAGTCTCAAAATATGAAATATTTGCAAGTAATATAAAGTCACGATGCAAACAAAATTGTTTTAAAATTTAATATTTCGCAAGTTCAAAGTTTCGGTCTGGTTTCAAGAAACTTAAGTAACTAGCAACATTTTCATCTCATCCACTGAGCCACGCAATAAGTTTGTTTGTGCAAAGATTTGTGGAAAACTTTCAGTACAACTTGCACACCAATCAGAGCAACTATTTGCGCTGTTGATTGGTACATGAGTAGGTACAATATGACATTTAAATCGGTAGCATTTAGGCTGCGTTTCGACTGAAGCGGAGCGGAGCTTGGCGGTGTCCGAATTGACCAATCGTGCTATTCCAGCGGAATGACAGCGAAGATTTCGAGCATGGTGATTTGTCAATTCGGCACCGCTAAGCTCCGCTCCGCTTCAGTGGAAACGCAGCCTTATGCTTTGTTCAAACCTACGCGACCAGGCGACTCGCGTAGGTTTGAACAAAGCATTACAGCTTTTGAATTGAAATGTAGTACTTATAAGAATTGTTTTTACAGTTGTTTAAAATATTTATAATTATGTTTTGGTTATTATAGACATTTAGTGAAAATCATCAAAGATTTTAATAAATATATTTTATCTTCGTATAACTGTTAGTCCTACCTGAGGTAAAAAAGTGAATGGGTAAGAACCTGGGACTTTTTCTAGGAAAACGCAATAATTATCATAGCAAAGGGACGAGGATGTATGAAACTCGAAACAAAATTCTAATCTGTATTCCAACTCGATACTGGCCCTTTTGGCAAATTATTATTCTCTATGGATCATCAAAAATCTAAGCCAACTATTTACGTCAACAGTATACATTTAGTGCCGAAACATTACGAACTATCCTTGTACGGCATGGTGATAGGGTTACAAAATGCTTTTTATTTAAATAATTCCTGTTGATCCCGAGATTCCCAAGGAGTGCAAGTGCACCCCCCGATGGGAACCTGCCCGGCTTAGCTAGTCCCGACTCCCGGCGCCGCGCCGAGGGGAACGCTTTAGTTTGCCTAAGCGTTCCCTAACTTGTGAGGTAGACCGGCCGGTCGTGGAGGGAGTCCTGTGTTAGACAGATCCAGGACATCGCTCCGTATACGGCTGAAGACAAACCGCAGGTGGTTTTAGTGGGTAAGAGTCCCACATACCCCCAGCGCGGGTGCTTCAGCAACTGAGGCACATCCCCAACCCGGGGCACCCATGATGGGATTCCCCTGCGCATCAAAAAAAATATTCTGAAAAGACGCAATTCAGGAGTAAGAATTATTTAATACTTAGGTCTATTAATTATTGTTCAATGTTCATATAAGAATATAATAATGAAGGGGTGAGTGATTTGAAAATTTACGTTTTTTTGCATAAATGTAGCTTTTAGGACTTGGAAAATGATTTGCAATAAAAAAAATTGAATTTTACGTATACTTACAATGTTAGCCAGATGATGAAGTAGGTAAGTTACAAGGTTCGTCCAAATGATTATGCAAGAAGCAGGTAACAGCCATTTATGTGTTGTATTATGGGAGATCACTTGAATAAAAAACTTACGGTACAAATGCAGATTTTCGTAATCTCTTTAATTTTCGGTCATTAGTCATATTTAGTCATTACTCATACAAATTCATGACTATTAAAGTCTGCTCAGTGCTCCATAAACGAGTAATCTAGCTCGGCATCCAATTCGGTTCGTTTCTTACTAAACGAAGTACGAACGGCATTATAAAAATAAGATACTCCATACTGATGTCAGTCAGACCCTCGTTTATGAATTATGATTAAATTGTTACATCTTGCATAACACTGTCCATGGCGACTTTGTAAAAATTTTGTAATTAAGTATATTATTTTTTGATTATTGCATTTTTACAATAACATGTAAACTTAATAAGACAAACACAAAGAGACCTGCTTAATTTTACGCAAATACCCTGGCATCCAACTTAAATAAACCATATTTTTGGGCATGGTTTTGGGTCGGAAAAAATACAAGAACTTTACCTAAGCATAATTAAAAAAAAATACTGATGAAACTTGAAGGGTTATTCCTGTATTAAAAGTCTTATCTGTATGACTTCTACACCATTTCACAGGGCATTTAGGCATTTTAACCACGAAAATTTTGTAAAAAGCTACGTAAAAAGTAAGTAAACAAATTGTAAAATGAGTTTGATAGTAATAATTATCATGTCAACCTGGTTGAATGTCACTCGTATATATATACACGAAAAATGTGTACCGAACACATGCATAAAGTATACATGTATTCGGGTCACATTTTGTAGCCTTTTGGTGCACTTTTTTGACGGAGTTATTCTTCCTGTAGTTTAAAGTTCACTGGGTTTTGCCGTCTTATTGGAGAACTGCTTAGACAACGTCTGTTTGATAGACGCCTGATGAGGCGACATTATTCTTTCTCTCAACGAATCCCAAGTCTTTTTGTTGATAAATTCCAATAGACAATAGATCCTTGATTTTCCGAATATTCAGATGCGGATTGCCATATTCAGATGATACGTACAACCACGTAGACAAGTGTTACAATCGACTACCGATCATCGCAGGGAATGAGAGCCTATTTCTTACTCCGGGGAACCACATTCTGGTCAAACGCGCTAACGACATTAGCCTCGCTCTGCTGGAGCATTATAAGCTGGAGAATAGGGATAGTATAAGCATATGACACAACATATTGTGGAGGCTCCGCAGCACCTGAATAATCAGAACATCCAGGATCTATTCTCTATTGAAATTAACCAACAAAGATTGTTTAGAGCACAAAATATATCACATGAGTGCTTTGTGTCTGATTGTAGGAAGACTATTTGGATCAGGGTAAAATCGTTTAAATTTACAATGGAAATGAATTCGATCCCTTTTTGAAACTCGCATAAATTCATGATATAACTTGATGATTTTTCCTTGTGATAATCGTCTAAGGTCATTTTAGCATCGTTACTTTGGCGGAGATTTTATTTCACTATTTTTTACACGTTATAATGAATGAACTATAATATAAAATTGTACTTACAGGGAACAATCGCAGCACTATGATCGATTGTTATCATCGGATCTTGAAGAAACGTTTCTGTTAGAGCAAATATATTTTAAATACAGATAGTAAATTATAACGCTCTATTCAAACGTTTTGAAGCACTACTGCAAGAGACGGAAGAAAAAAAGAATATTTTGTTAAAATTGAGGACGATAAAGTAAGTTTCGTTCAATTCAGGATATGACTGCAAGCTCAGCAAGGGCAAATGTATCGACCCCTTTGAAGACACGAATACTTTGGCAATTTCTTGGACTCAACCAGACTTATTTGCGTTCAGATTCATGGGAGGGTCAGGGAACATGACAGTTTTGGTGGGAGAGGTGATACATAATATCGCCCAGTGTGTGCCCGTGGAAGTGACGTACAACCACGTAGATAAGTGCTACAACTGACTACCGATCATCACAGGGAAAGAAAATTCGCGGAGTGCTCCTCAGTCCGCGGACCGCGGACCCATATTCGTCAATAGCGCGAACGACGTTATAATAACCTCGCTCTGCTGAGGCATTATAATATTTTAAAAGTTAAGTATAACCTAGAAGGAAATGTGAGGCTTAATTTATAAAATAATATAGAATGTAAAATAAAATATATACTTAATGTACATAATATTTGATATACTAAGTATACAATCTGTAAATATTACAAAATATTTATGTAAGTAAGTAATGTTTTGTTTTAAAATAAATTGTTTTGTTTTAAAATAAATCCGAATTCATATAGCAAGTTTTCCTTATTTAATGTCCAGCTTTCAGGACCGAAATACATCACCTAATTTAAGATTTTATCATTAGTTAGCAATGTTTCTGGCGCCGATTTTGTGGGTGCGGACTGCGGTAGTTAGCACAGTAGGACGTAGATACCTACTTATTATATTTTTTTGTAAATTAAAAAAGAATAAACAATAATAATTAGATTATTTATAAAACTTCATAGCTTTGTGACTGATTTTTTAAAATAAAAGTTAGTACTTACTGAAGAATCTTTATATACCTACCTACTTAGCCCAGACAAATATTATGTTCTGAGACGAAACTAAACAGACCGCAGGGCTAAAATGGTCGCTTTGAAGAATCATGATATGAATCATAATATGATTCATTTTTCTAAAATTGCAAAATGCAACCCTGCTTGCAATTCATTTCTGTATTTTTGTACTGATTTGACAATTTTGTCAGTTTGACAGTTTGACAATTAATTTTCTGAATTGATTGAGAGGAAACGCTAAATGTGACCATTTTAGCCCCGCAGTAATAATTATTCACTGCACAATAAGGGGCTCCCCACACAGCAGTCATATTATAACGTTAGATAAAATTAATGTCTAACATTTTTTTACAAAATATAACAAAAGCCACGTTTATATTTTCTTGACATGTTTATTCTCTAACAGCGTGTAACATACTATACAGTATGTTACACGCTGTTATTAAAATATTATGTCATCGTGTTACTAACGCGAACGTTATATTATTATAGGTAAGTAACTTTTGTGTGGGAGCACCTTTAGAAAGGTTTACGTGTGTTTAAATTGCCTCTGCAATTGCAAGAATAATAAAATATCGTTGACCACATTAAATCTTTACAAAATGTCGCTTAGTGAAAAAAGCTTGCGAGCCATCTAGGCAAAGCTTTCGTTAAAAACAGAGAGCTGCAGTTGTGTTAAATATTTAAACGCCTTAAATTAAATTTTAGCTAAATGTGGTGCGTGAAGTATAATATTTTTCATAAGGAGCATTATGATGCACTGTCCCGCAGGCCGCTGCCCGCTGCCTCCTGCTACTTATTAAAAACTAGCTGGTGCCCGCGACTTCGTCCGCGTTAGCATAGTAGATCACGTCCCAAGTATTATTTTTCAAAAATATTCAATGTACAGAATTGACTTTCCTACGATTTTATTATATGTATAGATAGATAGATAGATAGATGACTTACTTTGTTCTTAAAGAGCAGAAATAAGACGTGTCATGAGAAGGAAGTGTGGGGGGTACAAGGGTGTACAAGTTACTGAATAAAGTTAGCACGATGGGGTATGTGTATAATATCCTGTATAATCCTCTATCTCCCTCCTACCTTGTTGATCGATTCAATTTTTCCCGACCCCTCCATATCCCATGTAGATCCAGCGTTAGAACGAACCTTTCCCTCCCACCGCACCGTACCAACTTTTACTCCTATTCATTCACTGTTCATGCAGTCAGATTGTGGAACTCGCTTCCCCATGCTGTTCGCGATAGCCCCACTATCAGTTTATTCAAAAGAAGATTAAAAGAGCATTATCTTCAAGAATCCATATAAATACCGTTATTAAATATACATATAGTATGTATGTATTAAAGGTAGATTAAAGGCGAATTATTTTGTATTTGTTTCAATTATTATAGTATTGTATTTATTTATAAATTCTAATTGTAATATTCTATGTATTATTATTATTATTGTTATTATTTAATATTATTTTCTTGTATGTAATGTAGCCTACTAGCTAAACTAGCCTAAAGTATTATTATTGTGATTGTGCACGCTCTGTCCATTTTCTTACATGTCATGTCTCTCTTCGTAGGGCTGCAGCTGTAAGAAATTTCTTTGAAATAAGCAGTTCCTTTGTGTCGTCTTTCCATGTCAATTGTTTTAGAATAAGTTTCTTGTGTACAATAAATGTTAAATAAATAAATAAATATTGTCAGTGTTATCAGTCATATAACCTATTTTCCGCCAAATTAAACAAATATTGCCATAATATTAAAATACCTCCGTACATCAAAGATTTGTTTAAGAATGGATCTTAGGGCAAAGTTATCCTATGTGGCAAAGTTAGCATGCTTTACCGGTATAATATGTTCCCATACAAATTTCAAGGAGTCCCCTCGATTCCTCAAGGATCCCATCATCCGATCACCACTTTTGTAAACATGGAACAAGGAACAAGGATCAAGATTCAAGCCCCATACGAGCACCGGTGATAGCGACAACAATATAATACAATTGCATTTCCAAGAATCCCCGATCGAAAGATTCAAATATGCATCCTTACAATATGACTATTTATGACCTTATTATTTGTACTTTTCATAGTCCTTTAGCTCAATGATGATTGCCGAATAGGCGCCGGCAACCTATTCGGCAAACATCGCGTGACGTCGGCAAACTTCGGAGTTCGGAAAACGGCGCCGGCAGCCATTTCGGCAGCCAGCGCCTAGTCAAAATCTAGTCAAAATACGCTAATCAATGTTACGACACGGCGACGTAATTATTATTAGAAACCGAATGTTACTGTGTCGACTTGTCCCCAATTTTAGTTGCAGCGACTTCTCTATTATGAAACGGCGACGCGATTAATTAGTGTCGAGAACAAAATAATAAGTGTTAGGCTGTTAGCACAAGGTGTCGAAACCGTTTCGTCGGGTTCCCAAAAATGGCTATATAAAATAAAAAAATAAAAATAAAATGTCTTTATTTCAGGCATAAAAATGTACCCATACAGATTATATGGGATCGAATTATTAACAGCCGGTAATATAAATCTCAACCTCAACTATTTCTATACGACGTACCTACCTAGTACGTCTACGTCCTAAAGGCATTCCTCCGTCCTCATTCTTTTGAAGTCGGTATCAAAATATTAAATTATTATTATTTAGCTGCAGTAATGTAGCAGGTAGTTAATACTACAACAGTCACGAGTCACGACTCATGAGTCATGACTCACGAGTTCAAGACTCCATTAGACTCAAGAACACCAGCATCTCCACTACTCAGTACCGTACTCAGTCTACTAGTAACTAGACAGAGTTCTTGATTCAAGACTTTTGTGGTTTTATCCTTCTACGATTTTAGAAGCAAAAAATACACTGACACGACCCCAACCATTGAGTTAATATACACTATATCCTTAATCTGTGACCCCAACAGACCCCAATCTACGACCCCACTACGACCTTAGAGCGTTTTCACACGACACACGACCCGACACGACAAACTGCGGTGACGATTCCGTGCGCCATACATTTCTATGTACCGTTTTCACACGGAACGACACCGCACAGCACGACACACGATTTTGAGACGACAATCCGCTATGTCGTCACGTTTTTTAGCACAGATAAAAAAAATACAAAGATATTATGAAAGTTGTCTGTGGATCATATTTTGTTCTTTGAATTTTGAACCAGGCCACTAAAATTACTGCCTTAATCAATACAATATGCCCCGCGTACCACTTGACGTTAGAAAGGATCATCGAACTATCTTTTAAAATTATATTGTACAAAACCCAACAATAGATGACATAATATTTTTAAGTACTAATGGCTGGTTTACACGTACTAAGTTGATAAGTAGTTAACTTAATTTTAAATTTGTAAATTGTAAACACAAAATTTAGTAGCCAATAGCAAGTTAAAATTTAGTTAAGTAAGTATAGGGTCATAAGTTAAAATTTAGTTGACCATTTATCTACTTATCACGTGTAAACCAGCCATAAGTGAATGCGGTGTCGTCGCAGAAATCGTCGCTCGTGTGAAAACGTTCAAACGACACGGTTCATAGACAATTTATATTTGTCTATGAACCGTGTCGTGTCGTGTCTCGTGTGAAAACGCCGTAATGGACACGACACTGACATTTTTGGTGTGTGTTCTTAAATTCGAAACAGTATAATTGGCCAGTTTTATTGGGCTAAGCTGTGCAGTGCCGCCGCGCCACCAGCTGCAGCAGCCAGCATGCCAGCAGCTGACTTCTGATGCCTCGCCAGCCAATGAAATCTCGTCAAATGACATTTGTCATTACACTATTTGGCATTTGAGTTTCAGAACACACTCTTAATACGTAAGTATCCCTTAATAGTCTGTGCACTCTTATTTGTTTTTTCCTGTTGTTTACAACTTTTTGAACAAACTTTATTTTATATTTTTATACAAAATTAGATTCGTTTACTTGTGGATAACTTGTTTTCTGTGTCTTAATAATATTATCTGTTGTGTTTGACGAATTATAATACTATAATAAACATTTTAACGCAATGGCAAAATACGTGTATAATGACTACAGGAATGTAGAGATTAGAAAACTAAACGCAGATGTTCTTTGTGATCTTATTGATATATTGGAAGTTGACAATGATTGGAAAAGACTAATGTCTTTAATACCTAAGGATATAGAGAGTTTACACTTTGAATCGAAATATAATAGTGAACACATAAGGTAAGCGGTTTTGAGTCAAAACTCAAATAATATATTCATTGGATACAGTTTTGAATCTTATTTTAGTACTTCATGTAATGTTTAACAATGTTATATTACCCAAGCCTCAAAAAAATCAGTTATATTAATTCAACTTCAGAAGAACCAAAATTGTACTGCTATGTAAAAAGTTATGCATGATAATGTTCATATTATGCCAGGTCAGTAACCACTGACTTATGTAAATAAAAAAATAAGGCTCTAGCTCCTCCTGTGTTTTTATGAAAGTAAATAAATATAGTTAATAACTGACAACTCTATTATAAAGATGTTGGTACACATAGTGGAAGGAGTATAATAATTTTTAGTTATTATGATTTAGACATTTTTAGTGAGTCACTGCCTGCTTTAGGCATATAATAATACCTGCATACTTTAAGAAAACAATTGGCTGTACCATGTCCGACAGATTATATTTATTGAAAACACTGGCATTGAGTTAACACAAAGTGATATTATAATAATATAAATTTTCCTATCTAAAAGTGCCTAATATATTAAACACTAAACTACAATTAAAACTGGAATAATAATAAGTAAAAAGTTTAAATATAAAAAAGGTTGTCATCCAGACTGCTGCCCTTAGGGAGCATACCCAAAATGCTGGCGACATTGCCCCGCTGTAAAGCCCTTACTAAATTATCTTACTTGTATAATATAATATAAAATATACTTTTTCCATCCTAGATTGATAGAAGACCACGCTAAATCAACAAACCAAAAATGTACTGAGATTATGTTTGATGAGTGGGGCACGTCAGGTAGAGTCCGGCCAACACTAAACACACTCAAGAGAATTGTAATTCAAGCCCAAATGTTTAGAGCTGCTGATGAAATTGCAAGGCTATTAAAAGGTAAAAGTTATTCATTAATTCAGGGGTGCTGAATCTTTTTCAGCCTGCGGCACAGTTACACATCACAATATTTTGTCATGGCGCCCTATTATACCTACCTATTAGCAAAAGATACATCAATAAACACTTTTAATGATCATTGGTAGGTTAAGCAAGTAAATAATAATAAACAAATATTGAATCATCTACTTGCTGTACATAATTGACAACCTCTGTGGCTCAATTGGTTGAGTGTGTGGCAGCTCAAGCCAGGGGTTTCAATGTTATTGATGTGTTATGGATGTGTTACATGATATAATAAAAATCTTAAATTTAAGATGTATAATATAAAAGTATAAAATATATTTTCGTTGTCTGGTACCAGTAATACAAGTCCTTCAGCTACTTAGCACGGGGCCAGACTGACGTGGTTTGAAGCATCCAGTCGAATAAATATCTAAAAAAAAGCCAATATTGACTATTAAATGCTATTATTATTGCAGAGCCATATCCGATGAGGCCCGAGATTGGCCCAGCGGCTCCGGTTACCGGTCTTACTATGATGTTAAATGATGAGAGCAGTATTAGAATGGATTCTCGAGTATGCAACGACCCAACAAAGGAAATGAAGTCGGCTAGTGATATGATAAAGTTTTCAAATTCAATGAACATTCCAGACCTGTCTGTTTTGATTGGAGATGATACTTCTTTCAATGAACTGCAAGACTCACAAAGAAATTCATCAAGAGGTTTAAAAGATCAATATAATGGATTTCAATATCAAACATCTTTTCCTAATATAAACATATCTGGGGAAATAGACAGTGTTATTTTAAAAGATGTCAATTTAAAACACTTTCAATATGATGAACTAAAACAAATCACCAATAACTTTTGTGAGACACCAACTAATGTCCCACATTTGACTGGCAAAATAGGTAGTGGGGGTTTTGGAGAGGTATACGTAGGAAAACATCCCCAATATGGTTTACTGGCCATTAAAAAAATTAAAAATAATTTACCAATGAACACTAAAACGGATATTGCAATGACACTTTTTAACACGGAGGTAAGATGCCTATCACAATTTAAGCATAAAAACATTGTGCCAATTTTTGGATTCTCAATAGACGGTCCGGCACCATGTGTGGTGTGCGAGTATATTGATGGTGGATCTTTACATTACAACATAGCGGCCAAAATTCTCAATAAAGAGCAAAGATTTTCGATAATAGCTGGTACCGCTGAAGGGCTGAAGTACTTGCATGCTGAGCATATAATTGAAGACAACAGTTCCAATTCAGAAGACTTACCAAAATCAGTAAAGAATTTTGTTCATGGTGATATCAAGAGTGCGAACATATTACTAACTCGAGACTGTGTACCCAAGGTATGTTTTTGTATCATTAATTAAAATCTCCACTTTATATTCTTTATAGTTTATACTTTATATCACAAACTAACTGACCCGGTAAACATTGTTTTGCCATATAAATTATTTCTAGTATCAAATGACAATATAAAAAGTGGATAAAAACCTATTCTCATTAAAATCGGTTGAGTCGTTTTGGAGGAGGTTGCGCATAAATACTGTGACATGAGAATTTTATATTATAATAGATAAATTAATTTGGAAACAAATTTTCGAATTTCCCTACCCATCATCTTTTATGTTACTCAACAATAATTATCTTATTTTTTCAGCTGTGTGATTTTGGTTTATCAAAACAACATGATGCAACTACCTTCATCACAACTCCACAAGGTACAGAATCTTACATGGCCCATGAAATGTTACACGGGACCATTACACAAAAAGGCGACATTTACAGTTTTGGGATTGTCCTACTTGAGCTACTCACCGGCTTAGAACCCATCGTTAAGAGGGATGGTGTCAGGTACAACATAAAAGATTATGTAGAGGAAAATGTTACAAATAATGACATAAGCATGTTGGTGGACCCTGTTGTTGGAGAATGGCCCAAAGCTAAAGAAATATACAAACTGTGTCAATGGTGCCTACAGTATGATCGTAAAAGCAGACCGACAATAAATGAAGTTTGTGATACTTTGGATGCTATGCAATAACACATAATGAAAAAGATTAGGTACCTACATACTTATACCAAAATGTAATTTAAGCTTTAAGTATAGTTTTCACAGAGCCAGTACTGGCTGCCAGTCTTATTGGCAGCCGGTACTGGCTCTGTGAAAACTATACTTTACTGAGTGATATATTCTGGTTTGATAAACCTTTTACATGCCATATCATATATTTTTGTAATAGCAAGTTATTGAAATAAAATGTATAATTTATGTTAAAAACTTAGGATTTATTTGTGTTAACTATTTACAATAATCTTCAGGCAAACTATTTAAAGTTGACTTTGGCTGCACTCAGAGAAATTTAATGATGAATAATCTTTAATTTAATGAAGAGTTTGACAGATAATAATGAATAGCAGATGAAAATCTTCATATTTTAATGACAGGTAAGTAATTAAAGTCAAAATATTTTAAGGTGACGCCAGCGGTCATTGCATTTTTTATTGGAGCTATGTGAAAAATGCTCGCACTGTATTCTGTTACGGTAACTTAAAAAAAATTGAACTTTTATAAAGACAAAGACTATTTAATGCTAAGTACTGACATACGGTTAATGCTCGATAGTTTTACTCCAAATCTAGCAATAACCACCGTGTGCCGTGTGGACCGCAAAACTGACAGCTCGTCGCTCGAAGGCTCGCTTCGAGCCGGCTAATAATATGGAATTAAATATGTCAAATAATATGCCATTTCCTTCGATTCGGAGTAAAACTATCAAGCAAAACCGTATGTGAGTACTTAGCAATAGTCTCATCGGAAAACCTCTTGGTAACTCTCAGAATGATAATCTTCAACTATTTATGAGTTCGAAGTGATATACACACCTACTAGTACATGCAAAATACGATACTCCCTTAGGGCCGGGACACAAAAAAAACGGCACGACGTCGTACGGCGTCGTACGGCGCCGTACCGGACGCGCGTCGTAAAAAACCGGCGTCGTACAACGTCGTGCCGTAGAAACTCATTTTGAATTTCTACGTGAGTTTCTACGGCACGACGTCGTACGACGCCGTACGGTGCCGTGCCGTGGTTTTTTACGACGCGCGCCCGGTACGGCGCCGTACGACGTCGTACCGTGTTTTTGTATCCCGGCTCTTAGGGCGCATTTTCATTAGCCGTTAACTCGTACGGTATACAGCATACGGGGAGTCTATAACAACTAAGGGCGCATTTTCATTAGTCGTTAACTCGCACGGTATCCAGCATGCGGGGAGTCTATGACAACTAATTGACAACTAATGGCGCATTGTCATTGGTCATGGCATGCGTTTCAGAAATCTCCCGCACCGCACCCCGCATGCGGGCCCTATCGACCAGTGAAAATACGCCATAATGGCGCATTTTTATTGGTCGTGACTCGTGGCATGTGTTTCAGAAATCTCCCGCACCAAGCATGCGGTCCCTAGCGACCAGTTAAAATGCGCCAGACTAGAAACATCTGTCGCTTCATTGTCAATCGCGGTTTGTATAGAAAACGATGAAATATTATGACAGGGGGTCAATGACCGCTACGGACAGCGATTAAGAATAGTTCCTCTGAGCGCGGCAGATTAACTGCATATATTCTAATATATATAAATCTCCTTAAAAAAAATTAAAGATCTATGGACGCTTCACACCACGTCAGTCTGGCACCGTGGTAAGTACCTGAAGGACTTGTGTTACAGGTACCAGACAACGGAAACATATTTAATACTTTTATATTTATACTATACATAATATTTAAGATTTTTATTATATTATACACATTTAATACACATCCATGACCCAGGTACACTCGGGGAAGTTGATTCCTATGCAAATGGGGGATCTACGTAGTTTGGTCGCATTACGTCAAACTCAGCCGACAGATCACAATTAATATTGAATTGACATAATCGACCAAATGACGTTGGTCTCTCAACTGCATAGGAATCAACTTCCTCGATGGTACATTGAAAAACTTTTTTGTTCCGTCGGCGTTCGAACCCGCGACCCCTGGCTTGAGCTGCCACACACTAATCATTGAGCCACAGAGGTCGTCACGATGTTTGTCCGCGATGGATTCCTAAACTACTTAACCGATTTTAATGTTGTTTTTTTTAAAATGTGTGCTTTTTTACAACTTGAGACATAGGATAGCTTAGATCTTTAATTATAGTCGCAATTTTATTTTATTGCAAATTATTTGTCTATAAAGAGCGACCATTGTTTATGCGACGCGGGACACAGGATATGCATGGACGTTGCCATGGTGACATACTTATTTAGCCACTAATTCAATAAAATAATACGGGCGCGGGGCGATATACCTACTTTATATAAGGCACTGATTTAAAGGAGCAGTTGTAAATTGCAGTTTTGGTACGTTAAAAATTATAAATGGCACGTTTAATAACTAGTTTAGCAGTTAAAACTAAGCAGTAAAGTAAACAAAAATGAGTAGTAAAAAATAATGAAATGGATAATTGAAAACATTATTGAACAGTAAAATAATTAAATGGTCAGTAAAAATTAATGAATGAGCGGTTACGTGTGGGCAGTAACAAATCGGAATTTGTCAGTAAGAAATCTCATTCTAAGAAGTTATTTAAACAATGAGGCGGTAAAATATAATAAAATCGGCCAAGTGCGAGTCGAACTCACCCATGAAGGGTTCCGTGCCGTTATAAAGCGAAAGTATAAGACGGTCGCCGGCTGCTACCGCAGCACGCTCGCTGCGCTCGCTCGGCTCCCTCTGCCGTTGTGGTCTTAGTTCTAACCTAACCTAACCTACATTTTTACCGCTCATTCATTTATCGAACTGCTCATTCCATCATTTTTACCGCTCATTCCATCATTTTTACCGCTCAATAGTTATTTTTATTACTTTCCATGTTTTACAGTCACAATAATTAATCAACCGCCAGAAAATTAAATAACTGCTCAATATTTTTTTCAACTGATCATAATAACATCTCAAATATTTAAATAACTGATAAATAAATTAGTTCCCTTTATATAATATGGCAAAGAAACGTTTGCCGGGACAGCTAGTTATAATATATTATATTCAAGATGTTTGTGTGAACACCGTTGTTCTTGAAAAGAAAAAGTTGTTCATTTTGACGGACTCATTTGATGGTTTCAAGGAAAACGGTGTTTACACAAACACACTGTATAACCCAAGAGCCAGCGACAGCCAGACTTTCGTCATTTTATAAAAACTGAACGTTTATCTGTTTATGACCCCTATTATAAAGGTAAGAACGAACAGCAACTATGGGGTTTCGGTCGCGGTTACTTCAGGAGGTATCCAGTTCTGAAGGTCTACCTGACCTCAAAGAGTGAACTGTGAAGTGTGAAGGTAAATTTTTATCATCTTCTACATAACTGTAGGAATCTCGTCTTCCACTACCAGACCACCTTAAAGTCTACTTTAAGGCTGGGGTTCCCAAACTGTGCGCCGCGGCGCTCTGGTGCGCCGTGCTTCGATCACTAATATACAAGATACACAGTCTCATACAAAACCTCTCGAAAATCTGTCCCCGAGTAATAGAGTTTAATGAAGTATACATTTATCTAAAATCAACCTTAATTATAGTAATTATTAAAGATCTTTTTATAAAACAATGAACATTTGTGTTTACAAAGCAATAAAATTTTTACGTCCGATGCACGCTTCATACTAAATTGAACCATCCGCGTATATGATTTAAGTTCAAATTTGTATAGTGCCAAAAAAAAAATCCAATTTTACGACCGAAATTCGCCGCTGGAACAGGGCGAAGTGAAGTATGAAAGGAGTCGAACTGTTCAAATTTTTTTTGTTGATTGTAATTTGTAATAATTTTAATAGTCCATTTTTTTATTTTTCCGAAGTTTAATGTATAAAGTGAGGAGTAATTATTTTTTACTTGTAATATTATGTTGTTCTAATGTTATGTCTAATTTTATCATTAACCAAAATATACATAAGTGTACATACATTTTCCGATAGGCCACAAAGGACAACTCACATCACCCAACGCCCATACTTTTTAACCTACTTAAAAAATCCTTAATGGGAACTATATTTGATCGAAGATGGGAACATAATGTTATTACCACATCTAACTGGATCTCGAGGAAACCTGAAAAAAATCCTCAATAAAAAAATAATAGTAATAGCGACTCCATCAAATGGAACAGAAATATAGCTTATAACCCGAACATTTCAAGTGGGCATGATAAACTACGATAAGTACCTTTAGTATGAGTATTCGCAATTGAGATGGTTTATACCTGGTGTTGATTTATTTACAACTTAATTTTAAAACTGTCTTTTGGTGATTTCTTAAAGAAATACCAATATTTACAATACAATTGTAAGAAATATATTAGGATAAAATTAATACTTACCGGAAATATGAAATTCCATCCTTTTTTTTGGTTTTAGACGTATGATTTCTACAATTATTAAACGCGCACCGAGGCATGTTTCCCGGCGGAGCGTTCGAGCACTACTAAATCAAAAGTGCACCAGAATGTTGAGTTTGGTGCTCTTTTGGTGAGGTCGTTTTTTGCCGCGGATTGTGTATCTTGTATATTAGTGATCGAAGGCGCCGTGGAAAGGCAAGAGGGGCGCCGCGCGCCGCGTCGTGAGTCGATCCTCCCATCATTATCCGAAACCACTAATATTATAGACTAACTAATAGGTAATAGGTATTATGAAAAAATAAAATTATTATATGAATTAGACAAAGCAGGTAGATTTGTTTATTATTATTTACACCTGCTTAAGGGCCATTCCGCTACAGAGAGAATTAACGAGAATTTTTAAAATGTGTTATTAGTTGCATTTTTCGATTGGAATATACATAAGAAGATGTGTATTTACTAACAAAACAACTTTTATCGGTAAAAAATGGAATTCGAATAATTTAGAGCGTTTTTAAGCATTATCATTTAAGGCATGCGATGTTTTTTCCCATATTTTTTAATTAAAATATCATATCTTTCAAATTAATGTTTAGTTGTAGTATAGTTATACAGCAATACGTCGGAATCTTTTGTATAAATTACACTATTCAACCGTTTTAGTGATTTAGACGATTAATTTTGTCAGGCCAATAAACAACTGGAAATTTAAAAAAAAAAAACTACAATTACGCGATCGTAGAAATGGTTAATAATTTCTCATAAAGTTAATATACCTATCGGAATAGAGAAACAAAGGCCTGAGCAAGCGAGATATCACTATCAGTAACACTGCGTGGTAGAAAGAGAAGCGTGATTTGAGGTTGCATAGCTTTTTTTTCATCTGTTTGACAGTCTGTCTGACCCGGGCCGATCGTTGTCAATTTGGGCTCTCAGAAAAATTGTGATTTTAAGTTAAATAATGAATAATTTTTAGAAATACTGCTCTAGAAACATGGTTAAATGTTTGTGGAATGATTCTGGATCCACACATCGAAAAAACCGGGACAAATATTCATTTCACAGCAGGTGAATTATTCTACATCGACAGGACCTAGTTTTAAGTTTATTTTTGCCAATTCATATTATATATGGAAAACATAACTTGACTAGCCATGGTGCACAATTTACGGATATTTTGTGTAAACAATTTTCATCTATTTTACACTAGGGCTGCATCAAGTTATCGATAAGTTGTGTCGATATGAAAATATTTTTAGTTAAGTATACTAATTATCTAGGAATGTTGAAATGACAACATACTCATCCGTAGTTTATAATTAGTTTAAGTATATTAATATACTATCATACATAATTTATCGTTTTTAAGGATCTGCACTCAAAGGGTAAAAAGTCCTAGTAGTAGGGTCCCACAGCCCGCTCTACTACTAAGACTTCGTTGCCTGTCCGTCTGTCCATCCGTCCGTCCGTCTGTCTGTCTCCAGGCTGTATAACAATAATAGCATAGCAAGCATAGCAATAGAATAAACCGCTATAGTAATAGACTTCTGAAATTTCCACAGATGTAATGTCATTCTACATCCAATACGGCTGCTCATCCAAGATAGGGAAATAGTTGAAAGCACTTCTGCAAGATGGGCATCAAATAGAAGGGCTCATTAAGAGTGAATTGAAAATTAAGGCCGTCCCCCGAGCAAATGACCTTGGCCATACATTTGCCGCGTTGCCGAGATCGCGCCAAAACCCTATTATTTTTACTTATCTCAATTCAAAATTGTCCTAAAAAAATTTAAAACGGGGAATATGTAGTTTATGATATTGTCTCAAATAAAACGTGAGTTTCAAATAAAAATAATTTGTAAATGCTAAGGAGATGCTGAATGTATGCTTGAATTTTAATAAATTGGTACTACTTTGGAAGCTGATATCATGAGTATAATAAACAAAAATAGAAAACTTGAAACGGAGAAAGGAATGTTGAGATACTGAAGATTATTGCTGTATTTTTCTTATAACTTTGTAGCTTTCAGATTATGAGTTTATAATTCTTCAAATACGGTAAATTACGGAATCTCCGGAAGGAACGCCCTCGATAGGGTCTAGAGAAGTCGTGTCGTGTCGTGTACTGATGTTGTTGTGAAATAATTAACTGTCCAAACTGGACTCCGAAGAAAAATTAATGCATACTTAATTATGCAGCAAGCATTTTGAAGAAAAGTCACATTTTACTTCAAAATTACAATTTTATTACCTATATATCTATGCAGTTTTATTTTATCCCATTTTATTATTTACAATCTTACAATAATTATTATTCCATGATCGATATTTTGTCGAATTACAAGATGTTTGTACATCGCTGACACGCACACGTAAACATAATTGTATACACAGATGTAAATCAAATTTTGGTTAAGCTTGACAGCTCGGGATTGTTTCTCTATTCCGATAGGTATATTACATTTATGTAATTTCTAGTACTTAATACTACAATTACTTTTATCTTGTTTCATAGTTTCTTTGTTTTATGCTCTTGAAATATAGACAAGTTATTTTGTAAAAGTTTCGCAATAACCAGAACTCACATATTATGAACTCATCACAGTTCTTAATGGAGGTTCAAATTAGTTGCACCCGCGATGGCACTTCATACCTGTTTGTGGCCCTTCATACATTTGATGAAGGTTTTCATTTATAAATCATTGTTAAACTAGTTAAAATGTATCACTTCACGGGATATTTGATTAATTAATATGCTTCATTTTGACTGTAGGAAGCTTTAAGTGTGTCAAACTGTTGCACCCGCGATAATGGAATCGCCCTTAACCTAACTATAATAATTAAAGGTGTTTATGTATCTTTTTCTAATAGCTACCTAGCTACAATAGTTTACCTAAGTAGGGTAGTAGTGAAAAATATTGGGAACCCCTGCTTTAAGGCTGCTCTTTCGAAAAACCGTGCAGACGAAACAACTTTTCATCGGCATTAACAGAGAAATTATATCTGAAAAAATAATTAGTAATCTACATGATATGATACGTAATTTGGTTTTGCCATATTTTTTCTATCGGTACTTATCACATAATAAAGAAATAAAAAACCAAATCACCTCCAAATCGTTGAATGAAACCACTTTACTCCTTCATTATTTATCAAAAGAATATATAAAAAATATCTACTGCTTTGCAATACATAAGTTAATAATTTGGTTTTTTTACTTTTTTGAAATATGTATTATATTAAGCCTTAAAAAGGTTTTTCCTCCTATTTCGCCCTATCATGGACGCGGCGAGCGTCGTAACTGCCACCGTACAAGGCGCGCTGTTATGAATGTTATTTTAATGTCATTTACGGCGATATTCGCACTGACAGACAATCGACCTGCTAATTTAGGGAGAGAGGGCCTTTAAGTAATTTTAAGGAGGTCTGGCAGTGCAGTTTCTCGGTGCTGTCACTGCTTCTTCTCAGATTGTTAAAGACAGCATAATCGAGACTTGAAAAACGTTTTCACTTTTCAGTGTGCATTGTATTTTAGAAGGGATTATTACCTCTTTAGTAGATATCCGCTTAGTAACAAAATGTTTATAGCTCGATAAGTTTATAAGCCATAAAGTTTAGTGTAAGTATAGTTTATGGCAGACGGCGAGTGAAGGGAAAATTAAATGATACTTGAAGTCCGTGTGTCGTTAATTTTTCCCTTTGGTGCCGTTTGGTTGGGTTTACTGCCTACAAGATTGACAGTTTTCGATATAATCAACGAAAAACAAGGTGGAGACAATAGGAAACGTGCAGGCACTATAAGAGGCTAAATAATAATTATTATGTCAAGTAAGGGAAAGGCGCTAATGGTAGATACTGAACTAATAGAAGACACTTACGACAAAAATGCCATAAAAATAAGAATTATTCTAATTATTTCTCAACACTGTAAATTTTATAAGCTTCTTATGCTATCTGTTGATGTGAAAAAATATATTAGGGATGCCTTCGGGAACAAAATTTTAAAATGGGATCAGTTTTCGTAAATGATGTGACCGCGTCAACACGCACCCGGCAATTTCTTAGCAAATAGGTTAAGGAAGGCGAAATTTTGCACGTAAGTTTTGAATACATTTATTAGATTTCTTGTAATTTCTATTGACTTCATTGGATTAATGGTCATGTTGTTTACACTAATTAATGTTTATTTATGATCTTTTATCCATTTTCCCTAACAATATAAAGGGTGTCTACTATTAGTTCTTGAAAATGTAAAAAAACCTAATAGATGACGTGGATCTCATCTTTTAGTTTTTCAATACATACTAAAGTTATTTTGTACTTTATTCTACTGCAAATATCATCACTATTCTCTAAAAATATAATTCTATTAACAAACTAAGAACTTAGAACTACTGTACCTAAAAATGGACATGGTGTCTAATATTAGACCTTGCACTGATCTAAAAATCGATGCTTTAGTTTTGTAGCAGTAAAAAGAAGAAAAAGGAGAACTGAGAACAAAAAGAAGAAAAAAGAAGAGGCAAAAGAAGCATGGAGACTTAAGACTAAAAATAAATTTGCTGGGAAAAAAATATGAAAAATAAAAATAAAAGGAAAGATAGTTTCAGCATGGAAGAAGAATGAATGGAATCTGGAGACAACGTGGATAATATTTCTGATGCATGTAGTTACTATGATGAAGTAAATGAAATCTTTTGAAAAACGGCAAATGAAGGCCTAATAATATGAAAAATGTAAAATGTAATTTAATGTTCTATGTCAACTATTAGTTCATATTAGTGTCTACTATTAGTGTTGTTCGCTTATTGTGATGTCATCTATTAGTACTTATGACTAAGTTTACAAAAAGACCAATAATATATTTTTTTATTGATTTGTCAGAGAATAATTATAATAGTTTTATTTTGTAAGAGTTACTGAAGACATGGAAGAAGTTATCAATCCTTTATTTTCATAAATTATATATTTTATAACATTCGAATGTTTCATGTTTCCTTATAGTGTCTGCCATTAGGTCTTCTCCCTTAAATAGTACAAGTTTCGGATTGGCGAGACCAGTTTGCATGATCTTCGTTGTGGACAAATTTCTTATAGGGAATGAGAAATTCTCTAAGTTGAGATGTCATGATAAAATATAACCATGATTTCCACCATGGCTGCGAAGCTATGTAGGTAGGTACAGAATGCACAATCGACGTCGATTATATTATTATTATTATTATTATTATTATTATTATTGGCTATCATTGACGTATAATACTGGCCAAAGAGCCAACGATATCCAGGTTCTTTTGTACATGTATGGACTATGGCAGTGGTCCCAAAGTGTGCGCCGGCGCGGCGCCCAGGTGCGCCGTAGTAGGTAAAGTAGGGGCTTATAGTAACCTTAGCGGTAACAATAAAAACAAACTAAGTTTTATGAGTAGGTACGTACTTATCAGTTAAACAATAAACCAAATTAAGCTACAGTAACTTATGAATATTAAAACCTTAAAGCTTCTCATTTTCAATTAATTTATACGACTTCTCAATCCCCGTAGAAGTAAAATAGATGCCAAAGATCAACAGTTTAATAATTATTAAACTATCAACTCGTGCGCAATGATTTTCGAATCGAATTGTTCATATTGAACTTTATGCTAAGTGAATACGGAAAAACGAAACTGGGCAAACGAGTTGCCCGCTGGTGGGGATAAGGCTGTTAGCGGTGTGCCCAGCCTGCTAAATTTCCCACAAAATGGGGAGAAGTCCTCACGAACAAACTTTGACTTAATAATATAGGTAAGTACCTACGTTTTATGTTCTGTGGGTAGACAATGAGTGTAATTTGAAAGCTATAATTACTTAATGATGTGTTAGAAGGTGATATAAAAAAGATAGTTTCAGCAAATTGACACTTTGTATGTTACTTAAGTTATGAAGCTATTGAAGTTGCTGTAAGCTGTAACTATATCTACAATTTACACAATTCCTATGTCATTAATCATTATAAACGAAGAAAATTCTGATAAACTGATGTTATCTACATGTAATTTAATGTGATTACAATATGTAATTTAAAGTAACATCATCTAATAGTTAAATAGTAAAATGTAAACTACTTGAATTTATTACTCAAAATTACTATTTTGAGGAACACATTCAAATAACTATTTTTATTTCAATTTATTACGGCATAGGTATCATCCCTATTTTAACAATGATGGTAGTGTAAGTACATATTGAAAAAAGCAGCTTTTCCCCAAAGCTTTCGACATAGGTAAAATAAAAAATAATCTGGCAACACCAGTAGGCTCTCGCGCAGTGTGGCGCTAAATGTAGAGTTCACTGCGCGGTTTTACCGATTTTTCTGCAAAATCGAAGTAGAACTTCAGTGATAGTGGTAAAGTGACAAACAAACAAACGTGTGTATTAGTGCTCGTGATTCCATGTGACCTACAGGAATGGACACGGTAGGTTAAAGTTAGAAACTTTTCAATATGGCACTTGAGTGGAGCATACAATTTTGAGTCGTATGATGCGATGTTATGAGCTATATTTAATCGAAGAAGACATGTTTTCTAACGATGACTGATTGTAATAATATTCGGTATAATGACTAACGATAGAAAAGGATACCGAGACCGTATTCTTCAGTTAAATATTAATCTCACAGTTTATCATATTAGTTATAAATACATTTCGTATTGGAAATGTTATTGTAAATTGTAGGACACGTTTTGTCTGTTGCTATACAAATACCTGCTGACATTATTTAGTGGAACAGTTTTAATAGTAAACTCTACCATTTTTAACCGACTTTCAAAAAGGAGGAGGTTTTTCAATTCGATCGTATTATATACTTACCTATTATTATATTCTATTTTGTACTACAAACGGATGATTAATGAATCTTTAACTCGCGCCCTGAAGATGTGTACGTTTTGGACTATTTGACAGATTCTCCATACTCTATCTGTTATTTTTATCTGGGGGCACGGCAGTGCCCCAGCCAAGCTTTTTAGCAAAGGCACGGCCGTACCATACTTTTCTCGAAGCAGTTCGCGGCTAATTCACACCCCCTTTATCTTCGATATTAACAAAGCTAGGGATTTTGAATTTCGGTCACTAGGAGCAAGTATTAAAACTAGCTTAACTTCGTATAAAATAGTTACGGATGGTCAAAGTTACTACATTTTGTCACTGACTGACAGATCATCAAAATTCTAAGGTACTTCTAGCAGACTTAGAACCTTGAAATTTGGTACCCGTATAGGTCTTTATTCACAATGAAAGGAAAAATTATGAAACCGGCCAAGTGCGAGTCGGACTGGCGTACACAGGGTTCCGTACCGTAAATTTGTATGGGAGCCCCCCTTAAATAATAAGTTTATATAATTTTTATTATTAAATATTAAAGTTAAAATACAATTCAGTATTTTCTGAAATTTTCAAAAACCTTACTGTTATCATTATGGATATAGAGCAAAAAAGGAAAAAAAATGTATTATTAATAATTTATTTTATTTTAATTGGACTTTAAGCTTTTACAACGACACCAGAAATACATAATTTGTGAAAATTGCAACTATCTAGCTATTGCGGTTCTCGAGATCCAGCCTGGTGACACACAGGTCGACGGACAGACAGTGCAGACTTATTAATAATAGGGTCCCGTTTTCATCCTTTGGGCAGGAAAACCTAAAAACTGAAAAATAATAATATGATAAATACATTATTACAATAAAAGATTTTTATGTTTGTAACTTTGCAAGAACAGTATGAGTTTAGACTGCATAATATTTGCATTAGGTACCTACGTACAAAAGGCTTTAAGTTAGTTATGTACTTAATGAAATGGTATTAATTAAATAAAAAATAGTATTAACAACGTTGACAATGAAACAATAATTAAATTTAAAATAATATAAATGTAATCAGTACTGCGATATACACTCCTTACCCGCTCGATATAATAAGGGAGTTTTATGTTATCACATGAAATAAGGTGTGCTCCTTTCCTGCGAGGAACGTCGAGACTCGAGTCGCTTATATCAGTGCTGCTATGTATTCAACGGTAATGCTAAAATGACTACCATTAAGTATTGAAGCTTTAGAGTCAATTATATTATATAATATCTATACTAATATTATAAATTCGAAAGTATCTCTGTCTGTCTGTCTGTCTCGCTTTCACGCCAAAACTACTGCCCCCCTACCATGAGCTCTTATAACAGTATTACTTTAATATTACTTTCAGATTTCGCACAAACAAAAAACATAGCTATGTTTATATAAATAGAGATCATGTTTGTTTATGCGAAATTCTAAAGTAATATTAAAATAATACTGCTATAAGAGCTCATGGTAAGGCCCCTGAACCGATTGTAATGAAATTTTGTACACAGATAGTATAAAGCCTGAGAAAGGACATAGGCTACTTTTTAACTGGAAAAAGGGGTTGTAAGGGGGTGAAAATGCGTAAATTTGTTCAAATTAAGTTAGTTCCAAAAATTCATAACAGATGGCGCTAAGAGTTGCCTACATCGCGCTATTGCTTGCTCATGCGTCTTTCCATAAGAGGTGGTACCATGTTAATTCAGATTTTACGATTCTTCGATTATTATCACGTTAATAAATAATTCAGTACTCAGTAAGTAGTTAATGGGTAAAGCTAAAGTTGTGTAATGGCTGGCTAAATAAGCTTTAAAATTTGGTATAAATAAAGTTTAATTTAAAAAAATGAAATATTATGTGCATACTGCACAGCTGTTTTTGGGTATTTTGATTTAAGGGATACCAGGGTTTTAAAAAGCTTTTAAATTTGACACCAATTTTGGGGGCGTCCACAAATTACGTGAAGTGTATTTTTGAATTTTTTGACTTCCCCTCCCCCCTGGTGAGATTTCGTGAGATTTTATTCAACCCCCCCACCCCTTCCCAAATCTCACGTGAGATTTTTCAAAATGTGGGTTTCTACTTTCTTACGTAAACGTTTGGGTTGACAGTCAGTAGATTTTCTTTTGAACGAATTTGTGAATGATCTTAATCGTGTAACGATTAAATCTTAAGCATACGTACAACCATTAGTGGTGCAACCTAGATGAAATGGAACAAAATAGTATTATTTTGTTGAGAAAAAAATTCCGTGAGATTTGCCGAGACCAATTTGAAGTCCACGCGGACGAAGTCGCGGGCAGCAGCTAGTTATATAATATATGAATATAATAATCGACTCAGAACTCAAAAGTATTTACGTTACGTTGTCCACCTAGGTATACAACTGACGAAGCCTCAAAGAAAAATTATAAAGGAGATGAAGAATGGGTGCTAAGCTAAGTACAGAAAAATTATAACGTGACCTAAAAGAACCTGAAAAGAAAACCTTCAAAAAAGAAATGAAATCCCACCAAAAACATGAAATGTAAAAGGTCGAGCCAAGCAAAATATTGCATGATAATATTCAAGACTACTTCTGTCGTAAAAAGTTTTCAGATCACATTCAAGCCAAGCCTTCAACTTATTTTGTAATTTAAATCAACCTTCAGTAAATGTATCAATCGATTTTTTATTTTATAATTATTAAAGTGGCTTGGCAATTAGCACTAGAGAAATAATCAGCGACTAATTGGATATTATTGGGTACGATCGTCGGCCACATGCGTCGTTACAATATACTAAAACACTTTACGCTTGCTGTCTATGTGAGTACTATGAACTCCTCCAAATATGCAGTTTTATACAATATTTTGTTTCTCTTGTGCTCATTGCCAAGCCACTTTAATAATTATAAAATAAGAAATCTATTGATACTTTTACTGAAGGTTGATTTAAATTAGAAAATAAGTTGAAGGCTTGGCTTGAATGTGATCTTAAATATCATGCAATATTTTGCTTGGCTCGACCTTTTACATTTCATGTTTTTGGTGGGATTAGTTTTGTGTCTCGTCTCGTTGTTGGGATCTTAAGCTGTTGAGCAAACTATAAAGTACTTACAGCTTATAAGTTATTCTTTATTAGTAAAAGAGCAATTACTTACAAGCAAGTTACAACCTATAACTTTTGAATACAAAGGACGGGTAAATTTCTTTCCGAGTGTATCCTAAGTAGATATTAGGTAAAACGTCTTTAAGCCTTTAACGTAATTAAGTTAGAAAGTTTACAGGAAAAAAATCGGTTAAAAATATAACATATTATAATAATAGGTATAATATCATATCACTTGTACTAAAATTATTAATAAACTTTAATTAGTTTTGAGTAGGTACCTACCTAAGGAATACTCTTTTAAAGAACTTTGGTTTGATTATAAAACTTTAGGGATTGATGTTAGCTAATAGCTATTTATTTAAGACAATGTTAATTATTTTAAGGTCACCGACATTGATGAGGTCACCTCGGTTATTTGTCAAAATAAGATGCTTTTAAATATCATCAAGAATGTGGAATAATTGGCCAAGTGCGAGTGGGACTCGCGCACGAAGGGTTCCTTACCGTTATTGAGCGAAAGTTGATAAAAAGATTAGTTTTTTGTATGAGAGCGCCCCCCATAAATATTTATTTTATTTTAATTTCATTATTTACTAAGTATTAAAGTACAAGTATAATTAATAATATTAAAGTACAAATAAAGAATACTTATTGTGAGTGTTTCAAGTGCTTACCTGCTATCAGTGCTACCATTATTGATTAGGAGCAAAAAAGGCCAGAAAATCACGTTTGTAGTATAGGAGCCGCCCTTAAATATTTATTTCATTTTGTTTTTAGTATTTGTTGTTATAGTGGCAACAGAAATACACAGTCTGTGAAAATTTCAGAAGTCTAGCTATAACGGTTCTTGAGTTACAGCCTGGAGACGGACGGACAGACATCGAAGTCTCAGTAATAATAATATGGTCCCGTTTTTACGCTTTGGGCACGGAACTCTTAAGCCGGGTCCAGACGAGTGTAACGTGTAATGTAATTCACCGTGTAATGTAACACGAATTCTACGTGTGGACGGCACTACGAGCATTATATGTAACGCTCGGGGCTTATCCATCGGCTGTCGGTTTTCGCGCGAGCACAAAGGCTCGTTTGGACAATTTGCTTTGAGTTCGTGTGCCGTCCACACTGTTCATTACGCGCTACATTACACGTAATCATACATTACACGTTACACTCGTCTGGACCCGGCTTAACAGCTATAATAGGCAGACGGCAGACCTAAAGCTAGAAACAAATTATTGGGCGCATCCATAAGTCGCGGCTGATGGACGCGACACGGTTCATTCGCGGACGTCTAAAACATAACCTACCTATATTATGTCAATGGCAAACGTCCGCGGATGCAAAAACTTCGGGTCTACAATGACTTCGACCACATACACATATGTTCGGGAACAGCTACGATGATAAATTACATGCAAGCTGCAAGGAACACCCGAGATGTGCACATAATAATTTCTGTGAACTCTACATTTTGCAGCGATAAAAATATCCCACCGTTTTTTAGGGATTACGAGTTTATCTGCTTTTCATTTAAACAGGCTCAGCTGCAATTACAATTTAAGATTCTCGTTGCTTATCGATTTTTACATGGATCGTTATAGATGAATGAAAAATATTTTTCATTTGAGATTCACAGTATTGGCTCTTATGAGAAATACCTGCGACGCTTTATACGTCTAGACACCTTCAATATAATAATAATATTATATCTCCATACCAATTCTTGTACTTTAAATCCCATAAGGATACTTTTTATCTTAGAAAAATGTACGGTTCCGCGCGATAAATAAGTTTTTTTTTTTTTTTTTTGATGTCGCAGGGGAAACCCATCATGGGTGCCCCGGGTTGGGTGACCCGGGGGTATGTGAGACTCCTACTCACTAAAACCACCTGCGGTTCGCCTTCAGCCGTATAAGGAGGGATATCCCGGATCTAACAAGCACGGGACTCCCTCCACGACCGGCCGGTCTACCTCGGACCGGACTTCCACCAAAGTAAGGGAACGCTTAGGCGAACTAAGGCGTTCCCCTCGACGCCGGGACTGACAAAGCCGGGCAGGTTCCCATCCTGACCCGGAGCCCCGTTAGACGAGGGATTGGAGGTTCGCGTAGCGACGCCTCCGCACTCCCGTCCTACGCCGGCGGAGCGGCAGAGAGGTGGGGTCATTCTCTCTGTCCCGCTCCGTGGCCTCTTTCTGCGATATGACAAATTCGCAGAAAGAGACCGCCGCCTGCCAGGCCTCATCGCTCTCGAGCATGCAGCGCACCATGCTCGGGAGCGAGAGGTCCTCGCCCAACACTGCCACCAGATCGTGGCGCTGCACGGCCCAACGATCGCACACCTCGAGGGTATGCTGGGCCGTGTCCTCCGCAGCGCCAGCGATAAATAAGTTTTGGCGTAGCGTAGCGTAGAGTCATTTAGTATTGTGGATGTACTGTTGATTAATTTGAAAAAGCGAAAAGCGTTATCTTAAAGATTTTATGAAATCTGTATGATCATAAAATTAATTTATATCTACACTTAATTTATCTCGACAATAAGGTCGACAATATAAATTAAGCTTACCCAATGTATTTTCGACTTACCATCACCACGGAAGTATACCTGAAGGCTATCTGGTGTTTTGGCATACGAAGTCTCAAGGTCACTCGAATTCACCAAGGAAGCCTTTTGTTTCCTGATCTCATAATGTTTAAACTCATTAACAATAATAATTTATTGAAACTACAACATTATGTCTTCGATTCATTAATAATTTTTCTGTTTCCTGGTCATCTCCTCACGCCTACTTTGTGATTTGGATTTCTGTGGTGGATGATTGGTATACAACGTGTAACAAAACTAAGGGCTGGTTTACACGTATTAAGTAGATAAGTAGTTAGCTAAATTTTAACATACTTAATTTTAAGTTATTAATTGCATGTAAACACAAAATATTTTAGTAGCAAGTAGCAAGTTAAAATTTAGTAAGTACTAAACTAGATGACAGTTAGAATTTAGTTACTACTTATCTACTTAATACGTGTAAACCGGCCATAAGTGATAATAATAGTTTCGGCCTTAGGGTGTGTATGAGCCCCTGTATAGAGTTCACTGTGAAAGTAGCAGTGCTGCGCTGGAGCGCTTGTCTATGAGCATTTTCACAAAATGTTGTACCCCCTTGGTTTGGTGTGTCCCCAGACTTTAGACATTGATTTAAGCTACTTATATTTATTGTCCGGAATTTTATACTCTTCTGGGTAATTATGTGATATTAATATTCAACTATATATTAAAGTGTTTCGTAAATTTATGAATATATACTGCATTTGCACCAAAATACTTCTGAGGGACCTCATTATTTCGTTTGTCCCCACCCCGAAATCCCGATGAAATGCGTTATTTTAACGTAATTGGCTTATACAGCTTCAAATAAATTATATATTTTATTATTCCAAGAATTTACTTACTTGGAATATGCAAATTAAGTCTTTTTTACCATTCAAATAAATTTACAAATCCGATTTCAATTCGGTCCCCAGATTTTGAATATGCCTGACATGTCAATTATGTTACCAAAAATCTGAGAGAAAATTATCAAATATGGGATATTTTCTTTGTGAAATGGCAACAAATTAGCTTGATTTATGTGTCAGTTATTTTATAATCATTCGGCGATTTGCACCGGGAAGTGTCCACACAGTGTTTCGTGGAAAAAGAAGTCAGGACAGTTACCACTATTTTAATCACTTTTTCGCCTACACTACATAAAAACTATTTTTATATTTATAAAGTGTTTTGTAAGGATAGCGTTACTGTAAATATAAAATATTTTGGTGTACAAATGAATTAACAGTGAATTTATAAAACTGGGCGAGGATGATACAGTTACCTCCATTATGTTACCAATTTGGATGGTAACTATAGGATGACTGGCAAAGTAACATAATTGACAGGATAAAGTTGTGTTCACATGATGGTCATAGATAAATTAAATTTTAAATCACTCTAATATTCTGAATGCGAAAGTTTGTGTGTGTGTATGTTTATTTATATATAATTTTAGTAAAATTTGGTTTGGAGATAGGAATAGCACATGGACTAGTTTTTACTGCGGGTAAATACTTCATTCTCATGTAAAAATCTTTAGCCCGTGAGTGAAATCGTTTAATATAATTCACAAAATATGCATTTGTTTCCATTTTGAGCTAAACTTTCTTTAGTAATACGTTTAAGATTTCAGAATAAATAATATTATTATGAATTACGATGCGATTTTTCTTTGACTTTCGTCTAGGTTTCAGATTCGATCTCTAGAATATAATTTGATTTTAAAAATGTATATGCTGTATCTTGGTGCTATCAATAGTCTTGACATTTTCTTATCCACCCATCGTCACACCTAAAACTCCACCCATGTAAATTTACCTTTATGATTATGATACTGTCAGTTATGTTACCCTTTTCGCAATCAATCCATTATATTTGTTATTTGTGCAGAAATATTGAGGTTTTGAGGGTTTAAAATATTAATAAAATATTTTATTTACTAAATAAATAAATTTAAAGCCAATTCTTAAGGGAATGCAACAAACAAATAAAAAAATATGATGGCTCAAGATACTTGGTAACAAAACTGACATTAAATCAGGGTTTTTGAAAAAAAGGAATACTTGTTGAATATTCTATTATGTTTTTTAAAAAATAGCAGTTAAAATGAATAAAATCAGTCATTTATTTCTTAACTTACTGCTAAAATACTATATAAAATGTGGTAACATAATTGACACCTTTTGTGATCTTTCATATTTTCTTCAATATTAGTTTAATTAAGAAGTATTTTAAAGTGTTTTTCATATAAAATGATAGTTTATTGCACACAGAACATTATTACCACATATAATCAATAAAATATCACACTTTAAAAAACCGTCCTCAAATCTGGCCAGGTACAACATTTTGTGAAAACGCTCCTATACCTATTATCTACAAATCAGAAAAAAAATTTGCTCTCCGGCGCTGGTACTTTCACAATGAACTCTGTAAAGGGGCGACACACTATATTAAGTAACACACCCTAAACTAGTATCACCTAATTTTGTCACACGTTCGTTATAGATACTTTTAGTACCAGCTTGGGACACATAATTATGATATCTAAGAATATAGTTTTAACTCTGAAAATTAGTCAGGATGAAGTTGCTACTTACTCCATAAAACATGACTAAGATGACTGGCAGATAATTATGGCTCTCTACATTGGCGTCTGTTGAACAAGCGATTAAAATCGTCTAAACTAAGGGTGCATTCGTCTATGATTGCCCATAATCGACGCTGATTGTGCATGCTATAGATCTAAGATGGCTTGGATGCCCCAGCGTAAGGAGGAGCCTAAACACACACGATATTATTATATTTAAAAGTTAAAACATATGAAGAATAATATAAAACATGGTATCGACATTATAGTAGAGATAGCCTTTCCGTATAAAGGTGATCGCACATATTTTTCAGCAGCCGCATTTTAGAATTCGTTGTATGAAATTACATAATACATAATATAGTGAAAATTCGCCGTACGCGCAGCGTTTCGTGTATGCGGTTCGACGCGTACAGTGCTGACTATTGTCTAATGTGCGATAAGCTTTATGTTATGGCCCATCAAAATCAGAATCACCTTACTTATAGACTCCATAAAAACTTATACAGAGATTCCATCGATACCGTTAGTTTGTAGGAAATGTAATTAAGCTCAAAAACTACTCGGCAATTTTAGCCCATAACATTTTATCATCATAATTTTAGTAATTTAGGTAAGTATAATATTATGTTCCATAATCTATCTGATATCATTGAGCTATGGTTTAAAGTTTTCAATCTCAAGTTATAGGCCTGGAGATAGTGACACAAAATTCTTGGTGATTTGTGCCAGTATGGCGGTTTTACAGGGATATAATTACGTAAAGGCAAAAAGGAAAATGATAGTCATAGCTAGAGACCGGATTATATGCAACATAAAAAGTTTGTTATATGCATGCAAATATGCATGAAAAATGCTTGAAATATGCACGAAAATTACCAGAATATGCTAAATTAAATGACAATATGCAAATTCAAAAGTAAAATATTAGTAAATTATTATTTTTTGATAGGCCATAATAGGTACAGTAACAGCATAATGACATTAAAATTATTAAAAAAATTGTAAACGTAAGCAATCAAATATTTTTTCTAAATTTTCAGTGCTATGATTGTATCTACGACCATTTAGAATATTTTTGTAAATAGAAAAGATTCGCTCTACATTCACTGAGGTAACTGGGCAGAATTTGAACATGGGTGCTTGTTAACACTTAGGTACAGTTTCTGGGAAAAGTTCTGCCATCCCATTAATTTGTAGTTGGCAAGCGTGACGTTCTTCTGGCTCTGGCTCTTTCATTTTACTATCGTAACTGTCAAAACAAAAGACGCGCACTGCTACTGACTGCATTCGAAATACAGTAAGAGTCACAACTATTACTCAATAGCCCATATTATGTTTTTGTTATTATTGTTAACTGTTATTTTTATTAAATTTGGTCGCATTTCGTAGCGCCGAGTTAGTGAAAAATGTTGTAAATGTACCGAAAACATGCATCATAAATAGATCTTAGGTAAAATATGCTATTACCGCTGAGAATGGCTAAAATATGCAAATGCATATGCAGATATGCAAATGCATATAATCCGGTCTCTAGTCATAGCGCTCGCACTGGCAGCCCAAACGCGTTGGCGTTAGTCGAACGTGTCGGATAAATAACGAGTGTCGAACGATTTGTTCCACAAAAATGCTTGTATTTTCAGATAGTCGAAAAATAATAAGAAGTCGAAAGCATAATGCCATACTTGTCGGGTGCGGCTTACAGCCCGCTCGTTAATTTTTCATATGATCATACAGAGAACTGTTAAAAAAAGTTTCAGGGTGGTACAAATCGTTTCGCGAAAAAAAAAATCTTACACCTTTGCAGTGGTATGGCAGCCATTGGGCGCTGTTGGAATAGTATGGCAAGGTGATTTTCGTGAATGGCTACTCGACGATGATTAGCTATGCAAAAATTAGCCTGGCACAAATGGTTCAATTTTTTATTACAATTAACGTATTCGCGTCGGTATGGCGGGCTGTAAGCCGCACCCGACAAGTATGGCATTACGCTTTCGCCTACTTATTTTTTTTCGACTATCTAAAAATACAAGCATTTTTGTGGAACAAATCGTTCGACAATCGTTATTTATCCGACACGTTCGATTAACGGCCACGCGTTTGGGCTGCCAGTGCGAGCGCTATGACCATCATTTTCCTTTTTGCCTTTACGTAATTATACTCCTGTAAAACCGCCATACTGGCACAAATCACCAAGAATTTTGTGTCACTGTCTCCAGGCCTATTAGTGATATGAGAGGAACGAAAAAATACGATGTAAAAAGTAAAAACCATACTAATACGAGAAATGCGAAAACAGTCTCTCTGTTTTTCTGTTACCTCTTCAGGTATTTATTAGGTTATTCCAATTCTATTATGAGCGATTTATAGATTTAACCCATCAAGCCCCATAAGCTCACCGGTGAGCGAGACACAATGGAATAACAATATATTTCCAAGAATCCACGATCGGAGGATTAAATGGGGCATTTAGATATTTTAAGCCCAGGAGAAGCATATTCTGTCTCAATGTTTTTTATCATCGCAAAATTTAAAGCTCATACTGTACAAGTGGATTATAAAGGAATGAAAAATGACATAAGAAGTCGTTCCGAATTCCGATGTAGCTATTTAAAATGCCTTTGTTTCTACTAATTGCTCAAGTTATTAGGTACCTACTAGATGATGCCCGCAACTTCTTTGCGCCAAAATTCGTTTATCGCGCGGGAACCGTACATTTTCCGGGATAAAAAGTATCCTATGTCCTTTCCCGGGACTCAAAGTATCCCCATACCAAATTTCAGCAAAATCGGTTCAGCGGCTTAGGCGTGAAGAGGTAACAGACAGACAGACAGACAGACACACTTTCGCATTTATAATATTAGTATGGAGTATGGATAATCACAGAATACATAATAGAAAGTACCTTATGGTATAATAGTAATGTATCCAGAGTCCAGACACCATTAATTGGAGCTATCAAATTAAACTAGAGCGGGTCGGATCCTATTAATATAGGGTTGTCTTCGATCATAATAATATGTATTATGATCGAAGACAGAAGCCGTGAGTTTTGACATCAATCATGTAAAACTTGTACTAGCTTCGAGGCTCAGAACTTTCTGTCTCGAACTAGACCATTAGCTGCAGCTGTCAACAAATGTTTTGTGTGTAATAGTCACTTTGTAGTCTAAAAGTCAGTTCACACCAAACCGACTGTGAGCAGCCGAATGTGAGCAGGCTCACTGTGAGCCCCAGTGTGAACGTGAAAATATATGGTATCGAATGGATGCTTGCACACTGCACGATAACGACACGACACGATACCACAGAATAGAGGGCCACCGCACATATTTTACAATTTCAAGTTGGCCGACTATCGTACAAACTGACTCTCGTACTAATTCTAATATTCTGTCACTTTGTATTGAATGCACCCAAAATATTCTCCTTTATTTTCGCCTTCGTTTTATTAGTGCCACATTAAATGCGTGCTTTTTACGCATTTTAACACGCACGTCGCTAGGCTAGCAACACCGTTACCAAATAAATCTAAAAGTCTGCGGCTGGCACCGTACACGATGAAGTTGTCCAATTAAATTGTGACACTACGCAATTTAGTTTGTACGATAGTCGGCCAACTTGAAATTGTATTATATCTGCGGTGGCCCTTATCTATTCTGTGGTATCGTGTCGTGTCGTTACCGTCGCAGTGTGTCGTCTTGTCTATGTCATGAAACAAGACTGTACTATATTATATCAATGTATGGAAATACAATAAACTGCGTAACGTTCGCTCACATTCGGCGACTCACAGTCGGTTTGGTAAAATGAGCAATGAGCGGTGGTTCTAAAAGTCCAATCTGCATAAAAATTGCCACGCTTTTCCAGTGCGTGTAGTATTAGCGTGTGGTCGCCAGATCCTCGTCAGCTAATTAGCAGGATGTACCACAAATCACAATCAGATGAGGTTGGCTTGGTCACCAAAAGATGCCAATTGAGCTAGGAGTTAGGACCCAAGTTGCTCAATCCCACGAACACTCTCGTTCGTGGGATTGCGCAACAAAAAGTTTTGCAGATTTTTGTTGTAGGAAGTAGGTAAGTATTAGCTTTCTACATCAAAAGTACGTAAGTATGGGAAAATATGCGGATATTCTAACTTTTGTCGTAAACGTAAAAATAATTGCAGGGTTCAAAGTGCAATTTATTATTTGTTTTTGGTCATAAAATTATACTAAAGCTCAATTTTTCGTGGTGACCTACAAAATGCACTTCTTCGGAAGGCCAGCAATTTTAATTCGAGGCGGCGAACCGGTTAATAGCACAGGTGGACAAGAACCCAGATGATAATTGTAAAAACACACGTCGAAAATTCTTATTTACTTTCACATGCCTTTACAAGGTTTTGACAGGTTTACAAGAATGTACGTTAATGATGGTGGATGGTGTTTACCAGATATTGCAGTACCTACGTAATTGCATTGTAAGATGAGTGAGTCTTTGAAACCCAGCACCTAGCCACTTCATAAGCTATTATTGTGACCTAACTATGTTCAAGCGAGTTGTGACCTATTTGATTTGACTTATCAGGTTATTCCGACATTAAAAAGCAAGGCCCTTACTTAGGGCCGGGCCTAAACACATAACCTCGTTGCGGCACTGCACCGCGCCGCCGAATTCGGCGAAAAAAAAACAAAAATTCCCCCAATTTTGCCGTTGTGGCAAAGGTACTAATTATATATTCTCTGATTGTGGTGCCGCAACGTGGTTTTGTCTCGGCCCTTATTAACGTTGGGCCATGATTGATTGCGAATACCGTCGATTGAAGGCAATCATACGCGAATAATATACTCATCTACATATTAGCAATCACTGCCAACTACCAAAGAGATCCTACGAGTTGTTAATGGTGGTAGATATTATCACTAGATGTCAGCAATATTATAGGCAGACGGCAGTAAGCGTTAGCAATATTATAAGGATTAAGGGAAAATGTCAGTAATAAGTGTTACATCGTTCTTTGAAACCCTTAACCACTCCTTAGTTTAGTATAAAATAAGGCAAAACTTCTCATCGCTTTTCTGTTGATAACTTTTTTTATACGTAAGCAAACATTGAATAACGTCGTTGATTTACATAGAATACTGCAAATTCAATAGAATAAGATTTGCACACAATTTCTCGCATTTTCTATTAGACAACATTTTTGTACGCTTTCCAACTTGTGACGCGATTTATAAGCATACGAGTAACACAGATCGCAATATACAGTTAAAGAATTTTTAATTTAAAATCACATTTACTTAGAGTTTTTTAAAAACTTTTCATTGCGAAATTGATTTTAACGCTTCAACTCCCGTAAGGCCTAAGTGGGCCGCAATAACAATTGAAAGGCTATTGTGTCTCGTTTTTCCGCGATTGTAGGTACAGTAAAATCCCTGCTAATCTTAAAATAATTAAGCGTCTGTGTGCAGCCTGACTGCCTCTTATCAGTTATCAGTTATCACTTATCAGTTATCACGCTTCAACAATCAGCCGAAACGATTTTGATGAATTTTGGTATAGAGACACCTTGAATCACGAGAAAGAGCCTGAAAGAGCTATTAATATAGATAACCAGATAACATCCCGAATAACAGATGACGAACCAACATTCGTTTATCTCGCGGAAACCGTTCATTGTTCTTTCCCGGGACTCAAAGATCTCAAAGTATATCCATACCACACAGCAAAATCGGTTTAGCAGTTTGAACAGACCGACCGACAGACAGACAGATAGATACACATTCGCATTTACAATATTGGTGTAGAATGTAGATGGATGAAATTAATTAATACCTTGCAATCATAATATCAAAGGCTTTTGATTTTCCATTATTCCGGAATTCATAATCGTAAAAGCATCAAAGCGCACGGAAGTGCGCAGGCCTAGTTCCAGCAGGCCGCGCGCATGCCGTGCACTATTTACACGAACCGTTTCGACGCACTTTTGACCCCCCTGTAGCTCAGTGTCTATTGCAAGTGCAAAGATAAAATTATACCAACGTAATTATATAGTAGTACTTACGCAGTATATCAAATTTCATAGATATAGCTTTGGTAGATCCTGAAATATGTCCCTTTAAAAATAGCTAATTTTGGCACTCACTCAATCACTCACTCACACACTGACCGGTAATCAAAACCTCTAGGCCACTTCCAATTGTCCTAGCGTTATGAAATTTGGCACACAGGTCGTTTGTTATAAATGTAGATTAACAAAAAATTAAGAAATTTTAGAAATCGGTCAAGCGTGAGTCGGTACATCTACAAACTTTAGAGGCTACTTTTAAATGTCCTAGTGTTATGAAATTTGGCACACAGGTCGTGTGTTATATTATTTGATGTAGATTAACAAAAATATAAGAAAATTTAGAAATCGGTCAAGCGTGAGTCGGTACATCTACGAACTTTAGAGACTACTTTTAAATGTCCTAGTGTTATGAAATTTGGCACACAGGTCGTGTGTTAAGTATATTATTTTGATGTAGATTAACAAAAAATTAAGAAAATTTAGAAATCGGTCAAGCGTGAGACGGCTCATCTACGAACTTTAGAGGCTACTTCCAAATGTCCTAGCGTTATGTAATTTGGCACACAGGTCGTGTATTATATTATTTGATGTAGATTAACAAAAAATTAAGAATATTAAGAAATCGGTCAAGCGTGAGTCGGCTCATCTACGAACTTGAAAAAAAAATTATTATGTATTATAGTGATACAATGAGAATACGATGAGGAGGGTGGGAGGGGGAGAGGGTATAAAATATTGTCATGTATAATGCACACTGTATAGCTTAATAAATAAATACTGCTTACGTAAAAAATTGGCTTCTATAGTTTAACAAATACTTATCGAAACTATTGCTTATATTATCGGGCGTAGCACAAAAAGAAAACATAGGTATGATTTCTTGACAAAAAAGTTTTGAAATCCCACCAAAAACATACCTGTTAAAATAGGGCCTAGTTCCTATAGGCTAATAATTATTGGCCTAAAAAAGAGTTGAAATCTAATCCAATGCCCAGTTCAGATGCACTTCACCGATCATAATCATCTTCATCAACAGCCTGATCCATAATACTTCTAAATTTGAACTTGGCAGGTTTTTGTGCTAAACATAACACTTGATTAATAATTATGTTGTTAGATAAAATTTACAGAATTTAATTAACCTGCCAAGTTTAAATTAGAAGTATTATGGATCAGGCTGTTGATGAAGATGATTATGATCGGTGAAGTGCATCTGAACTGGGCATTGGATTAGATTTCAACTCTTTTTTAGGCCAATAATTATTAGCTTACAGGAACTAGGCCCTATTTTATAACAGGTATGTTTTTGGTGGGATTAGTATTTCATCGCCTGTCATTTCCGGGAATGAATATTGCCGAAGGCTTAATAGCCAATTGATTTTACTGGGGGGCTAAAATGGTCACATTTTGCAATTCCTCTAAAATCAATTCAGAAACTGAATCGTCAAAACAGTCAAACTGACGAATGACAAATTAGTACGAATTACTAGACATGATTCACGAATTGCAAGCAGAGTGACCATTTTGTGATTTTTAAAAAATGTATCATTTATTATTATGATTCCTAATATTATGATTCTCCAAAGCGACCATTTTAGACCCCAGGTTTATTTTTGACTAAATGACGCTTGCAACTCCGTTGCACGAAAATTAATTTATCACGCGGAAACCGTATATTTTTCCGGGATAAAAAGTATCCTATGTCCTTTCCTGGGACTCGAAGTATGTATTTCCATACCTTTCAGCAACATCGGTTCTGCGTTTTGGCGCCGATACCAACTAGCTATATTATCTATTCTGTGCCGATACATTTTAGTGTAAGTACTCACATACGGTTTTGTTCGATCGAGCAATCACGTAGAGTAAAAACCACGGCTCGGGCTTTCGTCCACACATTCAGCATTGCTCGATAGTTTTACTCCAGTTCGAAGGAAATTAGCTACGAATAATAAAAACTAGTATCAAAAAATTTGTCAAGCCGGCTCGATTCGAGCCTTCAAACTGGCTCGATGCGAGCCTTCGAGCTGTGAGTTTTGCGGTCCACACGGTGGCTGTTGCCCGATTTCGAGTAAAACTATCGAGCAAAACCGCATGTGAGTACTTAGCATTAGCATAGTACTACATTATTCACAGAATAGCTGAATAAATAGTATTAATAGTACAAGGAATAATATGATTTTAGTGTATTTAGATATTATACAGGTGTATACAGTATAGTCCAAGAGATATTAATGATTTGTTAAATTTTTTAAATATTTATAGCCATGGAATCATTTGAAATATAATTATGTATCCATTATATGGGGGGAACCCGAGCTTAACCCAATTTAATAATACTTTGTTAAGTATACTTTTAGCAAAACGTGTAACATGAAACAGCGGGGTGATTCACTAAGCGATTCCGCGCGGAATCTTCCCGCTGGCGGAAACTATTTCACTTTTAAGCAAATGACAAGTGAATACTTCTCGATTCCGTGGCGGAAACTATTTCACTCATACAAAAGAAATGTCACTACTGTCAAAATGACAGCAAAATCGGAAAGTATTCACTTGTCATTTGCTTAAAAGTGAAATAGTTTCCGCCAGCGGGAAGATTCCGCGCGGAATCGCTTAGTGAATCACCCCGCCGAATACCTGATGGAAAACTTTTAAATTCAAATTCAAATTCAAATCGTTTATTTCAGACATGGTCCATATTAAATTTAAAATTACATAAAATTATACTAAATTATAACAATAAATGCACCACATTAAATAATTACTTGAGACTGTGTGACTGTGCATGCATTAGAGTCCATTTCATCATGAATGGACACTCAGTGTCCATTCGACTCGCAATGAGTTGCAGGTAACTATTGGAGCTGCCACGTACTCTTCTCATCAGGGATGCAGATCTTTTCCGCATTACTGCTGCGAAACCGTCTACTCCGGCGTCTGCAAACATCCCTGACGCGCTACAGAATCGCGGCAGCCCCATCAGTGCCCGGAACCCATTATTGTATTGGACCCGCAGGGCACTATAAGCCGCTAGCGTATGTTTGACCCATAGACTGCACGTATAGAAAGCCTGACAGTAGGCACGAAACAAAGTAATCTTCACCTCTGCAGTGCATTTAGCAAATCTACGAGCCAACATATTCGCCCTGACTGACAGTGCCCTGCGTTCCCTCGACATGTCCAAGTCATCAGCCAGCGACTCGGTGACCCAGTGGCCCAGGTACTTTACTCGCTCGACTCTTTTGAGCGGCTCGTAGTTAAGTGTCACGCTTGGCATTGAGTAGCTCTTGGTTCCCGCCTTAAACACAATTACCTCGCTCTTGTCCGTATTGTACCTGAGCCCATGCGTCTCCGCGTAACGCTCGCATATTTTTATTAAGCGCCTAAGGGCACTAACAGATGGGCTCAGCAGCACCATGTCATCAGCGTAACTTATACTATTGATGCATTTACCATCAATAGAGCACCCCACCCCGGTACTGCTGAGCTCCCTGATCAAAGAATCCATGTATAGGTTGAAGAGTCGAGGAGAAGTCCGTCCCCCCTGTCGAACTCCACTCTTCAACCTATACATCTCCGAAAGCGCCCCAGGCCAACGTACATAATTGGTTTGGTTGTTGTACCAAAATTTAAAGATAAAGATATAATTTTTAAAGATAAAGTGATTTTCCTTTACATCTTTTGTTGGGTGTAAGGTGTTTTATTTCAAAGATACAATAGATGTGTCATATCATGGACTCCTTAGTACTCCAGACATCTTAACGCAGTCGGGTTATAATTCACTTAGTTTTAATTTTGTAACTTGTAAGTAATTTTTCGTGAGTCTTCGCCCAAAATCATGCCAAAGGTTTCCTCGAATATGATTATATTGGCCAAAGGCAATTTTAGTCGAAGCTGTAGCTACAGCTTCAACTAAAGTCATTAATGAACCGGGTAACTAACATTCTACAACATAAGAGCAATTACTCATTTTTCCCTTATAATTTGAACAAACCTCATCATAATTCATTACTTCATCATTTGGCTAATATATCTCCTATATCTAGTATACATAGAATGCACATTTTTTTACTTTAAATCAATTTTCAGGTCCCAAAGCCACCTTGCCTTTCATGCAAAAATAGACACTTTCCAAATTGTTACTTACCCGCAGCTTCATATCTTCAATCCCACTCATATCTTCAATTATGATCAGGGGCGACAAGGAGCGTGATGAACCTTCGAAAGTTTCCTTTAATTAACGGTTCTCATACCTAAAAGAAATAAGATGATCATATTCTCATGGGAACATGGAACTTTTAGGTAGTTTGATTGCTTTGGTGGGTAGGAAAAAATTACGTAAACTGTGGAATGTGGATACAACATTTTATAACTTAAGGGAAATTACTATTTTTTTCCCCAAACAAACCTTTATATCTTGCCCCTGTAGAACAAACCTTAATATATTATCTTACATACTTCATCATCTGCCTATTAATATATGTAGCTATACCTACATAAACCTACATTATTATATTTAGAGTTAATTCCGTATCTTGATATAATTTATTATTTACTTAAATTATTACATTTGAGTATATTACATTACAGATGTTACCGACATACATTTTAGGAACCGTACATTTCCGAGATCAAAATTACTGTCCGCATCTTTGTTTCGTTTAAATGTCTCAGGGACCGCACATTTTCCAGGATAATAACTACTATCCTGTGTCCCTCTAAATTCTAAAAACCCAAAAGTATCTTCGTACGGTCTACCTTTATTGAAATACGATTAGCGACTTAAGGTGACGCCGCGTAAAAGTAAAAAACCGTGTTGGATTGGATATGTTTTAGATCGCTTGTTTTCTATGAAAAACAAGAAATGGAACAGCAAAAAATGGAAAGGGCGTAGCGACAAAATGGTTTTTGTCGCGTAATTTAAAAACCATAAATACATTTCATTTATGCTATGGGCAAATTAAAGTGTTTGCTTGAACCAATCTATGTACAAATTGTGGAAGCTTAGATCAATCACTAAAGTTGACCAATCGTGTTATGCGATGGGTAATTCAAAGACAAAGACATGATGAATTCTGACAATGATCTTTAATTTCTTAATTTAGTCATTGCTCAGAAAAATCGATATCGCTACAGCCAAATTATCAAGGCGTCGCCTTAAGGTTAAAGAGGTAACGCACAAAATCGCAAGCAGACATTTTCGCAACAAGAACAGAAGCATATAGTTTATACTCTGCTTAAAAAAAAACAAAATTCCTTTCACATAGTCGTAGTAAAGTGTAGAATAAACTATTTCTATTTGCGATTCCGCGTTTTCGAGCGTCGACCTTACGACAGATCCGTGTCGTGTTGCTGAAATCTTGTTACGTCAATAAACGGATCTTAGAAAAACCCAGCAGAACATGCCAGGCAATTCTCATTTCTATTACATACCAACAGGGCTTATACTGCGATGTCGCTGAGATAGATTGTAAATTCTATACGCACTTTTTACGCTCAGTATTCCGTAAAACGTGGGAAAAGTGTAGTTACTACACTTGACACGTCAGTCGTCACCTGTTGTAGCTTGATAATATTTAACGTGGAACAATAATATTATACAAGCAGTATAAAGTGGAAAATATAGTATGACAGAAATTGTTATCGACCAATTAATGACAAATGTTATTAATTACAAAATCTGTATCTGCAGAAATAAAAAATAAGATAAAAAAATAACTAAATAAAAACCGATTATGATTTATTTTTTTAATTTGGCCCCAGTAACAAGCTAACGTAATCGACTATGTACCTATAACAAGTGTATTGAACTTGTGTGAAGTTTACTGTGAAGCGACAAGGGTTGGCAACGATGTGAAAATAATCACACAAAAAAAACTCTGTGCGGAGGAAAAATGCTCTTTTGTTGGCAACCCTAGAACACATACCATCTCTGTTCCATTGACTGGGTTCATCTATCTCTTTCCAATGCTTGCATTAAGTGAGAGAGATGAGCTATGGAGAAATTAGCTAAGCATAATAGCAGCTGTATTCAAATGCTTTCTCATAGCGTACCGTGAACCGTTCCATAGAAAGCTAAACAATATGTAAAACAGCATAATACGTAGTGTTTAAATGCCGATTAGTGCATCCATACTAATGTTATAAAATATGCGAAAGTGTAACTGTCTGTCTGTTACATCTTCATGCCTAAACCGTTGAACCGATTATGCTGAAAGCTATGGTGATAATTTGAGCCCTGAAAAAGGACAAAGAATACTTTTTATCCCAGAAAAATGTACGGTTCCCGCGCGATAATCGAATTTTAGCGCAACGAAGTTACAGAATACAGATGTCATCTAGTCTTAAATTATATTTTTTTATTGAATTCATACCTTTCATTACATAATATTATAAACCTTTTATTATAAATGCGAAAGTGTTTTCAAGATTCATATTTCGTCTTCACGTTCGCTGAACCGCTTTATGAAATTCGGAATGGTGATGCTCTAAGTTAACCCTGGGAAAGGATTATAGTTTTTATCCTGGAAACATCGCAACGCGAGATCACAAGGCATTTAATAAATCGTTACATAATATTATAACAATAATTGCTTGTAATAACCGCGTGTTCGGGCGGGCGCATATAAATCCAGCTTTTAGGGTCTACACAGACGGACCGCATTTCAACTGCAATCCTACCGCAAATTGCAGTTCAAGTGCAGTTTGAATGCAGTTGACACGACTGCAATACGACTGCAATAGAATTGCAAACCAAACAGTTCACACGACTGCACGCCAACTGCAACTGAACTGCAATCCGACTGCGCGTTTGGTTTGCAGTACTATTGCAGTCGTGTCAACTGCATTCAAACTGCACTTGAACTGCAATTTGCGGTTGGATTGCAGTTGAAATGCGGCCGGTCTGTTTAGACCCTTAAGTAGTTCTAGAGTTCTATGAGTTCTACACATAAAAGCTGTCATAATGAATGTAGAGTATGGAACGTTTTATGGTCGTTTAAGGCTTTGAGTAGTGAGGGCGTAAAACAAAAGGAGTAAAATTCATGTCATGCTCATGACACAGGTTGTTTGGTACAATTGTTGTTTTAATTTGAACATTGGGTTTGGGTCGGAATGGATAAAACTTGATTAAGCCTTCAGCTCCCATTTTGTTTCGACAGTAAACCTTTTGTTTGAATATTGTTCCATTGTATGTGGTATATTAGTACTTATTAATGGAATACTTACAGGACTTTTAATAACGTAATAATTTGATAAATAAAAATGTAACAAAACAAAGTGATAAAACTTTAGGGTGTATATGAACTATGAGTCCTCTGTATTATGTATAGAGCTCACAAAATACTTTTTATCGCCAAATTCATGACGCTGAGGCGCTTGCCCATACAAATTAAAAAAAAAATATTTGCTCTATATACAAGTTATAAAAAATAATATCGAAAAAGAAAAGCTAAATTAAAATGCCGACATTTTAGGGTTGTTAAGTTATAAAAAACTTTTAGACACCTCTTGCACTCTTCATTGCAACATGGAATCTGAAATCTAAAATATAATTTTGCTTAAACGTTAAAAAAGGTAGAGTAAGATATTTCATGAAAGTTTCGATTCAGGTACCCAAGTTAATGATCTCACAAATTGAATTGGAAGCCTTTTCATCCTATTCCTGAGCAATTTTCTTTTAAGGCAGTAAGTTATTTTCAATGTAAGCGAACCCATATCACGTGGCATTACACAAAACTTGTATGAAAAATCCTGTAGTTTAATCGATTCGCTCACAAACTCAACGACCTTGCTGAAATTTTAAATTTTTATTTTTTAGTTACCGACTTCAATAAAAAGGAGGTTATCAATTCGAATTGTAAGTATGTATGTAATATTTCCAGAGCTGCCCAGTTTTCGTTATGTTAGTCTATATCAACGTCTGAACAAATGTGCCAAGTCATTTCTGTCTGTCTGTCTGTTTGTAACCTGATCGACACTGAATTTCAGCAAAACTGAAATGCTGGGTATGGCGATACTTTCAGTCCCAGGAAAGGACATAGGATACTTTTATCCCACAAAAATGTATGGTTCCCGCGAAATAAATAAGTTTTGGAGCTACGAAGTTGCGGGCCTTATCTTGTTCTAAATGAACCAAATTATTAATTAAAGGTATATTATTTTAATTGATTGCAATTACAAATACCAGTGTTTGTCTTGTTTGATTATAGAGACTAATTGCTAATGATGATTGTGATGATAATTATTTTTAATGTAAAGTAGTTAAGATGGTGGAGTAAAAGAATTTCTCCGTCACGAGATCGTGAGGCGAAGCGGGCTGCGGTCCAGCCACTCGTTACTTTCATGTCAACTCTATGTGGGGCACTGCATCGACTGATCAAAAACGTTCTCACGGAAAGAATGCAATATGACGCATTTGGTGTCTGCAAGGCAGCATTGAACCGCACTTTTGTAGAACTATTCCGCGGCTCTTATATGACCTATGCCTTTTATGTCAGTAAAATATGAACGAATTGGCGGGGGCTCAGCTCAGCATGACGTTCCTAGCCTGAGATAGATTATAAAATTAGAAAATAATTATCATGTGTTGTGTTTTGATTCGATAACTAAATAGTAACTATTACTATTTTATTCGACAGAGGTGTAAGAAAAGATTTTATACCCAATTTTTAAGGATTACTTATTATCAGTTATCAGTAATCCTTAAAAAATGGCTATTCTATTTGTAAGTATATCTACTTACAAATATAGTTTATTAATTTTTAAATAATTTATTAATGCAATTTATTTTATCGGCCTAAAGGCAGCTGGATGCGATGGAAATTCGCACTTAATATGTGCAGCCCTAAAAGATACATAATAATATTATAACAATCGACCGTTCTAACACCAATCCCTATTGTTTACTAGCGATGTAACATACACGTGCTGGGAAGCTAGTTATATTTTATTTGTTCTTAGTTATTATACAACTTCTCAGCGTTAGGAGGATTAAGTTCCAATATATTACATAATATTGGAACTTAATCCAAATGTTTGCCATCAGTGATTTTGTCGTACACGTGTTCACAAGACGTATTATATGAAACATTTATACATATTCCATATACTAAAATATGATAAACTGTGCATAGGCACAGTTTATCATATTTTAGTTACCAAGAGCCACAGTGAGCCAGACTTTCGTCATTTTATAAAAGTAAAAACAAAGTTTTTCTGTACGAGGCCCGGCTGTCCCCTAAACCCCAGCTTAGAAGTTAGAACGAGCAAAGACTGGAGTTTCGGTTAAAGTTATTTTAGGAGGTATCACGTCAGGTGTTTTGTACACAGTTAAAAATTTGTATATCCTCATTGACATAGGTTTTTTTTTTGCCATGTCGTAGAATAGTTTTTATCCGGAAAAATTTAACAGTTTCGGTAAGTTTTAATCTAAAAATTTTGCGATGAATTACTGTAGACGCATACATACATGTCGTAATAAGTTCTAATCTTTTCAATTTTAACAAAAAATATTTTTGATATGAAATCGGTATTAGCTTTGGGAAAATTTCTGTAGTAGTCTAAGATCCGGCCATAGAATGACCTTCACCCATCGTATTACGGGATGAAAATGATTTTTTTATAAAATTAAATATGTTAAAAAAATTATTTACAGGAGGTTGTCTGAAAAATTTGGTGCAAAGTGTAATTAATTAATAATTAAAAAATGTTTTTTTTAAACATTACATTCATTCAACCTTATGTCATTATATTCATAATAAAATTATCTTTATTTTGATATAAGGTTTATCGCGTAAGTGGATCGTTGAAAATTACTAGTATCGATTTACCTGTATATAGCTGCCTACCTGATAATTGCACCGGAAAAAAAAAGTCAACCCAGCGTTTGCATATTCTATGAGCTACATACTTTCGATTAGTATACAGTTTTTTTGCGTAAGGGAATGAATGTAATGTTTAAAAAAAAAACATTTTTTAATTATTAATTAATTACACTTTGCACCAAATTTTTCAGACAACCTCCTGTAAATATTTTTTTTAACATGTTTAATTTTATAAAAAAATCATTTTCATCCCGTAATACGATGGGTGAAGGTCATTCTATGGCCGGATCTCCTACTATAGTGACAACCACTAGATATGAATATTGATGTTATCAACACCGTAGCTTCACGTTTCTACACAAATACAGAATGTAAAAAAAGTGAAATGGTTTTTTGGTTTACTTTCCTCGCGCCTGGTGTGGCGTTTGTTTTTATTTTGTTTTACTAGATGATGCCCGCGACTTCGTTGCGTCAAAATTAGTTTATCGCGCAGGAACCTTACATTTTCCCGGGATAAAAACTATCCTTTCCTTTAGTCCTTTCCCGGGACTCAAAGAATCTCCATGCCAAATTTCAGCAAAATCGATTCAGCGGTTCGAGCGTGAAGAGGTAACAGACAGACAGACAGACACACTTTCGCATTTATAATATTAGTATGGATTGCGTGTTACGACTGTCCTCTATGATTCGTCAAAAAATTACAAATTGTTATTGTTATAATCCCTATTTTTCTCCAATTCTACTTTTCCAAATTCCATTTAAATACTTCAATGTTGAAATACAGATAAAATTTAAAAAAAATGAGATTTTATTTATTGAATTAACTTTAAATATTTTTCGATAAAATCAATTTGAATTACACTCAGTTATTCGTACATCGAGTTTATTGAGCGTCGCTATTCCGATTTTCGTTATGGTGCTCCCACACCGCAGTTAGAAAATGTTAAGTAACGTTAGTAAACATTTGTTAGCAAACATTTAGTCACAAATGTTGAAAAATGTTAAAAATGTTTTCATGTTAGAATGTTAGTAAACATCAGTAAACATTTTCTATTAGTGTAGAAGCACTTATAACATGTAACAGTTCCTAACAAAATGTAACAATTGACAACATTTGTTAGTAAATGTTAGAAAATGTTTACAAACATTTTCTAACTGCGGTTGCTCCCACACCGCAGTTAGAAAATACATTCCATCTATTCCACCATTAATTTAATTACGTTTACGTTTGGTCCATGAATTTAAACTCCAAATAACATATTTTAACAGATTTTTATGTTTTAATTATATTTTCAAACTGTAAAAACATGTTATTGAATGGTATGTGTGTTATACCGCCGCACTCAGAGACGTCAATTAAGACTTAATGCTCATTTAACATGAAATGTTCCTCTCAGAGATGACAATTAAAAATCGCTAATTGTGAAGTTTGATGTTCAAGTTTGAGGTTATTCTTGAAATTTTTTCAGTTTTAATTTTTCAAAAGATAAAATTAAGCTAAAAATAACATTTACTTATTTTAAGTGATAATAATAAATAATAATAATATTAGATAATACCACAGTAAACATAGAACTTCATAACTGTGATAGTACTAAAGCATTTTTGTGCAATACATGCCTAGTTACTTAGTACAGCTGTTTTTTACCTTTTCTTGCTAATAAATAGAAGTATTTCACATGAAAAGTACCTATAGTCACATCCATACAAACTAGATATACTTACCTACAAAGAAGTATGAACATTGTCACCAAATTGGGTAATATATACGGTATTAAAATTAAAGTATGTTTACTATATAGTTACAATATTATTATAATTTATGAATAATTCCTAATAGCAACTGGTTTTCTTATATTAAAATGGTAGGTAATAGTAGACATAAGACAGGTTATTCACACAATCCAAATTGTAAAACATAGAAACTTCAAATGTTGCAATAAATACTTTTAAATACCTAGTACCTATTATAAAAACAATATAAAACATGTTTTTTTTCTAACACCTTTTATGTTTGTTACATAACTGTAGTAGGGAGGTACGGTGAAAGGTAGGAAAGAATGAAATTATTTTAGTAGTATATATTTTATTATTCCTTCGATCGCGGCAAAACGAGACACAATAGCCTTTCAATTGTTATCGCGGCCCACTTGGGCTAAGTACGGGAGTTGAAGCGAGCTGCATCAGTTAATTTGATTTCTTGTTATTTTTTTCTGTATTCATATTTCATTATTCTGTCTAGCACTGCAAACTTTGTAAATTTTTACTTCTTCTTGTCTTCTTGCATTGTTAACTAAAATAAAAGTATGACGTGACAGGAATTGAAACTGGTACAAAACATTATAAGTAAGTACTTTATAGTTTATTTATATATAGTATATACCTACTGACCAATGAAATCCTGTTGAAATGTATTAAGTATGTTAAAATATATTATTATGTTAAATTTGCCAACCAAAAACAAAATAAAAATTACTAGATACCTACTACTACTTCTCGTCATAGTACGAATGATTTATAGGGGACAGAAATTAATCAGTCAATTAAATTTGTCTCTGAGAGGTATCTCTAATGAAAGCATTAAATTTCAATTTGTTAAATGATGTTCAGCGCTATTTTTTAATGACCGACTCTGACGGCCGCAGTCACGACTCACGCCCAATAAAAAAAAATGAAACGAACACGGCTTGACTTTCCAAGACTAGCAAGCCGAGTTCGTTTCATTTTTCAACTACGCATGCGCGGCTTTTTTCGCAGTTTGGCAGCTGACTGTCAAGTAATGTCAACTTCATAATAATTGAGTGTCATGTTCTAAAATATTAACAATTTTTGTCAGATTTTAGAACATGACACTGACACTAATTTTTAACTTTGCGCATGCGTAATGTGCATTGAAAAACGAAACGAACACGACTACAGTTTGTTAAAAAAGAATAGACACAGAACAAAAAAATTCTAAACGTAATCACGCTCAAAAGGTGGTTTTTTCTCTTTGTATTTCCATAGAGAACGCTTATATACACTTTAAATATTATTTGCCTTGCACATTTTTAACTCGATTGAATGAGGTTTTCATATATTTTGTTACAATATGATTAAAAATTGCGTAGAGTGTGTACGGTACTCTTTTTTGACAAGCTATAAATAAAATCATATAAAAAAGAAGAAGAAGAAGATCATGCCCCCCGTGTATTCTATTTCTCTATGTCATAGAATTGGCTTCGGCCTTCACTATCATTCATTAAATAGAGAAAACAGAAATGGCTGTATGGGCAACGCTCCCTTTGCCTGTCCCGACCGGGACAAATTAAAAAAAAAATCTCTATGTCATACCCCTTTGACAGCAAAATCCACGATTAGCGACTCAATCGAGTTAAATGGTGCTTCTTCTGTATTTAAATTTAATCGCCATTTTGAGGTGTTAATTTATCATTAACTGACTCTGAGAGGGAATTTCATGTTTAATGAGCATTTAGTGTTGCGGTTTGTATGGGCAGCGGATAATTTTGATTTTTTAAATGATGATTTAATGAACGACTCTGAGTGCGGCTGTAAGTAAATAATAATTACGAATAATAAACACACGCTGATTACTGTTGACGAATATTATTAAAGTCTCGTACGGCCTAAATTAAAACTCCCAATCAAATATTATCAACTAGCGATAATATTTGATTGTGAGTTTTAATTTAGGCCGTACGAGACTTCAATAATACCCGGCGTCGCATGGGTATAAAATATAATATAGCCACTGAATTATTATTAAAATGATAGCCTAAGATCCTTCACGTGCTCTACTTTTTATCTGTACCAAATAACATAAAATTTGCTCCAGTAGTTCGCGAGATAAGCCCTTTCAAAGCCTCTTTTAGCCTCTTTCTATCTAACACTGACAAAATTTTTCAAATCGGACCTGAGATTAGCGCATTCAAGTTAGCCCTCTCAAATAATGTTCCCCGTTTTTTCCACATTTTCATCTATTCTTCGCTCTTATTTGTCTTAGCGTGATAAAATATAGCCTAGCCTTCCTCGATAAATGGGCTAACAAACACTGAAAAAATAATCAAAATCCGTTACTCAGTTTTAAAGATTAAAGGGAACAAATGGACATGAGGGAAAAAAAAGCGACTTTGTTTTATAATATGTATAATGTACCCATAGATAACCATCACTGTGTAAGGGTCAATACAGACCGCAACGCAACAAATTTGCATGGATTTGACAGATCACAGATTTGCAATACGTCTCATGCAATTGAAATCTGTCAATTCAATATAAGAAATGCATCTGCGCGTCGCGTTGCTGTCTGATTTGACCCTAACAGGTGTAACAAAACTAAGTGATAATATACTTATATAATATAATACTTTAGGGTATTTTTCGGTACCCTATATCGAGTACGCTGTGAAAGTATCAGCGCTGAAAAAGTAACATTTTTTACTTTGGTAAGTATGGGAAAAGTCAGGACGCAAATCACAAATTATTGTAAGATTTCACAAAGAACTCTATATATATGGCTCTCAACCCTACAACCTATACAACACCTTGTTATAGATGAAGGCAGTATACAGGCTATTTCTACTGCTGAATGCTGATAGTTTTCGATAATTTGCAATGCAAAAAACCGCAGTAGATACTAAGTAGCCAATAGTCTATACTAGTAACTGCCTTTGCACAGACTACCATTTAAAAAGTTTGATCTCTTGTATGCTTAATGTACCGTTTTTTTTATTGTATATTTTTAAGCCAGATAATAAAGAGGCAGTCGTTTTTCAATAAACATCTAGTTTTTTATGGTAAATGCAGTGGAACGTAGGCTATTATTCTCCAAGTATGATTGACTGCGAACCAGCAGTGCAGATTTATCAAAATGTAAGTAGCAGACTTCAATAAATATTGGCCGTCCTCAATAGGTCAGTGAACTTCGAACATATAAATTATTGCTTCTTTTCACTCGATTCTGCAATTGAAGATGACTTAAGATCTAATGAAGTAGAAATTTCTTCCGACTTGAAAAATACTTTAGCTTTCGTTCCGATAAGAGTTTATTGACTTCTGAAATAAGTTTCATGGCAACGTCATAAGGAATACTCGTAGACAGTTGGAGGTAGAGTAAATCTGAACGTACTGCAGGCCACAGGAACCTTGGCTTGCTATGTTGTATTTTATCACGCTAAAACTAATAGGAGAATGTGGAAAAAACGGGGGAAATTATTTGAAAGGGCTTATCTCGCGAACTACTTGAGCAATGTTATTTGGCACAGATAAGACGTAGACCACGTGAAGGATCATAGGCTATCGATTTGAATCATATTTTCAGTGGCTATATATTTTATACCCGTGCGACGCCGGGGCGGGTCGCAAGTATTTTATATAGACAAGCCGCACACGTGTACCATGTAAGTCCTGAATTAACTATGTGGCTGATAGAGAGCTCAGAATAGTATTAATATTTTAAGCTGATTATATTATATTATATTGAATGAACGTCAACTTTTGTAGAGCCTGAATTAGCGACACTAATTCAGGCTCTATAATAGCCTCGCTGCATGCTCGAGAGCGATGAGGCCTGGCAGGCGGCGGTTTCTTTCTGTGAAACCGTCCTTTCACAGAAACAGGCCGCAGTGCGGAACAGAGAGGATGATCCATCTTCTGTTCCGCTCCGCCGGCGTAGGACGGGAGTGCGGAGGCGTCGCTATGCGAACCTCCAAGAACTTCCGTCCCACGGGGCTCCGGGTCAGGATGGGAACCTGCCCGGCTTAGCAAGTCCCGGCGCCGAGGGAAACGCTTTAGTTTGCCTAAGCGTTCCCTAACTTGGTGGAAGTCCGGTCCCTTGAGGTAGACCGGCCGGTCGTGGAGGGAGTCCTGTGTTAGACAGATCCAGGATATCCCTCCGTATACGGCTGAAGGCAAACCGCAGGCGGTTTTAGTGGGTAAACCCGGAGTCGGGAGTCCCACATACCCCCGGGGTGCTTCAGCTTAACTGAGGCACATCCCCAACCCGGGGCACCCATAAAGGGTTTCCCATGCGCAAAAAAAAAGGATCTATAATAGCCTTTCCCAAAGTGGGCGATAACGCCCCTCTGTGGGCGTTGAAGGTCCAAAGCTGTGTGGGACCCAGAAAATAAATGGGGACGTTGTATAGAGGCTTGGGGGTAATTTATTTCATTAGGATGCATTTGAAATTGAAACAATGGGGACGCTAAAACATAATTTGTTCTCAAAGTGGGCAGTAGACAAACTAAATTTGGAAACCCCTGCTCTATAACAATATAATAATATATTGGACCAACTAGATGACGCCCGCAACTCCGTTGCGCCAAAAGTCATTTATAGCGTACCGTAATTGGTTTTTCCGGCTTAAAAAGTCCTATGTCCTTTCTCGGGACTCAAAGTATCTCCATGCCAAATTTCAGCAAAATCGGCTCAGCAGTTTGGGCGTGAAGAGGTTACAGACAGACACAATTTCGCATTTAAAATGTTAGCATGGATGTCCATGACGTGCTAGTAAGTGACTACGATCGTGTAGGGACACAATATTGTGTGTCTACAATTGCACATGATTGACTGGGCATGCTACACACAGCTTCGTGATCTGGGTGGTAATCTTGGCCTAGTGTAGACACTTTCTTGTGGCTACATTGATAAAAGTTGGCGATGACCGCTTGATTTCATATCTAAATTAACTAGTGACAAAATTATTATTTTTAACAAAAAATTAAAACCGACTTCCAGAGTAAAAACAATAATTATTATTATAATGAACAAAAAAGTATGAAATAATAATTCTTACTATTAATAGTGCCTTATGCAGAATACTCCTATACCTCTACTATTTCTGTACACAATCTTCATTATTTTGAAGTCGATACCAGCTAAGAATGGTGAGTTCTTAGACAAAATATTTTTAATTTTAAAGACTGGCACCGACTTCAAAATTATGAAGATTGTGTACAGAAATAGTAGAGGTATAGGAGTATTCTGCATAAGGCACTAGTAAGAATTATTTCATACTTTTTTGTTCATTATAATAATAATTATTGTTTTTACTCTGGAAGTCAGTTTTAATTTTTTGTTAAAAATAATAATTTCACTCTTTTTAGTAATTTAAGTAATTTATAAGGTTTTCTGTAAATACTAATGTGTTCTACTAAGTGACTTTGGAGACAGGATACACATTTATGATATGAGAACTATAAAGTTAATATACCTAGCGCCCTCTCGGAATAGGCAATTGCATAAGCAACTCCAAGAATATACTCGTACCACTGTATAATTAATAATATTATAAGCTTGGCGTTAATCAAGCAATGATAAAATTAATGTTCATGCGCCTATCTCTAAAGGCTCTAAAGTTCTGTTCAGTGACTTTCTTTCTATCACAACACTCCTGGAAAGTCATTAGCTCACTATAATTATTGTTCATATAATATTATGCTTAAACTACTTAGAACTACGTTAATATAACTATTTATTTTGTCCCAATAACAAGGAGTTTCCTACATACGGACATACCTCATAATTCATAGATCTCATAATCAAATTGCTAACTTGGTAACCTGATCACCAAGTTTGAATCATTTACTTTGATATAACAATATAACACCAATATAATTTTTGAATTAGTTCGACAAATTAAGAGTTATGATTTAATTATTCATGGTGTGGTGGTAGTGGTGATGATGATGATGATGAATGTAACTTGCATAGTAGCATATTATGCTTTGAGTTCTTAAACCAAAGCCGAAACCCCCAAACTTGTATCTATAAAGAATCCGGAGTTCTCTTAGCACCTTCGAAACCAAGGTATATCTTAGTGCAACATTTTGCTTTTTGGTACTATATTATGCTTAGGATACTTCTCATAAAATCGAAATCACCATAATATGTTTCCATATAAATTTTGAGGAGTTCCCTCGATCACTCATGGACCTTATCATCAGGTCGAAATAATAAAATAATTTTCAAAATAGCTTAACTTTCTACAGAACAATGTTTAAAGACATCCTTGATCCGTTTTGATCTAAAAATACTATGAAAAATACCTACCAGTTATAATAGGGTCATAATGTGAAGGTGTATGGTGGAATGGTGGTGATGATGATGATGATGTTTAATGTGATTAGCTTAGTAGTATATGCTTTCAGTTCTTAAAACAACGCCGAAACCCCCAAACATGTATCTATAAGGAGTAAGGATTTCTGTTTACCACCTTCGAACCATGGTATATCCTGGTGCAAAATCTTACTTTTTGGTAACATATGCCTGGAATACTTCATATGAAACCAAAAAAACCATATGTTTCCATTTGAATTTTGAGGAGTTCCCTCGATTACTCATGGATCCCATCATCAGGTCACCACTTTTGTGAAAATGGCACCAAATTGGAGTGAAACCTAATACAACAAAACAAAAATTTTGAAAATCGGTTCACAAACGCAGGAGTAATCGTTGAACATACATAAAAAATATATATATATATATATATATATATATATATATATATATATATATATATATATATATATATATATATATATATATATATATATATATATATATATATATATATATATATATAACCTCCTCGTTTTTTGGAAGTCGGTTAAAAACTTATCACTAGTTAATTGATTTGATTCAATTTTTTATTCAAATAATTGTAAAAAGAGTAAGTTATTAATTTATATAATGTCCTCTTCCCAACTGGTGGAATATTATCGTCTTCTTTACTTACCTTTCTTTTTTACGTAAGTTAAAACTCGACCTTACTTGTGGCAATCTGTGCCATGTAAAAAAAAACCAAATGTTAAAGACGGTGAAAAAAGGTTCTGCATTTTGCCATCGTATTAGATCATTCAGTATTCATGTAAAGTTGCGGTCTGACTCGCAACAATGCTAATTTAGAAAACAAACGACTGCTTTGTTCTGGAATGCAATCAACAATGAATACAAAGACGTAGATTAAATAGAAACTTAATTAAAAGTTTATATAAAATACCGGTAATTACTTTCGTTGAATGGTTATTAAAAGAAAAATAAATTACTGGAAATTGGCTTTAAAGATGCACATCGTCTGATTTTACTAGTAACTAGAATGCCGAAAGGATATGATATTATTAAGTCACAACTCACAAGCCTGCATAACTCAGTCATTAGTCATAAAGATACTCATAAAACGGGCGAAAATAATATATTTCCGGCAGTAAAATTATATTACCTACCTGGCGAATACTTACTGATCATGTAGTGTGCTTAACAGCTGCGGTAGTTAATTAGCATGAGTTATTGGGTTAGTAATTAGTATAAAATATATGATAGAAAGTAACTCAACACGTTTATGTTATACACTATATTGTTGCCAATTGCTGCCATAGACAATGTATTTTTACTTCTACCCCGCCAATCAACATTAGACATTAACCAAACCAAAGTTATAATACAGAAGTATTTTCTACACCGAACCTACAGTACCATTTATCTTGCATTCATCACGATGACCTGTTGACTGTCAAATGTCACAGCGCAGTCTATTCGCAGTCAATCGTTCTCAGAATAGGGTCACCCATCACAAGATGTAGTGTCTATATTATGTAGAGTCTATTATACAAGGTGTAACAAAACTAAGTGATTATAGTTTTGGGTGTGTATGGGTCTCCTGTATAGTGTTAATTGTGAAAGCAGCATACAAAAAAAAATTTGCCCTTTCAGCGCTGCTACTTTCACAGTGAACTCTCAACAAAGAACACATACATGACCTAAAGTATTACTTAGTTTTGTTACGCCCTGTATAATATCTTGTGATGGCCGATGGGTGGCCCTTTTTTGAGAGTACCGATTGTAGAGTTCGAGGTGGACATTTTCTAGCCTGGTTATGGATCCATCAATAGCTAGGATAATAGGATTCTTGAAAATTTTATTAATTTTTCGGTGGAGACAAAGGAGGATTTTAGCCTGTGTGTGCGATTATTTATTTTATTTTTGAGGTTTTATATACTTCTAAGTATAAAACTATTAAATTTTATTAATTTATTGTTACTGGTTACAAGTTATTTACTTTTCGTGTGTTCATTAATTAATACTTAAGTTTCACAATGTCAGATATTTTCTTTTTGTTTTTGCGGGCGTACAAAAAGTACATTTTCAAGGTCTTCGAAGGCTTTTCAATTTGCTTAAGGTAATTTACTTGATTGCAATCAAAGCTGTCTAATTAGAATAAATTAAAAACAATAATAAATCTCATTTTAGATCTTTTTTTAAAGTATTTATTTATTATTATCACGAGAGGTTTCAAATTAATAATTATCTCTTTCCGAACTTTTTAAGTAGTCACAATAATACATCCTTATTAGAGAAGTCAAACTATTTAAATAAAACAGTAATAATTTGGTGTCATTACCGTTTCATTCAAAATTCAAGAGAAAATACCAGGCTTGCCGGATGAGCTCTACTGCAGCTGTAGAGTTAAAGTTTAAATTTTAAAATAATTTCTCAAAAGTACTAGGTATGCATAAGCTTTTAGAGTTAAACTTTGTCTATATGCCGAGGCCAAGGGGCGTGAGCCCGAGCTAGTCTCTTATTTTGAAGACTTTCAGTCCCTTCCAATACAGGCTAGGTCTTGCCTCTAAAGGCCGCACAAGGTGGTGGGCTATAGCCAGTTAAAAATGGCATACACAGTAACATCTGTACTGTGTGGTATTTACCTAGAAGATAAGGGTCTACACAGACGGACTGCATATTTCAACTGCAATACAACCGCAAATTGCAGTTCTAGTGCAATTTGAATGCAGTTGACATGACTGCAATACGACTGCAATAGAACTGCAAACCAAACAGTTCACACGACTGCACGCCAACTGCAACTGAGCTGCAATCCGATTGCGCGTTTGGTTTGCAGTTCTATTGCAGTCGTATTGTAGTCGTGTGAACTGCACTTGAACTGCAATTCGCGGTTTGATTGCAGTTGAAATGCGGTCCGTCTGTGTAGACCCTAAGGTTTCGGCCTATCCGAATTAAAGAAAGAAAAAAATATTCAACTTCCTCCAACCTCCTCCTTTTTGGAAGTCGCTTCAAAAATACCATTTTCTATGACGTAATTTAACAATGTCTATCGACTGGCTCTGACTATAATACAATAGGGATCAAATCCAAAGTCTACTTCTATAGAACCACCACTTTTTTTGGAAGTCTGCTTTAGCCTTTATAGCCTTAGGCCTTAGCCACTGTCATGACGTAATTACAATTTCTATTGACTGGCTCCAACCACATAATCTTCAACCACACAAATCCAAAGTCTATAGAACTTTCTCTTTTTTGGAATTTGGTTTTAGTCTCTGCCGCTGTCTATGACGTAATAACAATGTCTATAGACTGGCTCTGACTATAAAGTGTAAACCCGCACGTGCGATGGTCACTGACTTGAGGTAACGGTCGCGGTGCTTTTTAACCGTATCGTATTTACAAAAACATTTAACGTTATAAGGATGATAAAATCTTTTCTCACACTTTACGCTTTTTATAGTTTGGGTTGACCTTAAACGTGATTTGTGGATTGCATAATAATTGCTTTTTTAAAGTAATAAAATATGGCCCAAAAGGAAGGCTGGCTACTAGGCTGTGAAAATAAGAATAGTTTTTTACTCCGCGTAGGCAAAGCTGACTCATCTTCGAAACTTACAAGTTACATAACATCACATCTGCTATCTAGATTCTAGGCCAATTTTCTCGCTAACTTAGGAACTTCTTTGACATACTGCCTAACTTCTAAGATTCTAAGACATACGGTATCCTACATTCTACGAATAATAATAGTATAATGTACAATTATTCGTAGCTCTAACATTATTTTCTGATCATATTTTACAATGATAATCAAATAAAAAAATCACATATTTTCATTCAAATTAAGACATTTTATGTGAATTTTTGTGCCTCGTTTCACCGTTTGAACTTTATAAGTACTATAAGTAACGATCAGTTATCGAGATTTTCCCAAACCCAAACCTTTCTAAAAAAAAGTAAAAAGTGTATGACTGTGGCATTATCGATATGACTTTATTTATCAATTTTGAACATTAACACGTCCGCATTGTGTTCAAATTAGATTTTGTATGACAATTGTGGTGGGGTACATAATTTGTATGTCTTAACTCGCTACCGTAAATAGGGTTACCACTTTCTAGTTGCAACGAGAATATATATTCGACATTCTCATTTAACTTAAGTATATTGTTAAATCTCTTCATTGCATGTTAGCCGTCAATTAGGTTCGGTATTGCAGATTGCAATGCATTTTTAAATAAGCCATTCAAAATTTGAACAGGAGGCTCAACACCATGGTGGGGCAAGTCTGGCAACTAAAAATATTATAGATATCTTGTGATTACACAAGTAAATTAAGTGACTAAAGTTAAGTTTTGAATAGCGTATTTAAAAATACATCCCATTATATATTTTATACATCACGTTGCAATGCGAACCGATCTCTAGGAATTTTTTTCACTAACTTTCTATCTTTAGCTTGAAAAAACATTTGCATACATTTATTTTTCGTATCGAACAGCAGCAATATTAACCTTTCAGATTTTTTTCTTTTTGGCTATAATTTTCTTTGAACCTATCATTACAGGCTTAGCAGTGAATACTGGCCAGGCCAATGGCCGAAAACTGTCAAGTGGCAGCCCTATCAGCAAACGCATACGCAAGTGAATTGTAAACGATCGTCAGTCAGTCGAGATCCGGCAACGCAACTGACGCGGTTCTTGTAGCGAAGTGACGAAAAATTTGTTTTTTTGAAGTTTATTGGTTAGTGATTGTTGTGTAATATGGCGTAGTTTAGTGAAGTTTGGTGTTTTTTGGATTACCTGAATACTGACTAGACTAGAGGTACTTTGTTTATTTATTTAGTTCTTAATAAAGATTTTTTTAGGAAAAAATAAAATAAGTAAGTTTAAGTTGTAAAAACTGTAAACTGTACCTATGCTATTTGATTAAAATTATAACATGGAAAGAAAATAATATCAATGATAAAGTTATTACTTAATAACAATCCCGAAGCTGTCTGTCATGTCTTCAGGATCAAAGATGACACCGTCTAGCCGATTTTGATATTTGCTAAGGAGATACTTTGAGTCCCGGAATATGTTAGCAAGTTAGATACATCATAATATTATTGTATTTTAGCAATAAAGAACACGAGGGAAAATTCATACGTCACTTATTTTTCAGTTACTTACTGATAATTAAATTTTCATTTCTGCTAATGATAAAGCAATTTACAATCAAAATGCTATTCATTTTTATGCTATTCATTTTATGCTATTCATTTTATGCTATTCATTTTATGCTATTCACTTTATGCTATTGAACTTATTAGTCAGTAAATGCAATAGCAATTACTGTCAGTCATCATTGCATTTCGATAAACTTTCTACACCCTAATGACTGAACCGCTCTTTATGACAGTACTTTCTCTTCCGTTACGTCATATTATGTTGCGAAACTAGGAGTTTGCGTTTAAAAAAGATAATATGTTTGTTATTGCTTTAAAGTTCAATAAATACTTGAATTATATATTGTAGTATCTACTTAGGTAATTAAGGTAAATAATCTCAGACAAAATATTATAATCATCATATTAATATTATTTTAGTAAGTAATAACTAATAATAATAATTGCTTACTGGCCAAACAAAATTCAGTTTTATTAGATTTTTTTAAAATACCATTTTTTCTGTAGTCGTAAAAAGCCGTTATTGACAACCCTAATAATGAGCAAAATTTTTCATAACTGCTGCTTCTGTGCGGTGATTATCTAACTAATTTAAAGTCATAATGGCTCAATTTTTGCAAATTTGATACTCTAATCACTAATGGCATGTACTAAAGTACAATTAGTTATTATTTAACCAAAAGTTAGAGTTGCTCAGTTTTACTTAAGTACTTTAAGGGCCTGTTTCACCGCTTCCTGATAAGGCTATCTACCACTTAATTTGACAGATGGAGTATGGAAAATCTGTCAAATAACCCTATCGGGCACCTTATCAGGAAGCGGTGAAACAGGCCATAAGAGTCACTAAAATATTGTAACTTATTTATTAGTTAATGGAATCAGGCGTTACTTTGCGGAAATCCATAGCTTAAAATTTTGTTTGTTATTATTTTTAGCAATATTCCGCGAAATAAACTTCCACCTTTAAGTAAATGAGTGAGTGCACGCATAGGCATGCGTACAGCACCTCCCTCCTCCCACACTGCCTATGCTTACACTCGCATGCAAGAACTTGCAAACACCACCACACAAGCAATAATGTTGGCAAATCCGTGCAAGGCCCCTCACCACAATGCAGGTTGAAAACCTCGACGCGCGTTTCGCTCCCAACACCGGAGCATCCTCAGGATGTGGACTCTACGAACAACGTCCGTTCGACGTTGTTCGTAGAGTCGCGAGTGTACGCATAGGCAGTGTGGGAGGAGGGAGGTGCTGTACGCATGCCTATGCGTGCACTCACTCATTTACTTAAAGGTGGAAGTTTATTTCGCGGAATATTGCTAAAAATAATAACAAACTAAATTTTTAACTTATTTATTATTTTAATGTAACTTTTAAACACTCAACATTTGAATAATAATTGTAATCTTAAAAACTCGTAAGTATCTTGATAAGTTGATACTAAAGGTGAACGCGGATTTGGCCGCACCACACGCACCGCAGTCGCCGCATTCGCAATTCTTCATATTATTATGAAGTTGCGAAGACTGCGGCCCGGGTAGGTAGGTATGCGAGCTTGCCTATAAAGAATTCGAATGCGGCGACTGCGGTGCGTGCGATACGGCCCAAATCTGCGTTCACCCGAGTCTCCACGCTCGATACGTAGAAGTATTTAGGTACATCGGCTTAGGCTGGATTCATATTATTTTTATTTATTTATTTTGTTCAATACTGTATACAATAAAATTACAAAATTATATAAGAAATCTTGCTGCAAAAACTACAATGAGTTTATCTGGACAAGATATGGTCGAATTAATTAACTTTACTAAAGGGGGCGACTAACCCAAAATTTTCGATTTTTTAATTCATTTTTATACTTGAAAATAAGCGCCGAATTGTTTCATTTTCTAAAATTAGATACCACAATGTAATATTTCCAAGAATTCGATCTGACCAAAAACACGATATCTTAAAATTTTCTCGATAGAAAAAAATCACAAAGATGCATCTAATTTTCACGAATTTTTCATTTGTTGCCATAAAAATCGAGCCTTAAACTTACGATGTCTTCTGAACAATTTCTCTTGTAAAGGTTAGCACTTAGCAATGACTAACACAAGTTTCCGAGCAAAAAATCCGACTCTATAAGAAATATTTAATTTACTTGTTACGTAATCTGCAGAAAAAATCTATTGAATACAGTTGTAAGCCATTCTTTGCTACGATTAAACGTACTTAGTTCTAATGTGTTCCGTGTAGTAACATATTATAACAATATATTTTATTAATGTGGTTGTACTATGTTTAGATAACAATATTTCTTTGGACCAAAACAATGCAAAGCAAGACAAAACGTCATGTTTTGCATTGTTTTGGTCCACTGCTCCCAAACCAAGTAAATTTTACCATATACCCGCGCGAATTTAAAAGTTTTTCCCAAAATTTCACAATTCAATGAAGAAAATTCAGTTCTTAGTTACGTATTTTCAGTTACGTATTTGTGTTTTTTTATATGAATATAGTATACTTTAAGTTCAATCTCAATTCATAAAATTGTAAGACATGTCATAAGCATAACTAATAGTCTGTTTGAAAAACCTTTTTAGTAATTTTTTACTTCAAATTTTGAAATTACTTATTTATATCAAACTAAGATAACTATAACAACTATGTATTTAACTATTATTTATATGAATATTAATTATAATAAAGTAATAATGAATCTAAGAGCTATGTTGTGGTGAAGACGCCTGACAGAACCGACCTAATAAGAAATTAGCAAGGTAATTTATGATGAAGGTAATTTAATATTACAAGTATTTTGCACGGCTTGGTTCCAATAATTATTTTGTAGTTACAATTAAGTATTCCATTTATTTGTATAAGTATCCAAATTAATATTAGAAGTTGTTGAACAACTTCATTGCACTGAGATTCGTTTAATAAGTATGAAAAGTGAACGACACTTTTCCTGCATTTTCCTTCAGTCCTTTCCAAGGACTATAGTAAGTAATAATAATTATTACTTAATTATTATCATAACAAACTAGATTAGGTCCGCAACTCCATTGCGCCAAAATTAGTTTATTGCGCTGGAACAGAACATTTTTCCGGGATAAAAAGTACCCTATGTCCTTTCCCGGGACTCAAAGTATCTCCATGCCAAATTTCACAAAATCGGCTTAATTGTTTTGGGCGTAAAGACGTAACAGACAGACAGAAATACTTTCGCATTTATAAAATTACTTAACAAGAAGAACATATTAGTAGATTGCACGAATAAGTAAAATACTTTCTACAAACAGTGATCAGATTGTAATGGCGTTTGGAATTGGTCCATTTTTTAGAGAAAGCCGGCGTTAAGGCACGGTCTAGCGATCATGGTCAAGTGGATCAATACTGGAACGACAAAAACCATCAAAACCATGATCAAACTTTAAGATTAAAAGATTAACGCTATATGGGAAAGGTTGAAAATCTTAATAGAGGCCCATGGGAAAGACGACATGACGATGCAGAAAAAAAAAATCGTGGCGTGCATTGAGATGTAGGCGTTCTTAATTCAAAGATTAGGAATGTAACTGCCACACTCAGAAACATTCAAAGATGATTTATTCAACTTTAATTTGTGTGAGGGGAACGCTTTAGTTTGCCTAAGCGTTCCCTAACTTTGGTGGAAGTCCGGTCCCTTTGAGGTAGACCGGCCGGTCGTAGATGGAGTCCTGTGTTAGACAGATCCAGGATATCCCTCCGTATACGGCTGAAGGCAAACCGCAGGTGGTTTTAGTGGAAAAAAAAAACTTTAATTTGTGTAGTTTTTGTCAAAATCTTCATATATTTTGTCTCTGAGTGCGTCAGTAACAGCGCTATATTATGGAAAAGGCGCGTCGACGTAGATAATAACAGCAAATGCACATGGGATTTGGGAAAGACATGACGACGCTTTTAGATTTAACGACTAGCTGTTGCCCGCGACTTCATCTTAGCATGGTATAATGCACAAGGGGTGGAAACCCATTGCAAAGATATTCATGCCTGTCCGTCTGTCCATATAATTATAAAGTTGATATACCTAATTTGAATTCACACACATATATATTATATATGTGTGAATTCAAATTAGGTATATCAACTTTATAATTATATGGACAGACGGACAGGCATGAATATCTTTATATATATATATATATATATATATATATATATATATAGTCGCGCTAAAACTCGAAAACGGCTGATCGGATTGGACTGATTTTAGTCTTAACCCATTTAGACCCAAATGAAACTGAGCCGTGGAAAATATGAAATTTCTTTATTAATTTATAGAAACCAATAAAATTATTATGAAAACACAAATTTTTTTTTATTTTATATAAAAAAAAATTGCCAACTTTTGCCACTATAGCAGTGGTAAAGCAATCCAACATGTGCGTGAACAGTACCTACCAGTTACCAACAATTTTTGTTTCGTATAACAGTGCGATAAAATCGATTGATCAGTTGACTTGACCCCACGCATATCCTTGTTATAGCTTTGATAAAAATGTAGGAAGCTAACGTCCACATTCGTTCAACAGTAATACATTATCGCATAGACATTATAATCCAGCCGATGTAAAAGAAATTCTGATTTAGTTGGTTGAAACGGTAGTCAATCTCGTCGTTTTCTTTTTTTTCATATCCTTGACGATCACGAGAGGACACTTCTTCTTGGCCAACAGTATCAGTTGCACAATAGCCAGCTTCCCCTTTGAGTAATGAAAAACTGGTAAAGAGACACATGGTTGCGAAGGAAATACGACTAAATATATCTTTCCACTGTCATCTTCAATCATGGCAACTTCCTGAAGTCTATAGTATTTATTATAGCTATTGAACACCCTTCAGTTCATTGATTATACGAAAATGATCGGTGGACAAAACTTGGAATAATTTACATCCAATGTGCCCATTGGCCCCAAATAGGGACACTTGTATAAAACTACTCCTAATCTTATGAAGACCAAAGCTTTTCACACTAATATATATATTTTTTATAGGTTATACTGTAATGAGTTCTTTCACGTAGAAAAATATATATGCCTAAAAGAAAAAATCAAAAATAAAAAATACTAACTTAGCGTCATTTCGGATGTTAGAAACATCTTCAGAAAAATCACTATAAAACACTGTAACTATATTTATATTATTTGTACCTTCTAAGAATAAGAAGATACACTTTTAGCAAATTGACACTTACAATAAAAATAAGAATAAACTTGAATGACAAAAAATTTAAATAATTTTAAAAGTGTCGTTTGGTCTATGGTCTAGGGTCTATATGGGTTAAAATATTAGTAGAAGTCAATGGAAGGTTTTAAAGTGACACGAAGTTCACAGGGACAGCTAGTAACACAATAAAGACGTTATATAATAAAACATAAATTCGCATTAATTCCATTTTACATTTAGATCTATATGAGTTGAAACGGCCTATAGTTTTCAATAGCTTTCAATGCAATAAATAGAGCTCAATAATTGTTACAGCGCGGCTACTTTCACATGAGTGCAGAGAAATCATTTCTCTGAAGCCGATGACATATTAAAGGGCCATACTTTACACAGCCTAGATCCACACATCTTGTGTTTTATGTATCTCCTACTACTATTAGTAGTACTACTAAATGTGAGAGTTTGTGAGGATTTTCTTCATCGAAATTAGCTGAACAGATTTCAAAGAGATCTTATGTATCTAAAGTCTTGTCTAAACTATTGTTTAGGCTCTCATCTCTACTTTATTTTAAAAAATTGAGGGTTCCCGAGGGATACTCTTACGCTTATTTTGAAAATTGTTAGGGTTAATATTATATTTGCAGTCTAAGGCTGCGTTTCCACCAGAGATGTGTTGCGAGGAATGTGTTTTTGAGAACCAATCGAATCGCTTCATTGACGTGACTTTGCTCAGCGCAGCAATTCTATTGGATCTCGCAAGATGCAGTACGGTACATCTCTGGTGGAAATACAGCCTAAAACCTTACGGTTCTCAAATTTGGATGTAGTGCAAATATATAAGTAATTACTTAAAATAAATGTAAAATCTGTGGTTAATTAAATGTTTTCCATTCGAAATGGAAAACAATATTTTATACGATCATAATAATTACTTTATTTAGTAGACTACAATATTAACCAACTGCTTTGGAACGAATTGTACAAGTCCCAGACAGGTAGAGAGGAATTTCTAAGACAGAATTCCACAGGAATAAATACAGCAAAAACTAACAACCGTTTGATCTACACTTTATTACTTTAAACCAGTTTCTACTATGTGAACCTGTAATAAATATATATAAAAATAATTATCTATTATTTAGTTTTACCGTTCAATTATAAAGTTTTCAAACATTATAACTTATAAGACGTAATGATTATTAAAATTTCAAGGAATTATATAAAACGATTGACCTGAAAAGTTATGCAATTATCATCTGAAATATTTTTTAACCTTTTATAATCCAAAAAGTTATGAGTCTCTACTTTTTAGGTAAATGAAGAAGCGTTATGTCTTTATTGTTCATGTTACTTTGGTACTTTGGCGTGTCTGTCGAGTGTCGACTCGCATCATTGTTATAAATATTTAAAAAAATATTATGTTATTGTTATTATAATATTATATTTTTATTAAGTATAATACTGTATAATGTCATTATCATTAATTACAGAAAAAACTTTCAAACTGATTTTATTCAACGTTAAAATAAGCCATGTAATTAATGTGTTTTGTCAAAACTTTTAGAAACAATTCGTAACCTTTTAAAGTTCTTATAAAGATCCCTATTTTAGGTAAAAATATTTTAATTTGACTTCGAACAATATTTATTGCCTTTTATCTGATTAAGTATTAAAGTTTTTAAATTATATTTTCTTGTTTCAGGCACGTGCGAGGTGTTAGTGTTGTCAGTTACAAAATATATTTATGATTGTGTTTGTGAAGTGATGTGGTTCATAGACACTACGAAACAAATGCGGCGACGAAAAAGTTGTCGTTACCGAATACAGCGGCAGTCCAATGCAATTTAAGATGTTCTCTATCGTTGGTGTTTTGACAGGATGCTTCGTTTTAGGTAAGTTTATATTATTATTTTTTATTTTTTAAACCTTCTGGACGTGTCTACAAACTTATATTGTAAAATAGAGTTTAAATTACATCTATACTCCACTCGGGCTAGCTTGTCGATAGCGGTCATTGACTCCCTGTCAAAAACTTGTCATTTTCCATATAAACCGCGATTGACAATGAAGTGTCAGATAGTTTTTGACAGGAAGCCAATGAGCGCTAGCGACAAGCTAGCCCGAATGGAGTATAGTTTTTTTCTTTTGATTTAAACTTTTATTTTATGAAGTTAACAAAATGTCGCTTTTTCACAAGATTTTTGTTATTTAATTTTGATTACTTGTTAACTTTACTTACTGTTAAATTTTTTTCTGACCTGAACTTTGTTTTGTCGGTACCAAGTCGGTACTAATTAATAGAAAATTATAATTAGTTAACTAATTAAAAGGAGGCTGTTAAATAATAAAATATTATAATTATATAAAATGACAATTTAAGTATTTGACAAGATTTTAAGCATCCTAGATTGATAGGAGCACTATTTTCAACGTCCATTGAAAGAAAACGAGTTAACACTTTGATTAGAATTCCTAGGAGCATTAGATGTTCTTAGAAAGTACTAGGATATAAGAAGTGGCTAGCGAGTCTAGGCTAGTATTCCCGTATGTGGCACACGTATCTCTAGAGTCCAGTTTGCACGTATGCACACATCAATAACAGTTTTTCTATGATCCCTATTGCTATCTCGCCTTGCGTCGTAGATATTACACGCGCAGGACAGAGACAGCGTCTCAGTATCCCTATGAGCCATCGACATCCACCCAATACTAGACCAGGGAGACCTTGAAATAAAAATAAAAATGAATTTTCCATCTCTTTTCTTCTAGTATTTTCTATGGATATGTGACGGAGAGGTACCTGGTTTCGTGCTAAGTGCACCATGCATCCTGTTATTGAATACTAAGACGACATAAAAAAGAAGAAATAATCTTTCCAATTTGGAAACTAAATCGTAAATGTATCGCTGCAGGAAGTTAGTCTGTATCCAACACACCCTGATCCCTAAGTAGGTGACAGTAAGTGAAGTTGAAGAGGATATTATTTCTTACGTAGGTTCAATTATTACGTAATATTACCTTCAAAGCCATTAAACAACAATTATTGTTCATAAAACAATAGCATACGTTGGTATATTCTAGCTATAAATACAGTTAACAGATCATGGTAAAGAATAAATATATGATTAGGACAAGCTGAAACTGTACAGCCTATTAATCTTAACTTGAGAGAACGTAGAGCTGTTCAGACTATTATCAACCTCTCGTACAAAAATTAATATTATTATTATAATAATTGAAATATTATTCAGTAACTAAATTATGAAATGAGGAAGAGAGGAAAAGAAAGTATAATTTGTTTCCTTGATTATTTTATTAAACAACAAATTACTTAGTAAAAATGTCCTGTAAATTTTCTAATAGGTAAAAGAAAGCAAAATCCCACCAAAAACATTTCATGTAAAATGTTACCTCGACGACCGCAGAAGGTTTGCCCTGTGAAAAAGACATCAGATCTAATGTAGAGCCAAGCTTTTGAATCTACGCGGCCGAGCTCTACCGATCCTAACTCCAACAAATTCTACATAATATTATATCAGAAAGTATCATATTGTATGGCTTCGCTGTTTCGCTATAGTCGTGGAGGTGAGGCTAATATATTTCCTGTAGCAAGTAGCGAAACAGCCAAGCCATACATACTTACTGATATGTAGAATTTGTTGCATATAAGAGGATCGATAGATTTAGGCCGCGTAGATTCAGAAGCTTGGCATTAGATCTGATGTCTTTTTCACAGGGAAAACCTTTTGCGGTCGTCGAGGTAACATTTTACATGAAATGTTTTTGGTGGGATTTTAGTCATTTTTGTAAGTTGCTACTTGCTAGGCAGTATTTTAGTGTTTTTTTGTTATTTTTTATTTAAGAGGTTTTTAGTTAATGTCTATCCCGTGTAAACTTTCATGTCCTGATTCATAAAATTGGTGAAAGTCTCATATTACATATTTAAACTTCCATTAACACAACTTATTTTACGGCGTATTTCGGCGTGATTTAGATATCAATAAAATCTTAAGTATTAGACCTATTCAATTGACACTTTGTATGTTTAATAAGCCTATTATATTGACATCATATCTTGAGAATATAAACTATCTGGTACATTGGAGACCAACTCTATGAGGGTTAACTTCCAACCCCCATTTTAAGGGATGGGGGAAGAAATTTACAAGTTTATGATTTTTTTGTCGGTTGTATACTAAACTTAGATTACATACCAAATTTCAGCCTTTTAGCACTTCAGGAAGTAGCCAAACATTTGTGTCAGTGACGAAATCGGCGTATATTAGATATCTATAAAATCTAAAGTATTAGATATATTTAATTGAGGCTTATCATAGACCATTAATGACATCAGATATATATATATATATATATATATATATATATATATATATATATATATATATATATATGATGATGAGGCAAGGTAGATACATAATAACTTCTTTAATAACTAATTACTTATTTTTAAAAATCTCCGGAATCTGACATGTATTTTTACCGACATCTCATTGGAAATTGGAACAGATCTACGAATTATTATTATATAAACCGCGATCGACAATAAAGTGTGACTAAGTCTAAGGGCGATAGGTATCGTAATTTGCATACTCGATTTGAACAGTGAACTGAATATTATGAAGCATATTATACTACGAAGTACGAACTCATAAAAAGTTGGAGATTATCAAGGGTTGATTCAGACCGCAACGCGACGCGTGGATGCATTGCTAAAATATGGATATAACCACGATATAACAGATTCGCAAGACGTCTCACGCAATTGAAATCTGTCAAATCCATGTTAAAAATCATTCTAAATACAGTGCGAGCAGTTTTCATTTAGCGCCTAGACTAAAAAGGTCATTGACCGCTTTCGCCTCGATTCCCCGAGTGCACCTTAGTTCAGAGTTTATTTAAAACTAGAACCCCTAGGAATGTATGTTGCCCTGGTACTATTCGACGCACACACGTCGCGTCCCACCGGGCAAACCCATATCAAGGTCGACGATGTGAACATTGCACACCGTTCATCTCGTTCGCTCATCACGTTTCATCATAGGTGTGACAAGGTCGCGAATATATTTCGAGCGAACTTTCACGTGCACTTTCATATTCTTAGTACACACTACACAGTACACATGCTTTAGGAAAGAGATATGTTTCCGTTGACTCTATCCCCCATCCGTATCTATCTTATTATTTTATCGGACAGGTGAAATAATGGTGCCATTACCTGGCTGACAATTCGAGATTTCAATAGACACGAGACTCGAAAAATCTAAAAATATCTTTGCAATTTCAATGTTCGAAGATTTTTCACTTTCAGTCTCTATAGACCTATTTAAGTTTTTAATCTTTGAGTCACATTCGTTTTCTAACTATGTATCTTCATTCATTTTGTTTTAAATATACATACTTCATAATGTTAATATGATTTTTCCACCTTCATTCATAGTTTATTGATACCATTATACATGGAAGTCGGTTAAAAATATCTATACATATTATAAAACAAAGTAGCTTTTTTTCCCCTGACAGTCAGACGAACAGACAGACACACTTTCGCATTTATAATATTAGTATGGACACGTATGGATTCTATAAAATATTCCTGCAGCTGTACTTCTATATCTATACATAATATTATTATAACACAGTCACTTTTTTCCCCTCATGTCCCTTTGTTCCCCTGAATCTTTAAAACTACGAAACGGATTTTGATTATTCTTTCAGTGTTAGATATCCCATTTATCGAAGAAGGCTATAGACTAGGTATATTATCACGCTAAGACTAATAGGAGAATGTGGAAGTAGTAGTAAATTATTTGAAAGGGCTTATCTCGCGAACTACTGGAGCAATTTTTATGTTGTTTGGCACAGATAAGAAGTAGACCACATAGAGGATCATAATTCATAGGCTATCGATTTTAATCATTTTTTCAGTGGCTATATATTTTATACCCGTGCGACACCGGGGCGGGTCGCTAGTAAATAAATAATCCTTAAAATGTAGAGCCATGAGTTTCGAACAATATATTATATACGTCAGTCTAAAGAACACATTACACAACGTTTGTTATTTTTTAACCGACTTCCAAAAAACGAGGAGGTTATATGTTCGGCTGTGGATTTTTTTTTTTTTTTTTTTATTTTTGTATGTTCAACGATTACTCCGCCGTTTGAGAACCGATTTTCGAAATTTTTATTTTGTTGTATTTGGTTTCACTCCAATTTGGTACCATGTTCACAAAAGTGGTGACCTGATGATGGGATCCAGGAGTAATCGAGGGAACTCCTCGAAATTTATATGGAAACATATGGTGATTTTGGTTTTATGTGAAGTGTACTAAGAATATGCTACCAAAAAGTCAAATATTGGGTCAAGGTATACCATGGTTTCGAAAATGCTGAGAGAACTCCTGACTCCTTATAGATACACGTTTGGGAGTTTCGGCGTTGTTTTAAGAACAGAAAGCATATGCTACTATGCAATTCATATTCATCATCATAATCATCATCATCATCATCATCATCGTCTTCATCATTACCACGTCGTGTTAAGGTCACCATTGTCTCATGGCACAGAATAGATAATAGTACAAGGCATAGGTGTGGATATACTAATAATAATAATAATTTTATACTGTATAACAACACTTTGTTTAAATATACACGGCGGTCAGCGCCGCGGAGGCGACGGTATCCGTTAGACGACAGATCGAATATACTTTACTACTTTATATAGGTACAAATCGAATACTTTACTAACTACTTTATAAAATTTTAATAGACAAAATATAGAATTAAAATAAAGTTATTTTAAAAAGAGCATTTAAAAAACAAAACAAAGTCAATAAGTGTCTTTTTAATTAGTTATACTTATTAATCAATAGATGGCGCACTAAGTATCGATTTGAATGGATTTGAAATTGAATTCTTGATTACAAGAACAGCTGTCAATAATTATGATAATATTATATTATATTACTAGCTGTCCCGGCAAACGTTGTTTTGCCATATAAATAATTTTTGGTATGAAAAATAGATGTTGGCCGATTCTCAGACCTACTCAATATGCTCACATAATTTTATGAGAATCGGTCAAGCCGTTTCCGAGGAGTATGGCAACGAAAACTGTGACACGAGAATTTTATATATTAGATGAGTAGCTACGCTACATCCTATGCAAGTTTATACAATTTTTTATCTGATAGGTCCTTCGATCGTGGAAAAACGAGACACAATAGCCTTTCTATTGTTATCGCAATCGCCGGTGACCGCTTGGGGTTTGAAGTATTAAAATTGTTAAATTACTTAGCACAATATGTTCACTTCACTGATAATATATTATTTTGTAAGTGTGAACTGTGACTCTTAACAAATTGTAATAAGATACGTAAAATATACGCGAAGGTTTACCTACTAGTGTAACTAAAAAGAGTGAAATTATTATTATTTTTAACAAAAAATTAAAACCGACTTCCAAGGTAAAAACAATATTAACATTAATATGAACTAAAAAGTATTAAATAATCCGAATTCGGCTAAACCTCAACTATTTCTGTACTCAATCTTCATAATTTTGAAGTCGGTGCCAGTTCCAAAAGTTTCAAATATTCTGTCAGAGGACTGAAGATTCAGCTATCTGGTACCGACTTCAAAATAATGAAGATTGAGTACAGAAATAGTTGAGGTTTAGCCGAATTCGGAAAAAGGCACTATTAGATAACAAAAATTATTTAATACTTTTTAGTTCATATTAATGTTAATATTGTTTTTACCTTGGAAGTCGGTTTTAATTTTTTGTTAAAAATAATATTGCTTACTAGTTTGCAAACAAACAACTTAATTATAGGTTAATTACATTAGTGTTTTAACTATGTGTATTAGGTAGTTAGTAAGCAGCTGCCAGCTAGTAACTAGATTGTAATATTACTATGTACTAGATGAAGCTCGCAACTGGCGTCAAAATTCGTTTATTGCGCGGGAACCGTAAAATTTTTCTGGATAAAAGTATTCATTATAATAGTACTAGCTGTCCCGGCAAACGTTTCTTTGCCATATTATATAAAGTATATCGCCCGTATTATTTCATTGAATTAGTGACTAAATAAGTATGTCACCATGGCAACGTCCATCGCTATCCCGTGACCCGCGTCGCATAAACAATGGTCGCTCTTTATAGACAAATAATTTGCAATAAAATAAAATTGCGACTATAATTAAAGATATCTAAGCTATCCTATCTCTCAAGTTGGAAAAAAGCACACATTAAAAAAAAACAACATTAAAATCGGTTAAGTAGTTTAGGAATCCATCGCGGACAAACATCGTGACAGGAGATTTATATATATTGGAAGATAAAAAGTGTCCTATCCCGGGACTCGAAGTATCTCCATACCAAATTTCAGAAAAGTCAGTTCAGCGGTTTAGGCGTGAAGAGGTAACAGACAGTCTTTCGCATTAATAATATTAGTATGGATAGCCCTTTGTCTTATCCGTTCTGATAGCTATCATTGCTATTGTCATTTGATGGTTATTCTTAAAGGCTTTTCCGTATATTGTTATCACATTCCTGATTGCCATATTGAGTATCATAGATTTATTAAAGTGGCCACTGGCCACTGAGTACACAAAACTATTTGTGGTAGAGCCAAACTAACGCCAGATATTGCTTTTATGTGTTGAAATCATATTGTTAATATTTAACAAGTTTGAATAAAATGGTAATTTAGTAATAATATATTTTAATTTGCCTAACTAATATCTAATATATATAAATCTCCAGTCGCGATGTTTGTCCGCGAACTGCGATGGATTCCTAAACTACTCAACCCATTTTAATGTTTTTTTTTTAATGTGTGCTTTTTTTCCAACTTGAGAGATAGGATAGCTTAGATCTTTAATTATAGTCGCAATTTAATTTTATTGCGAATTATTTGTCTTTAGAGCGACCATTGTTTATGCAACGCGGGTCACGGGATAGCGATGGACGTTGCCATGGTGACATACTTATTTAGTCAAGTCTAACTCAATAAAATAATACGGGCGATATACTTTATATAATATGGCAAAGAAAATTTTTACATATTTGTAAATTGTAGTTTTAATTGGAACGAAATTTAATATTTAAGTATTTAATAATTAATTAGAATTTTTGTGTATAAGAACTTTTAATAATGTAGTGTAATACTATAATAATCGGATTTTTATGGGGTAAAAAGAATATTTTTATGTTAAAATAATTTAATAAGATAGCAACGAGCCCTGACACAGTTAGGGGGACAAGGAATTAATAAAATAAAAAAAAAAATATGGCAAAGAAACGTTTGCCGGGACAGCTAGTTATATATAGCTAGTTATATAATTTTTGATGATAAGTAGTTTTGGCAAGGTAATGGAGAGAACTTTCTTTTACCCACCAGATAAATAAAGTAAAGCTGCGTATCGACTATGCGCTCCAAGAGATCGAACATTGGCGCGCGCTCCTGCCGCGCGAAATGGATACCACTTTGGAACGCGCGCCAATATGTTCGTTGGAGCGCGCGAACACGGAGCGGTGCGTTCCGTCGGGTGTCGGTTTTTTACCGCGCATCAGTCGTGGTGCGCGGGTCAATTGAGACGGACAAGTTGTATTTTTTTATGTTTATTGTGCTCCCAGCTCCCAATATTGACTGCTTGTTTGTATAATAGTCTCCAGTGGCAAGAAATAAGTTATTGTCAGCCTTTCAGTCACCGTAATAGCTTCGCAAAACTCGCTTTTTCATTGTGTCTTCTCTAATAAGCGACACTCCATGTCCATACTGCATTCTTTTTCGGTAGGTATAGCTCTTTTATCCACTAACGCACTTTTCGTTTCTCCTTTTTCTTCTTTATAATACTGTGAATAGTTAGGAAAGCTGCTGCTGCCCGTACCCTGCTGGCTTCCATGATGAACGGCCAAACACTGGAACGATTGCCGCGCGCACCAGGCGCGCTTAGTTGATAATATACTTCAAATGTTTGGAACGCATTCCGCGGAACGCACTCTCGGCGCGGTCATTAATGGCGCGGGCGCCAAGAGCGCGAAGTCGATACTCGATACGCAGCTTAATAGAAGAAATTATTATCTTAATATAATAGCTAAGAGTAATTACTAGGGTCAAAAGTAAGTTTTCACCAAGAAGTATTCATTAAATTATTATAAAATCTCTTTTAAACTTTCCCGAGACAAAGTTTATCTTACGAGTAGAGGTTTTCTTGGCGACGATTCTACGAACTTAATTTGTTCCTCATTGTTTGACTTCAGCTGTTTAATTACTTTTCTCTTTCTGGTTTTTAAATATTTTATCAACTCTAAAGACTTTATAATATAATAATATCTATGGACGCTTCACACCACGTCAGTCTGGCCTCGTGGTAAGTACCTGAAGGACTTGTGTTACGGGTACCAGACAACGGAAATATTATATTTAATACTTTTATATAACTAAACATATTATATTTAAGATTTTTATTATATAATACACATCCATGACCCAGGAACTTTGAAAACTTTTTGTTCCGTCGAGGGGATTCGAACCCGCGACCCCCGGCTTGAGCTACCAAGAGCCCATCAACTGAGCCACAGAGGTCGTCATTACCTAGAAAATTTAATAAAGTAGGTATGTACTGTAAATTAAAAAAAATAGCGGGAAAAAGACACGGATCTCATACCATGACAATATCAACTATTAAAAACTAGAAAAACAAAAAATAGGGGCCAAATCGCCAGTATTATAATATAATAATGTTGAAACTCAGCATACATATTATTTCATAGTCACAATATGATACCGCATGATGCCGCAGGGTCCAAATAGGGACACAATTTCGATGGCGTCTTAAAAATGCTATTCCATTTGTAATAAGAAAAGCCGATTGGGAAAATAACTTGACCGTATTGAAGTTAATCTGTACTTATAGTAATAATACTATTGATAAGGAATTTGTTTCTCTAAGTGGCTCTGTAAAACTAAATATGAATAATTAATGAAAAATGGGGCAGGACATGGACTTCATTTTATTGCTGAAAATTTTCGGATCCTGCGTGACTCGACTCAAGCTGGGAACAAATTATCGGACGAACATCCGCGGACGTTTTCATCGGATGCGGCTTGTTTCTGATCAATACAAAATACACGAAACTGTGCACATTGTCTGACATAAGTCGCAGACGCGACCTTGAGCGTTCGAACGTCCGAACAGAATCTGTCTGGCCGGATGTTTTTGCATCCGCGGACGTCTGCGGGTCTGCCATTGACATGTAGGATAAGTCTTTGACGTCCGCGGATGAACCGTGCACATTGTTAAGCCGCATCCATCAGCCGCGACTTATGGACGCGTCCGATTAATAATTTGTTTCTAGGTCTGTTTAGTACACATAATATATGATAGTATAAGTAAGTGAAAGTCACTGAGCGTCTTGTCGAAAAAAAAAAACAACATTAATTAATCGTATGAAAATCCGAGAAATTGATTCATAGGCAAGGTGATGTACGCGATTCCGCGATTTAGATTAACCATAGATGGTTATTACTTTATGAGCCAAAACGCAAGTATCCAGACATCTTCTGCGGGCCGATTCTGTATCGTACATTTGTGAGTTAATAACTGAGTTAGTAACGAAACCGAGGAGTGAGTAACGGAAAGTGCCACTTTTTGTATTCACTTGCATACAAAAGTGAGACTTTCGATTGCTCACTCCTCCGTTTCGTTACTAACTCAGTGATTAACTCACAAATGTACGATACAGAATCAGCCCGCTGGCCGCTTCATCTGACAACACAGGGACGCTAGCAACACCGGAACTTCTCATCACTTTTTATTCGTCCCTGGCCAGGGACCCCACATCATTTCTTATAAAAACGTAACAATCTTATTTATATAGACAAACACGTATAATTTGACAAACAATTTGATCGTTTTCGGGCTACTTTATACCCAGTGGCCAGCGTACAGATCGCATAAGCGGACCAAATGACGTAGGTCCGTTAACTGTCTATGAATCAATTTCTTCGACGTTACATATCCTTGTTCTTCCTACGATCAAAGTCGCGGCAGTCTGATAGTAAAAGTGTAACTGAGCGAGTTAATTTTACGTCGGCTTTTGTGGGAGGACTGGGAACATTCGCGTTTTACAACGAACCTATTTAATATTTTACAACTGCGTCGTTTATTGACGCTGTTACCTTTTACTGGATCTTTGTTACGATGAACATTACAATTTCCATCTAAACTTCTCTTTAGCTTCGCAAATATGAGATTTAAAGGTATATTTAAAATATGAGTTCTGTGTTTGTGTTCACACAATATTATGATTTTCATAAAGTCAATTTCGCGATTTATACGTGTAGTACTCCGTAGCGCCAAAATTTGTTTTTCGCGCGGGAAGCGTACATTTTTCCGGGGTAATAGTATCTGTATGTGCTTTCCCGGGACTCAAAGTATCTCCATGCCAAATTTCAGCAAAATCGGTTCAGCGGTTTGAGCGTGAAGAGGTAACAGACAAACAAATAGACAGACATACTTTCGCGTTTATAATAAACTAGATGACGCCCGCAACTTCGTTGCACTAAAACTCGTTTATCGCGCGGGAACCGTACATTTTTCCGGGATAAAAAGTATCCCTTGTCCTTTCCCGGGACTCAAAGTATCTCCATGCCAAATTTCAGCAAAATCGGTTCAGCGGTTTGAGCGTGAAGAGGTAACAGACAGACAGACAAACACACTTTCGCATTTATAATATTAGTATGGAAGTATGAGTCCTACGTTTGTTTTCACATAAGTACTTACACTTCAAAATAAGTAACTTAGCCGAAGACTATTGACCTACGAATAATAAAACTATTTATTATTCGTAGCTATAATTGACCAATGATTCTAACATAGCTCCTCATCATCTAATCGTGATTTAACTCATCTACTCACACCCTACTTCACCAGAGGACATAACTTTGCGCCCTTCAATTTTTTTGAAGCTCTAGTCTTGAAAGTTGAGCAGCCTTTTAAGGGCGTTCCGTCCGGAGATTCCATCATTGACCGTATTTAAAACCTTATAAACTCATAATCTGAAAGCTACAAAGTTATAATAAAAATACAAGAATAATCTTCAGTATATCAACATTCCTTTTGTCGTCTTAAATTTTCTATTTTTGTTTCTTATACTCATGATATCAGCTTCCAAAGTAATACCAATTTGTTAAAATTCAAGCATACATTCAGCATCTCCTTCGGATTTACAAATTACTTTTATTTGAAACTCACGCCAATAGATTGACAATATCATAAACTACATATTTGCCGTTTTAAATTTTTTTTAGGACAATTTTGAACTAAGATAAGTAAAAATAATAGGGTTTTGGCGCGATCTCGGCAACGCGGCAAATGTATGGCCAAGGTCGTTTGCTCGGGGGACGGCCTTAAGAAAAACGTTCCTCCGATATGAAATCGAATGCAGACAAAATTTCGGTTGAACTGTACCTACTTAAATGTTATGAGATCCTGGTAATATGAAAAGTTCTGTATAACTGAAGAAACCGTAATATTTAAGTTGTAACTTGAGAAGACAGAAAAAGAAATACTTGAAGTATGATAAAGTAACAGCTACAAATATGTTAAATCGTGTCAAAATGATAGAATTTTGGATTCTGTTAATTAATTGTTGGAATATAAAAAAATCTACTAACACAATTATAAGTATTTCAGATCTTGCCTTTTGTTTCTTAATTAAGAGTAACTTCAATGCAGTTTCTAAACACACTAGCACAGCTTAGTTTCCAATTTAAACGTTATTTCCAGAACTTACGAGTACACGGAAGTTGAATCTTTGGACTGAAGATTTGTTAGCACTTTAGATATCGTGTGTTCACTGCGCTCAGTCAGTCGTGTAAAGTTTTCAACTAGCACATTGGAAATTCTATTCATTACTTTTTCGCCACAATTTAGAAAATTCAGTTGAAAATGTATTGAGAGGAATTGATTTGGTAGATTGACCTATGTTGTTTGGTTGGGATATCAAGGGCAACAGATTACGACAGTGACGAACATTAAAATGATATAACTCCACCAAATTATGTAGGTCCACCGTTTATGACCAATATCTTGGGTTAAGGCCTAGAATAAATAAACGAATAAAAATTTGTAGAGACTAGAGACATTAAATACACCATTATAAAGGAAACCTCAATTATTAGTCATCGTCGATCGCCTTTATGCAAAAATTATTTTAAGGTAAATTATGGTCTAAATAGAGGTTTTTCTCGTTTTAGAAAATATTATCGTGAAAAAATAAGTTAGGTAAAGCTGTAGATTATACGATTCTCTACAAAAAATATTTAAATCTTAATTTCATACATTTGATCGTAAATAAGTACATATTTTTTGTCGCCCAAAGGGGATCGACAGGGGCTTTTGAGATTTTCTTACCAATGGCGTTATTAACGGCTCTACCAATTTTCAGCTCCATACAAAATTTACCTTGTTCTAAATTTTTTTTTCTGGATTAATAATGAATTTTGCCGCGATGATTTAGACTTGAGGCTTTCAGAATCCGTGCTACTTAGTATCATCAAAATCTGTTTCCATTACACTAGCTTGTTATTTAGTCTGTCATTTTGTGAGTAGTAGCTGTAAAGTAAAGTTGTACCTGCAAAGAAATTGATTCTAGGCAGATGGCGGACCAACATCATTTGGTCGAGCTATGTTAATTCAATCAGTGGTCTGTCGGCTATGTTTGACATCACTCGTAGGTCATATGCATAATATGATTCAACTTCTCTGATACTTACGTACTAGGATCATCACTATTAAAAACGCCAAAAAGGTCTATCACCGTTTGGAGGTGAGTATCTTTAATATCTTGCAATAATTCATCTCCCGTATGTTTGTCAGAATTTATTCTGGTTAAGGCTGCGTTCCCAACAAAGCGGAGTGTTGCGAGGAATGTGTTTTTGAAAACCAATAGCATCGCCGCGCTGATCGATGTCATGGCAAAGTCATGTCAATGAAGCGATTCTTTTGGTTTTCAAAAACACATTCCTCGCAACACAGCTCCGCTCAGCTCTGGTGGAAAGGCAGCCTAAGGCCGTGTTTCCACTAAAGCGGAGCGGAGCGGAGAGGAGCTTAGCGGTGCCCGAATTGACCAATCGTGCTATTCCAGCGAAATGGCAGCGAAGCGGAGCGAAGATTTCGAGCATGGTGATTGGTCAATTCGGTACCGCTAAGCTCCTCTCCGCTCCGCTCCGCTTTAGTGGAAACGCGGCCTTAGGCTGCGTTTCCACTGAAGCGGAGCGGAGCTTAGCGGTGCCGAATTGACCAATTACCATGCTCGAAATCTTCGCTGTCATTCCGCTGGAATAGCACGATTGGTCAATCCGGGCACCGCTAAGCTCCGCTCCGCTTCAGTGGAAACGCAGGCTGCGTTTACTACGTATACTGGCTTGAAGAGTTAACATTGCGGAGCCTAGTGTCAGAATTCGTCTGTTACAGCACGCGGTCAGAATATGTAAGTGATAATCGTTACGTGGTAGTCGTAATCCAAGGCCGAGCGAAAGTCGCTTTCACTCCGCGGTTTATAAAACAAGTTATGGCTCTGTATAATTAGATGATAAGAGCAATATTATGTGACAAGCCGGCTTTCTCTAATGGAAATAGTTTAATCACTATTCAATATACAATTACGACCGGAATGGTATTCTCAAATATTATTAGTAAATACTGCAGCTTGATTTGTAGCTTATAATATTATATTGAAGTCTAAGAAACTTTGGTTTCATACAAAACGAAATTTTCTTAGACTTCAAGTATTATTGCAGTCACTTATATAAATCAACTAATTTATTAGCTCTTACTCAATTTATTACTGTTTCCAAAAAGGTCGTATCGATGATAATAATATCAATGAAATTTTAGTTGTTATTGCAAACTTTCCAAGAAGGCTTAATTTAAATTTTCATTCGAACGTCAATATTACAGTTTCTCGTAAAGGCCTTAATACAAATTTAATTTAAAATAAATACAGTTTAAACTTTAAGGCAAGTTTATGGCAAGTTTATTTTCGGTTTCGGAATATCAATGGCACAAGCTCTTGCGAGTTTCTGTTAGCCTGGTACCTACGTTCATACGCGCAGCGCTTGTACAATATGGCGGACAGCTGAATGGTACCGGATTTACCTTACAAGGCCAGTACCATGGATACAAGGTCGAAGAGACTTCGAGATCAATGTACAATTTAATAAATATAAAGGTACCTTGAAGTTAAGGAATATGTATGTTTTGAAAATGGCGCAATTTGTAACAAAAGTTTGAGTAAGTATGTTTAAAGTTAAAGTTTTTACTGAAAAAGTTAAATCTGTGCTACAGAAGTTTATAAAACAAACCTAATGCTTCATTTATTAATTTCCCTTCATTCAATCTTATATATAAAAATGGATTTTCAAATTTGTCATCGCGCTAAAACTCGGAAACGGCTGAACCGATTGGGCTGATTTTAGCCTTAAAATATTCGTAGAAGTCCAGGGAAGGTTTTAAAGTGACACGAAGTTCACCGGGACAGCTAGAATTATATATAAAATTCTCGTGTCACAATGTTAGTCCAGGAACTCCTCCGAAACGGCTTTACTGATTTTTACCAAATTTTATATGCATATTCAGTAGGTCTACTGGCTACTGGGTACTTTATATATTGATAAGTGTATTTGTTGAATAAATAATAGTAAATTATTACAACCTGAGACTGACGGCGGCCATTGTTTGTGATCGACGTTGCCATGGCGACATATTTATTTAGTCACTTCGATAAAATAATATGAGCGAAATACTTGCTTTATAATATTATGGCAAACAATGATATTATATAAAAAAAAACTCAAAGCAGATATGTTACTACCGCGCGCGTTGTGAAGCCTCAAATACGGGCCAATTGGCCCGTCTTTTATTTAGTCTGTCTCTTTTATGTAAATGGCATTTCGTATCTTTTGTTTCATTATCTGTCAAATTAGACAATTGAATTTGAAAATTGTTCGGAAGCAATTTAAGCCGGAAAATAGTATGAACGTAACAGATCTGTATTTAGTAGAATATCATTGATGGCAAAGCAACGTTTGCCGGGACAGCTAGTAATATAGAAACATATCTACGTCTAGGTTTCGCATAATATTATCAGTCCAACACAATAATATTATTATCTTGTTCTTTTACGCTTGATTTCAACCTGCTCGTTATCTTAGACGTCTCGATTTTTCAGTCCATTTGGTACACCATCAATGGCTCACCACGCCAACTGGCTTGCGGCATAATAATATTTGGGGAAGATAAAGAACTTTTGCAAAAGAAATTGTAAAATACAAGTTACTTAATTCCTCCAATTATTGCGGGGTTGAAAAGGTGTGTAAGACGTCATCATAATATAATAATTTTAACTTACTTTTTTAATCATTTACATTCTTAAGTCTAGACTTATAAGCTCAGCTTTTGTTCGTTACACAGCTTACACTGTAATTTACTACTTGTATTTAATTATTATATTTTGTACCTTTAAATAAATACCTAAACAAAAAATTATGATATTCTTATTTAATATACTCATAATAATATAAGAATTTAGGCGATAGGCAACTTTTCGTCCCTGACTTCACGTAATCGGATTATGTATCCCTCAATCTCGTCGAAAAACCAGATCCGTCCTTCTCAGAATCAGACAGTTTATGAATGTCGCAGTTTTGACTCCTACACCTATATTTTGATACTAATTTTGGTGCAAAAAACTTTTGACGGCTTTTGGAACTCTACCACAGAATATAATATAGTACTCCGACTCTACTAGAATAATAAACTTAGTAAAGTACCAAAACCTGCTTAAACTTCTTTTTCAACAACATAACTTGAGATTAATTTTAAAAATATTAAAATATTAATATTATTTTATTACTTTCAAATAAAATTTAGTAGCTAATAACTATTTTGTAGCAGTTATTTTGTACAACTCGTAGTTTATTAAAAGTTCTAGACACGCGGTTTCAAGCCAAGTTTATTTAAGGTGTATTAATAATAATTTATCATGTGTGGTAAACACTAAATTAATTAATATGATCGAAATAATGTGTTAGTTGTGTGTGAACTGTGAAGTAATTAATTGAATAATTGCATGTGAATTCCCCATGACGTCATCAAGGCTCTACATTGCCACATCACGACTACAAATGTCAGAGATGTGCCATGACGTCACCACGATACAAGGTGAAGAAGCAGAGCCCGTAGACAACAAATTTTCTTTATCGCTTCTGTTACATATAATCGCCCACACATAGAAAATGTATGGAATTGACATGATATGACTTCATTTTATAGAACGCTTAAATATGATATCTCTACCATGACTCCCAGAGTAGACAGAACTGAGTTCTGTTTACTCTGTCTCTACGTTGGCTCATGATTGGTTGAATTCAAGTACGAACGTTACATAGACGGACATAATATTCGTCGATTGAAAATCATAATTACATAATATTATAGTGGTGTTTGTCTTTATAATGGTAGCACAGCGTAATTGAGATAGGTAGAGAGCTAATGCCTTTTGATTAGAATGTGAAATACAATTCAACCTTAATTAAATAATGCAAATTTTTCTCGATGAAAACGCAATTGAAACACGCATGTACACTAAAATTCCTTAATCCCGGAGTGATATTTCGTTAATAATGGGAAAAATTATGTGACATAAGTTTACAAGAAGGTAATGGTATGTATGTATGGTATGTGCATACAATATAATGTTAGAGGTGTCAGATTTAGTACTCAAGTGACAGACAAGTGATATTTTATGGCGCTTCTAAACACTGTTGTATGCACATAACATTATCTAGGTCAGTAGTCAGCACCCATCTAATACACGTTGTCGTGTCTTGCATATTTTATTAATGTACCTACGACAAAACTCGAAATTACCATCGAAAGAAAATGGAGCTGTATCTAGAGTAGAAACTACTACAAGTAAAAAGTTTCGAATAATATATAAAATTCTCGTGTCACAGTGTTTCAAGTGCGCGAACTCTTCCAAAACGACTCAACCAATATTTTGTTCGTACATTGCCCGATAATAGGTATTTATCTTCTCTTTATATATTGATATTAGAAATTAGAAATAATTATATGACAAAACAACGTTTGCCGGGTCAGTAGTTCTATAAAAATAATTTTTAAACGTTGTTAGAAAACTCGAGAACTGGCAGCTGAAAACGGGACCGATTTGGCTAATTTAAATCTTTAATTAATATTCGTTGAAGTCCAGGGAAGGTTTATATTAGAAAATATGTGATACGAGGTTCACCGGGGTCCTGGTCATCTGTTGTTCAATAGATATGAGACGAAACGCTGCAAAACTTGGCCATGCACAGATGCATAGATATACAAATTGAAGTGTCAAATAGCGTGACGTCACTTGACATTGCAATTTGGTATTGCTGTTATGCACAAGAGGCGAGACTCGGCGCGCCGTGGCCCGTGGCCCGTGTCTCGCCTCTTCCTAGCCGCTTCTTGTCTTATTTTGGAGTGAACTGTAAAGTTTGATGTTCATTACAATAATATATATCTTTAACTCAAAGATATATTTTTTGTAATAATCATCAAACTTTTCATCTCTTACGGATACACTTAAAGACTTTGAGTGCGTCCGTAAGAGATTAAAAGGTCAAAACGTTGATGAAAAAAATGCAGATGTTTTTCCAGAAACCTCTTACTGGGTAAATCACTTTATCATTATGTGACTTATGAGTCATTGTATTTATAAGTGGGTATATAAAATACTCAATGTATTTACTATTGGTAAATTATTGGTAAATTATTTACCAATACATTGACTTAACTTAAAACACTGTGCCAGTACTTACTCTATTCTCTACTCACTACTACAACTTCATTTCACTCTACTTCATACTCTGAAAACGAATTGCTCCTGTAATAAGCTATTAATCGTATTATAGATGAAAGTCGATACAATAGTGACGTTTAACTCTGATATCAATGATCGAATAGTTCCTACAGGCGAATAACTTAGAGTATTAACCTTTACGGTTTACTTTACAATTTTTACCTCTACCTTACACTTTACCTTACGAATAACTGAACTTTTTACAGAACTTAATTTCAACAAAGTGAGCCTGAATTCTTAGTTGAGTTTAGTAAAGAGCTAGACTCCAACAAAGTTAGCCGTTTTCGCGACTGTGTGGCCCTTACCTACATAGTTGACGGCTATTGGCCTGACAACACTGTTTGATTAATGAGCCCCAAGCGCATACCGAAGTGTTCAAGATTTAATGACAATGTACTAGGAACTCATCAGTGTGGTATTCCAAACCTATTTGCCTACTTCAATCTGCAGAATCAATTTGTTTTAGCTGCGTAGCCAAAGCAGATAACTGAGGTAATTTAATGAATTTATCTAGAATATACTAGAGATCTAGTCGATGCTACTAGAGTTTTTGAAATTATAAATTCATTTTGCTCTGACAAAGCCTATGTTTTTCCACCCTCTGCATAATGTTACACTTTATAACAAAGCTCTACATTTTATATTACGGTGCGTCCACATTTGTATCATTTGCGCGATCAGATCACCAATCAGATCTCCGTCGCGATCATCGCCGTATCAAGTATGCGTATCATAGTGTGGACGCCTATTAGATCATTCTGCCGATCATGCGTGTATTTGATTCGACACGTGTCAGATACGCGGTTAATAGCGATCGGGACGTATCATGATACGCGTATCATTTTGACACGTTTCGATGATACGCGACGGAGATCTGATCGGGGATCTGATCGCGCAAATGACACAAATGTGGACGCACCCTTAGATATCAAAGTCACACACTTTCGAAGACTATTCGACTTACATACAAACATTTTATATTAGTAGAATATATTAAAAATTAAAAATATTTTTTATCTGTGCTAAGCTAAATAATCAGTATCACACGAATATTATAAACGCGAAAGATTGGGAGTTTGTACTTATGTTTATTACTTTTTCACGTCTAAACGACTAGATCAATTTTAATAAAATTTGGTAAGGATTGCTGATACCTTGGAATCTGGATTAACACTTGGGCTACTTTTTACTGCAGGGAAACATCACAAACATAATATTATTTTCCCTGATATATCGCGGGACACAGATTGTATTCAATAATAATGATTTCATATTTGTCAAAGGTTAGGTACTAAAGCTCCACTTATTATTGCCAGCTAAGAATCAAGATGACTCTACAATATACATACCTGGTAGCTGTTATTAATGATGCTACTCTGAAAAGCCATTAGCTAGTAATTACGCTGATAGTATAATAACGATAGTTTAATGATTTAAATTTTAAACGGTTATAATATTATTTTTTGCTCATTAGAATGTTGTTTTTTTAACTTTTTTTAACCGACTTCAAAAAAAGGAGGTTATTAATTCGACGCGTATGTATGTAATACTTCCAGAACTGCCCAGTTTTTGTATATGTTAATCTATAACAGCTTCTGAACAAATGTGCCAAATTTCAAGAGTGTATGTATGTATGTTTTTATGTTTGTGCACGCATATCTCTGGAACTACAAGTCTGATCTAAATGATTCTTTATTTATTGTACTAGATATTCGTCAACTTAGGGAATGCTACAAGTTTCATCAAAATCGGTTCTGTAGTTTTTGAGATAGGGAATTTTAATTCTCAATTACGTAAAATTTTGAAGTCGGTTTTATCTTTTTTAAAAAATACAGTTATTCAAACTTTAGTTGCCTACTTTTTTCACAAAAATAATATGGTATTTTGTTAAAGTAATAATGGTGCTATTATAATGTCATACTGTAAAAAAATCTCTCGGTCTGAACAAACAAAAAAAATATAATCATGCTTGGCAAATGGCGGGGGATATTCCAGATAGTATAAACCTAGCTTTAAAAGCTAAAATAAATACCATAAATATTTTTTAACTACAATCTTTATACTTTTGATTAAGTTGTAATTTCTATTGATTAATAAAGTGTACATAGACATTTCATTAATTTAAGTTGAAAAGACAACAAAGTTGAAATTTATTATCAAAATTTTTAATTCATTAAAGAGATAAAGCAATTAATATTATGTCTCTCCCAGGGGAAATAGAAAACTCTACGCTGTGTTTTATGTCCGTAAAATATTAAAAATCGTGTCGTAAAGTTAAAAGATTAAATATATAGAAACTAAGAGCTTCCGTAAAAAAAAAAAAAAAAAAAAAATCCACAGCCGAACATATAACCTCCTCGTTTTTTGGAAGTCGGTTAAAAAGTATTATTCATTTCTTCTTTTAGGCCGGCAACGCACCTGCAGCTCTTCTGATGTTGCGAGCTTGCGAGTGTCCATTGGCGACGGTAGTGGCTTTCCAGCAGCTGACCCTTTTACTCGTTTGCCCCTTATTTCATAAAAAAATATCTCTTTAATAGGAGCAACATTCGAAAACAAATTAACCTCAGCTACCTAGTAAATTGTATTGAAGAAAAGGAAATAAGTACTGAGCTAAGTACATTTTGCCGACTCCAGAAAATGGTTTTATGCAAATGTAATTTGTTAAAAAGGTTGAATTTTTTTTTCATTTTTTCTTCGCAACAAAGAAATAAAAGGGTTTGAATTCTTGTTACTTGTGGTAGCGAGCGGTGGCGTTCATAAATTAACACAAGTATAATTTAAATATTGTTTGAGGAAGAGGAGAGCTATTAAAAGACAGTTTACACTGTAAATATTAATTGTTTTGAGAAATCTAGCTATATGGCTCTACAAACACCAATTTCTAAAGTAGGAGCAGAGAAGTTGATCCCTAGGCATATTATGGCGGACCTAAGTAATTTGGGCGTGTTAAGTCAAACCCATATGACCGATCACAGCTAACATTGAATTGAGATAAGCCGACCAAATGACGTAGGTCCGTCAACTGCCTAGGAATCAATTTCTTCGACGGTACAACATTTCATAACTGACATATTTTAATGACATAAAATTCAGTGACTCGTCTTCCGATTTGGACTGCATTGTAGTGTGTTTATTTGCATTATATATAGCTTATTTTTTCAAAAAGGATATTTGAAAGTGTTTTCAATACAAACAGTTGACATTGATTGTGATATTCTTGTGATATTCTAAACATGATGTTTAAATTTCGGTAAATCTATACTAATATTATAAAGCGGAAGAGTTTGTTTGTTTGTTTGAACGCGCTAATCTCAGAAACTACTGATATGTAGGCCTACTACGAAACCGTTTTGAGACTCAAACAATCGGACGAGAATGCCGCGTCCTGCTCTAACAACGTCATTTCACGTTTGTTAAAGTAGGATGCGGCATTCTCGTTCGATTGTTTGAGTCTCAAAACGGTTTCGTGGTACAAGCCCTGATTTAAAAAATTCTTTCAATGTTAGATAGTACATTGATCGAGGAAGGCTATAGGTTATATTTTATCACGTTAAGTCTAATAGAAGCGAAGAAATAGAGAAAAATGTGGAAAAAACGGAACGGAAATATATTTGAAAGGGCTTATTTGAACGCGCTAATCTCAGGACCAGTAGGGTCCGATTTGAAAAATTATTTCAGTGTTAGATAGTTCATTTATCGAGAAAGGCTACAGGCTATATTTTTCTACTCTATAACTAATAGGAGCGAAGAAATAGGGGAAAATGTGGAAACAACGGAAGGAAATTATTTGAAAAGACTTATTTGAACGCGCTAATATCAGGAACTACTGGTCCGATTTGAAAAATTCTTTCAGTGTTAGATAGCCCATTTATCGAGAAAGGCTATAAGCTATATTTCATCACGCTAAACCTAATAGGAGTGAAGAAATAGAGGAAAAAAAGGAGAGTGACGTCACGGATGTCATTGACCTCGCTAGTGGCTCCGTAATAATTGCTTATTAAAAATCTTAGAATTATTTTTAATCCAAGTCGAATTAAACTCAGTGTGGTAAACAGTGTCAGGAACGTTATATATTGTTATCTGGCGTTTATGTGAAGTGCAAGGACGATAAAACTAATTAAAAGTGAACGATTTATCCATTTTTATCTACAAGTACCCTTTATTGGACAATACAAAACAAAAGTGTTAAATCAGTGACATCGTGCTTTACGCGAACTCTGATAATATCGGAATTCACAAGCTGACATCCGTTCGCCTTACCGTACGGCAAGCTTATGGGGTGCAAGACGCAAGTGTTAAATAATAAATCCCCCATTGATAATTAATTAGAGCAGCGCTAGCGCCATCTGTTTCTTGCCGCGTGAACTTTTTAGTAAGCCCGATAATGACCCGGTGCAAGCGGTGCGGTCAATTTGTTGCTCAAATAGATGTCGCTAGCTGTGCGTTTTGCTCTGAGAAACATCACAAATTATGTGTGGGACTAACTGCTAAAACTAAAGTCCCTTCTGAATGGAAATGCCCGAGTTGCGTGAAAAATTGCTCTACACCTAAGAATAATGACCATGATTCACAAGACCTTAACAACCGTTTCTCAACACCGGTCCAGACCTCGAGCTCTGGGGATCTGGTGTATAATTTCAAAACTGAGTTGAAATTGGCCACCGATGAGATCATGAGTCATATTAAGCGGGAATTTCAACTGCTCCGCGAAGAGTTGGGGGCACGTATTACCAGTCTCGAAAAAAGGGTATCGGCTCTGGAGGACGAGCAGCAGAGTGGACGCCCCTCCTCGGACCTGGAGAGCGTTGTTGAAAAACTGAAAAATGACATCAACGATAAAGACCAGGAGTTGCTGTCCAATGACGTGGAGATCGGAAACCTGCCCGAGGTAGACAAGGAGAATCCCATCCATTCGGTTCTGCTGGTGGCCGCGAAATTCGGCATGAAGCTGGACGAGCGCGACATTGTGAGCGCGGAGCGCATCGGCGCCCGCCGCATCAACGCCACTGATCCGTCGTCAACTATTGGCCAGCCCCCCGCCCGCCCGCGCCGGCTCGTCGTGCGGCTGACACGGCGCGACCTGCGGGACCAGCTACTGACCTGCGCGAGGGTCCGCCGCGGCGCCACCACCGCTGACCTTGGCATGCCCGGAGCGCCGACTCGCTTTTATATTAACGAACGCCTGACAAGAACGAACAGGCAATTATTTCGTCAGGCGCGCGAGACAGGTAACCGTCAGGGATGGAAATATGTCTGGACAAAGCGTGGCCGGATACTTGCTAGACAAAAACCAGGCGAACCAGTTTCTATCATTCGAAACGAGGAGGACATACGTCGAGTCTTCGGGAGCCTGTAGAATTTATAGAGCAATGTATATTTTAAAATATATTACTTTCGATTTTTTAAGACAGTCGCTATCTAACGGAAAGTGGAATAGCTCAAAGATTGTTATAAATGTTGGGTTCCTATTGTTATTTACTATATACAATTCCTTTAACTTAGATTGTTGTTATGTTTTCTTTGTTAGCTTTAGATTATATTGTTGTGTTATATGTTGGATGCCAGGCGAATCACTTAACTCAGTTTATAATAATTATTCTAAATTAGGCTTATTAATAATACATAAACAGAAATCATTCAAATATCGTTACAAACTATTACAATATTATATCTACATTAACACTATACAAATAAAATTAATTGAAATCTTAAATCAACAGCAGGTAGAAATTTACAATAGTATATCAAGTACACTGTCATGTTGTGTACTTAATTTTTATTTCACAATATTAATAATTATGCAACTGAATTTTTGTGTCAATATGAGCAACAATAGTAAAGGGACATATTGCTTTCATTTCTCTTTGTTAATTTGCATACCTACCTTGTATGCGCCCATATCAGGGTTTAAAACAGTTAACTTAACATTAACAAATAATGGGTTCAAAAAGTCTTAAAGTTGGGTTGTACAATGCAGGCTCACTAGGTACAAATCATGATAACATTGTCTCAAAGATTAATCTTCTCGACTTGGACATACTAGCTATTAACGAGACATGGTTAAAAAAAGGTGAAGATGGCCGCGCCCCTCACTTGTCTGGTTACCGTCTTGTCCATAAGCCACGTCGGCGAGAGGTTCGGTCACGAGGTGGAGGGGTCGGATTTTATATCCGCAATGGCCTGTCTGTACATACCTTGTCAACCCCCACTAATCCGAAGTTTTCAACTGTTGAGCACATGTGGCTTAAATTAACTGTAAATGGAAAAAAATTAATAGTTGGAACTGCTTACCGGCCACCATGGTTGGATGTCGATTTATTTTTGGATGCTCTTACTGAAGTAATCAGTGCAATTCCCACTCATGATTATTTAGTTTTAACTGGTGACTTTAATATTAATCTCCTTAGTCCAAATACAGTAAACACTAACAAATTAAATGCTTTCCTAAGTTGTTTTGGTTTACATCAATTCATTACAACGCCAACACATTATACTGAATCTGCACAAACTCTGATAGACACCATAAGTTCAAATTTAACGGCAAAATCTATATTTACAGAACATGTAGGTTCAATGTATGGGCATTGCTTGATTGGGTGTGAGTTTAACCTTAAAAAAGAAAGGAGCAAACCACATATCATTACATATAGACCTATAAAACATATAAACATTGAAAACTTCAATGCTGACTTGCAGGCCATAAACTGGCAGAATATTCTGAGTTTGAATGACGTTGATTTGATGGTTGATTACTTTAATTCACATATTTTAACACTTTTTAACCTACATGCACCAGTTAAAACTACTCATATAAGAACAAGTTCACATCCCTGGATCACAGATACCGTTAAATTAATGATGAGACAACGTGACAGGGCACTCGCAGAATATCACAGATCAAAGTCCGGTAGTAAAAAAGAATATTATAAAAGTTTAAAAACTTTGGTAAATAAGGCATTACACTATGAAAAAGTAGCATATTTTGAACAAAACATAAATAGTAAAATAAACCAACCCAAGAGTCTATGGAAAAGCATAAAAGATACAATTACACCTAAAACGGGGCATGGCCTACCCCCGAATTTCAAGGATCCTAATACTATAAATCTACACTTCCTAAAAATACCCACTGTACCCATAACAAATCTATCATACATAACATATTATGAATTCCATAAATTCAGTGATACAAAATTCCACCTTGAGACTGTATCCACAAGTACTCTGCTTAAGGCTATAAAAACATTGAAGTCTAAAGCAGTAGGAAGTGATGGTATTAGCTTAGACATGCTATTTTTATCCCTGCCAAACACTTTGGATGCCATTAATTGTATCATTAACATGTCCATAAAATCAGGAACTTATCCTGAGAGTTGGAAGCAGGCATTAGTAAGGCCTCTCCCAAAAACATCAAACCCTGTCGAGCTAAAGGATCTAAGGCCAATAAGTATCCTGCCGTGCCTTTCGAAGATCCTAGAGAGAGTTGTATGTGAGCAGGTTACTGGCTACCTGGAAAAAAATAATATGTTACCAGAAATGCAGTCAGGTTTTAGAAGGGGTCGCAGTACAGTAACGGCATTACTTGATGTCACTGACAATATCTTAAGTGCACAAGATAATGGTTACTGTACCCTGCTTGTTTTACTTGATTTCTCCCGAGCTTTTGAAACATTAAACATAAATATCCTGCTTTCAAAACTAAGCTATTATGGGTTTGATGCCACTTCCTTAAAATGGTTTAATAGTTACCTTTCTGGTCGTAGCCAATGTGTTAAGCTCTCTGATAGCAGTGGCTCCACTGTATTATCGGACATTATGTCTGTTACAGACGGCGTGCCGCAGGGTTCTATTTTAGGTCCCATACTGTTCATTCTATATACAGCTGATATTGGTAGATATATTAGGTACTGCAAATTCCATTTTTATGCAGATGACACCCAAATTTATTTGTTTTTTAAGCCAAGTGAAGTAGACGCTGCAATAAAACAACTTAACGAAGACCTTAATAGTATAGCTGCGTGGGCCCAGAAAAATAGTTTGTGTCTAAATCCTGCAAAATCTAAATATATTATTTGTGGCACTAGCAGACAGCTCAGCCATATAAACCCTTCGACTGATGTCATGCTGATGGGTGAGCCTATCGAGCGTTCATATGTGGCACGTAATCTTGGTCTTCTTCTTGACTGTCATCTGCGTTTCCAAGATCATGTTACTAACATAGTCAGTAGTTCATTCTATAAACTGAAAATATTATACAGAATAAGACCATATCTGTCAGAAGAGATGCGTGTCAGGCTAGTTGAGTCTCTGGTCCTCTCAAAGTTGAACTACACTGATATAGTTTACGGCCCTCGTCTAGTTTCAAGTACTAAAAGACTTATTCAAAGAGTCCAAAATGCCTGTGCTCGATTTTGCTTCAGCATACCCCCCAGAACCCATGTAACCCCGTATCTTAACAAGCACTTAATGTTAAAAATGAAGCACCGACGCAGGCTTCACCTTGCATGTTTGCTTTTCGGGATACTGAAGTATGAGGAACCAAAGTATCTTTTCAACAAATTATCCAGAACAGCTAGTCTGAGGTCTTGTGGGTCGCGGCTATGTTCAGCACAGTTAACAATCGAAAAACATCGAACGGCTACATTTAGAGGTAGTTTTCGGTATTCAGCCTCTAAATGCTGGAATAACATACCGCCACCCATTAGAAGCGCCAAAAGTCTGAAATCATTTAAAAGTAAACTGCGACGGTTCCTTTTAGATCAACAGTTGTCACAAGAAAGGCTGCGCCAAGATATCTCCGTGATATAATGTGCACGTGTGACGTGTCATTGTGTTATTTGTTTCCATACCTAGTTGTAATTAAATCTATTATAATTTATACTCAAAAAGTAACTGCCGGCATCCTTATTAGTGTGTTATACAATTCGAAATTCGGAACTTGTTGTTTTTGATTAATGTCAATGGTGTTGGGTACTTTTAAGTTTTTAGATAAGTACTTTCAATTAGATTTATATTTAGATTTATTTATTAGATATTTATTTTAATTTTCTGCATTTTGTAATTACTTTGTAGTTTTTAGGGAATTTATTATTGTTTTGACAAATTTAGGACGTCTTGTGTGTTGCCAATAATACAGATACCATAGTTGCCTGTAGCGGCGGCGCGCGACAGCTATTTGTCGCGATGCGACAATATCTTTCGTCGGCCGTCGCGCCAATTTTAGTTTTTAGTTATTTAATAATATTTAGATATAATCTTTATCTTTCTTTGTCTGTTGTATTTGATCTAAGTTGTTCGCTAGCTATTCTAATTGGTTTATAATGATATCCATGTCGTCACCAATGGCTCTTGCGGAAGACCGGCGCTGAATGTTACAGCACATGCCGAGCATGAGCCAATTTGCGGCTGCTAATTGGAATTAAGTATATAATTATTGTTATTTTGTGATTCTGCACCATGTATGAATGTAGTTGCAAATAAACTTTATTATTATTATTATTATTATTAAAATGTGAAAAAAACGGGGGAAATTATTTGATTGAGCTTATCTCACGAACCACTGGAGCAATTTTTATGTTATTTGGCACACATGAAGAATAGACCACGTGAAAGGACATAGGTTTCTTATTTGCGGAAAAATGTACGGTTTTTTGACATTCCAAAATTACGCGGGCGAAGCCACTCGGAACATCTAGTTAGACCATAAAGCTTTTGATTGGGCGAAAGCATTGATCCAGTGCACTGGGACCCATCGGCCATCACCCAACGTGTCCCACGTCAGATAAAAATAGCTTATATTTTCATAGCCCCAATATTGCCTTAACACGTGTGAAATTAGAATGTCACACGTGTGACTTTAGGGGAAGGCCTAGGCTCCCTCATTGTTTATCTCCAAACCAACAAGCAACAGACTAGTTATAGCCACGATTAAACTACCATGGTCTTAACCAAACCAGTATCTTAGACCCTTTCGAAAAAATAATGTGTAGAGTCACTTGGCCATAAGTTGGAAGTGACATTCCGTATGCTACACGTTGCAGTTGGCCCAATACGCTGACTCAATGCGTTGACCCAATTTGTACAGCGGGCTTAAGATATAGGCTATCTTTTCCTATGATTGATATTTTTTTTTATTTCAGCGTCTCCACAGCTGCCCCCTGGCTTGCCAACAATAACGCATGTGGAGAGAAACTGGTTCGTGATGTCCACTGATGATGTCGGCTCCATTGTGACCAGGGTCACAGCGGACCGCAGCAGTGGCCAGAAGATGATCTTCGGCCTGGAGACCACTGGGCCTCCGACGCCCTTCAAAATCGACCCTGTCTCGGGCGTCGTAACCGTCAATGATACTCTTACTGATAAGGTAAGCAGCAATATTTGGAAAAACTCGTTTGCGATTGATAGTTTCGAGTTTCGACCTATCGCAAAGAATGAAGCGATATATATGAAACTGTTTTTAGGTGGGCTTTTAGGAGGTTTATATTTTGCTATTTATGACACCAGTGCGCTGCAAACTCATTTTAACCTTACTCCATTATTACAACGCTGAAATGTGAAAACTAACCTAACGCCTTATTAGAATAAATTATGACGTAGGTAATTAAGGTGATGATAATTAATTAATGACTCCTACAGAATTTTCAAACAGTTCTAACATGGCCGATTCCACATGGTTATAATCTACGTAACAAAATATTTTATACCAAAATAATATAATATCATTGTTTAAAAGTAATAACAGTATGAAAGGTTTTTCTTAGAGACGTAACGTTTTTCAAGCTTGAATTAACTTTTATTCCGTGACTGGAGATGTTATATACATTTTTGTCATTCCATTTCATTTATTGCTTGAAAATAGGTTATAATATAACTGTCGAAAAAGAATATTTTATTTCCTTACAAAGATATTCTGTTATTAGTGACAGAAAAATCAAAATAAAAGATAGCAAATAGTAATTGATTGCTGGTAATAAGACTGTCATAATTATATTTATAAAACAAAATTATTTAAAGTTTTAAGCCTACATAGGCTCAAAACGATTGAAGTACTTATCTTTTATTTTCTAAATACATTTAAAAATTCTAGCTTTTACGACTTTGGCAAACTTACAAAACTTTGAGTTTTGATCCCACGAACGGCAAAATTAAAAAATATAATATTCTTAACTAGCGGGTCGCCCGGGTATAAAATATATAGCCACTGAAAAAATGATTAAAATCCATAGCCTATGATCCTTCACGTGGTCTACTTCTTATCTGTGCCAAGTAACATAAAAATTGCTCCAGTAGTTCGCGCGATAAGCCCTTTCAAATAATTTCCCCCGTTTTTTTTCACACTCTCACATCCTATATATATATAGGATACTAGCTGTCCCGGCAAACGTTTCTTTGCCATATTAACACGTTCACTGCGTTACGGGTCCTTTCGCACCCCGTACGTTGACATCAGTCAGTGCGGAGGTGAAAACGTAGAGTCTACTCGCTCTTGCGGAGATCGTAATTTGGAGAGTTTTTGTTGTATGAATGAGATGAATAGATATTTATGTTTCTTGCATGAAATTGAATTGGGAAACGTAATAATAATCTACGGGGTTTTTTGAACCCCGTTGCGATCAGGGAATAAAAATTGTAATTAGATGCGTGTACGGGGTCTATATCACCCCGTACAGATTATTGCTTACCCCGTACGGGGCGATGAGCTCATTTGCGTAGGCGCGTCCTGAGATGCAAAGTGTATCGACAATTTTTTTTTCGCGGCCTATGTTGGAATTAAGGCTTCTTGACCTATTCTTTTTTTTATTCTAATCGCTTCTTAATCATTCATTTTCACAAAAAAAAAACTAATATTTTAATATTTTAAACGGTAGAAACCCATAAAAATGTTGATTGAAAAATATGCCTTTTATATGGCGCCGAAAACACTGTCCGCCATTGTACCGCCATAGTGTGACGTCATGTTTTTTGTATTTTATACTTTCTTTATTGAAAAAAGTTTCATGTGCTAAGCGCGTACGCTTAGCACATAAAACTTTTTGTAGTAACTTTTTGTTAGACTCGTAAGTCTAACAGTGCCAAAAAATTAGAAAATAATTTAGAAATCATTTGTAGTGTTGAACACTTTTGTAGAAAAGTTTTGGCCATTTCATTTCCCGACTACAACAAATGGAGATAATATAATAAAACTGATGTTTTATTTGAATTGTTCAAGAAAATATATTTTATAAATCTTTCTAGGCTTATTCATATTATTTATGTACAAATAAACTTCCATATAACGAGCGCGATAAATAAAAGATTTTAAATTACAAATGGGATGACGTCACATCCAAATCGGAAGTACCGCAAAAGCGTTTTCGTCAGTACAATTCATATTTTCATAAAATCATATTTTCAAATCGACTTTATTTATCAATCATAAGCTTTTATTTGATGATAAGGGTGAAATGCGGTTTCCTAGTCAGCTACTAGAAATATGCATTTTTTCAATGAAATTAAATATAGGTCAAGTAGCCTATTATGGTATAATAGCGAAGTAGCCGATAAGCTTGATGTATCAACATTCCGCAAGGTATTACAGCGATTTGTAAGTCCAAGATACGATGTGATCACTAGCTCTATTAATATAGCAAAATGTTACATTAAATTCAGAAAACCCTATACAAGACAATAATCATAAAAATGAATTATTCATTATACATACATTTAAATATGCTTTAAAAATATCGATAGTTTGTAATGTTTACTCCCGTCACTTACATTTTATCGATAAAAATATATTCTGTGCGTTAAGGGGTTTTTGGCATCCCGTATTTTAAGTTTTTCATTGCGTTACGGGGATAGATGCGCCCCGAACGTTATTTTTCGTTATATATTTTTTTGTTTTTATTGTACCTACGTGCGGAGTAAGGACAGTGTAGAACACTTAATACTCTTTGAAATGGTATAAAATAAACAATGATAATACTATTTTTGACAATTTTAGAGGGGTATAAATGAAGTCGGACATACGGGGCACTTTCGCACCCGTAACGCATAATAATTCGTTTCTTAAAGGGGCGTACTCATCCCCGTAACGCACTTAAATTTAGATTCAGGATTTGGGCTTTCGCAGTTAACGTGTTAAGTATATAAAGTATTTTTTTTTTAATTTGATCGCAGCGCTAACTGTCGGGACAGACTAAAATTAAAATTCGAATTCGAATATTATTTAAAATTTGACACAATATGTCGGATCCAATGTAAAACATTCCAAAATCAACAACTACTAATAAATTAAAAATTAATTAAAAAAACATTGTCCAGCGGACAAAATTGTGAATCTAAACCATTCCCAGATCCCCTTGAACACTCACAAAAAATTTCATCAAAATTGGTCAAACAAAGTCGCTTTTTAGGGTTCCGTACCTCAAAAGGAAAAAACGGAACCCTTATAGGATCACTTTGTTGTCCGTCTGTCCGTCCGTCCGTCTGTCAAGACCCTTTTTCTCAGGAACGCGTGGAGGTATTAAGCTGAAATTTATATCAATTACTCAGGTCTACTGTCCCTTGAAGCTGTGAAAAAATCAAACTTCTAAGCCAACGCAATCAAAAGATACAGCCGTTTATGCCGCAAATTTTCGACACTTGCAAGGGAATCAAAACCTACAGGGTGCTTCCCGTGAACTCAGAATCTTGAAATTTGGTACGAAGCAACGTCTTATAGCATAGATAAAGGAAAAATTACGAAAACCATAAATTTTTAGTTACATCACATAATATATATTTTTTTTATAATTTTAAACTTACTACCCATTTCCTCATAAACGCGTAGAGGTATTAAATTGAAATTCATACCAAATACTCAGGTCTATAATACCTTTAAGCTGTAAGCAGGTTTGTACGGAACCCTCAGTGCGCGAGTCCCTCGCACTTGGCCGGTTTTTTTTTCCCTCATGTCCCTTTGTTCCCTTTAATCTTTAAAACAACGCAACGGATTTTATTTATCGAGGAAGGCTATAGGCGTATCTCACATCCTATATATCTTAATATATATTTATATATATATATATATATATACATACATAATATTATCATGTTTTATACACAAATACAAGAAGCACACGTGTGTGAAACAATGCTTTATCTGTGTTTCTCCGTTGAACACTGACTTAATCAGATATGAATTTTAGAATGTAATCAAAGAGTACATATTTCTAACAAACGCGTTTATTTTTCAGGAAAATCGTTCATACTCCCTCTGGGTCACTGCGTCGGATGGGTCATCAATACCGCAACGAACCGAAGTTCTCGCAACGGTCACAGACAACACCGGCGTAAGACCCAACTTACCTCGCCCACCGCCCTTCGCGCTGCCCAACTACCCAAACATACCCATGCCACCAAAGTTCAGACCTCAACCCACCAAAGCACCGAAACCACCAAGAGTCGAAGAAACCACAGTACCTGCCACAACTCCTGCTAGCATTAACACAACTAACATTTACGATTACAAGGTCGTTGAAGAAGAGAAGAAACCACAGAATAATACTCAAGCCACCGTTGATACGCCGAGTGGATCAGACGTCCCGCTAACAGTGATACCGGTTGTGGCGATTGGTGGTTTGGTGGTAGTGGTGGGAGCAGTCATTTTATTCGTGTGGAAGAAGAATCACGTGGCCAGTTCGAAAACGAAGAAGGATGACATGGTAAGAATTTTTACATTAATAAACTGATTCAAATAAATGCAAAAGAAAAAGATGACATGGTAAGAATTTTAACATTAATTAACAACTGATTCAAATAAATGCAAAAGCTCTTCTTTAGGTTGAACCATGATGGATAGCCATGATTGCGGATATTGCCTACAGTAAACAAGGCAACGCTAAAGCAATATACCTACTACACGTTCAACACTTATACCATCATGGGCCAACCGAGAGGCCGTAAAATGTGACTCCGAAGTGATTTAAAGTCTTGTTGACAATCTTTACTACACAAACTAAAACATAATAAAGTGATAGAGATAGCTAAGAATTTTCTAGAACCTTTCGATGTGATGGCTAATTGGTTGTCCGCAGACCAAAGACTCAAGCGGTATAGTACTCCAGGACGCTTCCCTCAACATATGGGACCGTCCCCGGGCCTATTCCAATCGGTACGAATCCTGGGACAACGGCCATTTGCAGGTCAGATACGACCTTCTTTATTTTCATGCTTTTGAATCACACCCATCAATCATTATCAAATAATCATGAGCACTTTCGAGCAATTATTGTAGTCTTTAAGACCATACATGCATTTCACCCATAAACAACGGGTTCTTCGGGAGTGCTGGTAGAAGTAAAAACGAAACATCAGAGAGGCATTCTTTACTTTCGGCGGTGGAAAAAGAGGGTCACTAACTTTCTTTTCTAAGCCGCCCCGGGTCTATTCTCCTTCGATCTTACGAATTTTCGATTAGGCCGCGTGTCTTAACTCCTAATGCGATCATCGCTTATCAATTTTTTTAACCCATCCTAAAATGTACAACGCCGCGCCTCGCGCCGCTAAAGTTTTTGCTTCAAAATATGGCATGATTAACACTATTTTAGGTTATCGTGTATTAGGAACTCATGAATATCGATAATATTGATATCAAACAAATCCCTCAGGAAGACTGATATCGTCTGCTTCATTAGATAAAGGACTTATCTGTCTCATGTATCTGAGTTATTAGATTTTTTGCAGTACCACGGCCTTCACTATGACGCTAAATATGACGTAACAATTTCATTATTACTTATCATTGCATGATAAATGACTATTTTATTAAGTGTATCCTGATAAAAATATTATACTTTCTAGAAAATCCAGATTTCAATATTATAACGAAGAAAATGTTTCCCTTGAGGGTTATCTATCTCAAGCAAGGTGTATTACTTAAAATATCGTAAAATTTATTAAAGAAGGCGGGGAAAACTAGATAATAGTCTTTGAAACTTACTTCTAAGAGTACATATTATTTTTAAGTTAAGAGCTTAAGAATACTATAGACCTATAGTTATTAGTTATTCAAGACCTAAAATAGGTACTAAGCACGTTTTTTATTAATTTAAGTTTACGTTGCGTAAACCCACAATTATTCCATTATATACGTAAATTAATTTCGTAAAATTAAAAAGAAACTTGGGAGTGGTTAGTAAAATGAATTTAGTAATGGAATCGTAAAAGTAAGTGTTGAGAATTGTGCTAAGATTTTAGTAGCAAAGATAATGTTATAGCGAGGTATAAAGGTTAGCGCATATTATTATGCTGGGCCGCAGCGGATCGTGGCGGAGCGTATATCAGCAGATTTTGTGTGCCGACTGCCGCGGCCGCGTACTGAGCTGCGGGAATGCGTTCACATGCGAATGCGCGCGCACACAAATCCCCGTGCTAACGTGGCTCGCAAAATCTGCTAAATGAAAGCGCTGCGGGTGGTGCGGCGTGGCCCAATAGAGTGCGGATTTGTGGTCTCAGCTAGGGAATGCAATCCCGACTCGAGATTGTAAATTCGAGATCCCGCGGGATTAGAAATATAATCTGTGGAATATTCTGTGGTATTACCAAACCGTATCAGTAGCGCCTGTACGTCTACTCGGCTACGGCTAGGCGACGCCTCGCTTACGGCTCGCCGACCGCTGTCCCCTTCCGAGGCGAAGCAATTACGATACGGTTCCACTTAGTGTGCGTTGCAGTAGGGAGTTTCATACAAATAATATTGAACGGCTCGAGGCGGTACGGTGCCGATCCCTTTCCGCGTTGATATATGTGCTGACCTTTAATCATACAAAATGTATAAATTACGCGATTTAAGTGGATTCTGGCGCTTCGTTCGATACACTGCGACTCAGTATATTGTGCGCAAAGCTTGAACCAAAATGACACTCCAGCGTCTTTAGGTGGCGCAACGTGCCGCCATCTTCTGCTATATTCTCCGATATTGTTTTCATAATTAGGTGATTTCATTTAATATCACAAAGCAAAAAAATAATCGGAGAACCACAACAGAGCTCCTTTAAGTTTGGAATTAAATTAAAACGAAAGTTAATACTGTGAAAGTAGCAATTAACTAAAAAGGGAAAAACACTTGACCTATCGATTTATGTCTTGTACTAATGTTCAAAAATAAGCACCTACCTACCAAGCTTTTCCATAGCTACCTTAATGATATTGTAAATATGTAACTTCCAAAATGTAAACGTAACTTTTTTTTATGAAGTAAGTATCTGTAAATAATAGCTTTAGTTTTATTCCCTTTGCTTAACAATTTTATATTTCAAGTAATTTCTTATTAGAATAAGTTATACTGTTGTCTCAATTTTATGTTATTGCTGTCCTTTTCGCACAAAATTGTAGTGCGTTTCACATAATTAATGTTGTTGTCTCTTTCTAGCATAAGTATAGTGCGTCTCACGCAAATGTTGTTGCTATCTCTTTTATTTTACAATTCTATTTACGTTTTTTATTGTTAATTAGTCTTATAAGAATGTTTATTTACCATTGTATTAGCTTATAAGACTGTCCTTTAATGTTATTGTATAAATTTGTATTTCTTGAATAAACGAACTGCGTATGCTCGGCAACAAACTGATAGACCCCTACAGGTTCTAACAGTACAAATTTCACATATAAACACGCACTTTCTCAGTGCACACACACTCGACTTACGACCACCGCAGATGCCTGGGTAACCCTTGCCCCACCGACACTTCACTGTGCCGCAGTACTACCTTCACCTGGTGTTTCTCTTCTCTCCGACCTGCTTCCTCAAGACTGAAACCCCAAAATACAGTCCACTCGCCAACCTACTCTGTGACGACTACAGCCCCGCTGAATTGCTGTGTCGCCAACAACTGGTCCTTCAGAAGCCGGATCACTGCGCCAGCTCGTGAAGAAGAAGCTCGCCACTGAAGACGGCAGCCAGTCCTGAGAAGCCCTGAAGCCTGAAGACAGAAGCTCGCCCTGAAGACTGCAGCCTGTCCAGGATCAAGAGAGAAGCTTGCAAGAGAGAAACCAAGCTTGAAGAGACGAAGCCCCTGCAGCCACGGCCAGCGTCTCCTTCGGTCAAGAAAGAAAACTGAAACAAGTACGCGCGAGTGTTGGTGGTTGGCCTTGCTTACCTCCACCAATTACTTGGAAGCAATCATCAGTATCGTGCGTGGCCACCTAGCGGTGTTAAACGGCCCCTGCAGAACGCACGGAAGCATTGTGGAGTAGTCTGACGCCTCCACACACCTACCCAGGTGAATAGTCAGACCCCGCCGGCAAGGTACGGTAACGCTCTGGGGCTACAGGTTAGCACGCAACGACGGGTGCGGACATTCCTCCCGCACTCTGATGCACCCGTGAGCGCCCGCGCCCTCTACCGGGAGGTTCCTACCTTCCTTTCCCCTGCATTCCTATTCCCGGTTCGGCGTCACCGCGGTAGCAAGCTGACCGGGCTGATAGTAGTAGGCATTGTAGGTCGCGATACGCGTAAAGACAATAAGTGAAAGTGAAGTGTTAGTTTTTAAGTAAAATTAGTTTTAAAGTTAGGGCCCCCTCGTGCGCAATGGAGAACGCGCGTGTGTTGCGCTCGGGCAAGACGACGCCCTCCCGGGAGGAGACGCCATCGTCAGGACAGACCACGTCCCAGGAGACCAACACATGGAGCAGAGGCACCGGCGTTGAAGACACGACGGAGAGCAGCACGCGTACCAATGCTAGGGCCAATACAGAGAATTTAGAACCCGCGCAAATCGACAACGCAGTCGAAAACGTAGGAAGTGCGCCGGACACTGTAGTTAACGTCCCCGGGGACAGAGCGAGTAGCAAAATATCGATGTTACAGGCCGAATTAGAGTATCATAACTCCGAGCTAGCACGGGCTAGGGCGGCATCCGCAGCTGCCATGAGTCGTTTGGAAATAGCTAGGATAGAGCTAGAAGAGTCCACCGACGCGGAACAGCCACCCACATTGCAGAAAACCCGAGTTGAAGGCTGGATTTCGGAACAGTATGCTAGGCCGTCGACAAGCGCTCGAAACCCGGAACGAAACACGCGTCCGACCGAACGAAACGAGCCGCGCGCCGGTAACACGTCGCTTAGCGATATGACATTGTTAGCCAACGCGATAGTGCAAGCGGTCAATTCGAATAGGTCGGAAACAACGCCTAAATTCATCCATGAGTTGCCCCATTTCGACGGAACCATTACGGAATGGATGGCTTTTAAATCCGTGTTTAATGACACCGCGGAAATGTTCTCGGACATACAAAACGTAGCTCGGCTTAGAAAAGCGTTAAGAGGCGCGGCCCGCGACACCGTTAGGACCTTGCTATTCACGGTATCGGATCCGTACGAAATAATAGATACGTTAGAACGGCGGTACGGCAGGCCTGAGTTGCTTATTCTCTCGGAAATCGAAAACATAAAACGTTTGCCCCGTATGACGGAAGACGGGCGCAATGTGAGTAGTTTCGCGAGTAAGATTTCAAACACGGTAGCGGCCATAAAGGCACTTAACCAGCCACAATACTTGTATTCTCCCGAGTTAGTAGGTCGAATAGTCGACAAATTGAACATTATTTTAAAATATAAATGGTACGAGTTCAAGTCGGAGCGCTCCGGAGCGCCGGAACTCGAGTTAATGGCTAGATTCCTCAATATAATGGCGGATCAGTGCGGCGCGATGTTTGCGTACGAAACGGCACGAGAGGAGAAACGAGGCAGGATGCAAAAACCGCGCGCAGTAAACACGGCTCGCACGCGAGCTCCGAGATCGACGCGCTATGATAGCGACAGTTCATGTGATAGGTCGGATTGCGAGATAACGTACGAGCCGCGTAAAACCGTAGCAACCGCGAGTTATAAGCCCTCAGCTAATAAAAAGATCGAACAATTCAAGCCGAAGCATCGTACGCCGCGCCCCGCGACAGAAGCGCCACGCTCCGCGACGGAAGCGCCAGTAAACTCGTCCAATAGGAATAATAATTGTCCCGTGTGTTCAGGCTCCCATACGACTATTAATTGTGCAGATTTTAATAAACTTAGCGTACCGGAAAGATGGGACACGGCCAAAAATAGTAGACTTTGTTTTAGATGCCTAAATAGTTCGCACGGGCGACCGTTCAAGTGTAAATACATTCCGTGTGGCATAAATGGTTGCGAAGCGTCTCACAATAAATTATTACACGGCAGCGGCAGTGCAGCACCGCCCGCTAGCGGAAATATAAGTACGATTAATCACGTTCGCGCGTCTAACACCTACCTCAAAGTAGTGCCGGTTGAGATAAGCGGCCCAGTGGGCACCACCGCTACATACGCCTTGCTGGATGAGGGCTCTACATTAACCCTCGTCGAGCGTACGGTAGCGGACAGCGTAGCACCCAGGGGTCGAAGCCAGCCACTTAAGTTAGAAGGGGTAGGGGGTAATCAGATTGACGACCACGAATCGTGCAAAATATCTTTGACAATCCGCGGCGCGTGTAGCCGAAATATAGAAAAGATGAGCGCTAGCACAATCGGTAGTTTAAATCTTGCGCCACAATCCGTGAGTAAAGACCTCGTTCGCCAGTGCAGCCACCTAGCGGAGTTAGAGGACGAACTTTGTTACGAGCAGGCTAAACCCACGATACTTATCGGCCAAGATAACTGGCATTTAATTACGTCTCGCCAATTACGTGTCGGAGATAAGGGCCAGCCAGTGGCGTCGCTAACTAAGTTAGGATGGGTCCTGCACGGGCAGGACGCGAGTTCACGTAATTTAAATAACACCCAGTTCATAAGTCACGTTAGAATTTCGCCGTCTGAGGATCCCGCGTTAGAAATGATTAGGAATTATTTTAGCTTGGAATCGTTAGGAATAGAGCCGCGTAAACCTAAAGCGGACCCGGACGAGCGCGCGTTAGCCGTTTTAGACAAAACATGCAAGAAAATTGACGGTTGCGATCGGTATGAGTCGGGCTTATTGTGGAAAACCGACGATGAAGTAATGCCGGACAATAGGAAACAGGCCCTCAGCCGCTTGTACAATTTAGAAAACAAGTTAGATAAAAATAGCGATTTAAAAATAGAATATTCGAAACAAGTTAATAACTTATTAAGTTCGGGTTACGCGGAACTAGTAAGCACCCCGGCCACATCGCCTCGCACTTGGTACTTGCCTCATTTTTCGGTGGTACATCCTCAAAAGGGTAAGGTGCGACTGGTCTTTGACGCTGCGGCTAAATACGGGGGAAAATGTTTAAATGACGCGCTGTTAACCGGACCCGACTTATTACAATCGCTTTTCGGCGTTCTAATAAGATTCCGCGAAGGAAAAATCGCTGTAGTAGCCGACATTAAAGAGATGTTTTTGCAAATTAAAGTAATTGAATCGGATCGCGACAGCCTTCGTTTTCTGTGGCGAGGCGACGATAGGAACATCCCCCCGCGAGAATACCGTATGACCTCGCTAATATTCGGGGCGGCGTCGTCGCCGTGCGTGGCCATTCACGTAAAGAATAAAAACGCGCAACACTATAGCTCGGAGCACCCGAAAGTAGCTAAAGCTGCGGAACGGAACTTCTATATGGATGATTATTTGGACTCATTCGACGACGCGAACGAAGCCAGGCAAGCGGTCAATGCCATGTATAGGATTAATTTAGGCGCTTCGTTCGAGTTACGTGGTTGGGCGTCGAATGTACCCGAGGTTATCAGTGACGTTTCCGATAAACAAATTAGCGGCGCAACGACATTAGGAAAAAGCGATACCGAGAGGACATTGGGTCTCATATGGAATCACGCTCGCGATACGTTAGGTTTTAATGTGAACCTCCGAAACACGCCATCTAGTGTAATTTCAGGGGAAACTTTACCTACCAAAAGACAAGTCACTAGCGCCGTTATGTCGGTTTTCGACCCGCTAGGTTTAGTATCACCGGTAACTATGGTAGGTAAATGTCTCATCCAGGAAATATGGCGTAGCGGCGTAGGCTGGGACGAGCCCATAACTCAGGAGCACCATATTACGTGGATGTCGTTTATAAATAATTTAAATTTGCTGAAATCCTTTGAAATAGAAAGGTACGTACCTGCCCCGCCCTCTGGCGAGGGGGAGTTACATATATTTTGCGATGCTAGCGAAAAAGTTTATTCAGCCGCAGTTTATTTCGTTAGCATGAATAATAATACGAAGACGGCTAGTTTAATTACGGGAAAGGCGAAAGTAGCGCCACTGAAACCAATTTCGATACCGCGATTAGAGTTGCAAGCCGCGGTTTTGGGTTCCCGCTTAGCAGAGTCCGTAAAACGGGAAACGGACTATAAAATTAAAAAGTCTTATTACTGGTCAGATTCGAAAACGGTATTAGCATGGATAAGGTCCGATCCGCGTACTTTTAAATCATTTGTCGCGCACCGGCTGGCCGAGATCGAAAGTTCAACGACCCCGGCCGACTGGAGATGGGTACCGAGTGCCGAAAACGTTGCGGACGATGCTACGAAATGCATACCGGCGAATTTTAATTCTAAACATAGATGGTTTACGGGACCTAGTTTCATTTTAGACGACCCCGCGACATGGCCGTGCGAAAAACAGGTCGCGGCTCCCTTACCCCCCTCAGGGGAGGAGAGAATTGTCAAACAGGTTCATGTTTGTGTAAACCGTAAAGATTACGATTATTTGCCTAAAATTGATAGGTTTTCAAAGTATAAGCGCCTGGTACGCGCTGCTGCCACCGTCTTGCTCTCAGCTGAGGCATTTAAAGCCAAATTGCTCAAGAGAAAAGTAAACACAGAAGTATCTCCTGATCACATCAGACTAGCAGAATTGCTGCTCATCAAGAGGAGTCAGAGCATCTCATTCGCGGACGATATAAAGACTATAGAGGCTGGGCAGCGACCACCGAAGAGGTCCCCCTTTCATAAGCTTGCTGTAAAACTCGACCGCAGCGGGATACTATATCTTGATAGCAGAGTGAAAGAAGAATACAATCTGCCCGTCTTGCATGCAAAGGAAGAATTTACCCGGCTGTTAGTGCATCACACGCACGCAGTCTTCAACCACGGCAATCACCAGACCGTGATGAACGAGCTCCGACAGCGCTACCACATAATTGGACTACGCAGTATCCTTCGCTATATATGCAACAAATGTCAGTGGTGTAGAACCTACAGGGGAACTCCCTCTAAAATTCCCCTGGGTGACTTGCCTCCAGAAAGACTGGCCCACAATCAGCCGCCTTTTACAGCCACGGCGGTTGACTACTTCGGCCCAATGCACGTCACGATTGGGCGAAGACAAGAGAAGCGGTGGGGCGCACTTTACACGTGCCTCACCACTCGAGCCGTACATCTGGAGCTGGTGCCTTCCCTATCTGCATCCTCCATGATCATGAGCCTGCGCCGAATGATGGCCCGCCGCGGCACTCCGACGGTCATATATAGCGACAACGGAACCAACTTCGTGGGCGCCGAGAAAGAAGTAACGGAAGCTCTTCGACAAAATGACGACGCGATGAAAGTCTTCGCCTCTGAAAAACAGATCACTTGGAAGAGAATACCCCCTGGGGCCCCAAACATGGGCGGCGCCTGGGAGAGACTGGTCAGATCTGTGAAGACGGCGTTACGAGTAACCTTACGTGAAAAAACGCCCCCTGATGAAGTGCTGCACACCTTATTGCTTGAAGCGGAGCACGTTATAAATACGAGGCCGTTAACCCCAGTAAATCCCGACCTTAACGATGAATCACTGACCCCAAACCACTTTCTGATTGGGAGGTCAAGCGGGATGATTCCTTTCGGCTCGTATAAAGATTATACAGCAGACAGTCGCTCGTGGAAAGCTGCACAGAAGTTGGCCGAAGCGTTCTGGGCTCGATGGGTAACAGAATACAAACCCCAATTGATGCCTCGGCTCGGCAACCAGCAGCACAGCAACCTTAACCCTGGAGATATCGTGTTAGTATGCGACGGAACGATGCCCCGAGGAATATGGCCTAGAGGAGAAATAATGAAAACTTTCCCAGGCCCAGACGGACGAGTTAGAGTAGCGGAAGTCCGAACAGCCGCCGGACTGATTCGTCGCCCAGCCTCTCGTCTGATCCTCCTTAGCCAGGAATAAAACGTTTCGGTGCTTGCGCACGAGGGGGAGACTGTAAATAATAGCTTTAGTTTTATTCCCTTTGCTTAACAATTTTATATTTCAAGTAATTTCTTATTAGAATAAGTTATACTGTTGTCTCAATTTTATGTTATTGCTGTCCTTTTCGCACAAAATTGTAGTGCGTTTCACATAATTAATGTTGTTGTCTCTTTCTAGCATAAGTATAGTGCGTCTCACGCAAATGTTGTTGCTATCTCTTTTATTTTACAATTCTATTTACGTTTTTTATTGTTAATTAGTCTTATAAGAATGTTTATTTACCATTGTATTAGCTTATAAGACTGTCCTTTAATGTTATTGTATAAATTTGTATTTCTTGAATAAACGAACTGCGTATGCTCGGCAACAAACTGATAGACCCCTACAGGTTCTAACAGTACAAATTTCACATATAAACACGCACTTTCTCAGTGCACACACACTCGACTTACGACCACCGCAGATGCCTGGGTAACCCTTGCCCCACCGACACTTCACTGTGCCGCAGTACTACCTTCACCTGGTGTTTCTCTTCTCTCCGACCTGCTTCCTCAAGACTGAAACCCCAAAATACAGTCCACTCGCCAACCTACTCTGTGACGACTACAGCCCCGCTGAATTGCTGTGTCGCCAACAGTATCAAAGAAAATATAAATACTTACCTATTAAGTATGCCTATTTATCCTAAATTCTTATAGTTAAGGAAGTGTAGTTTTCTGGACTTGCCAGAATCTGAAGCTTCAATACTGCCATAATCGAATGACAGTAGCATCCCAGTTCCATTTGTACAAAAAGTAGCGGCAAAAGTGTGAAGTAAGCGTTGAAATGCTATTTTTGTATTTGCACTTCCTTTGTTGGATGTACTACGTTGCAATTCCCAAGCGACAACAAAATAGAATCCGAATTTCGAATTCCCGAACGTTTCCGAGCCATTTCACAATTCCGAAACAGACTAGTAGTTATTTCGTATTTGATTGTTTCTGTGGGGGACCTCAATTCATAGAAAAAGTATCGCAATTTAAAATGTTTATATCCGAAATAGTATACAAAATTTTGCTTTTTACACGTATAAATAGACACGCTTACACAGTACACACACAGCTGACATAAATAAGTATATAAAATTATGTAAATTTTTTGCTACAATAGGTTAAAGATAAAGTAAGTTAAAATACCTCTAATTTCTCATACTAAAAAGTGTATTGTCTTGTTATTTTATTTGAGGTCTAGTTATGCTCATATTTTAGCGGCTTTTAATATTTTAACGTCGCTCTTAGATACTTTACCACACTTTAACGATATCGTCAGATTACTATCATTAAACTGGAATTGACACTTCAATTAAGTATATTTTATCAAAGCCCAAAGGAAATTTAATTAAAATTTATGACTAGATCTAGAAATTTTACTACGGACCTAGACTTAATTATTTTAAAGTTGAGCGTAATATTCTCGCCTCATCAAGTTTTTTGTCCAATGCGTCATTGTGTTAATAACGTTGATTTAAAAGCCACAGGCCACAAATAATTAACATATTATTACAATATGTGGGTAGGTGGCAAGCCTGATATAAAAGGCAAGCTTCGAGTAATTTGATATCAATGCCATATTATTAATAAATTAATCATCAGAAAATCCATGTTCACATTGCACATAATATTTTAACCCTGACGTTGACTTGTTCGCTGAGTATTTGTTTATCAGTCATGCGCATTTTAAGCAGTTTCGTCTATAATATTCATAATCATCACTCTCTATTTACAGCTGGCCGAAGAAACCAGTCTGAGCAAGGACGAGCCGCGAGACGAGTGGGAGTTCCCTAGACACCGTCTAAGAATCTTCAACATAGTCGGCGAAGGCGCCTTCGGGCAGGTGTGGCGGGCGCAGGCTATAGATATCGACGGTAACAACTACATGCTCATGTTAGCTTGGTACTATATTCATTCCAGTTTGTACGGAACGTGGAGAACAGCTGAGTAAACATTATCGCGTCTTGGCGGGTGTAACTGCTGCAAATTTATGCGGTCCTGGTATAATATTCATTCCAGTTTGATGGAAGTGAAGGAATTTCGAGCAGGTTCACGTTAACCTAGTCAGAAAACTCTCTCCATTGTTAAAATAATCTTTATTATGTGTTCTATCAAGGTGTTAAGTTTTTTTAAGAAAACGAATATAATAAAATATCTAACAATCAACAACGGACATCGAATTACGAAGTCTCAATAAAATAATAATAAAGTCCCCTGGGACCATAACCTACTTAGAAATAAAATTAATAACATTTTATGTGTTTAACGTTGTTCAACAAATGATATTTTAAAAATAAACCTAAACTTCTTTGACGTGTGCACAAGCAGGCCAGTGCAGTGTAATGGAAAATGTACAAGATAATATTGTGTATTTGCCATCGCATTCTCTTGAAAATAGCCGAAGAAAGTACAGACGGATGTTTTTCGTGTATATAGAGAAACTTCCTGTCTCTATTTTATTGCAAGAATTTCTAGTCCCAGTAGTAAAGCTAGCTTGTAAAGTCCTTTGGCCCGTGTTTATTTTGATTTAGTTTCTTTGGTGAGTTTGCTTTGTAAAAATTTACTTTGTTGTCATATCAGATGGAACACGAGTTTGGACTTAGCGCGTGTTCAGTCCAAACTGAATATACGTCGCCGAATGTGAAGCTCACTGTGAGCCCAGTGTGAAAATATACGGTATCGAATCACGAATGTACACGCATACGCCTAGCGTAATGGCGTATTGTCGGTTAGGTTACGTTATTTCGACTTCATCTTGCTAAGTTACGTGTGAACGAAAAAGTGAATATGTATGGATATTCGCTTTTTCGTTCACACCTATACATTAAACTGCGTAAAGTTCGCTCAAATTTGGCGGCTCACAGTCGGTTTGGTGTGAACACGGCCTAAAATTAAAATTTAAGGTATATTATTATAGGCTATAGCTAACATACCTATTTACCTTCTTTACTGAAAAAATCACCGAATTCTTTGAGAATATTTTGTAAGCTCATTGCATACGCAGTTTCTAATAACTATGATGTAGAGTAAAAAAATTAACTGGGAAATTTAAAAACCTAGTTGTACTACTCTTATGTTAAGTTATTTTACAGGATGTATAAGTAGTGTATAACGTTGTTTATAATAATCAATTATGTAAGTTATGTTCCTGGAAACAAAGCAATTACACCTATAATAAGTTGTAACTTGTAACAATTTATTGACATAATGATGTATCATTACAGGAAAAAAGGGGGAACAAACCGTAGCCGTTAAGACATTGAAGGAAAACGCCTCGGAGAAGGAAAAGTCCGATTTGTTGCAGGAACTCGTCGTTATGAAGAATTTGGGCACCCATCCGAATGTCGTCCGTCTTGTCGGATGTTGTACGGAAAAGGTATTACTTAATGTTTAATTCATCTTCAAAGGGGCTTAAATAATGTGGACCACCGCGTTCAAAAGACTCCAAAAGGGAATTTGTATTTTTAACACGCTTTTGTTATGATACTTATTATTCGAGACCAAGCGCGACTTATATTCTTTAATAATAAGAATCAAAATATATAATGCAACGCGGAAGTTTTAAAGTTCATATAAATAAAACGCTTTTGTTAGCTTGGGCTGTAATTATATGTATGTAACGGAATCTTTGAGCACAATTTTTACCTATATCCAGCAGTCTAATTAGTTCGAAACTTTGCATACTAATAGAGAAAGAGATTTTTTTAGTCGTTTTAAACTATTGTTTATTTTAAGACGTGAAACATCGAAATTAGTCAAAACGATTAAGGTGCACCACGCGACGCCTTGATAATTTGTTATTTGGCTGTAGCGATATCGATTTTTCTCAGCAATGACTAAAGCTAAGAAATTAAAGTTCATTGTCAGTATTTATCATGTCTTTGTCTTTGAACTACCCATAGCATAACACGATTGGTTAACTTTTATAACACAGAATAATCAATATTTAATGGAATCAGGCGTTACTTTGCGGAAATCCATAGCTTAAATTTTTTTAATTTATTATTATTTTAGCAATATTCCGCGAAATACACTTCCACCTTTAAGTAAATGAAGGTTGAACACCACTACACACTCGACGCGCGTTTCGCTCCAACACCGGAGCATCCTCAGGATGTGGACTCTACGAACTGTCTTGACGGACGTTGTTCGTAGAGTCCACATCCTGAGGATGCTCCGGTGTTGGAGCGAAACGCGCGTCGAGTGTGTAGTGGTGTTCAACCTTCATTTACTTAAAGGTGGAAGTGTATTTCGCGGAATATTGCTAAAATAACAATAAATTAAAAAAAATTACAGAATAATCATTCAAAAAGACCTCTGTAAAAAAGGGATTCCTAGTTTGCCAACAAAGGAGAGTGATTTAAGCTTCCACATTTTGTCGCTACGCCCTTTCCATTTTTTGCTGTTCCATTGCTTGTTTTCTATGACAGGCCGAGCCGGCCTCTCATAGAAAACAAGAAATCTAATACATATCCAATACGGGTTTTTAATTTAACGCGGCGTCACCTTAAATGCTTTCGCCTTATTGCCATAAAGAAGCCATATATTGCTCCTCTCTGTGACTCGATACAATATATTTTGTGCTAACCTTCTTCAAAATAGACTCAGTACCTGGCTTCCGAGCCTTTTCGAACTAAAGTAATCGTAAAAAAGGCAGGCCTCCTTTGGCAGTGTCACTAATGTAGTTAACGATAATATAAATTATAAATGATCGTTCGCTTACAAAAAATGATTTATGTTCCTCTGCACCCTCGCGTGTATGAAACACGACGCTTGCTTTTTCACACATCTTTATTTTCTGGAGCAAAATTTTGAAACTGGCTGCTAACGAGCATAGTTACACCTCAATTCTCTAAAATATTCACTGTACGCTGTTGAATTTTGCCCTAAAAAGTACTTTATTCCCTCGGGATATTGAATAAACGTGGGCAGACCGTTAATTGGTTTTCAAAATTGATTGATCAGTACTGGCTCAACTTTTTTGCGAATTGACTGTGTCAATAACAAAAGCTTAATTAGCGTGTTAACGTTAGCAGACTCAATAGCATAACAGAATACTAGTATATCGTCATAACTCATAGCGTAATGTTAGATCAAAATATTATGTGAATAGGCGTGGAAACACAGTTAAATGCAAAACGCACGCTCACATTCGATTAGCAGTCAGTTTAGTATGAATAGGTCTTTGTTTTTTTTTTTATGCAATAAGGGAACAAACGAGCAAACGGGTCACCTGATGGAAAGCAACTTCCGTCGCCCATGGACATTCGCAGCATCAGAAGAGCTGCAGGTGCGTTGCCGGCCTTTTAAGGCGTAATTGGGGAGGGTGGGGAAGGAAATAGGGAAGAGTAGGGAAGGGAAAAGGGTAGGGGATTGGGCCTCCGGTAAACTCACTCACTCGGCGAAACACAGCGCAAGCGCTATTTCACGCCGGTTTTCTGTGAGGACGTGGTATTTCTCCGGTCGAGCCGGCCCATTCGTGCTGAAGCATGGCTCTCCCACGCCACGTTGTTGTAGGTTTATATACAATTTTTATGTCAAGCCCAGGTCGTAAATATTAAACTAAACCTTTTACGTCGTTTTACTTGTGTCAGTAAGGAATTCTGCGGAAACCGCACATTTTCTCCCACAAAAAACTGCCTAATGTCCTTGTTTGTGGTCTATAATATGCTAAATTACATAAAAATCGGTTCAGCTAATTGTGAGATTGAACAAATAAGCTCTTCAACTTTATAATACTAGTATTAGATTGAACCTTATGTTACTATGCGATTCAGTTACAATTAGAAACCAAACTAACACTAGTAACCAATTCATCCACAGGAGCCTACCCTGGTGATAATGGAGTTTGTCAGCCTGGGCAAGCTGCAGCAGTTCCTGCGAGATTCCCGCGCTGAGCGTCACTACGGGAACACGCATGGAGGCAGCCAGTTCCTGACGTCACGGGATTTGACGCATTTCGCCTTCCAAGTGGCCAGGGGCATGGACTTCCTTAGCTCTAAAGGGGTAAGTACCACTAATAGCAGTTGGGACTAATATGAACTGGTTTCTTAGAAATCAAACACAAGATACCTCATACAGCTTTATAAACTAGTCTGTATCAGTGTTTTCCCTTATGCGACTATTGTTATCCCTTTTGCAACAGTCATTTTATGTTTCGTTGTCTTTTTAGGGTTTCGTATCCAAGGGGTAAAAATGGGACCCTATTACTGAGACTTCGATGTCTGCCTGTCTGTCTGTCTGTCTGTTTGTCTCCAGGCTGTAACTCAAGAACCGCTATAGCTAGACTTCTAAAATTTTCACAGATTATGTATTTCTGGCCGATTATTTCAAGTAAAGCGATGCTTATATAAAAGTATGAAGTTTCTTCTTCAGAAATATACAACTTGAATGAAGACCCTGAGCACAAAAAGTTGACATCGGTTTAAATCTAGGTAGGTGCAAGTGGGCCTTAGTTTAGTGAAGATATTAAGGAGACGTTTAAATCGTCAATTAAAGATTTTGTTAACCGCAATTGACCGAAACTTTACCGTCATCCATCGCTGACAAGTTAAATGACCCATTACGATTAATGAAAGGATAATAAAATTAGTTAATTAGCCATTAGAACTAATTTCATAAACCGTAAACAGCTATTAGCTGTGATAAAACGTTTCGATCGACTTAATCATGTTACTTTCATTTCTATCTAGGCTAGTTTGGCTTGCCTGGTCGCTGGCACTTGGCAGCCATCCTATTATTGTTACCTAAGATCTTTTTAAATACTCGAAACAGTAATGGGAATTTCTGTAAGTAGTATGAACATAAATACAATACTCAATACAATAAGTTTTGATATAGTTTTGGTAATTTATCGTAGACTATTATTTCATTAATTTCTTGGAGAACTTTACAGATAGATTATATTTTGCAGTGGTTATTATTTTAATTACGAAGTGCATAAACCTCTAGAAAATGATAATTATTATTTATCAGAATTAGAGGGCACGTCGCAGTCTTAAATCCTAATTATTGTGGCGTAGACAAATCTGAGTAACAGCTATTAAAATAAGTTTAGCCCTTCTCAGATTATAAATACTCAGATTAATTGAAATTTAATTTAATGATGCATTAATTTAACTACAACTAGGTAATGTTCTGTGAAAGTCCGAGCCAAGTTGTAGTTTCCATAATCCAATAAATGTTACACATAGTCGCATGTGGTGCTTGCAAAAATATTATGTTCTACTCAAAATAAATATAAGTCACCAAGGATAATTGAAATAATAATATTATTTCAATTATCCTTGGTGCGAAAAATCAATAGAATAAATAAATAAATAAAAAAGGATATGGGTGAACAGCCCATAGACGGCCCCAATTTTTGTAAAAAAAAATATATATAAGTCAGTATGACATAATATTATCGTGAACTTATCACGATAACCAAGGCTTAACTTTATCCTAGATCGGTACAAGTCTATCCTAATATGCTTTAAATAAAGTGGTTATGTATGCCTGTTAGGCAATAGAGACTTTTCTTGCTGTAGGTACGCTAGCGCGTCGAGCAGATCAACAAGATCTCGATTTTTTCTTTTCTTTATTTTATATGGTATCATTTCTCCATCTTTTCTCTATCTTTTTTTTTCTTTTATCATATCTTTCCTTGTATTTTCAGATAATACACCGAGACTTAGCGGCCAGAAACGTCCTCATCACGGAGGAGAGGACGTGCAAAGTCGCTGACTTCGGTTTCGCCAGAGATATCGGGGGCACACAGGTCTATGAGAGGAAGAGCGACGGCCGGCTTCCTATAAGGTAGGATTCAGTGAGACAGTTTTCAGGTTTTCAGGCAACTAATATTATAAAGAAACTAGCTGACCCGGCAATTGTTGTCATGCTATAAATTATTTCTGGTATGAATATAAAAAGTAGATATGTCAGGTCTAACGAATGTACTATCAGAGAAGTTGATTCCTAGGCAGATGGTGGACCTAAGTAATTTGGTCAAACCCATCAGACCGATCACAAGTCACAACTAACATTGAATTGACATAAGCCGACCAAATAACGTTGGTCTGTCAACTGCCTAGGAATCAATTTCCTCGATGGTACATACGAAATTTCAATAAAATCGGTTGAGCGGTTTTGGAGGAGTTCGCACACAAACACTGTGACACGAGAATTTTATATATTTCAATTATTTTTTAGAATGCTTGTTTAGTAGCATAGAATATTCTATGCCACTGGACCGACTTAGATGGTGACGGATACAGAAGTAAACCACTGAAAGACATAAAGTGTACCAACTTTGGCGACAGAAAAATATAAAAGATACAATTTTCTTGGGGTTTTCTATTCTGGGCACAAAATATACTCAGGAATATTCTTCCGCAAGCTATTTCTAATCATGAATCTACTAGCATTATTTTTCTAAAGTGCAAAGAGTAGCTCTAGAAACACCTGAGACCACTTACTATAGTGTCATATTTTTCGTTGTAGCTAATACTACTTTTACAGTTTATACAAAAAGTTATTATATTGTGACCCCACATAGATTTCAACTTTATAGATTATAAAGAGGACTAAACTAAAAAGTTATTAAGATTTTTAATACTTATTATATTTTTTTAACGTCTTAACATTTGAAGATATTTTGCATTCTAGACGACGTCACCTTTCCCTTGCAATGCAATATAATTTTGCATGTTCAAGAAGGCATCATAGCCAAATAGTAGTAATTTGAAACTAAAGGTTACGTATAATGACGTGAATCTATAATTGCTATTTGTTTGCGAATAGTATCGCGGTGTACGGTACTCTGTTCTTATCGGCATAAAAATTAGAACTACTAACCTAACAAAGGTTAGGGTAGTGATTTTGCTAGTATCATCAAAGAAATTGATTCATAGGCAGTTGGCGGACCTGGTACCATTTGGTCGGATCACGATAAACCTATCGGCTGGGTTTGACAAAACGCGACCAAATTACATAGATCAGCCATCTGACAATATCAATCAACTTCTCTGTTAGTACAAGTAGCAAATATACACTCGATAATTTTCTAGGGATTTTCACTACATTTTAACCTGGCAACCTCAGTTTGTGGCTACTGAGCACACGTCTGCTTTACGAGTATACAAAACTTTTAAATGCACATATAAGCGCATTGTATCAAAAGGTACAGCCATTCATTTAATGTTTTGAATGTTTATGCACATACTTTAACGTGTATATTGTTAGTAGGAAGTACGATGCGCTTTGTATACGTATTACGTAACAATACAACAATATTCAACTAATTTAGCTGTGAAAATTTGCTTTCTAGTTCAGCCTGCCTAGCATACGCCAACGAGATATATCTCGTATCTCACTCTCGAGATAATTAAAAACTACTCGTCTCATAATGTCAAAATCTCGACATTATCTCGACATAACTCTATGAAAATGTGTTATTTCGATAATAGATCTACGCGAGAAAAAATGTTTGTCATGCTAGGGTCAATAGAAGTGAAGATACAAACTATCAAACATCTAGAAACATGTAGAGATAAATATCTCGTTGGCGTATGCTAGGCAGGCTGCGTTTTGTTACCCAACCCGGGGCACCCATGATGGGTTTCCCCTGCGATATAAAAAAAAAAAAAAAAAAAAAAAAGGCTGCGTTTGTTTTGTTGAGCTAATAATTTCAAAAGTAAGGACGAGTCCTTGCAAACCATTTACACAAATAGTCCTTATACCAGTAAACAGCCACGTAACTAATATCACACGTTCATATCCATATACCATAATATTTCTTTTGCTTACAAAATGTGACTATTCACATTTTCATATTGCGGACTAGTAGAGACGTGTTGGAAATATTTTTCCGCACACAATATAATATTAGATAGGTATTGTTTATAGGTATTAGGTAGACCTAAATTCAATCTACGCATAACGCAACGTAAGCAATGACAATGTAAATCTTGTTTAACTTTAGATGACTCGCCCTACCAGGCCTCCATCTACGTAGTTCGCTACGAGCATTGGGCAAAGATTATTTTCGCCACCCTTTTAACATACAGAAAACCATAATATTATAAGTCATGACCTAGTTTTGTTGGGGTATGATGGGGGGAATATATTTTAAGTAAACAATTTAAATATTTCTACTATCCAGCCTTCTGAAAGACAAAATTCTCAAACTTGGATGGTAGATGACTAATGGACTTCTTTCTACCTTTCATAGGTTGGAAGTCAACTTTGCTGCCCCGAATTTTCGCCGCTCTGGGCAAAATCGGCTCGTCCCCCCTTAGATCGGGCCCTGTGCCCTAGCAGCTACTTCATTTCTAGATAAATAAGTCATTTTATACTGAAAATTCGAGAGGTACGCGTCATTTTAAGTTGGACACGCTACTACATAAGCTATATTTGATACCAACTCGTGATTTCACAGATGGATGGCCCCCGAATCGCTGTACGACGACATATTCAGCGTGAAGTCTGACATCTGGAGTTTCGGGGTGCTGCTGTGGGAGATCGTGACGCTGGGCTCTACGCCCTACCCCGGCTTGTCAGCTGGTGACGTCATGAAAAAGGTGAGTTTTTATACCGTACTAGCTTACTTAGAAAAATCCCTAATTATTAAATGCCGACGTCAAAAAAAAGTAGTCGAGAGCCATTTGTCCGGGGACAAAATTTATGGGACGTATCCCATAAATTTTGTCCCCGGACAAATGGCTAAAATTTATAAAAAATCAATTCGTTTCGTCCCATAAATTTATAAAAAATTTATGGGACGAAAGACTCAACTACCCACACACTCAGTGATTGTGACCGAGGGTGAAATTTCATCCTGTAGCTGGTCATTAAGGACAAAGGAAACTAATGCATGGTCTGGTGATGGGTCGATCCTTATTAGGAGATAATATTATGGTCTCACTCTATAAAGTATAAAGGATACATTACATTACTGCAGTAGGTACTTAATTTAACGTGCTTCTGAAATGTCACGGTCATAATCACGTACACTTCTTAATCCTTAATATGACCTGTACGTATGTAAGTATTTTATGAAAGCTGAAACTGACGTTTTTTACAGGTCCGTGACGGACACCGCCTGGAAAAGCCGGAGCATTGCAGGCGGGAGCTGTACAACATAATGTACTACTGCTGGGAAGCGGATCCAGCCGGAAGACCGGACTTCAAGGAAGTGGTGGAGATGCTGGAACGGCTACTCTGCACGGAGATGGACTATATCGAGCTAGAGCGCTTCCCCGACCACTCATACTATAACGTCCAACATTTGGACGGCGAGAAACTGTAATATCAAAGATAGATTAGTAGTGTACATAGCTTGATTTTGTATGTTTTATTAATTCTAATAGGCTGATAATAATAGTTTAAAAATATTATTATCAGCATGTAAAGTATGCAAAGTTTCGAATTAATTAGACTACTGGAGATAGGTGAAAATCGTGCTCAAAGATTCCATTACAGAATACAGCCCAAGCTAATAAAAGCGTGATAAATGTACAGCGGCTTTTGAAAGAGAAATCTTACTAATATCTTCTTAAGAGCTCTCTGTCAAACACTTTTATCTAGAACCTAAACCTACATTCTAGATTATTCCGTATTCAACCCCTGGTTCAGTAGTAAGATCTTGCTAACGGACGTTAGCTGGATAGAGAGTTGATAATACCAGAGTAAACAGAACTAACGAGTAGGCTGATTTAGGAGAGATCTCTTACGTTTGACGCAATGATGGGTTTTTTTTGTATATCAATGGTTTGACATAGTATGTCATATCGACCGCGCGCCGTACTAATTCGTTTATACTCGACAGCATTGTGAAACATGTCGAAAGTGGTACAGTTTGCGCCGAACTCGCGTAGATTCGCCCGTTTGTTTGAAGTCGAGGTGCTCCTTAGTTCTGTCTGCTCTGATAATACTGGTAGTCGTCATGACTCATGACCTGTTGTATGTATTATGTCCTGATCACATCATTTCGCTCTGATGACCATAGACTAACTAACCGTGTTTGTATACGAAATCTACAGAGCAGAAACTAGGTAAATAATAAGGGTGTGTATTGACGATACGTCTAATTCCATTTATGGCCCGCTTACATTATACCATGGAATAATCCACTGTGCATTCCAGTACCCATTTGCATTATTTCGGTAGCAAATAGCAATCCAGCGCTATACTGGATTACTAGATTGGAATAATGTAAATCGGCCGTTATATAATTTTTCAATCTGTCGACATTGACGTTGAAATTATTGTGGTACGTATTTTTACCAGTGTATGGTCATGCAAAGCGTACTGATAATAAATATTATACCTAATACTTAGTAGGTACGTACATTGTAGTATTTCATCAAAATCACAGCGGCGATGATAGTTGAAATGTAAAAAAAATTGATGTTTGAAAGTATCATAAATGCAAACCATTTTTTAAATTTAATAATGGGTTCACATATTTTTAACTATGCTTTGAAATCACAAAAATTATATATTTTTATTACTAATATTAATTATTTCATTGAAATAAAGTCAATATGCATTAATTAATAATGTACGAGTACATAAACATTTATTAAATGTTTGAGATTATTTATTGCGAGATTTTCGCAGAATCGCACATAATAAAATTTCAATAACAGAACTTTACAAGTACCTAGGCACTATTTGTATGATAATATCATGATATACTTTGTCTCTTTTTCTACAATTCGCATATTAATAAATAAGAGTATTAACAATAATAAGGAAGGTAAATATTCTATATAAAATGCATTTTTTCAATTATGAACAATATCGTCGAAATCTATGTATAAATTGTTTTAGATTTGCTTATTGAACATAAAATTTTCATTAACTTTTAACTAAAACATTAAGGTCTATAGATAACTAGTCCTGTAATTATTTACAATAGTTCTTAATAATTGTACACTAAGTTAAGTAACGATACAGTAAGATTTGTTAATGTAAGAAATAAAAGTTATGTTTTTAATAATAATGCTTCATTTCATTTCTAACAAAAATGAGAATAATATTCATAACAAAATGTTTAATATTAATTTTTTTCCGCTTCATACACCTCCACATTTTTCCTTATCAATCACTTAGAAATCACTTCCATAGATTCAACAAAACTCTGGAGTTTTTAGCCTATATTGCCATAATAATATTATGCTATTTCAAATTGTAGAAAAATCATTTATCAGGTACACAGAATTATGTTTTTGCGGTACTTACTGGTACTTACGTGGACTTCTAAAGAGAGCTTGAGAGCAAAAGGAGCTTTAATATAAGAAATGAGATACAGTCGAAAATGGCTTACCAGTTTCAATCTTATGTCGCAGTGACTAGGTTTAAAAGTGCTAAATTCAATTTGTCTCCGGGTGTACTTCCTGGAAATATACTCTGTGCTGTATACTTACAAAATTGAATTTAAGAGCTCGACTCTCAAATTCAATTTTTGCAAGTAGGTAAACCATTCCACAATAATTACATTATGCTCGTTTCGAATATGTATTATGTATGCGGTGTACCCAATTTGTAACCGCGAACTACACAAATGAGCCAAATTTCAACGAAGCGGCTCACATTATCATTATACAACTGATTTTTCAAAGTCGATACGAAATATTTATTAATATACAAATTACAAATATTTAGGTAGGTATACTAAGTTGATTTTGACATTATGTTCAGTAGGTATAATTTTTACTTGTCATGTACATGGTATACTAAAATTTCCACAATCAAAATAGTCGATCCTATAATAATTCCGAGCCCCAGAGCGAAAAACCCGCACTGCAAGTGATCAAGGGATAGCGGATAAAATCTATCTCTCTGTTCGTAAGTCGCAATCAAAAGTTTCGAACGATTCTTTTGATTGTCGAATCGGAATTGTCTTCTGACTCCCTCGTTGATTCCGAGTTGCTTGTACAAGTTCAGAGTGTGCGAAAATCTTTTCATAAACGGAAACCCCTTCAAGGCGACCATTTCCATAGAAACCGTGAATATATTGGAGCTAAGGGCGAAGTAAGTGAACTTTCCAAAGGCATCGTTAAGTTCCGGTATCACGGATGACAAGTGAGCTAGCTCCAGCCTACTACAGAGCACCGAAAAATTCTTGTGCACGGTAACATCGATCAAGGCTTTCGTCATGTTGTCGACGACCATCCATCTCTCCCCGATAGAGCTGTCCAAAGGATCACTCGAATTAACAAATAAATCTCTCAACTCCTGAAATCCTCCAAATTTTAAATCGCTTAGAACGATTTCTTCGACTGTGTCAATTTGCTGATCGAATTTCGGGTTTTGCAGAACAACTATCAGCTTCGTTTGATACGCCGTCAGTAGTATGAGAGAGTAAATGTTGAAAAATACAAAAAATACTCTCAAACTTTCCTTCGTAGGTCGCGTATACGCAGAAAACCCCAGATATACGATCAAAGAGTTCATCAAGCAATGGTCCAGGGTTTTGTTATAAGACGAATCTTTGCTCACCCGACCTAGGAAGCTCCAAGTGAATACGCCGAGAAAAAATCCAGTGATTGCAGAATACCACACCGTGTCATTGAATATAATAGTGAGAGCGATCCAGGGTGGTGCCGGGTTAGCTCTAGGTACCACCCACGTATACGAGTCGGCTAAGTAAGATGAACTGCACTCGAAATCTTCGTGCACGTCAAAATCTGAAAATATGCCTCCAAGAAGTATGTGAAACTTCTTGGAAACTATTTCTCACAAAGCTCCGTTCCATTCCCCTATATGATCATCTCTTTCGCCTCGAAATAAATGTACAAAAGTGTACTCACTAGAGAAATTAAATTTACTAAGCAATGATTTCACTAGCTCTTTTTCTATGTTGGGATTGTATGGATTTTCACTCATGAAAGGATTTCTTTCTAATGCGAGTATGTGCAATGTACATTTGCGCATATTATACGGCAGTTTATTTTCAAACATATTATTTTTATACTTTAGAATGCCGTGATCACATATATTATTGATTTGCAATCTGTCGTTAGCTGTTTCATTAAAATATCCACAGTAATTTGGGGGATCGTATGGTTCCCAAACATAAACATTGGCAATCCTAAAATTCTTCATATCGGGAAGTATAACTATTACTTCAATTGCATTGCGTTCAAAGAGAGACGTTAGAATATTTTCTACGATATTCAATCTTTTATGTAGTGTCGCATAGTACGAATAGAAAAATATTATGAACTTCGCATACGGATTCCAATGGCTGGATATGACTATTATGTCTAAAAAATACAAAAATTCTTTGTACGAATCAACAATCACGACATAATAGAGTGCTGCAGGAGATATCTTGTGATGTTCCATATGTAACAAACTTACATTAAATTCTTTATATTCAGATTTTGTATTCAGTGCTTCTATTCTCACTACGAACTTCATGGTCTGATGGATTCTTTTCAGCAGTTTGTTTCTCACATTCGATACTAGCGTTATTCTATCGTTATCATTCGCGAATACTAGGAGCCCAAGAGTATCGAAGGAGTGATTTATTACATCACTAATACAATTCACATAATCATTAACGATAGTTGGGCCATAAGGATTAATGACTGCTCCCACGCTCAGTACACACACGACGAATATCAGATACATTGTGCTAACTAATGGTTTGTACGTTAAGCTTCAGTAATTTATGCTGTTTGAACAAAAATCGTGCAACTGTTCCGTACTGTAATAGGATTTTCATGTTTCATGCGATTAAGGCGTATAGAGTCGTGAAATGGTCATTTTGTTTTTGTAACTACTCATTCATTTCTGGCAGGAAAAAGTTGAAAAAAATATATGTGAAAGATCAGTTCAACAACTAATATATCAACATTTTTTTTCTGCTTTATGTCTTACCCTTGCTTCAATAAAAAAATAATACGTGACATCGATTTTCGATTTCAAATCGGGACTCCTCCTAAACGGCTGTGATATACGGTATTTTTTTTTGGGTAGATATATTTAGAATCTGTTTTTCTTGAATATCAGCATTTTATATAAAAATCAAACAATATTTTCTTTGAAAAGATATCGAAAAACAGTATTTCCGAACGATTTGGTTCAAAGGTGGTCTGCGCGGGCGCGGGCGGCAGTCGTCCGATAGCATTCAGACGGGGAGGTTGTGTCACTCGTTGCTAAATCTTGCGCCTGTGTGTGTGCTATCGAGCGTGTGTTTGTGTGCATTAGATCACTACAGTATTTGCATGAGTGTTTATGTAGAGTAGTTAGACTTAGAGTACAATCAACGTAAAAAGGTTGTAATGTGGTTCGCGCATGGACGCTCTTATGAAGAGTACCTAAATTGTTATTTACTTCATGATTATTTTTAGTTAAATAATATAATATCTAATATAATATCTATGTACGCTCACACCACGTCAGTCTGGCCCCGTGCTAAGTACCTGAAGGACTTGTGTTACGGGTACCAGACAACGGAAATATATTAAATACTTTTATACTATACATAATATATTTAAGATTTTTATTATATCATACACATATTTAATACACATCCATGACCCAGGAACATTGGAAAACTTTTTGTTCCGTCGGCGGGATTCGAACCCGCGACCCTCGGCTTGAGTTGCCACACACTCTAACCATTGAGCCACGGAGGTCGTCAAAGTTATAAGTTGATTGTTCCACGCGTATAGACGTTATAGTATTAATATTTTAAGTATTTAAATAAAACAAGTGTATAGGTGTATGGACGCTCTTATGAACAGTACCTAAATTGTTATTTACTTCATGATTTTTGCAATTCGCGTTTTTAAGATTCAAACTGTTACTGTAGATTATCATTAAACATGAACACAGTTACTGGTTGATTTGTAAAGCCTAATGTAAATTTAAAATTGTGTTATATCATCCAAACGGCCTACCGTTTGGATGATATAACACAATTTTAAATATTTTGAATATTTTCGCCAAAATTACAAGATGACCGTTTTTACGCTCTGTCAATTCAAGACTCTGTCAATTCAAGACGAGTCTTGAATTGTCAGCGTAAAAACGGGTAAGTCGTACGTGACCGTTTTTACGTTGTAAGAATAAAAATATTATATTAGGTCCTAAATTCATTCAAAACTTTATAAAATTAATCTTATTGTCATAGTTTATAATATTTATGTAATAGAAATTTTGGCTTTTCAGTAAGAAAAACTAAAAACACAGACATATCTTTCTACACGCTGCTAATTTAAGAAATTTTGTCTATGTTATAATGAACGAATAAAAAGACACGTCATCAATAATTATAGGTCCATAGTGAAAAATTCTAATAAAATGTGATTGTTTGATAAGTTAAACTGTATAGTTTTCAAAAGTCTACAAATTTTAGTATAAAATATGTATTCACTAATTATTCTGTTTTCACTAAAGGGTAAAACTAAACATCATAATGTTGAAGTTGCCTTTTTCTTCTTATTGGTCTTTTCGGATACGTCTTGAGCAAGGTAAATTTTTACTGACTCTTAAGAATTTATTCTTCCAAATTTTTTCAATTTTTTCCAAAACGACTTCCAAAAAACGAGGAGGCTATAATATGTTTGGCTGTGGATATTTTTTTTATTTTTTATTTTTGTATGTTCCGTTGATTACTCCGCCGTTTGTGAACCGATTTTCAAAATTTTTGTTGATTTCGTGCAGGGGTACGATAGACTCGATCGAAATCTTATGTGAATAATAGAAAATATTGATTTCTAGTCGACAAATTATATCCGCAAAATTCCTATTATGGAGTATTTCGTTAAATTCTAATGGCACTGACAAACAAACTTCACGCGCCATCTTGCTGTAAACTGACACATGCCGCATCATGTGTCATTGACGTAAAGACAGAGTTGCCAGAATAATAAAAGGCGCACCCTTTTTTTGTAGTTCCCAGTATTACATGCCTATGTCGTTATAAAAAATAGAACTATAAAGTTTTAGCTGATGAATCCTGATGTATTTATTTTGTATTTCCATTGGCTCATAAATCATAATACGTATGCAAAGTTTAGAATAATTATTAATTCATTATGCAAAGAAGCCTCAGGCCTCAGCCTCCGTCGCAGCTATTATATCACGTTGCAGATTATTTATAACACTTAAATATTCATATTAGTCCAAATTTGATTGAATGTGTGGCACTAGTCCCACTAAAAACGAACAAAAATCTTATAATAACTGAACGTAAATGATAACAAGTCTATAAATAATTCTCTACCTTAGAGGTAGAAACGGACAAGTACGACATGACGCGGAACGGCGCGTAATTTCCAACGCGGTACAAGACGGTAAGTATAGATGTCCGCATCTACCACAGTAAAATCTAATAAAACTCCCAACTTGTCGTCGTTTACGTCTTTTTATCTTCGGAATTACTTGTGATAGAAAAAAAAATGTAGGAATATGCGTCTCATTATAATATTATGGAAGTGCATGATGCAATAAAAAAATTGCTATTATGGACATGAGTCATGAGTCATGACCTTTTATACGTAGGGACCGTCGATAGAAATACGTCGTTACATACGTCGTTACATACGTCTTTAAAAAAACGCGATTGCCTAGCAAATAAACAAAAGACTACCTGTTTAATTAATATATCGAAGAATGAAGCGAAGAAATATAATTAATGTTAAAAAAGAAAAAAAAATCGGGTACCCAGTTTTCAATCAACAAAAACCCGAAAACCCGGGTTTTAAAAATTGGGCCCGGGTTGCGATGCCCTAGCTTAGGCAAGACAAGCACGGACCTAACTAAGACAGCCAAGACTTGAAAAATTATCTAGATACCTACTGATTAATTTTTCATTTTTTTTCAGTGCCTCTTAATAAATTAGACATAAATATCATACTTGATACTAAGCGTAAATCGTAATTCGTGTAGCATTAAACGTATTAAAGTCATTCGTCAAACATCTATTTATTCACAATAGTAATTCATTTTCATATAAATTGCACATTTTTAAAGCAAGTAGTAGGTAGGTAGTGGATTCGAGTAAAATAGGCAGTGACAAGTCAGGAGTGCTTCTGTTCGTCATACGCGCGCTTAATCTATGTACGATGTTTTCGTGCGGGGAGTGCAGAGCAGGGGGACCTAAGCCACGCCCAAACGTCCAAGGTTATCGACGACTCTATGCGCCTTAACGTAAACATTTTAGTTGATTTATGATAACAACACACAAAACTGTTAAACCAATCATTATTTAAACAAGAAGTTGTATGCAAAGTAAAATAGTGATAAAATTAATAAAAGTACAATATAACAATAACTGACTATAAATACATAATACGAGCATGTTGATAGAAGCCAAGTAAATATATAATATTATAAATTATAATTATAATATTACTAAATGACGTCCCGCGTCCGTAACTCCGTTGCCCAAAATATCGTTGATCGCGTAGAAACCGTAATTTTTTTTGGCGTGATCATACCAAATTTCAGCAAAATTGGTTCAGCGGTTTGGGCGTAAAGGGGTAGCAGACATATAGACGACACACTTTCACATTTATAACATTAGTACCGATAGAACATAATGTTTTTTCGACTGTAACCATGTTAACTGTTTTGTGGTAAAAATCTGTAGCAAAATTTTATTTTACTGCACTGTTACGTCGTTGTACGAGACTTTGCCAAATCTTTCAGCATATTAGGAACTAGGTACACTTTAACAATATTAAAAAGCTGCATTAGTTATGTACCATCGAGGAAATTGATTCATAGGCAGTTGACAGTCCCACGTCATTTGGTCGGATCATGTAAATTTTATGTTAATTGTGATCTGTCGGCTGGGCTTGACGTAACGCGACCAAACTACGTAGGTTTCCCACCTGCCTAGGAATTCACTTCTCTGATAGAACTTCAAAGGCTGGCACAATGCACAGTTTAAAAATTTTAAGCAATAACATTTTTTGTAGTGCTGAAATTCGTGTATAGCGCCGAAACTGTAATAATTTTCGGCATAAAAACTGTCCTCTGTTATTTTAAGGACTCAAAATACCTCTATGCCGAATTTCATTAAAATCGGATCAGACATAGATAAAAAGATTTAAGACATTTATACTATTCGTATGTCTAATCATTATAAATTATAATAATGCTTTCGTGTAGCAAACTTGACTTCTTAGGATAAACAAAACGTGTAAACCTTTGTATTTCGCGAGTATTCAAATGTCAGCCTCTAAAGCCTGAAATTAGAATACCTTTACAGTCTCGTATATCTTATGTCTAGTTTATTTACCACTAGTTCACACGAACTGGAAATGTTAGTTAAAATTGCTGGAATCAGACTAACGAGCTTCGAGGGAAACTTCCTAATGCTTGAAAACAGACACTGGTAATTACCATTACTGTTGTATTTCTAACCCATTCGTCTCCAAAGGGATCATTATTCTCGTCTAGCTTAAGCTTGCTATACACATTGGGCCAACCATCGGATTTGCCGTTGGGCCAGGCACACAAAAATCAAGTCCATTTACACAATATTGGTGTAGCAATCGTTCTGCATAATTACTAATTAGTTCTTTGACGGGTATGGACGTGGCCATTCGCAGCCTTACGGTTGTTTTTCATGTTTTGGATTCCAATTTATTGATTACCGATATTATCTTATATATAAAATTCTCGTGTCACAATGTTAGTCCACGAACTCCTCCGAAACGGCTTTACTGATTTTAACCAAATTTTATATGCATATTTAGTAGGTCTGAGAATCGGCTACTGGGTACTTTATAATAATATATTGATAAGTGCATTTGTTGAATAAATAATAGTAAATTATTACAACCTGAAACTGACGGCGACCATTAAGAGGCCGGGTACACTTGGAATTTCTCATACATACGTAATTCCAAAATCATTTTCTCATACGAAAATGTTTAACATGTTTGAATTGTCTTTCAGTTTAAAATAGTAATTACCTAGGTTCCTGCACAAACATTTACTTCAAATATTTAAACACATTTTTTTTGCTTTAAATTTTTTTTCAGTTTTACTACTAAATATTTAAACACTAAAAAATAGAGTAAAACACAAAAAAATATATAAATATATAGCTAATTTAGTACAAAATAATTATTTAAACTCAAAAAATATTTTTAGTATTTAAATATTTTGTAGTAAATTTACTATTTATTTATATATTTTTTAGTGTTTTACTCTATTTTATTCCAATGCCACTTTGTATTGTACCTAGGTACCTGGAGATTTTCTCTTAGTAGTCATTCGTAGGTTATAGCATGTTATAGCTAAAGTTATTGTAGTACTTTATGTAATTATACTTTTTTATATTTTCCTACCCTTAGCTGATTTTTAAACTGATTTATTAATAAATACCGTATAATAGTATAAACTATATTTTTGTTTGAAAGCTTTGTCAATGGCGTATGATTGACAGCTGATCGCCAGCTGTCAGCTTGACATCTGTTTTTTTTTTCTTTTTAATCGCTTGTCTTGGGTTGGATGTTTGCTCTACCTAATTACCTAATTATTATTATTGATTATTGTTTCAAAATTTTGCTTGTATATTTGTGATGTTGAACTATATTCTGGTTTGGTATGAGACTATGTTTTTCATGTTATTGATATTATTTTATAAGTTATTAAATTACTATATTATATATATATTTTTAATTAAGTTCACTTTGTGTAATACAAACACTTTGTATACACAAAGTTTTATTTTATTTATTTTATAACAATAATAATTATTATTATTTTTAGTATTTCGTTTGGTTTTTATTTAAAATGAATAATATTAGTATCGACTCATCTACTGATGATTTTTTTTCAATCTCTTCAAATGACAGCAATGAAAGTTTTGTAAGTGCCACATCTACGCCTCTCAGGGAATCATTAATTACAAATTTCTATTCTGTTGACAAATGTTTTAAGGCGGTTCACATTAACGCGCAAAGCATACCTGCTCACTATACTGACTTGCTCACTTCCTTTGATCGTGTTAATGTCGATGCGATTCTTGTATCAGAGACATGGCTAAAGCCATGCCTACCCTCAACATGTTACGGTTTACCTGGTTTCAAGCTGATTCGCAATGATCGCACTGGTAGGGGTGGAGGTGGTGTTGCAATCTACTTGCGTTCTGATTTACCTCATACTGTAATTAGCTCATCAGCGCAGCCACCTCCTTCGGACGCTTTAGAGTTTTTGCTTTTGGATGTTCAGGTAAGCCGTTACAATAAAATATTACTAGGTGTCTATTATAATCCGTCTAAGTATAACGATTACTTCGAATCATTTGAGTGCACTCTGGAAAAATTCACTCCTAACTACAGTAATACCATTTTAATGGGTGACTTCAACACCTGTTTACTCAAAGGTGATAGTCGTTCATCTAGACTTACTTCTGTTTTAGATGCCTATAATATGAAAATCCTACCTTTAGATCCAACTCACTGTTCCCCAGGTTGTCGTCCTTCCCTGCTTGACCTTATCATTGTCTCTTCACCTAACCTTGTCACTAAGCATGGGCAGTGTTCGGCTGAAATATTTTCGTACCACGACCTCGTTTTTGCTGCCTACAATGTTCGCCCCCCTAAAGCCAAAGTAAAAACTCTAATGCAACGTAACTTTTCTGCTATGGATGTTGAGAGCCTTAGGGAGGAAGCTCATAACATTGACTGGTCAGAATTAATAAAATCTCAGTGCATTAATGATAAAATCGCCAAATTCAACGCTACGATTCAAACTCTTTACGACAAACATGCCCCTATTAAGCCTGTAAAGATGAAACATCTTCCTGCTCCTTGGCTGTCAGACGAGCTCAAAGCATTAATTAATGCTAAGCACGCAGCGAAGGCTAAATATAAGATGAAAAACACCGAAGAGTCTCGTGATAAATATGTTAAAATACGTAACCGCTGCAACACAATGTGTCGCGATGCCCAGCGACGTCACATCCACAGCTCAATTGAGAATGGTGATCCAGCCAAAACGTGAAAATTTCTTAAATCTCTCGGTGTGGGCCATTCTGAATCACAGGATTGTAATATCATTGACCTTAACCTATTAAATAAGCATTTTACCTCTTCCTCCAACCTTGATCCAATTATTAAATCACGCACCTTGCAATTCATATCCTCATTACCCTCTCCCAATTTTGAGCCTTTCCTTCTTGCTCCTGTTACTGAGACTGAGAATAAAAGGCATATTATGTCTATATCTTCGAATGCAGTCGGTGACGATGGCATCAGTCGTAGTATGATCGTTCCTATATTAGACATAATTTTACCAATTCTTTCACACATTTTCAATTCCTGTTTAGAGTCCTCTTCCTTTCCTGATGCCTGGAAATCAGCTTATATTGTTCCCTTACCCAAGTCTTCCTGTCCCAAATCTCCTTCTGATTACCGTCCTATTTCAATCCTTCCCTATTTGTCCAAAGTGCTGGAGAAGATAATTAATTGTCAGCTTACAAATTATGTCAACCGCAATAATCTGCTCACACCGCTTCAATCTGGCTTTCGAACTGGTCATAGCACGACAACCGCCTTGGTAAAAGTTGCAGATGACATAAGACTAGGAATGGACCAGAAGAAGCTTACGGTTCTCACATTGCTAGATTTTAGTAATGCTTTTAACTGTATCGATCACGACATTCTTTTAAGCAGACTCGCGACCTGTAACCTTTCGCCACTTGTAATTAATTTGCTCCGTAGCTACCTTGCAGGAAGACGACAGAGAGTCAAGCTATCAGATAGGTTTTCTGACTGGAGTGATATCTCGAGCGGCGTTCCACAGGGTGGAGTTCTGTCGCCACTTTAATTTTCACTATTTATTAATTCTATTATAGCGTCAATTTCTTCTTTTTACCACCTTTATGCAGATGATTTGCAGATATACGTCCAGTCAGAAGTAGGTAGTCTTCACTCTGCCATCAGAATGTTAAATAATGATTTGCTGATGATCTGTGAATGGAGTAAAAATCACGGTCTTTCTATTAATCCCATCAAAACTCAATTAATTTTAATTGGCAGCCCGGGACTGGTCTCCAGGGTTGACTCCAATTCCCTACCCCCCGTCCTTATCAATGGTGTTACAATCCCTTTCAGCAAGGTCGTTAAAAACCTAGGGGTGTGCTTCGATGAAAATTTAACCTGGAAGCCTCAACTTCAAGAAATTAGTAGGAAAGTATTCGCAACTTGGCATTCTTTAAATCGTCTCCGGTATGTTCTTCCCACACAAACAAAAGTAGTATTAGCACAATCTCTTTTCCTTTCTTTACTAGATTACGCTGACGCATGCTTCACTAATCTTACTGCAGAACAACTAAATAAACTTGAACGCCTACAAAATCTATCGTTGAGGTTCATCTTTGGTTTACGTAAATATGACCATATTACCGAATACCGTCTCAAGCTTAAGTGGCTTCCAATCCGTCATCGTCGCGATGTTCGCATTCTCTCTCTGCTCTATAATATTCTATTTGATTCCCATTATCCTAGTTACTTAAAAAACTGTTTTGTATTTCACAACTATGATAGAAAAGAGCTCCGTTCCCGTTCAAACCTTGTCCTTAACTTCCCTGTTCATTATACAAAATATTTTAATTCCTCCTTTACCGTTACGTCCATTTCACTTTGGAATTCTTTACCCGTTCATATTAGGCAGGCGAAAACTTTGAATAATTTTAAGTCATTGCTGTTTAATCACTATTTAAACTTATCTGTCAATGGTAATTAATTGTCCTTTATAACGTATAATATATTTTATAGAATATGTATTGTATTTATAGTATGTATTGTATTGTATTTAGTAGTATATAATATTATATTAAGTATTTATTTAATTATATAATATATTATATATAATATTATTAAGTACTGTATTTAAATCAAATGTATTGTTTATATATCTTGTTTAATTTAGTGCTTTTGTTAGATTTTTAATTTAAATATAGTTTACTTTTGCACATCACCGTTTTCCTGGATGTATCACTGTTAAGAATGTTAAAAGGTTGCCTGGAAGAAATTGCTTAAAAGTAATAAGGCCGCCTTTGTGTACATGTGTGATTTATCAATAATTGTTGTTTATATTTAAGTATTTTTGTGCACAATAAAGTATATTTGTTTGTTTGTTTGTTTGTATTTTTTAGTGTTTGAATATTAAGTACTAAATATACTAAAAAAAATTAAAAACAAAAAAAAAATAATGTTTAAATATTTTGCAGTAAATTTTTGTGCAGGAATCTAGATAATTACTATTTTAAACTGAAAGACAACTCAAACATGTTAAATATTTTCGTTTGAGAAAATGATTTTGGTATTACGTTTGTATGAAAAATTCCAAGGGTACCCGGCCTCTTAAGTTTGTCCGACGGGATAGCGATCGACGTTCCCATGGTGACATACTTATTTACCAAATTCAAAAATTTAAAAGAATATGGCAAATATATTATGGCAAAGCTACTGTGGGAATAATGCGTGGTGGCCAAAGGAAGATCTTCTGACCGAGCGAGGTGTTATGCCCGGTCAGGCCGAAGCCCGCGTGATACATTTCAGCTGTCGTATATATACCGCCGCGCTCAGAAAACTTCGATAGCGCGATGCAGGAATATTAGGCGAATTGTTGGTACCGCCACATCACTCCAACCCGAAGACCGGAGGTCGAATCTTAAAGTCTTGTCGCTTGAGTCGCCGGTGCCAGTGAGTTCCAGTGAGTCGGAACTGTTGCAGTGAGTCCCAGTGAGTCGGAACTGTAAACTGCTGCACGGGATCCAGTGAGTCGGATAAGCTGCCGTGCGGGGCTGATGCTACGTGCTGACCAGGAGAGATGTGCTCTGCTTGCTGACCGGTCGGTCGGTGTAGTGAGAAAGCCCAATGATGCCGATGCGGAGTCGCCCAGGCCGCGGTACACTGCAGCTAGTGGACGATGTACCCGATGAGGCGATGCTGGCTGGCGCGGTGCGAAGGGGCGGGGAGTGATGATGACGAAGGAGGCGTGTTCTGTCGAGGGTCACCAATGTGGGAATAATGCGTGGAGGCCAAAGGAAGATCTTCCGACCGAACGAGGTGTTATGGCCGGTCAGGCCGAAGCCCACGTGATACATTTCAGCTGTCGTATATATACCGACGCGCTCAGAAAACTTCGATAGCGCGATGCAGGAATGTTAGGCGAATTGTGGGTACCGCCACACTACGAATAACAAAACTATGGCAAAGCAACGTTTGCCGGGACAGCTAGTATTATTATATTGGTTAATAATTTGGGTACATTTCTAAAAATTACAAAATGTCGTCATTTGTCACCCACTATTTTGGCTACAGCTACGAAGGCATAATATTATACACATATCATACTTACATAGACCGCCAGAAAAGCATTTCATTAGGCCAACGTGTAAAATATGGTGTTGGCCAAAGCAATGGAATTTCGCTATTAACTTTCGCCCTCTACAATATTATGTTGGCCTGATGTGTAGAGCTAGCTTGATGTGCCGTGCAGTGCCCGCAGGCTGCAGCCGTCTGGCCATTCCGTTGCCCAGCCAATTAGGCGCCTAAGCACGTTTATTAAACGTATTAATTTGAATTTTATTTATGTACTTACGTCTGTTTTTTTTTCAGAAAATTAACTGCCTATATTCTATATCTTTTGCAATTTAATTTTTAATAAGTATGAAAGTTGTTACGTTAGAAAGACATGTTAAAGAATTAACTGTGCCAATTCAGAGTCGGATTTGTTTGGAAATTGGTTTTTATTGTGCTGAAATTCCCATTCTTTTATTATTTTCTAATCACCCTCACCCTAAAACATACCTACTTCTATTTTTCATATAATTCATTTTCTACACTATACAATGCCCCTTCGCCTTTTTTTGCCTTCAGCCCTTCACCCAAAGAAAAACTTTTATTAGAATGAAAACTTCTCAAAGGCGTTACAAGTGTTGAAGAACATATTACGCAATGTTTGAAGTGAACACGCCTTGTCTACATTATGTTCTAATATTTGATACGAAACTTTCTTTAATGCGTTAGACAAGTTTTATCATCCGACTTCCAAAAAGGAGGAGGTTCGGCTGTCGACTCGGCGAAACATGGCGATAGAGGTCAAAAAACTTGTCATTTTCTACAATGATATAAATCGCGATTGACAATGAAGTATCAGCTGTTCCTAGTCTAAGGGCGATATCGTAATTCGTATTTTGCATACTCGATGTGAACTGAATATGAAGCATATCACTTCGAACTCATAAAAAGTTGGAGATTATCATTCTAAAAATTACCAAGAGGTTTTCCGATGAATCTGTAATAATATCATGTGTCTATAAAAGAGGTAAATTTTATCCTTTAATATTCTAAATTCACTGCGAGTATTTTTCATTTAGCGCCTAGATTAAAAAAGTCAATGACCGCTACTGCCATGTTTCGCCGAGTACAGTATAGTTTCTTTCTCGTAGACATAATATATCATTGGACCTCAAACCCCCCCCAACGGTGGAGGGGCCACCGTTTTTTTAGTATGTATTGTTATAGCGGCAACAGAAATACAAAATCTATGAAAATATCAAGAGTAGCTATAGCGGTTCTTGAGATATACCCTGGAGACAGACAGACGGCCAGACAGATTGACAGACATTGAAGTCTTAGTAATAAGTTTTTGTCCTTTGGGTACTTCGGAATTTGGGAATGCCGGTTGCCATTAGCAATTTTTTAAAAGTAGGTACCATCGAGGAAATTGATTCCCAGGCAGTTGACAGACCAACGTCATTTGGTCGGATCTTGTCAGTAGTTAGGGATTCGCCGGTTCTGGCTCACTGCCTCAATGTAGGGAAAAGTGGGATTTTCGATGACCATTCGCCTAAAAAAAAAGGAAGTTTGGTGTCAAAATATAGGTTTTCGGCCATTACCGATCGATATATGCGATCCGTTTTTACGTATTTGCACTAGTTTCAAAGTTAGCTTTTGTGTTTACCCCTCATTATCTACTATCTCCGCGCTCCATTGTTCCTTCATAATTACAATCGCTACTTATTGCATTGTTATGCTCGCCTCAGTGTCCTATTGTTCGATCTGGCTTATCGCTTACATTCATATTTATTTAAAATCTTGTAAGAAAGCAAGGTGGTTTCTTACAAGATTTTAAATAAATATGAATGATAATGAACTAACTAATGAATTATTGCAAATTAAAAGTACCTAATAATTAATTATGTAGGTCACCCGATCATTCGATGGACTTCGTAAACATACGACTACGCGGTGCGCAAACTGAGTCTTTTAGATTTTAAATCAATATGAATGATAATTAACTAATGAATTATTGCAAATTAAAAGTACCTTTATAAAGTACCAATTAATTATGTAAAATTAATTATGTAAAAGTACCAATTAATTATGTAGGTCACCTGATCATTCGATGAACTTCGTAAACATAGGAGGCCCCGGCGCGCAAACTGAGTCTTTTTTTAACAATATAATTAAAGCTAAGGTTAAAATAAAACTTTGGTTTACTTTCAAACAAATTATTATTTTCGTATTACATACCACAGTTCATAAAACAAGATTCAAACATTTTATTCAAAAACATATCATTTTTAAGTGTGTCACTACCAAATTCAGTCTGAAACTCTGACAATGACTTGTTATAAAACTTGTATAACAAGTACATTAAACAGTACTCTCCACACACAGAAGTCCAATCATTTTGTAGCCTGATAGTATTATTGACAAATGTCATTTTCATTGATGTGCATGGCTATCCAGTGGGGTCCATATGTAACATATTATCTGCAAGATCCAAGTTGCTAATAAATGTATGTAGGGGTTTGAACATATTATTATATTATATAGGCAGACGATTCGCAGCGTATACAATCATATTATCTTCTAAAGTCTAAACCTTCACAAATTCTTCTCAAATAATTACGGATCTCTATTGTGTTCATACTGTATTATCACAGAACCAAACTGGTATATGAATCTTGTATACTAATAATATGTCACATATCCGTATAATGTATGCTTTATGTATTTAGTAAGAGGGGTATAACATATTATGAAATAATGAATGAATATACAAAAGAAACATAACTTTGGTACATTATTTTATTTCATAACATCTACACACTATTAGGTAAACACTCACACATACACACGTTACACATTATAACTCAAATATATCATACATGTTACTTTTCTTAGCTTCTATAGTCTACAGTTACATTACGGTTTTTATCTACTTTTCTATAACATTATCAAACTCTGCAAATACCATACAGTTAATCGTTTGAGAGAGACTAGAATCAATTGATATACCAGTGCCGGAAAATAATGTGTGAGAGACTAAAGTGAACATAATATTAGATACCATTGAAGGATGGTTGTAGAGTTTCTGAAGGCACGTGTTGTCCATCTACGTATATACAGTATGAATTCATACCATAATTTTCAAAATTGAAAGGATTCTTACTAATGATTAAATGCTGGGTTATTTACAAATCCTATGATAAATCTTTTGAGTACTTGCCCCAAGAATATTATTAAGCGTATTTTTTTTTTCATCAGTGGAAAGTCGTACCTAAATAAATATCATAAACGTTATTCACAATTATTGAGTCATCCTAAACATCCATTTAATGGTAAAGCATACAATAGATACACTTTCACATTCTTTACTGATTATTCCTGTGAGTCGTTAAAAGAATAGGATAACATTAGATAAGATTGTAAAACCTCATATTATCATTTTTAAATTAAAAAAGTATACTCAATAATATTTATTAAGTTTTCTATAACACAAAAAAAACAATAATTCTGCAACTAATTATATTCTAAATCGTATAGCATATATTATGTTCCTTTATTATAGAGTACAATAATATATTTTCTTAATCCTTATAGTTACCATTTTTACATTTATCATCTTTGAATTCTATCAACGTTGGCCTTCAACCACATACCGTAAGCTACCACATCAACCCCGCTGCAATGACAACTTCTCTTAGATGTTTTGGAGAAGTTGGTATGACGATGGCAGTTTGACAGTTTTGAATTATTCCAGTCCAACTCTGCCATCAGCTTTTCCACTTTGGGGCACCCAAACATTTCAATGTTAACATGTTTAAAAACCTTTTAAGATTATGAATATTGTGTTCGTACGTGATTTGTCATTGTAACGTGAAACTGTATTTTTAAGCATAGTCAATAAAATTAATTTATTTTCTTGTTATAAACTGTAAAACGTTGGCATGAAATAAACTTGTTACGACATAAATTTATACTAATGTTTTTTTTCTTTTGTATACTAGATTGTAATATTTTGTTTCGAGTAGCCATACTTTAATATTATACTTTTATATGTATAATATTGTACTGAATGTTTAATTTTTAAAGTTTCATTGTATTACAACATTGTAAAATTATATAATATTCAATCAAGATTTTCTTAAAAACATAAAGTTTTAAATTATGTTTCTTAAATAAGTTTCAAATTAAAATTTGAATAATACAATATTTCATTTAAGCTTTTTTCATTATTTTCAAAAACTTTTTAGAAAATTACAAAACGTGTTTTTGAATATAATATATTTCAAATTTATTAAAGCTTTTTTCATTATTTCCAAAAACCTTTTAGAAAATTATAAAACGTGTTTTTTTTCATATAATATATTTCAAGTTTATCAAAGCTTGTTTCATTTTTTTTCAAAAGCTTTTGAAAAAATAAAAAAAGGGTTTTTTAAATTTAATATATTTCAAATTTACTAAAGCTTGTTTCATTATTTTCAGAAATCTTTTAGAAAATTATAAAACGTTTTTTTTATTTTTATAAAAATTTTCAATTATCGACACTGGAAATATCACTTAACGTAAGGGACATTTTGGCGAAAATGAGTTATATATATCATTGGATTCAGAATTTCGAGCTCTATCATTTGGCATACTTGAAATCCTTCTATCGTTAAAAAAATGTCCCTTACAGTACACATTTTTTAAAGTCAAAACAGGATTTTTCCTAAAAAAATTGATTTAACGGACGTAAATATTTTTACGTGTTAAAAAAAATAACGTAAATGCTTTTAAAATAAAATTCAGTCCCTTACGTTAGCCTTTAGCTTAGTACAATTCTCTTAGCATGTCCTTTACGTTAAGAATTGATACATAATACCTGTCATAGCTTCACCAAAATTTGTCCCTTACCTTAACCTTAAATACTTATCATTTTTCAAGTGAAAAGATAATTTTTTGGCACCTACTCAAAAAGTATTATCCGTAAAAGTTAAAAGTTTTCTATCAAGTTTTAGTATTTTAGCTAAACCTTTAGCCTTTAGGTATACTCTCCTGGCTGCAAATGAAATCGAGACGCAAGAACTGTTTTAGAGAATGAAGCAAATGATCAATAACTTGGGCTGCTCAATTAATAAAGGTAAAACTAAAAACATGGTCATAGACAGAAGCAACACTGTGCCTTTGACTGGCGCGCTAAAATTGGAAATGGTTAGCAAATTTGTCTTTGATCTTTACGAACAACGGCTCCTATTATCCAAATATACATAGAAGAATTGGGATGACTAAGAGCGACATGTCTCAAATGCATAAAACCTGGCTCGGCAGGAAGATTTTGTTAAAAACGAGGAGGAAATTTGTGCACATGCTCATATTCTTCATCTGTCTATAAGGATACGAGACATGGACTCTGAAGTCTGCAGACCGCAGACGTATCAACGCCGTCAAGGGTGCTGGAGTAAAATGCTCTGAATTCCATAAACTGCTTACAGAACCAACTCATCCAGGCTGGCTAAATTAAACATAAAAACAAGGCTCTCTACCATCTGTCTAATAACGCATCTTAGAATATTTCAGACACATTACCATGACAAAAAGGAGAAAACCTTGAAACCATGGTATGGAAAACTCATGCTAATTGGCAAGATTGAGCAGAAAAAGACCGCGGAGCCGCTGTCTCATTCGTTGGTCTGATCAAATCCGTACCAAACTTGAGTTGACTGACTGTCTACGACGCTCTTCGAATAGCCGATAATAGAAATAGCTGACGTAACACCATAAAAAGGAACGTCATAGAAGGGGAAGGTCATGACTGGGCACTGGCGAAGCAGCTCTGACAGTTGCGATAAAAGAGAGCAGTAGCTCCTGATAAGGTGAAATCAGAAGCTTAATGTCAGGTCAAGAACCAACATTTAGACTTGTGTTGTGCGATCACTAGTTCAGGTTCTCAGAAAGAGGCCGCAGCGCGGAACAGGGAGGAAGATCCATATTCCATTCGGCTCAGGATACAGATTTCGGTAAGACAACAGAGCAGAGACATGGTTTTGCAAAGTTTCACCTTGTCTAATGGGGCTCTGGGTGTAGATGGGAACAGTCCCGGTGCCAAGGGAAATGTTTCAGTCTGCCGAAGTTCCCTTATTTTGCTGGAAATCCTATCCCTTATGTGGTAGACCAGCCAGTCGTGGTGGGCTTATTGTGTTAGATTTTAATATATTACATCAAACTTCCTCCAAAGCATAGTTTTTTATGTCCTTTACAGTAGATTTGTGTTGCAGTTTCATATTAAACTTGGTGCTTACTTTAATATGGCATAGTTGACATTGAAAAATTCAGTGCTGTAAGGGACAAATAAGCAAAAATTTTTAATGTAAGGCTTTTTTCTAAACGCGTAAATTTACGAAAATAATTTTTTTATAGTTATAAAGCCGACAAAATTCTAAGAAACTTTGCCATAAACACCTTTAAGATCGGACTAAATGATAAAAAGTTACATACGAATTTGTAAAAAAAAAATGGTTTTTTTGCTCTCCTGAAAAGTCGTGTTTTGTCCCTTACATTAAGTGATATTTCCGGTGTCGTTATGCTCAATGTTGAGATTCAAGTCAAACATAGAATTTTCACTCAAAAAATAAATAAAACACGTTTATCATAATCTCTAAATATATCAAATTTTATAAAACACAAAATCAATTTGTAGAAACCAAAATATATTAAGGGCCCTTTAAAATCTTGTGATGACGAAGAAATAAATTGCATTTGTGAGTGTATTCATAACGTTCTACATTTTAAAATAACACTCGAAGAAAAGGAGAAAAAAAAATTAAACAAATATAGAGATATTCTTCGAAAATAAGTACGACAAAACAAGTAAATTAAGAAAAAAAATTATAATTTACTTGTTTTGTCGTACTTATTTTCGAAGAATATCTCTATATTTGTTTAATTTGTTTTTCTCCTTTTCTTCGAGTAGTACTTTAAAATGTACAAAGATGATAAATGTAAAAATGGTAACTATAAGGATTAAGAAAATATATTATTATACTCTATAATAAAGGAACATAATATATGCTATACGATTTAGAATATAATTAGTTACAGAATTATTGTGTTTTTTTGTGTTATAGAAAACTTAATAAATATTATTGAGTATACTTTTTTAATTTAAAAATGATAATATGAGGTTTTACAATCTTATCTAATGTTATCCTACTCTTTTAACGACTCACAGGAATAATCAGTAAAGAATGTGAAAGTGTATCTATTGTATGCTTTACCATTAAATTGATGTTTAGGATGACTCAATAATTGTGAATAACGTTTATGATATTTATTTAGGTACGACTTTCCACTGATGAGAAAAAAAAAACGCTTGATAATATTCTTGGGGCAAGTACTCAAAAGATTTATCATAGGATTTGTAAATAACCCAGCATTTAATCATTAGTAAGAATCCTTTCAATTTTGAAAATTATGGTATGAATTCATATTGTATAATATACGTAGATGGACAACACGTGCCTTCAGAAACTCTACAACCATCCTTCAATGGTATCTAATATTATGTTCACTTTAGTCTCTCACACATTATTTTCCGGCACTGGTATATCAATTGATTCTAGTCTCTCTCAAACGATTAACTGTATGGTATTTGCAGAGTTTGATAATGTTATAGAAAAGTAGATAAAAATCGTAATGTAACTGTAGACTATAGAAGCTAAGAAAAGTCACATGTATGATATATTTGAGTTATAATGTGTAACGTGTATATGTGTGAGTGTTTACCTAATAGTGTGTAGATATTATGAAATAAAATATTGTACCAAAGTTATGTTTCTTTTGTATATTCATTCATTATTTCATAATATGTTATACCCCTCTTAGTAAATACATAAAGCATACATTATACGGATATGTGACATATTATTATTATACAAGATTCATATACCAGTTTGGTTCTGTGATAATACAGTATGAACACAATAGAGATCCGTAATTATTTGAGAAGAATTTGTGAAGGTTTAGACTTTAGAAGATAATATGATTGTATACGCTGCGAATCGTCTGCCTATATAACATAATAATATGTTCAAACCCCTACATACATTTATTAGCAACTTGGATCTTGCAGATAATATGTTACATATGGACCCTACTGGATAGCCATGCACATCAATGAAAATGACATTTGTCAATAATACTATCAGGCTACAAAATGATTGGACTTCTGTGTGTGGAGAGTACTGTTTAATGTACTTGTTATACAAGTTTTATAACAAGTCATTGTCAGAGTTTCAGACTGAATTTGGTAGTGACACACTTAAAAATGATATGTTTTTGAATAAAATGTTTGAATCTTGTTTTATGAACTGTGGTATGTAATACGAAATAAATAATTTGTTTGAAAGTAAACCAAAGTTTTATTTTAACCTTAGTTTTAATTATATTGTTAAAAAAAAAAGACTCAGTTTGCGCGCCGGGGCCTCCTATGTTTAAGAAGTTCATCGAATGATCGGGTGACCTACATAATTAATTATTAGGTACTTGTGATTTGCAATAATTCATTAGTTAGTTCATTATCATTCATATTGATTTAAAATCTAAAAGACTGAGTTTGTGCACCGCGTCGTCGTATCTTTACGAAGTCCATCGAATGATCGGGTGACCTACATAATTAATTATTAGGTACTTTTAATTTGCAATAATTCATTAGTTAGTTCATTATCATTCATATTTATTTAAAATCTTGTAAGAAAGCAAGGTGACGTAAGCGATAACCTAGGTCGAACAATAGGACACTGAGGCGAGCATAACAATGCAATAAGTAGCGATTGTAATTATGAAGGAATAATGGAGCGCCGAGATAGTAGATAATGAGGGTTAAACACAAAAGCTAACTTTGAAACTAGTGCAAATACGTAAAAACGGATCTCATATATCGATCGGGAATGGCCGAAAACCTATATTTTGACCCCAAACTTCCTTTTTTTAGGCGAATGGTAATCGAAAATCCTATTTTTCCCTACACTGAGGCAGTGAGCCAGAACCGGCGAATCCCTAACTACTCTTGTCAATTCAATGTTAGTTGTGATCAGCTACGTAGGTCCCCCATCTGCCTAGGAATCAACTTCCCTGATAGTACAATATTTCGCCCATTTTCATAAGCGACGTCGACTTGGGAATTTTTATCCGCCCAGAAATTGTAGTAAATACAGTAAATTTTTAATTCAATTGAAAAGAAAGTTGACACCTTGAAATATTGAATCTTTTTTTTAGATCCACGCAAAAAAGTGCTAATGATAAAATTAATCTACCACCGCCATCTCGCAAAGTGTCACTTTGCAAAATGGCCAAGACAGCCCAGCTGGATATTCCACGCCTACTCACTTCTTCCAAATATCAAATTACATTTAGCCGCGAAGAAATGAAAGGCTGACGTTATTTTGATTAAAATTTGGTTCGCAATTCTACCTTAATCATTAATTCGAGCTGAAACTGTACAGTTTAAATGGAAACGTAAGCCTTAGCATAACGTTATTAAATTAAGAAATTTAAAAAACCCCACCAAACAAGTTTAAAAAGTAATGTAATAATCTGCGTGGCAAAATTTTTAAATATATAAATAATGCTGCTGCCTACTCTGTATCTTGAATACTTACCTACATATAATCTATACTAATATTATAATTGGGTAGAGTTTGTTTGTTTGTTTGAACAAGCTAATCTCAGGAACTACTGGTCCGATTTGAAAAAATTTTTCAGTGTTAGATAGTCCATTTATCGAGGAAGGGTATAGGCTATACTTTATCACGCTAAGACTAATAGGAGCGAAGAAATAGAGGAAAATGTGGAAAAAACGGGGGGAAATTATTTGAAGGGGCTTATTTAAACGCGCTAATCTCAGGAACTATTGGTCCGATTTGATAATTTCTTTAAGTGTTAGATAGCCCAGTTATCGATAAAAGCTATAGGCTATATTTTATTACGCTGAGACTAATTGGAGCGAAGAAATAGAGGAAAATGTGGAAAAACGGGGGAAATAATGAAAAGGCTTATTTCGCGAACTACTAGAGCATTTTTTCTGTTATTTGGATCAGATAAGAAGTAGACCACGTGAAGGATCATATTATGCTTTTCTTGTGAACTATTTTTTCTGTGAAATATCTAATTTACGCGGGCAAAGCCGCGCGGAACGTCTAGATATATTATAATTTTCTATAAGAAAACCATTGTTGAATTTTAATGACTGATAAAGTGATAAGATATGACGTAACGACCCTGAGCCATGTAAGGCCATGTTCCTTCGAAGGCCAACTATCAAAAAGTCGCAGTTATCGTCATGTTAAGACATTTTCCTTTTACTACACACTTAGATCCATCAAACTTATGGCCACAAACGCGGCGGCGAGTGGATCGCGTTGCTATTGTGGCAGTGAGATCTCACTGTTTGTAGACTTTGGTTGTCGAGGCTACAATAATTGTAATTTCCGCACCCTGAAAGACTTTAGTTTTTATGTACTCTAACGATTTTTCCACTTTAAAACACAAATAATCCCTAAATCTGAAAATGAACTTTGAACAGTCATAAAATTTTTAAAAAACCCATCCAACGACACCCCACACGTTGGGTTGGACGTGAAAAAAAAATCATCCCCGCATGATGTGTAGCGGAGTTACCTTAATTTTTTTTACAGATCTTATATACCATTTTGTCGGCGTCATTAATATTTATGTGCATTCAAGCCAAATTACAGCTTTGTAAGTCCTATAGTCTCTGAGCAAAACCGCGGACAGACAGACGGACAGACGGACGAACGGACGAACGAACGGACAGACGGACAGACGGACGGACAGACCGAAACTATAAGGGTTCCTTGTTGACTACGGAACCCTTAAAAGTACATAATTACATCCGGCATGAATATTATCTTTCTTGTGGAGACTGAATTATTTTTAACTTGTCGTTTGAGGCCGTCCGTAACTTTCTTCATTTAACTTTTTATCTTAACATATCACTCAAGACGCCTTAGCTAAGGTTTACGTTTCTAAAATAATAATCCATATCCATACTATCCATACTTCCATACTAATATTATAAATGCGAAAGTGTGTCTGTCTGTCTGTCTGTCTGTCTGTTACCTCTTCACGCTAAAACCGCTGAACCGATTTTGCTGAAATTTGGCATGGAGATACTTTGAGTCCCGGGAAAGGACATAGGATAGTTTTTATCCCGGAAAAATTTACGGTTCCCGCGCGATAAACGAATTTTGGCGCAACGGAGTTGCAGGAGTCATCATAATGAGAAAAATATATTATCCATATCCATACTAATATTATAAATGCGAAAGTGAGTCTGTCTGTCTGTCTGTTACCTCTTCACGCCTAAACCGCTAAACCGATTTTGCTAAACAAATATGTTTTGTAGCTCACGTGTCAACGTTGTGCCTCTATTCTGCAGTACCAATGGAAACCGTTTACTGTAGAGTTAATGGAAAGCTTGTGCCTATTTGGCTGCGGAGTGGCTGCTCGAGGTTTGCAGTGCACGCTTAATCAGTCCTTGAGCTTGGCACCTTCGCAAATAATAATTAACTAGATTAGTTCCAAAGCTCATAACCAGCTAGTACTTTGTGCTACTTGGGAATCTAGTATTTTTTTTTCTTAATATTTTGTCGTATTTTTGGGACTTTAAGTAACATCTCAAAAGTCGCAAAAGAAGTCAAGGATATAGAGTCCTTTCCATGGTTCACTGAGTGGACCATGGACATATTATAGGTAAGCTTTTTCCCGGGATAAACCGGTATTTACCGGTAAAATGAACGGCTCCGGCGTGATTCTATTTTGTAAGTACAAAGATAAATTAAAATTTTCTTTGGTTTTTGCACAATAAAAAATATTTTCCAATAACAAACTTATTTACCGTTACGTAAGTAAAAGAAAATATTATATGAAGGGAAATCACAATAATTATAGAAATCACTACGCTACGTTACGAGACGCGTTGAAGATATCGCAACGTTGCTGAGCGGTGAGCCACTCATTTATTAAAGGTAAAATTCCGTGCATCGCGACAGTCGTAAGCCGCGCACGACCTACGACTGTCGTCGGTCGCTCGCGACCATAGTCAGTGTATGAAAATGTATGGCACCGATTCCGAGGCCCGCGACAGACGCGCGCGGCCTACGACTGTCGTCGGCCGCGCGCGTCTGTCGTAGGCCCCGCGCGACCGTGTCAAAGTTATATGACACGGCCGCGTGTGGCTTACGACAGTCGTCGGCCGCGCGCGTCTGTCGCGGGCCTCGGAAGTGGTGCCATACATTTTCATACACTGACTATGGTCGCGAGCGACCGACGACAGTCGTAGGTCGTGCACGGCAGCGATCGATCGCGATGCACGGAATTGTACCTTTAGGTTAGTTATAATTTAAGTACTTACTTATTTAGGTTTAATTAAATATCCCTAGACCATGTTGTTGTGTGTAGTAGGAAAAAAGGGTTCTAATAAGAGATGTGCCGACTAGTCGCCGACTAGTCGGTAAAGCCGACTATCCGGCCACTTTTGTAGTCAGCGACTAGTCGGCGAATAGTCGGCAAAAAGCGCCGACTAGTCGGCTTTTTACTTTTTTACTATTATTGAAATTATATTAAAGAAAAACCTTGATTAATATTTATAATGTGTACATAACACACTCAGTCAGTGTTACACATTTTAAAATTAAATTAAGTGTTTTTGAAATTACTTGCTAGTAAAGAAATTATTTTTGTAATTAATATAATTTTAACATAATGGTCGCCGTCAGTCTCGATTCTCGAGTTGTAAGTAATATAATTATTTGTTCAACAAAATGCACTTTTCAATATAAAAAGTAGCCAGTAGCCAATTCTCAGACCTACTGAATACGCATATAAAATTTGGTAAAGGTTTCGGAGGAGACAGGACAGGTAACTCACATTGTGACACGAGAATGTTATATATAAGATTTTATACTGACTTCACGGAAACGCGGTCGAACAGGATAAAAAGTATCCTATGTCTGTCTCCTGGTTCTAAGCTACCTCTCCACCAATTTTCAGCACCCCTTTCTTTTATATAATAAATAGCTGACCCGACAGATGTTGTCCTGTCTTAACGATGATTTAATTCGAATTGGTATAATTAATAAAAAACGTGTGTATATTTTTGAGTGCCATTGTGCACTCATCCCAAACTATCCCGAAAATTATAAAGGTTTATTGTGCGGGAACTGTACATTTTCTGGTACAAAAAAGTATCCCTTGTCCTTTCCCAAGGGCCTAGACTCAAAGTATCTCTATACCAAATTTCATAAAAATAGATTGAATAGTTTAGGCGAAAATAACAAAAGTTTATTGTGCGGGAACCGTACATTTTCCGGGTCAAAAAGTATCCCTTGTCCTTTCCCGAGACTCAATAAGATTAAATCGAGATTTCATGTAGGTCCTTACATGAAATATTTAATGAAAACCATTAACTGTATCATAGAAACAAAATAAAGTTAAATTATTACGCGAAGTAAACATACCTACTAAACACGATTCGACACGTTTGCAGGCGGCATGTGCGCAAACAGCAGTAAAAAAGCATTACGGAAACTTCCGAAACCATGATCGGCTTGGCCGACTAGTCGGCCGACTAGTCGGCTTCTTTGCAGCCGACTAGTCGGCTAGTCGGCTAGTCGGCCAAAGTCATGATCGGCACATCTCTAGTTCTAATACAAAAACGTCCCATCTTCTTTCATACAAACTTTGGCATAATGAAATGATTCGTGGTTTATAAAACTACCTATACAGTATACACATGGGCGTACCCAGGTAGTAGTTTCAATATACCTTCTCGAAACAGGTAAGTATGAGCTGCCCCCCAGCTAAAATCCTGTGTACGCCCTTGCCTATACAATATACATGAATCAAAAGAGCATGACCTATTGCAATAATGACCTTTGTGACTTCAAGAACTTTTCTGCAGAAAGCCAATATCGATTTGTGCTTCTGAATTAATAAGCATCCGTTACCTTCACCGGAAGGACTTTGCAAATATAAACTCAGTATTAAGCTGCTTGAAAGTATCGACTTTTAAGGTCGATACTTTCAAGCAGCCTTGCCAAGGAAAGTCTTGTCTTTAATATAGTCTTAATTTAAAAAATAAATAATTGGGAGTTCAAATTATAACTGTGTATTACAAAGCAGTCACTCAATTAACGCCTTCCCTGCGGCAAGTAAAATCTTAAACCTTCGTCTGGTGCGGCGGCGGGCCAAAGTGTGCCCCCAATGATTTTTCCGCCAGTGCGGGGTAGGCCTTTCTCGACCCACCAGCACAAGGTTAGATTAAATTACTATAACTTTGCGAAAACATAATGTAGGTGTACAGTTTTTGGACTGTTGGAATAACCTTGAACCCAACTACTATAGATTTGATTCGCCCCGGGATCTGCCAAACAGGAAATGAGAAATATACCAGGGAAAGTGGCGGGTCGATATCGACCCGAACCGCACTAGAAAGTATTTTTAGCAGAGATGGGAAAGACAAAAATAAGGGGATATCGAAAATATATATTTTTATTATTATATTTAAATTCCTATCTTTAAAACACAAAGCCCGTTTTTGTTTCAACATTCTGCAGTATGTTTTTTTTTAAATTTCTTTATTGATTTGACACTCTTCATGGTTTCTCCCAGTTCTTCATATCGCCCTGCACAATTTCGCCGTTTAACGCTCATCTCAAGGACATGATTTTTTGTTTCCTACTATCGTGCGTTGTTAATTTTATAAAATGAATATTTATTGTATTTTAAAAAGATAAAACCGACTTCAAAATCGTACGTAGTTGGAAATCAAAATTACCTATTTTAAACACTACTGAACCGATTTTGATGAACAGTATTCACGAAGTTAAATAGTACCCAGTACAAAAAAAGAATTACTTTAATCGGACTAGTAGTTCCGAAGATGTGCGAACACAAACATAAAATTATATATGAATATGTATGTCACTTTAGAAATTTGTCACATTTGTTCAGATACTGATAATATAGAGTATAACATATCAAAACTAGGCAGTTCTGAAAATAATACATACAATATACAGGTTGAATTGATAACCTTTTTTTGAAGTCGGTTAAAAAACGCGACGTAGGTCAGCTACGACTTACGATAGATTGCACATCACTAACTGGCGAGGCGGACGCTCGGTGCGGTATCGGGTCGCCAACCGCCTGCTTGTACGGCGGGCCGCAATAGGCCCACTGCCGCACTGAGTTGATTTTTGACACCTCCAGTGCGTGGTGGGCCGATAACGACCTGCCATAATTTTTTATAGGAAAGACTAAAATTTTAAACTCAATCTCAAATATATATTTGCCTCTGTCGTACCTTTACAAACACTTGAGATAATCGTTCCGCACCGAGTGAGAGAACATAGTTTTCTTCGGCCGCACCAGCTGAAATTCCGCGGCGGGTCGATTTCGGCCCGCCCCGCAGTGAAGGTGTTAATATGGAGTCCATGCTAAAAGTATAATTTGTAAAAAATATCTGTCTTTCCTTCACATCAGAAAAAGGAGAGGGCTATATCCAAAAAAGCCAATTTAAGCTAGAAACTAGGAAGTAACAAATAACAATTTATTTTATATTACATAGGGGAGAGGGGGGCTAGAATTAACAGGGGTAAGTATTAACAAGCCTATAGCTACTAAATTAAATGACGAAACGGTAAGACGTTTAATGTTATAAGTTCGGGCAACGTTGTCGAACGATTAGCGACAAGAGTGTTCCATCGGCCGTTCCGTTGTGAAGTTATGGTACGTTGGTGCAAAAATACAGGTAAATGGACATTTTTAAGTCTCGAATTTTTTGATTCATGCTTTAATTATTTGGTTTTGCGATTGCAGATTTTATATAATTAATGGTTATTTAGTTGTTTATTGAATTTCCGTGTTATTTTATTAAATATACCTATAGTTTTATAATAATAATTAATTATATTCAAAAAGGTCCTCGGGGGCTATTTTTAACAAAAGGAATGGGGTAAGTATTAACCCGTATTATTTGGTATTACAAGCAAGTTGGAGCTACCACATCTGCGAAGGAGGTACGCCGATAACTCTGGCGGCACTCCGGCAACACCATATCCACCGATTTTCATATATCGGAGGATTAGTGATGAGCAAAATTGGTCTTGGTCTTGCAGTCTTGGTCTTGTTCTTGCAAAAATTGCAAGACCAAGACCAAGACCAAGACTACCCTAAGACTAGCAAGACCAAGACCAAGACTAGGTGTGCAAGAACAAGACCAAGACCAAGACCGACTATGCAAGAGTCTTGCTCCATGCAAGACTCTTGCTAAAAAATTTACTTAGTCGCAGTGACTATAATATTCATGAGATAAAATATTTATAACAATATAATATGTTACAAATATATTTATAACAATATTTGTCTACTTAACATTAATTTCAAGTTCTTGTGATACAGCCTGGAAACAGGCAACGAAACTAAAAAAAAATTGTTTCAGTTGTACCTATGGGGACCCCTACAATTTTTAATAACAGGAGAGTTAACAACTCTATGAAAATAGTTTTAAACGCTTCAGTTGTTTACAATAATACATGTAAATTGATATTTTATTCATTATTATGCCCTAGAATGAGTTAAAAATTATTTTAAATACTGAATTCAAAAACGCGGCATTATGGTCACGTGATCACGTGTGACGTCATCGTTCATGAAACAAAACAAGCGTAGATGGAGCAAAAGTGAGTGTTAACAACTGTCAATTTTGTTTTACACTGAACGATGACGTCACTGCTTCAGATTGGCGTTTCCAATCACGTGACTTACAGTTAATAAATCCATTTTTTTTTATGTAAAATAAAATAAATCAATAATTATTTTTTCGTCATTTGTATTGTTTTTGAGTTTTTATCAATAAATCTATAAAATTTAATAATTATTTTAAAATTTTAACCTTACTGTCAATTCCACTATTGTTCTATTTTTGCATCAAAATCTTAATGCGGTTCACAGACTACACCTAGGTACTTACCAAGTTTCAATTGTATAGCACTTATAGTTTGGGAGAAAAGTGGGTGTGACATACGGACGGACAGACAGACAGACAGACATGACGAATCTATAAGTTTTTTGCCATTTGACTACGGAACCCTAAAAATAAAAAAAAGTTCTTTTTTATTCAAAATTTTCATTTTCCTTAAGAACTTTGCCGCTAAAAGATCAGCCTATGCTGAGTTGGCTCTCGACTTTTAGTTAGAGCCTAAGATAAGATCATGATTCATGTGGCTAGTCTAATAATTAATTTAGGTTTGAAAATATTTTTTCGAGAAAATTAAAACGTTTACAAAAAGTTTTGAAAAATGTTTGCAAGAGTCTTGCTTTTTGCAAGACCAAGACCAAGACTAGGCATGCAAGACCAAGACCAAGACCAAGACCAGACAGATTTGAGCAAGACCAAGACCAAGACTGCACAAGCAAGAACAAGACCAAGACCAAGACTGGTCGAGTCTTGGTCTTGGTCTTGCTTTGCTCATCACTACGGAGGATCATATTCAATTTTTGTTGCAAGTGGAATCCATAGGGGCTGAAAACAGCTCAGAGTGAATGACATAAAAGGAAATTAATATTATTTGACAGAAGTTATAATTATTCTTTAATATTTGTATGTCAAAAAATAAATAAATTATCGTCTTAATATTGTTATGTTTTTTACTTCCATGGTTAAATGAAATTCTAATAAGTATACTACCGTTAATACTTACCCCGTCACTGTTAATATTTGCCCCCGAAACGGGGCAAGTATTAACCGCTGACTTTTTTTTAAAAAATGCGCCTCCCTTCGAATCCAAGTAATTTAGATGAATTTTTGGCTAAGTATATGCAAGCCAAATAAATTTCCGTTACTCGGGTATAAAAATAATAACATAAAGTTTTCAAATTTAGAAGATAAATGACAATATCCAAAATCTGTTAGTACTAGCTACTCTCTCTACTCTCCCCTACTCTACTTAATAGTGTAGTACTAAAGTGATTGACAGACTATATTATAGAAACGTTTATTCATTTCAAATCATTTATGCATCATGGAATCGAAATTCTAACAATATATTTTTTCATTATTAATACTTCCCTATTGCGAGTGACTGAGGCGAACGAAGTAAGTCTTCTGTGAAGTTCGAATTTCCAATATTAAAAATGGCGCAGGAAAGTACTTAGCTATCCTCAAGATTGTCAAGCGATTGTAGTATGTAGGTCTAATTTCCGTATGTTAATCGCACGTGTTTAATTATATTAATAACTGACTCTCTTTTCATGTTTAATAAGCATTAGGCGTTAATTGACGTCTCTGAGTACGGCGGTATTCTATATCAGCAGTGGCGGCTGTAGGGGGTAGAAAATGAGAATAACTCGGATCAGAGGCCTCATCTTTTATCCACTTACTAGCTGTTGCCCGCGACTTCGTTCGCGTGTACTTCAGTTTATAGCGCGCGGTGTCAACAAAATTGGTGTCAAATTTAAAAGCTTTTTAAAACCCTGGTATCCCTCAAATCAAAATACCCAAAACAGCTGTGCAGTGTGCACATAATATATTTTTTTTAATTAAACTTTTTTATACCATATTTTAAAGCTTATTTAGCCCCCCCATTACACAACTTTAGCTTTACCAGAGATCAGTACTCTATGGCTTTACCCATAAACTATTTAATATTTATCATTAGTAGGCTCTTGTTTTTGATATTATCTGTGTTGGTAGGTAAGTTAATTAATATCATGTATAACAATCGAAACTAGAAAGAATCGCAATTCCTAATCCGCCTAATTCAACATTACCACCGGTACCACCTCTTATAGAAATACGTATGAGCAAGCGATAGCACGATATAGGCGGCTATTGGCGCCATCTAACTTAATTTAAACAAATTTACGCATAAACATCTCCTTACAATCCTTTTTTCCAGTTAAAAAGTAGCCTCAGTCCTTTCTCAGGCTTTAGACTATCTGTGTACAAAATTTCATTACAATCGGTTCAGTAGTTTTGACGCTGTTGTTTCTGATATCTATGTTGGTAGGTAATTTTTTAAACTACGTGTATAACAATCGAAAGAATCGAAAAACGTAATTAGAAATACGCATGAGCAAACGATAGCGCGATCTAGGCGACTCTTGGCGCCATCTGTTATGAGTTTTTGGAAATAACTTACTTTGAAGAAATTTACGCATCTTCACCGCCTTACAACCCTTTTTTCCAGTGAAAAAGTAGCCTATGTCCTTTCTCAGGCTTTAGACTATCTGTGTACAAAATTTCATTACAATCGGTTCGGTAGTTTTGGCGTGAAAGCGAGACAGACAGACAGACAGAGATACTTTCGCATTTATAATATTAGTATAAATTATAACATAATTTTTCGAATTGGACCAGTAGTTCCTGAGATTAGCGCTTTCAAATAAGCTCTTTTAAATAATCTCCCTCGTTTTTTTCCACATTTTTCTCTATTTCTTCACTCCTATAAGTTTTAGCACGATGAAATATAGCCTATAGCCTTTCTAAATAAATGGGCTATGTAACATTGAAATAATTTTTCAAATCGGACCAGTAGTTCCTGAGATTAGCGCGTTCAAACTATTACTAAATAAGCATTTCATATAATTTTCCCCGTTTTTTCCACATTTTTCTCTATTTCTTCGCTCCTATTAGTCTTAGCGTGATAAAAATAGCCTTATAGCCTTTCTTGATAAATGGGCTATCTAACACTGAAAAAATTTTTCTAATCGGATCAGTAGTTCCTGAGATTAGCGCGTTCAAACTATTACTAAATAAGCATTTCATGTAATTTTCCCCGTTTTTTCCACATTTTTCTCTATTTCTTCGCTGCTATTAGTCTTAGCGTAATAAAATATAACCCATAGCCTTTCTCGATAAATGGGCTATCTAAAACTGAAAGAATTTTTCAAATCGGACCAGTAGTTCCTGAGATTAGCGCGTTCAAATAAGCCCTTTCACATAATTTTCCCCGTTTTTCCACATTTTCATCTATTTCTTCGCTCTCATAAGTCTTAGCGTGATAAAATATAGCCTATAGCCTTTCTCGATAAATGGGCTATCTAAAACTGAAAGACATTTTCAAATCGGACCAGTGGTTCCTGAGATAAGCGCGTTCAAACTATTACTAAATAAGCATTTCATATAATTTTCCCCGTTTTTTCCACATTTTTCTCTATTTCTTCGCTGCTATTAGTCTTAGCGTAATAAAGTATAGCCCATAGCTTTCCTCAATAAATGGGCTATCTAAAACTGAAAGAATTTTTCAAATCGGACCAGTAGTTCCTGAGATTAGCGCGTTCAAATAAGCCCTTTCACATAATTTTCCCCGTTTTTCCACATTTTCCTCTATTTCTTCGCTATCATAAGTCTTAGCGTGATAAAATATAGCCCTTCTCGATGAATGGGCTATCTAACACTGAAAGATTTTTTCAAATCGGACCAATAGTTCCTGAGATTAGCGCGTTCAAACTATTACTAAATAAGCATTTCATATAATTTTCCCCGTTTTTTCCACATTTTTCTCTATTTCTTCGCTCCTATTAGCCTTAGCGTGATAAAATATAGCCTATAGCCTTCATCGATAAATGGGCTATCTAACACTGAAAGAATTTTTTAAATCAGACTAGTAGTTCCTGAGATTAGCGCGTTCAAACAAACAAACTAACAAATTTCCACATTTTTCTCTATTTCTTCGCTGCTATCAGTCTAAACGTAATAAAATATAGCCCATAGCCTTCCTCGATAAATGGGTTATCTAAAACTGAAAGAATTTTTCAAATCGGACCAGTAGTTCCTGAGATTAGCGCGTTCAAATAAGCCCTTTCACATAATTTTCCCCGTTTTTCCACATTTTCCTCTATTTCTTCGCTCTCATAAGTCTTAGCATGATAAAATATAGCCTATAGCCTTCCTCGATAAATGGGCTATCTAACACTGAAATATTTTTTCAAATCGGACCAGTAGTTCCTGAGATTAGCGCGTTCAAACAAACAAACTAACAAACTCTTCCGCTTTATAATATTAATATAGATCAGTACAGTATGTATAAGTATAATATAAATTATTAATTAACTAGTATATAAAATTAATTAACTAGTTTAGCTGGAAAATTGATAGCACAAATAATAAATAGTTACTACGGGACCTGAACGCTCCCCCGCACGCTTAGCATTTCTACGATAGAAAGGTTTTCTTTTTTCATAAGATTAGGCAGAGATTTTGACATAAAACCTGTATTATTTTATCCTTAACAGCTGTCTACCTATTCTATTACGTTTATGCGTATCTACCTTGTATCTACCCATTTCTTTCGTGGTTATGCTAAACCTGGGACCATTATGATGGATCGCGTTCAAAGCAAATACCGTGTAAAATAAAATGCAATCTCAATCGCGGTCAAGAAATAGTCCTTCAATTAGACTTCCTCACTATCAGTCATGTTATCGTTTTCGTGGAGCAAGCACACCACGTGGATAACGTGGTAACGTGGTAAATGCTTGCTCCACGTCAACACGACAAATCCGACTATCCAGATTGTTTTACTAATCTTCTTATATATAAAAATGGATTTTCAAATGTGTTAGTCGCGCTAAAACGAAAACGGCTGAACGGATTGGGCTGATTTTAGTCTTAAAATATTCGTAGAAGTCCAGGGAAGGTTTTAAAGTGACCTGTGACACGAAGTTCACCGGGCCAGCTAGTTTGCTAATAAAGATTCAATTAACTACAAAATAACAATATTTTTTTACAGTGAGTACTATTAAATACATTTTGAAAAGTTCTTAAATTCAATAAACCGTTGAATTTCTCTTATACAAATCAAAATATCTATAACATCTCAATTTAAACCATTACTTAATCCTTTTATAGAAAGAGCTATAAATAAAGTGTTGTACAAACACTGCTAATTATTTACCTACTTAGAAAATGAGCCTTATAGTAATTATTGTATTTTACGCGTTTATATTTCGTACAAGAAAATACCATAATTTATAAGAAAATGACAAGGACCCGTAAAGTGTTTGAGTAAAAGCTGGGCTTAGATCGAATTTATTATATCCTTAATTTAAAAAGCTCTTTCAACGTTCCTCGTTTTGTTTTGGTTAAAACCATAATGCCTTGTAAGTGTTTACAAATTGATATCCTTCTACGACCTAAAAAGTGTGACAAAATATCCAGTCAGTGATTTTTTGAAGATAATATGAACGACCACTCCATATTTTCGAGGAAAACTCTCACGTGTGTCCGTGGAAAAATATTTTCACGGATACGAATATAAATCAGGAAATTATGTAAGTCATATCTTGACTATTTATTTATCTTGACATTCAATAATACCTAATTTACGTGGACGTCAAAATTATCGGATCCATCGTATCTAATCGTGGCGCCGAGCTCAAAATTCTTATAAGTGGTAGTGTAATATTAGTGGTGGTGACGTGAAGATGGACAGGCGTATCTTGACCTTGAACCCTGGGCTCCTGCGGGTCATCTCGTCGGAGACCTCAGCTGACGGTGCGTAGATTATTAAAGGCCATAATGGCTTAATTAATCAGAGCTTCTAATTCAGTGCAGAACACAGGGCCCGTTTGTCAAATTGTTATTGATGGCAAAGTATTTCATTAGCTGACCCTCGTCTTCATGTGAGAAATACCTAATGAATACTTAATTAAAGAATAACGTGGGTATTAACCTTTCTGAAGGTACTAAATCAGTGGTCCCAAACCTTTTTTTCATGCGGGCCAGTGGCCATAAACATGTTTTGGTTTTGGAGTCGCGGGCCGCAACAGAAAAAATTTAGGGTTAAAAATAACATTCTTCAAAATTAACATAGCGGTACTAAATTACGGTATTGATAGCGGTACAAAATTAACTGTGGGTACTGGTTACGTGAAAGGTGCTCAAGCTCAAAAAGCCTTGGGCCACCGCCCACCACCGAACACCACCGTTGTTGTATGTATCACATGCAGTATCCCATTTAAATATAATCAATTACCAGGGATGTTACGAAGCTTCGACTTCGGTTCCGATAAGTCGGAACCTCCGGTTAATATTACACCTTCGGCTCCGACTTCGCCTCCGATACTTTCAAATCGGAGGTTAATCGGAGGTCGAAGCAGAACAAAGCGGCACGAGGCGGCCCGCGTCAACGGTTATTTAAATAGGTTCATACTATACCTACTATAATATTATGTCGCGCAAGGAACCCTCCGACCCCCGCTGTGTGCGTACTTTCGTCTATTATTTTTTTCACTTGTTAATTCGTGAATTAATCATGTTTTATTGGTCCTTAAAAACAGACCTCTCTCCTGCCACCACTTCTGACTCTACCTCCGACTTCGACTACTACTACGAAATTTGAAAACTCCGACTCCGACTTCGGTTCCGATATAGTTACCTCCGTTACATCCCTGTCAATTATTACAATACCCATACAAATATTATGATAAATACGAAAGTCACGTGTCTGTGAGTATGCCTGTCTGTCTGTTGCCTCTAACGCCTCCGTGGACTAGTGGTATAGAGCGCGGCTCTTGACACAGAGGTCGTGGGTTCGATTCCCGTTATTTCCAAGTACGTTCGTATGTTATTTCCAAGTTCGGTTAGGATAATGCAGGCTGATCACCTGACCGTCTGATAAGTAAGATGATCCATGTAAAAAGTCCCTCCTACGCCTGATCTCTCGTCAGTCACGTCGGACGTCTGTCCCACTGGGTTATGAGAGTAAAGGAACAGAGAATGCTCTAGTGTACTGCGCACACACTTGGGCACTATAAAATTACTCCTGCGTAGCTGGCTGGTTTCAATGAAACCGGTCACCGTCACCGAAACCGGTGTGGGAGCTATAATTATTATTATTTTATTACCTCTACAGTCTACACGCTTTGATGAAGTTTGTTAAGCAGGTAGTTTGATACCCGAAAAAGAACATAGAAATAGGACAGTTTCTATTCCTCAAAATGTACGGTTCCGCGCGATAAACGAATCATGGCGCAATGGAGATACGGGATCAATCTACGAGAAGCATTGTAATAATTTTATAATTTATAAGTAAGTTGTTATCACCCTAATAAAATCGTAGAAATTTTCTATCGTGTTTATAAACACGATAGAAAATTTCTACGGCACTTGCCGATTTTTTTTGAATTACTATTATAATAGTAATTCAAAAAAAATCGGCAAGTGCGAGTCGGACTCGCGCACGAAGGGTTCCGTACCACACTTTATAGAGCAAAGCAAGGACAAAAACATATTATAACTAAGGACTTTGTGAAAAATTTAAGTACCTAGGTGCCTGTTGCCATTATTGATATACTTAGACCAAAATATTATGCAAAAAAAATGCGTTTTTTGTATGGAAGCCCAACTTAAATATTAATTTTATTTTGTTTTTAGTATTTGTTGTTATAGCGGCAACAAAAATGTAACACAATCTGTTAAAATTTTAACACGCTAGCTATTACAGCCTGGAGACATACAGGCGGACAGACGTTTTTACCCTTGGGTACGGAACACTAAAAAACACGCTTCTTTCTAATTTTAAAGGAAAACAAAATATAGTAACAAATTATCTGGGGGCACGGCAGTGGCCCAGCCAAGCTTTTTAGCAAAGGCACGGCCGTACCATACTTTTCTCGAAGCGGTTCGCGGCTATTTCACACCCCCTTTATCTTCGATGTTAACAAAGCTAGGAATTTAATATTTCGGTCACTAGGAGCAAGTATTAAAACTAGCTTAATTTTCAAATTACATGAAATTTCAATAAATAGTTTAGGAGTTACGGATGGTCAAAGTTACTACATTTTGTCACTTACTGACATATAGATCATCAAAATTCTAAGGTACTTCTAGCAGACTTAGAACCTTGAAGCTTGGTAGTCGGATGGGTCTTTATTCACAATGAAAGGAAAAATTATGAAACCGGCCAAGTGCGAGTCGGACTGGCGTACACAGGGTTCCGTACCGTAAATTTGTATGGGAGCCCCCCTTAAATAATAATTTTATTTAATTTTTATTATTAATTATTAAAGTTAATATACAAATGAGCGTTTTCTGAAATTTTCAAAAACCTTAGTGTTACCATTATGGATATAGAGCAAAAAATGGAAAAAAAAACGTGTTTGTTGTATGAGGCCCGCCTTAAATAATTTATTTTATTTTGATTGGACTATTAGCTTTGATAACGACACCAGAAAGACATAATTTGTGAAAATCGCAACTATCTAGCTATTGCGGACCTCGAGATCCAGCCTGGTGAGTGGTGACATACGGATGTACGACGGACAGACAGCGAAGACTTATTAATAATTATAGGGCCCCGTTTTCATCCTTTGGGCAGGGAAACCTAAAAACTGAAATTGAAAAATAATATAATAGGTAACAAATAATAATATAATAATTTATTAAATAAAATAAAATATTTTTATGTTTGTAACTTTGCAAGAACAGTATGAGTGTCGACTGCATATTTGTTTGACGCATTAAGTTAGTTTTGAACTTAATGAAATGGCATTAATTAAATAAAAAATTATATTAACAACGTTAATAATGAAACAATAATTGAATTCCATTTAAATATAAATGTAATCACTAATCAGTATAACTGAGATATACACTCCTTACTTGCTCGATACAATTATTATGGGAGTTTTAAGTTATTACATGAAATAAGGTGTGCTCCTTTCCTGCGAGGAACGTCGAGACGCTTACAACAGTGCTGCTATGTATTCAACGGTAAAGATAAAAATGACCACATTCAAGTATTAGCTTAAGAGTCATTTATATAATCTACTAGCTGTCCCGGCAAACGTTTCTTTGCCATATTATATAAAGTATATCGCCCGTATTATTTTGTTGAATTAGTGACTAAATAAGTATGTCACCATGGCAACGTCCATCGCTACCCCGTGACCCGCGTCGCATAAACAATGTTCGCTCTTTATAGATAAATAATTTGCAATAAAATAAAATTGCGACTATAATAATTACAGATCTAAGCTATCCTATCTCTCAAGTTGGAAAAAAGCACACATTAAAAAAAAGAAACACTAAAATCGGTTAAGTAGTTTAGAAATCCATCGCGGACAAACATCGTGACAGGAGATTTATATATATTTGATATACTTATATACTTATAATAAAACTGTAGAAATGCAAATTCTGTACATTAAAGATATTCCAAAAATAATAAGCAGGGGGCGTCACTACATCGCTATAGAAGCCAAAAATGTGGTTGGTTTTTTTGTCTGTCTGTCTGTCTGTCTGTCTGTATGTTTGTTACAGCATCACACGAAAACTACTGATCCGATTTGAATGCGGTTTTCGCAGATACATTTGTCTTCTTCCAACTTAACATCTGGTGTATAAAATTTCCCCCTACTGGTAATTGATTAGACTACTGGAGATAGGTAAAAATCGTGCTCAAATACTCCGTTACATACATACAGCCCAAGCTTATAAAAGCGTATTACAATAATTAATAGTTAGTTGTGTTTAACTTCCAATTTATTTTATTCTTTGTGTATGATCAATCATTTCCATTTATAAATTCAATTAATCGATGTTGAAATTTATGTCTTATTAATCGATGTTAAATAAGTCCTCAGTTTCAGCATATACATATGAAATTTTCATAAGGAAAGTTTTGCGAGGGGTTAGTGTGCCCACGTTCGCTAGAATAGAATGTGGCTCTTCTTGGTGAAGTTCATTAGTTAGACAGATTTTGCGTTGGAAGTGTTTTGTCTGTTGGATTGGAGTTTCTTAATTAAGGGGGCGACTAAAGCAAAATAAATGATCTTGTAATTCATATTATTTATACTTGATGAACTACGAATTGTTTTATTTTTAAGCATAGAGCCTACAACATTATTTGCGAAGATCCGTACTAGCAAAAACACGTTATCTTACAATTTTCTGTATATAAAAAAATTACGAAGATACCACAGACATTGATCAAGATAGATACCGCATGTATTTCGCGTGCCATATCGCATTCCCAAACGACGAGCAATGCTCGTCTTTCGAAAGTCTGTTTTTTAGTCTGCCATCGGAATTGAACGTCAATCGGAACTTTTAAAATGCTTTAATGCCTAAAAGTGCTGTAGAAATTCAAATAGAAACGTTGGCCTTGATGATGGGCACGTTTCTTATCAACGGTACGTCACAGTGGTAGGAAAAAAGTGACACGTTCGTTTTCATATAAAATAGAGCGACATGCGGTATCTATCTTAATCTATGCCTGTGAAAGATACGGATTATGGACGCCCGTACGGTAAAGGAAGCCATTGTCATGAGGAAACCCGTACATAGTCGGTACTTATAGACGTATTGAACTGCTCATTCCTCCTCTGGACTAGGCAGACTATGTTGCGAGAATTGGGTGTTTGCATACTGCACGATAACGACACGACACGATACCACAGAATAGAGGGCCACCGCACATATTATACAATTTCAAGTTGGCCGACTATCGTACAAACTGACTATCGTACTAATTCTAATATTCTGTCACTTAGTATTGAATGCACCCAAAATATTCGCCTTCGTTTTATTAGTACCACAATAAAAGCGTGCTTTTTACGCATTTTAACACGCACGTCACTAGGCTAGCAACACCGTTACTTAATAAATCTAAAAGGCAGCAGTACACGATGAAGTTGTCCAATTAAATTGTGACTCTACGCAATTTAGCTTGTACGATAGTCGGCCAACTTGAAATTGTATTATATGTGCGGTGGCTCTTATCTATTCTGTGGTATCATGTCGTGTCGTTACCGTCGCAGTGTGAAAACACCCAATGTCGTACATATTATAAAACGAACATTCAAATTATTCATGTTTCAGGAACTACAGTATTTGATGAGTAGTTACTTCGCGCAAAAATATTGTATAAACCATCCACAAATGATGCAAATGATGCAAAGGCTAAGTTTTTTTGAGTTTATATCTAGTCAGAGTTTAGCAATGCACTAGCAGTTTGATTGGCTAACGACAAACAGTTAACCAATAGAAAACGCTGTTGAATAGTTAACATACCGACAGAAAAACTTCATAACATGCTGTACATAGGTCAAGTTCATGTAAATTGTTGATAAGACCATATTTAAAAAAAGTTAATCTCATGAATAACGCTAACAATACACGCCCTAATACTCGATAATTTAGTACAATATTATGCTTTATGCTTTTCGTTATAACAATAATTTTTGTCAGGGCCTGTTTCTCCGCTTTCTGATAAGGCTATCCACCACTTAATTTGACAGATGGAGTATGGAAAATCTGTCAAATAACCGTATCGAGCACCTTATCAGGAAGCGGTGAAACAGGCCATTAATATTGCCTAGGTAGTAGGTTACTATAGTATCTAAAAGGTGTGACAAAACTAAGTGTTACTTAATACTTAAGTTTTTGTACGTGTCCCTAGTATAGAGTTCACTGTGAAAGCAGCTGTGCTGAAAGACCAATTTTTTTGTGATTTGTACGGGCAAACCCCCGAGCGTCATGGATTTTTCCTTACAATAGTTAAAAAACGTTACTCTCTTAACGCTGTTACTTTCACAGTAAACTCTATAATATATATTGTAATTTGTAAAGGACGCATACACACCTTTTTTTTTCTTGCGCAGGGGAAACCATTTATGGGTGCACCGGGTTGGGGATGTGCCTCAGTTAAGCTGAAGCACCCCGGGGGTATGTGGGACTCCCGACTCCGGGCTTACCCACTAAAACCACCTGCGGTTTGCCTTCAACCGTATACGGACGGATATCCTGGATCTGTCTAACACAGGACTCCCTCCATGACCGGCCGGTCTACCTCACAGGCACCGGACTTCCACCAAGTTAGGGAACGCTTAGGCAAACTAAAGCGTTCCCCTCGAAGCCGGGACTTGCTAAGCCGGGCAGGTTCCCATCCTGATCCGGAGCCCTGTTAGACGAGAGTTAGGAGGTTCGCGTAGCGACGCCTCCGCACTCCCGTCCTACGCCGGCGGAGCGGAACAGAGGATGGATCATCCTCTCTGTTCCGCTCTGCGGCCTCTTTCTGTATTTCACAGAAAGAAACCGCCGCCTGCCAGGCCTCATCGCTCTCGAGCATGCAGCGTACCATGTTCGGGAGCGAGAGGTCTCCACCTAGCACTGCCACGAGATCGTGGCGCTGCACGGCCCAACGATCGCACACCTCAAGGGTATGCTGGGCCGTGTCCTCCGCAGCCCCACATTCATGGCAGGCTGGCGTTGGCTCTCTCACGCATACACACCTTAAAGTAATATCACTTAGCTTTGTTACATCCTGTATACTTAGACTATAGTACCTAGTCTATACAATATATAATAAAATCGTAGCAGTAAAATTTTTGTACATTGAAAATAAACTTGAATTATTATTTTTAACAAAAAATTAAAACCGACTTCCAAGGTAAAAACAATAATAACATTAATGTGAACTAAAAAGTATTAAATAATTTTTACTATTTAATAGTGCCTTTTTCCGAATTCGGCTAAACCTTGGAAGTCGGTTTTAATTTTTTGTTAAAAGTAATAATAATTTCACTCTTTTTAGTTACACTAGTAGATAAATCTTCGCGTATATTATTACAATTTGTTAAGAGTCACAACTCACACTCACAAAATAATATAATATTATCAGTGTGTACGATTCTCGCTGGAGAAGCAGCTACATTTCTCCGAAGATCGTGCTTAAATACCTGGTGAATTCCCAGTGGTGGAAAAGTAAAAACACTCACCTGGGAAAAGGTTTGGACTCAGGATACTCTCTTCAACTCGGGGGTCACTATATGTCGCCGGCCCGGCTAACGAAAGCTCTTGGAAGACACCTTTTGTGGCGTTGAACAATATCACCACTAATTCACCACAGCACACTGGGCACGATTCAGTTAGCAAACCTCTAGCGAGATTGTTAGTTTTGAGTTTTTAGATATTTTTGATGAAATTCGTCACATACGCGCGCACGTCGATCTCAACGGCCAGTTCTCGACTCTTCTATCAGTGTTGCCACTCTTCTGTGTCGAGTGTCCTCTCACGCGGGGTTACCAGACGTGATGATACGCCCGGTTCACGGGATATTTGAAAGTGGGAAGGATATATAGGATTGGCTCATGTCTATACATTTTCCCCCCACTTGAAATTCACAAGGATTTCATAAGCAAAGTGATATCAATAGGCGGTAGCTGTGCTCGAAATATAAACTTATAAATAAATTTAGAAACTAAAGCTAATAAGGAAACACCATCTACATTTTAACGTGCTTGACAGTATTTCCCTAGTGAATACAGTATTATGAAATTAATTACTAGGTAAAGGACAGACCTTTACAACTGGTCTGCGTATAGTTTTGCCGTTAGCAGTTCGGAGAGTAACTACTCGAACTACGTTATCTGAACCAGTATGAACCTGTTCAACGCGAGCTAGTTTCCACAATAAAGGTGGAAGATTAGGTTCATTAACGACCACTACATCGTCTTTCTTTAAATTAGGGGATTCTGAGAACCACTTATTTTTCTGTTGGAGCGTGTGGAGAAAATCACGCTGCCAAACACGCCAAAAACTCTGAGTGATCTTTTGAATCATCTGCCATCGAGAACGTGGACAACGGTTTTCATCCCGAAATTCTTCCGGTAATGAAACTAAAGGACCTCCCGTCAAAAAGTGTCCGGGGGTCAAAACGTCAGATTCCTGAGGATCTGGTGACAATAGGCAAAGTGGCCGCGAATTTAATACTGCTTCTACTTTAGTTAAAACTGTTATAAATTCTTCTAAAGTGAGCACTTGGGCACCGACAACACGCTTAAGGTGATATTTTGTCGATTTGATACCGCTTTCGAAAATACCTCCGAAATGAGGTGCACCCGGAGGATTAAATTTCCAAGTTATTTGACGATTTGCCAAGCCGTCAGATATTTCTTGATTATGTTTACTAAGTTCGGTTATAATTTCGTTTAGATGCCGATTTGCTCCTACGAAGTTAGTTCCACAATCGGTAATAATAGTTTGACACATTCCCCGGCGAGACACAAAACGGTCTAAAGCGGCAAGGAATGCTTCTGAGCTAAGTTCCGTTACTGCTTCTAAGTGGATGGCCTTAGAGCTTAAACAAACAAAGAGGCAAATATATGCCTTATAAGTTTTAGCGCCTCGACGGCGACTTTCCTTCAAACAAAACGGGCCACCAAAATCGATTCCAGTGGTTTCAAAACAGCGAGAAGGCCTCAGTCGAGCCGCGGGCAGTTTACCCATGACTGGTTGCCTAGCAACTGGGTTTACCTTGAAACATCGTACGCACTTGGATAGTACGGTACGGATAAGAAGTCTCAATCCAACTATCCAGAATTTTCTTTGGATTAAAGACTGTAGGGTACGAGGACCACAATGTAAATATTTTAAATGGAAATGTTCGACAATAAGTCGAGAAAGATTACATGCCTTAGGCAAGAGTAGAGGATGTAAAATTGACGGCGAAAGGTTCGCGTCATCAATCCGTCCCCCCACTCGCAATAAACCATCCTCATCTAAGAACGGAGATAATTTTTGAATGGATTTTTCACATTGCTCGTCCTTTTGCACTTGACTGACTTGGGAAGTCATAAAATGACCTTGAGTGAATTTAACTAAAGTTTTCATGGAATTGTCGAGCTCAGCGCTAGTGAGCGCGGAAATTTTACGGTCCGACCTTTTACACCTAGAATTTGAAATAAACCGTAAACACCAAGCTAATGTTCTTTGAACTTTAGTAAGAGTTGAAAACTTTGAAGTTAAAGTCAGAAGTACGTTTTCGGTTTGCACAGCGTGAAAGTTCTCTGTAGCTAGAGTTTTTAATTCTGATAACTCTTCTTTAGGAAGAAGCACTTGTTTTGAAGGCCAAAAATTAGGCTGCAACTGCAACCACGGCGGACCGGCAAACCAGAGTGGGTGGTCAATGAGATCTAGACATGAGACACCACGACTGCTACAGTCAGCCGCGTTGTCTTCAGTAGATACGTGATACCACTTGTCAGGGCTGATCAAATCAGTAGCCTGAACTACACGATTTGCGACGTACATTTTAAGCAAGTGCGGTGATGTGTTTAGCCATGATAGCGTAGTCGTGCTGTCGGAGTAAGCTCGAACCGAACGAATGTAGACTTTGTCCTTGAGAAGATTATACATATGATTTAAGACCTTTGCTAGAAGCACTGCTGCGCTTAGCTCGAGTCTATTCACTGTCGTCGGCTTCAACGGAGCTACTCGGGATTTTCCTATCAGTAAGCTAACAACTGTGGAACTGCACCCATCAGCAGGAACGACACACATATACACACAACAACCGTACCCTTTCAATGACCCGTCACATAATCCCACTAAATGAACTTCTTTCGGTGTCGAAGGTATCACAAGCCTTGGAAGAACAATTTTCTGTAAATCAGTTAAATTTGCGGCAATTAGATGCCACCTTTTAGCGAGGTCTGGGGGAATATCTTCGTCCCAGGACAAGTTTAATCGCCACATGTCTTGCAGCAATGATTTAGCGGCAAAAACTACTGGACAAATCCAACCTAAAGGATCGAAAATTCGAGCAACAATTGAAAGTATTGATCTTTTAGTAAACTTGACTTCGAAAGAGTCCGAAAAGTGGTAAGAAAAATTATCGTTTGATGGATTCCAACGAATACCTAAAATTTTGACAAATTCATTTCCTGATAATTCGAAGGATTTGGAAATTTGACAATGATCCGGAGGAACATCAGATAAAAGACTTGGCTCATTTGAGCTCCACTTGCGAAGTTCAAAGTGGCCCTTAGACAATAAAGACGTAAGATCCGCCTTTAACTGCTTGGCTTCCTCGAGAGTAGAGCAGCCCGTGGTTACGTCATCCATGAACGTCTCTTTGGTTAACACTTCAGACACACGACTCGGAAACTCGGAACCGTGGTCTTCTGCTAACTGCCTAAGAGTTCGAATAGCCAAATACGGGGAGCTACTAACTCCATAAGTTACAGTATTGAGTTCGTACTCCACCAAGTTATCGTTTGGATGATCACGCCACAATACGTGTTGGTAACGCCTGTCCTCAGGTCTTATTAAGATTTGTCGAAACATTTTAGAAATGTCGCACGTGAAAACAACCTTGTGTAGGCGAAATTTAGTAATTAAGTCGATAATATCGATTTGAAGTTTTGGTCCAACGTGGACAAAATTATTTAAAGAAACATGGCTAGAAGTCTTGCTACTAGCATCAAAGACTACTCGTAGCCGTGTAGTAGCGCTTTCTGGACGCACCACACAGTGATGTGGAATTATATAACGATCAGTAGACGAAGCATCTGCAGGCTGCATGTGTCCTAGGTGTTCGTACTGATTCATAAACTCCTTATATTCCCGTTTTAATTCGGGTTGTTTATTAAGACGTTTTTCCAAATTAAAGAAACGATAAGACGCGTGACTATAAGAATCACCCAAAGGCGGAGAATCACCCTTCAACATAATAGGTACTACATAACGACCATCGGGGGTGCGATATGTACCTGACTTATATTTGTGTTCACAAATATCGTCCTCGGGACCGGAAATTTTACATTTCGGCGGTTCCTCGGACTCCCAGAACCGTTGCACGATATTCTCGAGCGCCGAGGAAGACGCGAGAAGTGACGTAACAGGTTGACTAGGAACGTGAGATTTTGTGTTTTGAAAATACTTGCCGGTAATAACCCAGCCGAACACACTAGACAAAGCGCAAGGTAGTCCGGGGCCGGGCGAAAAGCGCGAGCCGGTATATATTTGATCAAAACACTCAACACCTAACAAAAGATCGATCGGACCCGATTTATCAAAATCGGAGTCGGCGAGATCGAGGTGCTTAAAATGGTCCTTGACCGCCAACGGCAACGTAGCGGAAGGCATTTGAAATGTAATTTTAGGTAAAACTACAAACGGTAAGTCAAACTTCGGTGATTCACTCGAACGAGGTATTATCGAACCAAAAGTATAACCTTTTATATTACAAACACTACTTTGTCCTAATCCGGTCACGCTTAAATTACACCTTTTAATATGTAAACCTAATCGACGCGCACACGCAGTCGTAATAAAGCAATCCATCGAACCGCTATCTATAAGGGCGCGCGCATACTGTAGCGAACCGTCGGCGCGGTAGATGCGCACGACCGCCGAACCTAATATCTTAGCGGTAAGACCCTGATCGACAGGAGACTCTGTGCTGGACGTGGCGCCTGTCAGCACGGTACTAGCACCGTCCGACGAGTTCGAATCATTCGTACGAGACACCTTTTGTTCAACATGTAACATCGTATTATGTCTGCCGTTACAAACGAAACAAGTCGATTTCGATTTACAATTTTCGCTAGTGTGACCCGGCCTTAAACAATTTATACACAATTTTAATTCGCGTACGAAGTTTTGTCTTTGTTCTAAATTCATAGAATGCATTTTACCGCATCTATAAATTGAATGACCTTCATTACAACATAAACATAACATCAGCTGTTTATCTTTATTACTATTGATAAGATGCGTAGGTTTATTGGAAGCTACAAACGAAGATCCCTGCGAGCGGCTACCGCCGCTAGCCCTATTGACGGCGCGCGATGGTTTACTAATTGTTATGTTCGATGGGGCGGTCATAATATTAGGTTGACTCACCTCCAGAACTTTTACATAACTTTGTAAGTATGAAATCAAGTTATTAAATGTCGGAATCTCGTTATTATTTTGTAGCTCAAACCGCCTTTTAGTTTCGATGTCGAGAGGTCGAGAAGCGATGTAAAATAGTATAAATTCAGATAGATCCTGAATATTTAAAGCGCGCAGCGCATTGACACTTTCGTATAAAGTATTTGTAAATACCGATAAGTTGTTGAGAGACGGCTTTTGTATCGGTGTTAATTGAAATAACTTTTCTAAGTAGGCCGTCGCTAGGACGCGCTTATTGTCATACCTATCTAAAAGTGCGTTATAGACAACATTATAATTAGCTTGAGTAATCGGTACGCCCTTAGCCAATGTCAATGCAGCTCCGGACAGGCACGATAGAAGATAGTGAAACCTCTCGATATCCGACAACGATTCATTTTTATGTACTAGCGGAACATAACTATCTATAAATGTCTGCCAATTCTCAATACGACCGTCGAACTTAGGAATTTCTAATTTAGGTAATTTAACGCGAGTAAAGGAAGAAGACTGATGTCCAGATTCTGTAGGCATCGTGGCAGTATTCGAACCGAGTGAGTCGGCGAATTCGACCGCGGCGTAATATAATTCGTCAAAGGAAAACAAAACACTATTGTTGAACTCATATTTTGGATTTATGCTCAATTGCAATTTAATTATCTGTTCGTGTGACTCAATAAAATTAGCACGAATTCTTTCTATATTTTTGTACCTCGCCTTAAATGACGCGAGTTTTGTTGAATCCTTGCTAATCTCTTTAATTAAATCGTAAATGATTTGTACATTTTTAAACTCGAATTCACGACGCTTAATGAAAGATTGCAATTCGGCTTCCGCCATTTTGTTTAACCTTTATGACTTGGCAAAAACTGAACAAACACTTCTCTTAATTTACGAATGTAAATAGTATTTCACTATCTAGACATTGACGTAATTAAAAGGTATAAATAAAACCTTTACTTCCTAGATTTACCTAAATAATTTCGAGCACAACCACACCCACAAATAACACCACAAACTTCAGGTTAATGCAGTGCCAATATTGCTATTTAAGTACTAAGATTAAGAGTTTAATTTTGATAAAAACCAACTTTAATATGCCTCGGATGGTTATGAAATTATTGAATTCAATTAAAAATTAATTTCAATGCAAATATTTAAAATTTGTAGGTGTAGGTAATAATGGCGGACGCGTGCAGCGACCGCGGCAAACAATGACAGTTAAGTTAACCAATTAATGCTATTTTAAGATAATAAGTTTTAATGCGTCTGGAAGACGGAAAATGCTATTTACTTAGCAAAACTTTAGATTTAGTGAGGCAATTGATCGGCCTTAGTTGGCGGCGAAATTAATCCTCACAGGAGGCACCATAAAAAATGTACGATTCTCGCTGGAGAAGCAGCTACATTTCTCCGAAGATCGTGCTTAAATACCTGGTGAATTCCCAGTGGTGGAAAAGTAAAAACACTCACCTGGGAAAAGGTTTGGACTCAGGATACTCTCTTCAACTCGGGGGTCACTATATGTCGCCGGCCCGGCTAACGAAAGCTCTTGGAAGACACCTTTTGTGGCGTTGAACAATATCACCACTAATTCACCACAGCACACTGGGCACGATTCAGTTAGCAAACCTCTAGCGAGATTGTTAGTTTTGAGTTTTTAGATATTTTTGATGAAATTCGTCACATACGCGCGCACGTCGATCTCAACGGCCAGTTCTCGACTCTTCTATCAGTGTTGCCACTCTTCTGTGTCGAGTGTCCTCTCACGCGGGGTTACCAGACGTGATGATACGCCCGGTTCACGGGATATTTGAAAGTGGGAAGGATATATAGGATTGGCTCATGTCTATACACAGTGAAGTGAACATATTGTGCTAAGTAATTTAACAATTTTAATATTTCAAGCCCGAAGCGGTCACCGGCGATTGCGATAACAATAGAAAGGCTATTGTGTCTCGTTTTTCCACGATCGAAGGATCTATCAGATAAAAAATTGTACAAACTTGCATAGGATGTAGCGTAGCATAATATTTAATATTATCATAATTATTGACAGCTGTTCTTGTTATCAAGAATTCAAATCGATAGGTACTTAGTGCACCATCTATCGATTAATAAGTATAACTAATTAAAAAGACACTTAATGACTTTGTTTTGTTTAAATGCTCTTTTTAAAATAACTTTATTTTAATTCTATTTGTCTATTAAAATTTTATAAAGTAGTAAAGTATTCGATCTGTATATTATAAAGTAGTTAGTAAAGTATTTGATATTCTGTCTTCGCGCGGCGGCGCTGGGCGGCGACCGACGCCGACCGCCGTGTATTAAAAACAAACAGGTGTTGTTAATTGTTATACAGTACATCATTATTATTATTAGTATATCCATACCTATGCCTTGTACTATTATCTATTCTGTGCCATGAGACATTCGTGGCCTTAACACGACGTGGTAATGATGATGATGACGATGATGATGATGATGATTATGATGATGAATATGAATTGCATAGTAGTTTATGCTTTCTGTTCTTAAAACAACGCCGAAACTCCCAAACGTGTATCTATAAGGAATCAGGAGTTCTCTCAGCATCATCGAAACCATGGTATACCTTGACCCAATATTTGACTTTTTTGTAGCGTATTCTTAGTACACTTCACATAAAACCAAAATCACCATATGTTTCCATATAAATTTCGAGGAGTTCCCTCGATTACTCATGGATCCCATCATCAGGTCACCACCTTTGTGAAAATGGGACCAAATTGGGGTGAAACCTAATACAACAAAACAAAAATTTCGAAAATCGGTTCACAAACGGTGGAGTAATCGTTGAACATACAAAAAAAAAAAAATATATATCCACAGCCGAACATATAACCTCCTCGTTTTTTGGAAGTCGGTTAAAAAACGAATCAGGGGCATGTTAGAAGTGAAATAGAACATATCTTAACTGTTTTTGAAATTTTTGTTTCTCTGTCTGTTTGCCTGTTTATCTGTTTGTCTGTTTGTACAGGCTAATCTCTGAATCCGATGGACCGATTTCAATGAAATTTGGCATGGTGATATCTTATATCCCTGGTCAACATCTTAGATACTTTTTTTAACCGACTTCCAAGAAAGGAGGAGTTAATGTAAACTTTGCTGTTTGTGGTCCGATTGTCAAAATTCTTTTTTTGTTTTATAGATTGTAAACACGCATTTGTTATTATGTTTACAAAAACGGTGACTTGATAATGATTCTCTCAGGATCCTCGAGGTATCAACGGAATTCCTTAACAAAAACATTACAATTTACAGTAGTTTTCCCTTTTTTTAGGTAAAATTAACATATTATTCTAGCAAAAAGTAAGATTTGCGCCAATGCATATCCCAAGGTACAGGGCTTCCGAAGGTTTCGTTGCTGAACGGAACGCCTGACTCCTTATAGATATAAATTATGTATGGGTTTAAGCGTTGTTTAAAGACTGGAGGCACATGCCACTTTGTCAATAATTAATTCAATTATATTAATCATCATGATCAACACCATCCATTACCACAATAATATTATGATTCTTTGACTGTTTTTTTATTACTTCAGAATCAACAAAACTTGGTTGACTGTACGGTACCTACCCTAAATGGAACCCTAACCAGCAGATGTTTTATTACTTTTTAAAGTTTTTCGGCGGGTTTTTTTTTTAATTTGTTAATTTTATTTTATTTCATGCTTTTTAAACTTGTGTTGGTTTTAGTGCAGAATAATTCCTATCAACAGAATCATATTCTTAGGATTACTATCTATCGAGAGGCCGTTAAAATGAGCCCAAGCATGAAACCTCCACTTTAGGTTCATACGGAGTTTGGCTCCTATAGAATCCAGGTGATGCCGCAGTAGCAGCATCCAAATATTTTCTTTTTATGTCTTGCTAATTTTCGCAATTAAAATGAGCCCACAAACACAGACGCTACGATGCCACAGACAGGCACACAGACAGACAGACAGACACGTCAAACTTATAACACCCCTCTTTTTTGTCGGGAGTAATATAGTTGTTGATGGTTATTCAATTTTCTAAATCTCGATTATTATCATTTAAACATACATTCACGCGGACGAAGTTGCGGGCAACAGCTAGTTTATAATATTATTGTAAGTTGTAACTAGTTACATTGGTGCTTGTTTTTCTTATTTACTTATAATATAATATTCTAAGCGAAAAATTAATTATATCACGTAGTAATTAATAAGTAACATGTACATAGTAGGTACATACTACACATACTTAGATTAAATTAGTAAAACATGCAAATTGTTTAAATATAATTACTTATTTTAATATTATGTTGAATGGAAATTTCATAATATTGTTATAACTTATAACGTTATAACTTATAACATAACATAATCGCTATTCATTTCCACAAATCACAATGGATACGAAGGTATTTAAAAACTAATTGAATTAAAAGTACAGTACCATAAAAGTTAAAAAGAACATAAATAGTGTAGTTAATGAAGGGCGAAATATAGTAGTTCCTTCGAGAAGTTTATGGAGCAATTTTCAGTCTTTTCAGTCAAAAGCAGTTACCTGAAATAGGTTTTCGATATTTTCAATTTCAAATCTAAGTGATTGAAATAAAGTCCTTTTGTTAGAGCCCCCGCACACTGCAGACTTTCTATCAGCCGATAGTTTGGTTTGGCTCTTATAATAATAATAATAATAGCTCCCACACCGGTTTCGGGGACGGTGGCCGGTTTCATTGAGACCAGTCCAGCTACGCAGGAGTAATTTTATGGTACCCAAGTGTGTGTGCAGAGTACACAAGAGCACTCTCTATTCCTTTTACTCTCATAACCCAGTGGGACGGAAGACCAATACGACCGGCGAGAGATCAGGAGCAGGACCGACTTTTAACATGCCCATCCGACGCATGGATCATCTTACTTGTCAAACAATCAGGTGATCAGCCTGCATTGTCCTAACAAAACTTGGAAATAACATGTTTCCAACGCGGGAATCTAACCCACGACCTCCGAGTCAAGAGCCGCGCTCTATACCACTAGACCACGGACTTGGCTCTTGATGAGTATGAAGATTGAAGCTGTATGGAAATGCGCATATTACAACCATACAGAGTCTGCCGATAATTAATTTTGATGGGCTATACGATTGCCTTCTTTTAATAGTCGCGACAATATACTTGATATAATGTGTCAGCCTCTAAAGACTCTAAAAACTCTACATATTATAGTCCAAATGGTGGGTGGCTTGACCATTTTGTTATTTTTCATGCTATGGAATTTGAACTTAATATAATATTACTTTTGCTTTTCTGTTGTACTTAATAAATTTTATATTAACCGTAACAAAATGGCCAGGGCGCAGATTTTGACTAATGTGTAGAGTTTTTAGATTCTTCTCGTGCGGCTGACACATTATATATTATCAAGTATTTTGCCGCGACTATTAATTAATGTAAAATTAAGGGTTTTAGGTTTAGGGCTGAGTATGTAAGTTTAGAAACTTGGCTCTACTCTCACTACTTTTTGATACCACAAACTATAATAATTATGTTCTCGTCTTGGCAACATTTTACATGAAAATGTTTTGGTGGGTTACATTATTCCAATGGCAATCCAACGCTGGATTGGAATAATGTAAGCCGGTCATTACCTACGCCATATTCACTTGTTGAATAATTTCAAAAAGTGATTATTATTAAGAAATGTATTAAAGTTTTCTTTAAAATGATAATGATGTTAAAAAAGTAATTATTATATTCTCTCTGAGTGCGGCCCTTAATAATGTCCTAAAACTGTATGTTAGTTTAAATCTTAAATTAATTTTAATACGCTTCTCCGGTTTTCCTAACTGAGGTAGACAAAGTTTATTACTGAAGGGTTAAAAATAGTCTGCACACTGCAACGTCGCGCGTCGGTTATTAGTTTACCATTAATTTTGCTACCGCTTTTTCAATTTGTTTACCTCGCTCGCTTTTAATTTTTTGCATTGCCAATTTTATGCTTATTTTTTGCTCAATAGTGGTACGGAACTCTAGTAGCGCGAGTCCGACTCGCACTTGGCCGATTATTATACTTTGCAATATGTAGACTGTATCTGACATGTTTTTTTTTCACAGGTGTATTTGTTGCCAAATGCCAGCAGGACCAATATTGTTAAAATTTTGTGTGCTTTTGTCGGGTGTAGGTCTGGAAATTACGTTTATATAATATGGCAAAGCAACGTTTGTCTCGTCAGCTAGTGTATTGTGTATAATAAAGTGCAAGCTACGAGACTCGCCTGACAAAATATTATTATTTTTACATTTTGTTGTTTTTAACGTATGTTTAGCTAAATATTACTATTTACTATACAGTATAGCGCGCCATCGTGATGTCACCGTCCATAAACCCTTATCTCTTGTACAACTTGTTTGCCCCACCACTATTTGCGCATATATAAGAGGCGTCCGCACCTCAGTAAGTCAGTCGCTCGCTAGACGGCTCCGAGTACGATAGCTCCCGTAGTCTGCTCAGAGTCCAGTGCTTTGCTTGATCGATGCCACGCGTCATTAAGTAAAAGCTAGCTAGGAGGGATAAAGGTTTGCGATGCCACGCGTCCTGCCTGCAATCCCATAGTAGGGTTCCGCATGAATGTCTACAGTTTATATTAAATAGTAAAGTATGTACATGTGTTCTTTGTATGAACCTGAAATAAACTAAGTTAAGAAGATATTGCGAGTATTATTCCATGTGCCAACCCTACATTTGGCGCCCAACGAAAAATGGAAAACAGAACTACAAGAAGCATATGATAAACTCAAAATAGCTCTCACAACCGTGCCTGTGCTAAAACAAGCTAATCCAGATCAACCGTTTACCATTAAAACCGACGCAAGTCAGTATGCGATTGGAGCAGCTTTGGTTCAGGGGGAGGGAGAAAACGAGCATCCTGTTGAGTATGCAAGTAGATTACTCACAGCAGCTGAATTCAATTACACTGTAACAGAAAAAGAAGCTTTAGCAATGTTGAGAAACAACATACTGCAAAATTTTGCCCTCGCAGAGATGGTCCCTATGTTATAATAAGAAAACATGGAACTTCCACGTACGAGGTTGCTCACCCAAGTACTTCAGATAAACCGATAGGCAAATACCATACTTCAGCATTAACAAAATTTCAAGGAAGGGACGAAGCTCTACCTCAACCCGTTGTTCCCATTCGTCGCAGAGGAAGACCACGAAAATACAAAGATGCTGGCACTCCTGTCGAGACGACTTCAGAGTACCAGAGGGGGAGGATATAGCGCGCCATCGTGATGTCACCGTCCATAAACCCTTATCTCTTGTACAACTTGTTTGCCCCACCACTATTTGCGCATATATAAGAGGCGTCCGCACCTCAGTAAGTCAGTCGCTCGCTAGACGGCTCCGAGTACGATAGCTCCCGTAGTCTGCTCAGAGTCCAGTGCTTTGCTTGATCGATGCCACGCGTCATTAAGTAAAAGCTAGCTAGGAGGGATAAAGGTTTGCGATGCCACGCGTCCTGCCTGCAATCCCATAGTAGGGTTCCGCATGAATGTCTACAGTTTATATTAAATAGTAAAGTATGTACATGTGTTCTTTGTATGAACCTGAAATAAACTAAGTTAAGAAGATATTGCGAGTATTATTCCATGTGCCAACCCTACAACAGTTATTTATAGCTAAATATATGTAAAAGGGTTCGTCGTTGAAGACTTGTATAAATATGAGATACAAAAAGTTTATTTTGTGAAACCCCGACTCTAATTACCTTAACAGCTTTCATATTTTCTCTGTCAAGTGTCCACGTACCTTTTCACTCGACGAAAACGTAAAATTTTCGTACTCTGTGCCTGCCTTTCCGCCATTCATAGCTGGGGTGTTTCAACATAATCCGATCCGATATCGGTGTTGGACGCCGATCCGTTATCGCGGTATTAGTAAAATGTATGAACCGATATCCGATATCAGGCCGGACAATATTAAAGACAGGTACATATTTCATACATTTTACTCACCCCCGATATCGGATCGGCATCCGACACCGATATCGGATCGGATAATGTGAAAACACCCTAACACTTTTATTATTTGCCTTCTTCACTGTGACATTTTGAGCAAAAGCTTTGAACATTTTCCTCATAATTTCCTGGTTGTGAGCAAAGAGTTTTTCGTAATTTACTCTACTAATGGCCGATACCTACACTCAGAGGCATTTAATGATTACTTAACTATGACAAAATATTTAATGAATTAAAGTTGAGTCAGAGTTCGGCAGTTAAGGATTTTAGTGGTCTATATATGGTCCTACATGGTCCATACTCTTCTCTGATCTATGGATCTGTCATATTAACCCGGCGTCATGGGGGCTGGGTCTGTGATACCCATCACTTTTTATTTCACTTGTAATTCAGTTACCATGCGTTCGACGTTGCCAAATTTCTCAGTAGCTAGAGCTGTTGAGTTGGTTTATGAGTCACAGGTAACGCGTTAGTCCTGCGACGGCCGCAGCGGTAGTAACAGGGGCCCAAAGTTGCATAAGGTATGTGAGACCCATCCCCGCAGTCAGTGTAACAATTTCGGGACATCTTACACAGACATTATTTTAATAATTATCAGTGTTTTTAACATTTCATCTTTGTATTTTTGTTGTGTTTTATTATAAAATTAGATGATTTATAGTCAAATTTATTTTGTTTTGTTATAGGTACTTACTTAATTACTTTTTGCGTTTTTGTAGGTACCTGAAGTACTTTAATCCTTCGATTGTGGATTCTAGGAAATCTATTGTTATTCCATTGTTGTCGCGATCACCGGTGGTTTTATGAGGCTTGATAGGTTAATCTCAAAATGGATCGAGAAGAGGCAGAACGACAACGCATTATTTCAATTTTACAAGAGTCGGAACTCGGACTTTGCTTCTACCTCGTCAGACCAGGAAATATGCGAAGAAGAAGATAACTTGAGTAAACGTAGTAATCCTAGCGACTCAGAGCAAGATATCTCTGATGAAAGAAATCGATTGCCGGAAGAGCATTGTAAATCTGAATCGGCCAGTTTGTGGCAAAGACGGGTACAATTTGGTACAAGACGCCTATTGAAAAATTTCTTGGTGAATCTTCAGGGGATCCTCCGGCAAAGAAGCCGAATATTTGCAAAAGATGCCAAGACTGTCCAGCCAAAAAACACCGTAAAACGAATTATTACACTTGCGAAAGTTGAAACTTGCACCAAACACATTTGCTTAGATCATGCTGTACCTTTCTGTGCTGATTGTACCAAAGACAATGATGTGATATGATTATTTGTAATTTTTTTATAAAAATATTTTAGTATTCTTTAAATAAATGCTATTAAAACTGATTGTTAATAAGTAATAGAAGTAACATTTAAATAGAGGAGAAATATTTTGTTGATTTTTACCGTTCCTTTTTTAAAGCTCTATTAAATATGGTTAAAAATTATATCATATATTTGTGTTTTGTTAATTCATATAAATACATAATGAACTTAATATAAACATATAAAATAAATTGATTATTATAAAAGTTGGATTAATTTTGATATCTAAAACACGGGTATGTGAGACCCACCCCAACGTCCGTGTAACACTTTTCTGCCCCGATGACGCCGGGTTAAGAGCGACTAAAATTATTAAAGCCGTTCTTATGACACACTGACCTCCATTATACACGTACTAAATGGAGATTAGTGTTATGACAGAAGAAAATAAACTTCAAAACAGACCTTCACTCAAACTTCAATTCGTCATTTGCATCTAGCAATACTACCATAAAGTTAATATACCTAGCGGTAGGTATATTAACTTTATGATCATTGTCTAGTGTCTACATAATAATAAAATATCAATAATGTCGAAATGTGTACATTTAAATGTGTAAAAAATTGTTTCATAGACTTTTTTTACGTCCACGTTCATACCCTTGTTCATTGTGTACAAAAAACCCTGTTACGTGCATGTCATTCTCATAGATTTCACCCGTCACCAGTGAGAATAATCAAAACTGAGTCTGAACAAATTTTGGCTGGTAGGTACTGTATTTTATGCCTTATCAAATGTCCATCTTATTCTAACCATGGGCGCCGGCAGAGGGATGCCACTTGCACCCCTTGGGAATCTCGGGATCAACAGGAACATGGAACAATTTGTAACCATGCCGTACAAAGAAAGTTCGTAATGTTTCGGCACTAAATGTATTCTGTTGACGTAAATAGACAGTCACTGTTGTTCGTAGAAAGTAAAAAAAAAAGGAAGCTAAAATCTGCACTCCTTGGAAATTATTTCTACCAGCGCCCATGATTCTAACTAGATTTAAATTGATTACATCTGCTGCCCAAACTTTCTCCTTTCAATTACTCATTGTGTAGTGTAGAGTGCAGCTATGTATATTAAGTTTTCTTTCGTTGATGAAAATTGTACACTACTTACACGAACTTGAAAAACTTATTATGCATTGTTATGGCTTTTAATTTTGTCAAGTTCGTGTGTATGTCTATTCAATATTTATTTGGGCAAACTATTTGAGTTTGAGATGCCTTTTACTATTTTCTTACTTCATATAAAATGCATACTATGCATGCCCGAATTTAAGTTTTCTATATTTTTCCTTTCAGCTGAGGAGATCTCAAAGTTGAGAGCATCTCAGTCGCCAATAGCCATCTCGGTTCAGCGCTGCCCGACTTGGTCCTCGCTAGCTCCGCTCAAATTCAACGGATATTGGGACAATGAATCCAAAGGCAACCTCATCAACACTGGACAAACAGGTATACTCATATACTCATATTATAAATTGTCTTTGAAGTTCTAACACCACATAAGTCTAAAATAGCAACTTTTTAGATGAGAGAAAAATTTGATTGAATTTTAATAGATAATACTATATTAATGCAGGTTTACTATTTAACTAGATTTACGAGTTTTTGTTGGCCGATACGTGTTGTTTGGCTTAAACGACGCGTCTTCCGATTTTCTAGCGAAAAGTTACTTAAGTGGTTACTTAAGTGGTAAGTTAGAACTTTAATGACGAAATTCAGAAATGTGATCTGTCTATTAGTCTATTTGGTACAACTTCATACTTAAAAAGCTGACCCATCAAGATACTCATGCATGGTCCTGACAAAGGACAATTAGATATTTTTTATAATGGTTTATTCAACAAGAGCGTCCGGGGCCTAATGGGTAGTGTAGACCTTTGGTTCGCACTCGCATAGGGTGCAGGTTCGATCCCGGATAGAGACGTGTACCAATGAGACATTTTCTGATCTCAAGTATATAATACGGATGCTCGCACGGTGCAGGAAAACATCGTGAGGAAACCCGCACATAGTTGGTCCCAGACGTATTAACCTGTTCTTTTCTCTGGACTAGGCCGACTATGTAGCGAGCATGCCGTATGCGCTTGGGCAATCATACGGACATTCCCAGGCACTACAGTATTTGAAAACTCGCTCTGAAAATACTGTATAAATCATCCACAATGGATGCATAGGCCTAGTTTTGTTGAAATGCTGCACACCGAAGTCATGGGCGACAATTCTAGATTTTCGATATTTAATCTATTTCTTTACTATTAGTAGCCTATCTGTAATTATGTTTTTATAATCCTCCTAGATTATCTAAATCATTTTATGACCAAAGTGTCTAGGTTGGTATTATTTTGATAACAATATAGAGCTATACTCCGACCGCTTGAAGCGCGACTCTCGTAGCATACTCGTAGCATACTAAATGTATGCTACGAGAGTCACGCTTAAAACGGTCGCGCTTTAAGTATATGAAAATAATGATTATTGCAACTTACTATTGCAAAATTTGCAAGTGAATAATAATATTATGATGATTATGGTTATCCTTCATAAACCCTAATCAAATTTGTAATATCAACGTTTATTCGTAATCAAAATATTAATTGTTTTGTCTTAATTCAGACGCTCATACAACGAAATATATTGTAGGATGGTAATAAAATATGTAAAAGTGATTTAAAACTTATCAAAAAGATATGAAAATTCCTTTAGCACATGTTCTGTTATCAGTGACGATGTTATCAATAAGATTCGGTATTATCGTTGTTTTTGACTGATACTTGTCTTACATAATAGGTACTCTCTTCCTTGTCCATGTCCCTCAATATGTTAATCATTTTACGTCTAAAATATATGTTACTAGATGTCGCCCGCAACTCCGTTGCGCCAAAATTGGTTTATCGCGCCAGAACCGTACATTTTTTATTATAGGGACTCAAAGTATCACCATACCAAATTTCAACAAAATCAGTTCAGGGGTTTGGGCCTGAAAAGGTAACAAACGGACTTTCGCATTTATAATGTTAGAAGGATATAAATTATAAAAGGCAAAACAGATTTTCTAATAAGACATTATGTAGGCCTAGAAATGGGAAGATCATAGGCATCCTCTGAAGAAGGAATTTTCAAAATTCAATTGACACCTAAAGAGTTAAAATATTTAAGGTATGAAAGTTTATATGCCAGGAATACAATTTTTCAGGGGACGAAACCACGGGACAAATCTATTTATATAACAAAACATAATTATTATTATTTAAAAAATATTAACTATTGTCTCTACATTTTACGTTTTCGATGATGAAACATATTAAACGCAAATTAATTTCGGGAAATCATCATTGAGCTTAGAATATTTAGGATACTAGAGTATTTATTGGAATAATTGTTGAATGCTGACCACAATATTATCATTGAACTATCTGAAAAGCTGATTTATGTAGAGAACACAAAGTGTTTTGCAAACTCGTTGTTTGCCTATTGAGAGAAATTATTCAAGCATTTGATAGTTATATAGTTAATAGCACCTCTTCGCCTTACTTATTGATAGGTAACCAATAACCATTTTGACTCAATGATTGCAAACTAGATAAGTCTCAGATAGGCCGCATAATAAAGTGATCTCATACCTCAAAAATACAATATACGGAACTAACCAGTAGGCCGATTTAGAAGTGTTCTCAAAATTTATAGGTTTGACGTAGTATGTCACCATGTCATAAAGCCACAGCCGAATAATATATTATCAGAATCAGAATCAGAATTTATTTATTGCTACAATGAAGTTACAAAGGTCTTAAGATTAATTATTTGGAGCTTTCATTCTACCACATAATACATGGTGTGCAATATGGTCTTAAATCTAAGTATAAAATAGTCATTTTTTAACAATTCATTTAAAATTCCTAAAATAATACTATAATTATATTAGCCCCTCCTTTTTCGGAAGTCGGTGAAAATAAGTAGTAACATGAAAATTTAAATTTTTCCAGCGTATTTCACGTTTGACACACGGACGCAGCCCCGACTGAGCGGTGGGCCACTGATAGGGGAGTACATATTCGAGCAGATGCACTTCCATTGGTCCGTCGACGACTTCACAGGCTGCGAGCACGTGCTCGACGGACACGGGTGAGTATAAAGTATAATTTACACAGAGCCAGTACTAGCTGCCAATAAGACTGGCAGCCAGGCTTGGCATATGCCGCGTGTGAACAGTTTGGCCTGGCTTGAAAAACTGTTCACACGCGGCATATACCAAGCCAATACTGGCTGCCAGTCTTATTGGCAGCCAGTACTGGCTCTATGTAAATTATACTTAACGTCATGGACTATAGTATAAATAACATAGAATTGAGTAGCTCAGTTTTTGAAATGTAAGGCTTTTCACACAAAATTGCGAATTCACGTCGTCACGATTCACGATGCGACGTACGACGTGCGTAACATTGCATCGTTAAGTTTCCGTATTATCGTTATGTTCGCTTACCTATGTCCTAACAATTACATACACTTTTGCTTTTCTTTCGCATAAAAATATGTTAGTTTTCTCAAATTCAAAATAAAATTGCTTTCTCATTATTTAAAAAAAAAAAAAGTTAAGTAGGTTGTAAACTTTCAATTTTCACACTGATACGGTAGCATAATTGTGGAAGAAGAATCTAATAATAATGGAGGTCTCGTTACGAAATCTTAACCCAAAACTAATATCCTTTTCCAGCTACGCTGCAGAATGTCACATGGTGCACTACAACAGCAAGTATGATTCTATGGAGGCGGCAGTGGCGCACCCAGACGGCTTGGCCGTGGTGGGCTACCTATTAGAGGCGACGGACGCCCCCAACCCCAGCTTTGACAAGTTCGTTGAAGGTCTAGAGAGTATTAGGAAACCTGATAACAATACCAGCGTGTCTGCTCGTGAGTACCCTAAGGGCCTGTTTCACCACTTCCTGATAAGGCTATCCACCTCTTAACTTGACAGATAGAGTATGGAGTATCTGTCAAATAAGCCTATCCAGCACCTTATCAGGAAGTGGTGAAACAGGCCCTAAATAAAGTATGTTGTTGCGCTAAAATAATTTTATCGAGCAAAAACTGTACATTTATCCGGAAAAAAGTATTATATTCCAGGTAAATGTACTTAAATTATGTTAACCCATCAAGCCCCATAAGGACACCGGTGACGGCGATAACAGTAGAATAACAATAGATTTCCAAGAATCCGCGAGCGTAGGATTAATAATGCCGTATTATAAATTTCAACTACATATTCGGTTCAGTCGTACTTTCAGCGTAAGAAACGCGCTTTCGCGTCTATATAATATTAATTAGTAAGATGACACGAATCTGAACTAAATACTAATTAAAACTTTTAAGATACAATTTTTCGTTTAATATCTAGAACGTTGTTTAAGCCCGCCCTCAATCCTAGCGATTCTCCGTATAGTCTACAATGTATTGTTTAAAATTATTTCAAAGCACATATTAAAGACAGCGAGATGGAAGTCTCGACTCTCGAGTATAATTTTCCGGTCTTTAGAAAAGACTCTGCGAGTTTTTCGTAGAAATCTTAGTTTACCTTTTACGGAAAATAAAATCATAATATTTCTCTCCTTTTCTTAGAATCCCTGGCCTGGATGAACAGACAGGACGTGACGACTGGCAGCTATGTCACGTACAAAGGTTCCCTGACGACCCCACCGTACACCGAGTGTGTCACTTGGATCATCTTCGAGAAACCCGTCCAAATTGGAAGCGAGCAGGTTGGTTTACCTTTTTATTTCTTTATGCTGCGTTTCCATGCTTGCCAAGGCTTGGCAAGCATCCACAAGGCACAAGCGTCCACAAATCTCGTTTGGCATTTGGATGTCGTTTACACTTGTGAATGCGTCAGTGTATTACGTACATTCAAGAAAGCACCCTTTGATCTGTGCCCAAAAACCGATACTACACCGGATCGGATACAATAGCCAGATACTACTACACGCTTGTGCTTGTAGACGCTGGTCAAGTCTTGGCAAGCATAGAAACGCAGCATAAGGGGTTCCGAGACAAACAAGCAGCAAGCAGACAGGCATCAAGCACGTAGATTTTTGCTTGCGCATTTTGACCGTTTACAATGTTTGCTTGATGCAAGCATTTATTTGCGCCGCGCTTGATGTGATTTTATATTTTTTGCTTTTGACTGAAGTCTATGTACTTTCCGCCAAACTGCTTGTTCGTCTTGGCTCCCCAATTAGTAGAAATTTATGAATAGGAAAACATGACGTATTGATGTAGAATGTAGGGTAGTAATGATCATTACAAAGACATTTAAGATCAAAGAATAAAGATGTTTGGCGTTAGAGAAAACGAAATACACATCTAAATTTCGAAGAAAATACTGGAGTGAATGACGTCACTAATTGATGTTTTTAAACAAGTTCCGTTATACGTTCAATAAACAAAAACGTACAAATCCGCTTTCTATTTTGTTATTTTTCTATTGTAGTCTCAAAATAATGAGAAATGTTATTTATACCTCTTCCCTTCCTGGAACTTTCAAGGAAAATTTTAATGATGTTGACAAATCTTAATTACTGACCATAGGGTGAGTTTCTTGGCCGATCCCTTTTTGGTTGACGTTCTAATTTTAGCTGTAGTCCTTTGATCATGATTCATGAGTCACGAGGCAGGGTTTGATCACAGGTGGCATGAATTAACGAGATATTTATAACCTACCTAAATATGGAGGCACAATAAGTAGACGAACATTAATATTATTATGGAGAAAAAAAATCGTCTTCTTAAGATTATAAGAATAAGAATAAGAAACATTTACTTTGCACATCACACAACACAATATTTACAGACGCAAGAACAAGGATAAAATTTAAGATTATATTGTGTGATGCCAAAAATGGATCCCAGCTCAGCATTAGCAGCAAGATTGCTGCACTGATATTCTGCTGGGACCAAAAGTGACATCACAATGATAATATACAAATATGGACTATGGTAGTACAAAATATACAAACAAGAAGCATAATAAATTAATAAAGTAATCATAAAAAAAGAGAATTAAATATAAAGGTGAGTAATTAAATGTAAAAGATATTTTAAATTGGGGATGGGGAAAAAACGGGATTAGAGATACATAAAGTCACATGATTTCACCCCGAAGACAGAGCTACAAGGCTGTTTTGACAATGTCATCCACGCGCGAAAATATCTGTCCAGTGTCCAGTGTCCACCATGGTCGAAACCGACTGCAAAATGCGGTCGCCGCACGGTGATCTGCAGTTTTAATACAAAATTCATATCCGCTGGTACAGTCTACACGGACCGCTCTGACCGTCTTGAGCGGTCGGTGTAAGTTTCAACTTTCAACGCGGCAACTCTAGAGCAGTTGGTCCCGACTGCAGCGCGGTCCGTCTATGGCCAGTCTGACGTCTACGCTTATAGATTCACAATGGCCGGCTTACATTATTCCATTTCAGTAGTCCAACCAGTGCTGGATTGCTACTAGAATAATGTAAACGGGCACTGGAATGCAATTCAGTGTATTTCAGTACCGTTCCTGTTTATTCCAGTAGTAATCCAGCGCAATCCAATGTAAACCGGCTATAGCACAATGAGGTATATCGTGTCAAATAGGCATATACAGCAGCTTGATACGATAGACCCTAAGCTACATAGCAGCACCTGGTGGCAAATAGATTTTCAAACACCCCCATTAAATAGAAATTATTGTTTTTCAGCTAAGCCTACTCAGACAGCTAGAGGGGTCAAACAGCCAGCTGATCGAGAGGAACGTGCGGCCGACGCAGCGGCACCCGCCCGGACACTCCGTCATCTACGTCAAACAAGTCCAGTCCAAGTTGTGACAAACTTGCACAATAAATACAATATCAGAACTCACTTAGTTTCATTTACTAGATGACGCTTACGAAGTTACCGAAACTCGTTTATCGCACAGGAATTCATTCTTCCGGGAAAAACTTATAATATGTCCTTTCCCGGAACTCAAAGTATATGCGTACAAATTTTGAAAAGGAATTGCGTAGCCTTTCAGGTGATAAGAAATCTTCTACTTAAATGAGATAATCCTACCTATTCATGTAATCGGCTTCTCGAAAACGGCTACCTTTCGCAGGATGTTATGTAGAAGAAAAAGCTTCTTGCACAATTTTGGATTGTTTTTAACTTCCCTACAGAAACTCAATATGAAATACAAATTTATACTTTAAAAGAATTTTTATAAGATCAGTTTAGAATTTAGTTTACTGGTAACAATGTTTTACGCACTGCAGCAAATAGCAATACCTAGCTCAGGAAATTAATCATTATTTATTATTGACTGTGAACCGAAATAATATGGAACCTGCAATAATATCGCATATTAATTCATACACCAAAACGTTAAAAAGTGTGAGCAAAATAATTTACATAAAACGGCAAAATGGCTTTATTCTGGGCAGAAATCAAAGCTAATCCGTCTATTTAGATCGATGCCGCTTATTATTCCAGCACACGTCTCTATCACGGAGCATATTTGGCTATACATACGTAAATAAAATATATAATGAACACGATATACGTTATCTACATTAATCTTCGGATTTCGTTTTTTCAAATACGAAAACGTGGCATTAATTTCACCCCGTTTTGCGATGTCGGAGGTATCATATTCTTTTATCAAGTCTGAATATTCTCCGTCAAATTTATCAGCAAATCGACATAGAACAGTTTTTACTGTCTTATACTTCTGTTGTTGGATATCTTCATACTCCCTCCAGGGTCTTTGTAGCTCTTTACACGAGTGTTTCAGCAAATCGTAGTACTTTATTCTGTCATCATATTCTAATTTCATTAGGTCCCGTCTCCAGTCTTTAATCGATAACTCCCATGTATTTGAAGTCATATCAATGTAAAGTTGCTTTAGCCTTGCAACTTTAGTTTCATGGTAAAAGTATTCAGGATTTTTCATTTCAAACATTTCGGCTTCTAATAATGAATCTTTATAAGGATAAATGTGATGCTCTGAATCTATTGCTTTTGTAATCGTATCGTCAATCAAAAGTTTTATCATAATCTTAGCAGCTCTGTGTTCTATTGAATTTCTTATTTTATTTGCTTTTCTTTTTATCAAATCTAAATTCTCTGTAAAATCCGCATTTAAGTTAATTTCGAATTTTTCATCATGTGACTTCAAAAAAGATATATTTCGAAACTTTATTTCCCAGCTTTCATTATAAAAAGCAGCTCTATTTGATAAACATGTAAAAAAAATATTCTTTACCTCCCCTGGATATATAATGTCATCATTTTTATTAAAAAAGAATACGAGCTCGTTATAAATATCAGGTATAAATGCGATAGGTCTAATAATTTTTTCCCAACTATATCTCAGTGAAACAGTGCCCATGTTTTTAAGAAACAACTTAGCTCTGCCCATTTTATTTACTGGAGTATTGAAATAGTATGTCCAAGATGATTGTAGGCTAGATGTTGATTGTTTTTGCATATCTGTCAAATGTTTTAAGCCTACACCTTGAAAGCATTTGTAATAAATAGATTTATTAATTTGAACTGCATACACAGCGCTTTCTTCGCAAAAATCAGTTGGCACAGGAGTTTCTAATTTTAACACAGGCACAGAAGGGCTATCTGTTTTTAAAAACCCTGGATTGGTTCCAATTACTATTAAATTATCAACTTCAGGTCTGAAATGAAAAATAATTATACAATTTTAAAGTACATTATATTACTTAATTTTAATCAATATCAAAAGTCATTTACCGGTATAGGTTAAGCTTTTTTATTTTATTTTGCAGCTCGTTTTCGCGTCTTTTCTTATATTGTACATAATCAGCATCTAACTTCAGGAAAGGTTTCTTTTTGGAAATTCCTGTTAGACCTTTTTCAGTTTCCTGTAAAATTTTAGGCACCCCAACACGTTCTATGACTCCAGGCTTACCTAGTTCAGCTTTGGTTCTTTGAGCTTCGTAAACAGGTCTACAGGGGCATATTTGACTTAGTCTTGCTGGGTCCTCCCATACTACATCATTTCTTATGGTTACTTTCTTTTGTATTTGTGCATTTTCTAACACAATTTTTTGTTCCCTCTCCTTTCGTACGTTTTCACCCACATTCATAACAAGATCTCTTGGTTGTCTTCCGAGCTTTTTCGCTAAATGTTTGGTTTCTCCTTTTCGTATTTGAATCCATTTGTCCCACACCAATAGTTCTGAATCTGGTTGAACATTATTATTACAGATAGATCTGGTATTTCTTTTTGCTTCTTGCATTGTAAAATATATTTTTATTTACTACAATTTTAAGTCATAACATTCACAGAAGAGGTTGTTTCATTGTCAAATTGAAAACCATAATTTGATATGTCAACATGATGTCAACTGACAGCATATATTCTGTAATAAATCCATCACATCAACATTATGTCAAATCAATATAAAAATAAACCAATGTTCTGAAAGACAAACATTCTCCAAATTTCAAGTAAATAAGCAATTTTCCAGGTAAAATAAATTATAGTGTATTGAAAAATATTCTAATTATGCAGATAAAAGTAAACATTGGCATTGGAGCAGGTAATTTGTTTATTAACTTCAGATTTTCTATAATAATTTTATTAATACTCACCCTTTGACTATGTTCTAACCATGAACGTAGAAAAAAAAGCGGACGGAGTTTTATTATACACAGAACTGTGTCTTCAGAGCATAAAGTTAATATACCTATCGGAATAGAGCAACAATCTCGAGCTGTCAAACGTAACCAAAATTGGTTTTCATCTGTGTGAAAAATATGTGTACGTATACACTTACACAAGCATGATTGAACATGAATTCTATGAGATTATATTGACAACGTGCGGCACGTGCCGACTGGACGTCAAAAAAAGAGTGCTGCTGTCATTTATCACACGTCTCTTTTTACCACGCGGTGTTACTGATAGTGGCATCTCGCTTGCTCAGGCCTTTGTTTCTCTATTCCGCTAGGTATATTAACTTTATGCTTCAGAGTCGGCCACGCACACATTCTGACTGATTTCAAATGGTATGGACTAGCGTTATAATGTGTGCGTGCGGACCGTGTACATACAGTCAGCTGGCCGACTCTGAAGGACACAGTTTTGTGTATGGTGGGACTCTGTCCGCCTTTTTTTATACGTTCATGGTTCTAACCTAACGATACGATACTATTATACTAACAATCTAAAGCGTTTTTAACCGACTTCCAAAAAGGAGGAGGTTATATGTTCGGCTGTGGATATATATATATATATATATATATATATATATATATATATATATATATATATATATATATATATATATATATATATATATATATATATATATATTTTTATTAATGGAGTTGTAGTTATGTCTTACATAATAATATTATCATTAACCCAGCAAGCCCCATAAGCTCACCGGTGAGCGAGACACAATAGAATAACAATAGATTTCCAAGAATCCACGATCGAAGGATTAAATCGCAATATTTACTTTGAAAAACTCTAATCACTATTTCTTTACCTTACGTTAAAGAGGATACAGAAGAGGATACACAGAAGGAAGAAGAAGATACATCAGAGCCTGAACTCGGTAGTGTCGAATGGCTTTATCATATAAGTGATACAGAACGGAATCTGCCGAGCCCAATTGATGTATCCATTACTGGTTCCACAGTATATTCTTGCCCCCAACTGAGGTGGTACAATTTTGATGTCTACCCGCATAAAATAAAGATAACCAACACTGGCTACACTCGTAAGTTCCAAATGATAAGAGTCTTAGATTTAGGGGCTGTTTCACCACTTACTGATAAGTGCCGACTGCCGGACAGGCTATCCACAACTTATAGTAGGTATGTGGTGAAACAGCTCTCCAGTGACGTATTTGCAGTACATGATAAAACTGTCGTTTTGTTGGAGCTGGTCCATTCGTCTGAAAATTGCGCATATCTAATTAACCTCTGGATTCTTATCCTGAGGGCAACTTCTCATAATACAACAGGACGAGTCGTTGATGTGCGTTATATTATTATTGAATGCTTTAAAATTGGCAGCCCAACACTGCAAGCGCTTTTATGTAATTAATAAAGTTCAGTTTTAATGGCTCGTTTAAAAATTACTTTTTCTAATTATCCCATTAATTTAAAGTACTGGCCCTTTGCGGTACGCAGTAAACCTTTTTAAAAAGGCTCTTAATGTTGTTAAAATATATGTCTGCCTCGAAACTTATTCTACTCACAAAAAGGACTCTGTACAATTGCGCTGCCTTAAAATTTAATTAATGAAATGAAAGATATTAGTTAGGCTTAAGTAAGTCATTTAATATATAGATAGATAGGTAGATATTAAAATATTAACTATTGTTTTTTTTCATATAGGTACTACTAACTTGCCAATTATATTATAATATTTTCTAATAATTATATAAAAGTTTGCTGTTAAACTCCTGATTTTGATAAAATTTCGTATGGTTATCTAGTAGATCAATCGACCAACACCTATCTTTCATACACCAATTAATACGTCTTAAAAAACAAATAAATGCGAAAGTGTGTCTATTTGTCTGTCTGTCTGTCTATTTACCTCTGCATGCTCAAACCTCTGAACCGATTTTGTTGAAATTTTGTACGGAGATACTTTGGAGTCCCGAGAAAGAAAAATGTACGGTTCCTGTGCGATCGGATTTTTGACGCAACGGAGTTGCGGGCGTCATCTTATATTTTATAAATTACTAGCTGTCCCGGCAAACGTTGCTTTGCCATAATATATTTGCCATATTATTTTATTGAAGTGATCAAATAAGTATGTCACCATGGCAACGTCGATCGCTATCCCGTCGCACAAACAATGGTCGCCGTCAGTCTCAGGTTGTAATAATTTACTATTATTTATTCAACAAATGCACTTATCAAAATATAAAGTACCCAGTAGCCGATTCTCAGACCTACTGAATATGCATATAAAATTTGGTAAAAATCAGTAAAGCCGTTTCGGAGGAGTTCGTGGACTAACATTGTGACACGAGAAATTTATATATAAGATAATATAAAAGAATCGTACAATAATTATTATTATATAGTGCTGATCGGAGCGAAATGGAAAACAGAAAGGCCGTATCTGGAAGGCGGTCCTCTACTGGAGAAGCACATTCTGTCACAGATTCACTTCCACTGGGGAGAGAACATGATGGAAGGAACCGATCATACTGTGGATAAGATCCGCCACCCTGTTGAAATGCAGGTACAGAATACTAATGTCTTGGATCGAAAAAGGCTACCGCGCAGTGTCAGAGGACGCTGCCGCCCTAAGAGCCAGGCCACAACACTGCGTTGCGACATCGCATCGCAAAGAACTACAGCTAAACCTGGGTAAGTGACAAGTGACAACTGGATAATTGAGAAAACTGTATAAGTGAGAGTAATAGCTAGGACCCGTCGCTCCCAAAACCTCTAGGTATGAGTGAGAAACAGAAACCTCTGTTAAACCTCGTTTTCTCTCACATACCTCTGTGAGCGAGACTGCTTCTTTTCTGTACCTCTATAAGCGACAGTCGAAGTTTATTTTTTTTATTTACATATACAAGTAATAAATGAGAAACAAATTACAAATTGAACATCTGCTACAATTTAACATCTTCTATTTTATGACTCATTCTTAACTTTCGTTAAACTTCCTACCATTGTTTTTGTATTGTTTTCTCGTCAATATTGTACCCATTCTATTTCGTTGAGCTAAAAAAAACGTTGTATTTTTATCGCATTCTTTTCGAACGGACTTACTCAGTTTATAGTTAACCAATTGCGAAGGAAAGTTCTGTATCATGTCAAAACGAAAAATTAAAGTACTGTCATTGAGTGATAAACTTAAAATTGTGAATGCGTTTGAATCCGGAAAATCACGAAATGAAATTCAGAGGGAGTTTAATTTATCAGAATCCACCTATCATAAAAAGTACAAAATTAAAAGAAACTGACTGATTTTAAAAATGTAAATAAGTTCTAAATAAAATAAAATTATAGAGTGCATGAATTTTTGACTTGTTATTTCTGCGTACCTCTATAAGAGTGAAACGCTAAAATTGTACCTGAACAAGCGAGAAACTCGGGTTTATGAGAAACCTCTATGAGCGAGAATGAAATCGTGTTCCCTTCAACTCTAGCTTATCCAGGTTTGGCTGTACAATGTACATTGCTTTTCTTATAGTTGTTTTTGCGATGCGATGCCGCAACGCAGTGTTGTGGCTGGCCCGGCCGCGGCTTAATCGGCCTACTTATAAATCCAGGCTGCTACCGGGGCAGCCTTTTCGTGAAACTATTTTTTACACAATATGTTTAAAAATAGGAAATAGGGAATATAAGGAATCTTAAAATTGTGGCCGGCCCTCACGTGAGTGTGAGATAGTACATTGCATTTATTTCGTTTTAAAATCAACATTTATAGTTCTATTTTAAACCACGTTATTTTATATTTATTTATTTAGGAAAACTTACAGCTAGATTAAGACAAAATATTAACTTATAATAACACCCTTTTTTGTTAAAAGATATTTGCCTTTCAAATAATAAAATATAATAAATGTCATTTAAACATCCCTGTCTTTTATTTATTCCATGTAATCGAATCAATCGGGAAACACAAAATTAGAATCTTAAAACAACTGAACTGAACACCTAGTTCTAGCCGATGATAAATAGGATACACCTAAGTTTAACCACCGGTGTGTGGCTGTACCTAGTTTTAGCCGCTAAATTAACCCTAGCTCACTAACCTTAATTTGGAGTAACATAATCACTAACCATTCGTAAATTTTACGACGAATTAAAACACGAAAAAAATAAATAACCATCTATATTTATGAAACTAAATGACCTTTACTATAAGTTTTATTTCTCTTTTAACTAAATAAAACATGAATGAAACCAAAAAAATATTATGAGCAATGATTACACATAGGAACAATATGCTCTCTGCAAATCGCTTTATTGCAGCTTTTGCAGAAGTAAGTCGTCATACGACGTTTTTTTGCAGGACAGTAGCTGAAATTTTTGCGACTTTTTACAACGGCTTAACAAGATTCTTCCTAAGAGTCTTCAATTTTTAAGGCCTCTGCAATGATCTGCATCAAATTTCGTTGCAAAGTTACAGTCCAATATCTCTCTTGCAGCCAAGGCTGCATCAGTTTGTCTGCCATTTATAGTGCAATTCTAGTTCCCTTACCATACTTGTAGGACAGGGAACAATATGTAGCACATTCCCTGAGAATGATGATGGACGAGTACGTTAGGTTTTGTACACCATTGGTGTTGGTTCTTACGGTAGGTACATGTATACATACTCTGTCTTGGTTCAATGATGGATTGCTGCTGTGGTTGTTCCTCATGTTCGAATTCCGATACCCCACAGGGATCAGATGATCCCTGTAGGGCAATGAGTTTCTAAAATACTAGAGTGGCAATGTCTTACAAACGATTCTCACAAATGCGTAACCACTTGATAGCCCAAAAGACAATGTCACTTCATAATGTTATTATGTCATTATGTATGGCAGATATGCCTGCAGGCATCTTCAAAGTGGTGACGCGTTTCTGTCGTAGACTGCCAATCTAGTTACGTTAGTAACATACAATATCATTGCTGTAGGGTATCGGAGAAGCATTATCATCAGAATCTATGTCTAGTCTTCGACTACGACTGCGACGTGGAACAAAGAACTCATCTTCCGACAAACCTCCAATATCTCGTCGCTCCCAAGCTCCCATCACTTTCCACGTGATCAGTATCCTCGGATGCTGAAGACTGTGATTGATTATTGGGAAGTGACTCTACATCAGATTCATCTAGCCGTTCTCCTATCTTTTTATATTGTGCCCTCAAATCCATCTAAAAGTTTTACTATCATAAACTAAACATATCAACAAATTATAGAAACATATCAAAGCTTCGCGAAAAACAACGAAATCTTACAGTAATTTATCAAATATAGTCATGTTTAAGTCTTAACAAAACATAAAAACAATAACTATTAGATGTAATTATTGAAAATAATAACCGAAAATAAATCCCCAACTTGGAAAAATACTAACGTACATACTAACCTTTCGTAAATTTTACGACGATGTCGCCATATATCCTATTCTAATTAGTACCCGTCCACAACGAGTGATTGCTAGTCACTGGTGATGCGAATCAGGAAGGTATTAGAAGCGGGCGGGGTGGAGGGGCGCGGGAACTAACCTAAACACTAAATTCGCAAAGCTCGCGTCGTAATTTTGGCGTATGGTTAGTGATCCAGGGTTAAAGGCTAAATCTAGTTGTAACCGAAGATAAGTAGGATATACCTAAGTTTAACCGCATGTGGCGGGCTGCACCTAGTTGTAGCCGGGTAAAACTAGGTGTAGCCGCACTTCATTCAATTTCAATTTTTATTATAACTTTGTAGCTTTCAAATTATGAGTTTATATGGCTTGAAACACGGTAAATTACGGTATCTCCGTAAGGAACGCCCTTAACAAGTACATAGTTTTAAAATAACACAGGAAGGCCAATTACAAGTTTTCACAGTTAAGTATACATATCTAAGCAGTAGTAATTCTGCACTAATCTAATAGACAGCCTAATGCCTATTTTATAACAAATTAAAATAAGAATGCGACCGTTTAGTTTAGTGGTTCAAACTAATTGCAGTCGGTTACAAGTTTAACTCGTTACTTACTTTACGACTTCCTCTCTTGTTAATTCTCCTCTTCAGAATTCCGCTTTCATATTCCCCTAAATTAAGGTTTAATGTCCATTCGTTTTTTGCGGAGATTAAAATATACAAGGAATGCAAAGCATTTTTTTATTTCAGGTCACGTTTTTCAAATCTGAATATTTAACGCAGGACGAGGCTTTCCGCCATCCCGATGGAGTCGTGGTTATTTGCTACATAATACAGGTAAAATATTGACAAAAAGGTACAGCTAAACGATTCAAAAGTTAACCCATGCACTAGAACTTGTTACCTATAACTGTGAGTGTGACAAGAGTGCTCAGTGTAAAGTTTTTGTCATCTCTATGTATGACAACTTTTATTTAAATACGATACAACTTTGATTTATTTATAGCAATTCGCAACAGCGTGTGCTTAAAACTGGGAACTACAAAATCATAAAAAAGTCGGATGAGAATTGGGAATTAGTGGCAAGAATTTACACTCATTCCCGCCACAGACACCGCGACGAGATTATCGATAAGCATAAAACCCTCAGACCCATAAAATGAAATTGAAATCCCATATTATAGCACGGACAATAAAATCCCTTTTGTAACAATACCTTATCTTTCAGTACGGGGCGAACCCCGATGATCGTCTCACCTGGGTGATAGATGCCCTGCCAAGGGTCCGCGAAGCCCAGACCAGCACTCGTGCCGGACCCTACCCCATGTCAACCCTCCTGCCAATGTTCACAGCAGATTATTTTTTTTACTGGGGCAGCCTGACAACGGCGAAAGGGGATTATGTGGCTCGCTGGATCGTGCCCAGAACCAATATGTCTGCGTCGTTTGAACAGGTGACTTTTTCTGATTTGATTATTGATGGATGAAATCGTGATGCGGTTGACGTTTTTAATTAGGGATCTGATGGCAAAAATTGAGAAAATAAATCATTGTTTCTAGCAATTCCGGGATAATTGGAATAAAACATTTTGATCGTTTTTAGGGTTCCATAGTCAACAAGGAATCCTTATAGTTTCGGTCTGCCCGTCCGTCTATCTGTCCGCGGTTTAATAAGTATACGAGACCATAATATAAAGGACAAGAAGCTTGTTTTTCTAAGTTTCTTGCTAAAGGACTTACAAAGCTGTAATTCGACATGACTGCACGTCATACTAATGGTGCCGACAAAATGGTACAGTACCCGGCGATAAACATTGCACATCGACTTTGGAAAGTGACAGTCTGCTAATTTCGGTTTTGTAGAGCGATAACTCTAACGCACGAAATACAAAAAGTCCGGTATATATTAGGAGCTGTTAAAACACTTATTATGGGTTGCTTCTTTTGACAATTTTAATATTATTTGTATAAAATACACCAAATTTTCTATAAGTTATGGCTTTAGGTTCGGGTAAAATAAAATAAAAAAGGGTGTTCAAATTATGTTTACGTATTTAAAATTCTTTTGGAAAATTACAGCTGTAGCAAATTTAGGGGTGTTAACAACTCTAGATATATATTTTGAACTGGACGCGACTGCACTCTATTGAATCTGAACAACGACTGACATAATGTCAAATAGGTGTGTGCTACAAACTACAAAGATAACGCTCTATGAAACCGAAATTAGCCGAATGTCTCTTTCCAAAGGTCGATGTGCAATATTTATTGCCGGGTATTGTAGTTACTTACCGTATAATATAAATTCTTAAAAAAATATTTTTTATGGTACCTACCCTACACATCAAGCGGGGATGATTTTTTTTGCGCTTACCCCACCGTGTGGGGACTGGGGTATCGTTGGATAGGTTTTTTTTTTTAATATGTGTTTGGTTGTGGTTATCGTGTGGTTGTGGTACGTGTGGGTTGGTCCTAACTCTAAGGCTCCGTTTCATTGACTTTCGTACGTAACCACATCGCAACTACTGGCGACAACGCAACCACGTCGACATTTTGTCGGTAAGTACCACAGCCGACAACGCAACTACAAAAAGCTGCAGCGACACCCGTAACTACTGATTGACGGCATTTTGTCGTTGCGACGTTGTGTGATTGTGGTTCGTGTGGGTTGGCCCATGGTTGGCCCCATAAACTTAAGGGCGTTCCGTCCGGAGATTCCGTAATTGACCGTATTTAAAACCTTATAAACTAATAATCTGAAAGCTACAAAGTTATAATAAAAATACAGCAATAATCTTCAGTATATCAACATTCCTTTTGTCGTTTTAAATTTTCTATTTTTGTTTCTTATACTCATGATATCAGCTTCCAAAGTAATACCAATTTGTTAAAATTCAAGCATACATTCAGCATCTCCTTAGGATTTACAAATTACTTTTATTTGAAACTCACGCCAATAGATCGACAATATCATAAACTACATATTCGCCGTTTTAAATTTTTTTAGGACAATTTTGAACCAATATAAGTAGAAATAATAGGGGTTTGGCGCGATCTCGGCAACGCGGTAAATGTATGGCCAAGGTCGTTTGCTCGGGGGACGACCTTAAGATGCAAAAGACCAACAAAGAGTGCGAGAGAGAAGAAAATCCTTTATGGAATTATAACAAGATAAAAAGAGAGAGGCAGTCTCCTGAAAACTGTAACCACTTTCATATTTTGACAGGTCGGCCAAAAGTCGTCAATCCTTTTTATGCCCTTATTATTTTCGAATTATTAAATCCTTTATTATTTTCGACAAATACTATTACATATAACAATGGCAACATTGGTAACTTGTTCTGTGAGTGATTGCAGTGTAAATCATAGGAGTAATCCTGAAAGATATACATTTCAAAGGTAATTAATCTTTATGTCCTAATTGCTACGATGTGTTTATTTTCGCAAAATTATGTCTTTAGTTCTCTATTTCAAATAAAATATTGTTAATCCTCCCTTTTACTTTCATATTTTGCATAACTAAAGGTACTATTGTTCTTAAATCACACAATTTTTGAAGAAAAAATTTTCATCAAAATTGTTTACATACAATGATATTCTACTAAATACAGATCTGTTATGTTCATACTATCTTCCAGCTTAAATTGCTTCCAAACAATTTTCAAATTCAAATACGTACCATAAAGTTAATATACCTATCGGAATAGAGAAACAAAGGCCTGAGCAAGCGAGATGTCACTATCAGTAACACTGCGTGGTAGAAAGAGAAGCGTGATTTGAGGTTGCATAGCTTTTTTTTCATCTGTTTGACAGTCTGTCTGCCCCTGGGCCGATAGTTGTCAATTTGGGCTCTCAGAAAAATTGTGATTTTAAGTTAAATAATGAATAATTTTAAGAAATACTGCTCTAGAAACATGGTTAAGTGTTTGTGGAATGATTCTGGATCCACACATCGAAAAAACCCGGACAAATATTCATTTCACAGGTGAATTATTCTACATCGACAGGACTTAGTTTTAAGTTTATTTCTGCCAATTCCCTACGAGTTATTGGTATTTTTACGTCCGTGTTCGCTTCTGTATATGTTAAATTATATGGAAAACATAACTTGACTAGCCATGGTGCACAATTTAAAGATATTTTGTGTAAACAATTTTCATCTATTTTACACTAGGGCTGCATCAAGTTATCGATAAGTTGTGTCGATATGAAAATATTTTTAGTTAAGTATACTAATTATCTAGGAATGTTGAAATGATAACATACTCATCCGTAGTTTATAATTAGTTTATATACTATCATGCATAATTTATCATTTTTAAGGTTCCGCACCCAAAGGGTAAAAATTAAGTCCTAGTAGTGAGGTCCCGCAGCCCGCTTTACTACTAAGACTTCGTTGCCTGTCCGTCTGTCCATCTGAAAGTAATAGACTTCTGAAATTTCCACAGATGTAATGTCATTACTACATCCAATACGGCTGCTCATCCAAGATAGGGAAATAGTTGAAAGCACTTCTGCAAGATGGGCATCAAATAAAAGGGCTCAGTAGGCTCATTGAGAGTGAATTGAAAATTAATAGGGTCTAGTGAAGTCGTGTCGTATCGTGTAGGTACTGATGTCACGTGACGTAACCTGTCGTGTCGAATCGTGTCATGACATGTCGTGTCGTATCGTACCGGGTTTTAGAAAATGCCCGGTTGAAACCGGTCACCCTTCATGCGCGAGTCCGACTTACACTTGGCCAATTTTTCAGATTTCCTGCTGACCTGGATACCAGAAATTCATGACTTAAAATAATTAACCGTCCAAACTGGACTCCGAAGAAAAAATCATGCATACGAGTACTTAATTATGCAGCAAGCATTTTGAAGAAAAGTCACATTTTACTTCAAAATTACAATTTTATTATATTATATACATGCAGTTTTATTTTATCCCATTTTATAATGCCCGCTGTACACTCTCGCCGAGAGCTCTCGGGCAAGTCTCGTGCGAGAGCCCCTTGCCCGAGTGCGATCATGTTCATTATTGCTTAGTTCAATCGCAGATAAGAACTCAGAGAAGATGGAGGAAAAGGACCATTCACCATTCACCATGCATCGAAAGATATCATTGTAATCCAAAGATTTATAATCATATTTAATTTTATTTCTCATATATTATGACTAATAATGACGTTTATTATTGTTATTTTTCTGTTCTACACTGTCCAACAACGGCGGGACTAGTAGTGAAAGACGCGAGAGTGTACAGTAGTGCGCTCGTTTTCCTCGAGAGACCCTTTGTCTCGGGCGCAAAATACCGACAACGGACCGAGAGGGTCCGAGACAGGCGAGACGAGGCGAGCGCACCCATTTACACTCTCGCACTCGGGCCGCCTCGCTGTGTCTCGGCGAGAATGTACAGCCGGCATTATGTTTACAATCTTACAATTATTATTCCATGATCGATATTTTGTCGAATTACAAGATGTTTGTACATCACTGACACGCACACGTAAACATAATTGTATACACAGATGTAAATCAAATTTTGGTTAAGCTTGACAGCTCGGGATTGTTTCTCTATTCCGATAGGTATATTACCTTTATGATACGTACTTACCTCTGTCATATCTAAAGGTTACCATAGTTACAACAATGAATGCGACAGATAATACGTAATGAATGGTATAGAATAGGATAACTATATGTTTTGAGATGGTTTTGAATTGCACTTGACAGGCGCATCGGCGCGCATGCGCGACAAAGAATAAGAGAATATTGTTATTGTTGAACAGAAGAGACATTGAATAAAACTAATTGTTTGTTAGATTATTTTTTATTAAACTATGTGCTATATTCTATACATATTAAAATAAAGTCGTAGGAAAACAAAAGTACACATTGAATATTTTTAAAAATATTAGTACTTGGGGTATATAACGTGTAAATTTTTGTTTCTTTGTATTTACATAATATTTTTTTAGAGTAATTACTTTAGGATCGGTCGTATGCCCGGGCTAAATATGTATATTATTAATTAGTAGGTTTTTTTTTAATTAAATAAGAGGGCAAACGAGCAAACGGGTCACCTGATGGTAAGCAACTACCATCGCCCATGGACACTCGCAACATCAGAAGAGCTGCAGGTGCGTTGCCAGCCTTATAATAAGGTAAGAAATGAAAGAACATATTATGTAAGAGTTACTTTTACATTAATTGAAAATTTTAACACCAAAATATTTAAGTAATAATAAATATCTATATCTATACATATTATTATAAAATAAGGTCGCTTTTTTCCCTCATATCCCTTTGCTCCCTTTAATCTTTAAAACTACGCAACGGATTTTAATGATTCTTTCAGTATTAGAAAGCCTATTTATCGAGGAAGGCTATAGGCTATATTTTATCACGCTAGGACTAATAGGAGCGAAGAAATAGAGGAAAATGAGGAAAAAACGTCGAAAATTATTTGAAAGGGCTAACTTGAACGCGCTAACTACTGGTCCGATTTGAAAAATTCTCTCAGTGTTAGATATTATAGCCCCTTTATTGAGGAAGGCTATAGGCAATATTTTATCATGCTAAGACTAATAGGAGAATGTGAAAAATGAGGGAAATTATTTGAAAGGGCTTATCTCGCGAACTGCTGGAGCAATTTTTATGTTATTTGGCACAGGTACAGGTAAAAAGTAGACCACGTGAAGGATCGAGGCTATCGATTTTAATCATTTTTTACTACATAAAATACATATTTTATGTACCTTCAAAAATATTTAATTTATTTCTTTTCTGTCTCTTTGAAATTTTTTGTATATCCGGATTATTTTTATGTGCCAAATGGAGACGAATATTTGTGTATTTATCAATTACTAGATGATGCCCGCAACTCCGTTGCACCAAAATTTGTTTATCGCGCGGGAACCGTACATTTTTCCAGAATAAAAACTATCATGTGGCCTTTCCCGGGACTCAAGGTATCTCCATGTCAAATTTCAGCAAAATCGGTTTAGCGGTTTGGGCGTGAAGAGGTAACAGACAGACAGACAGACACACTTTCGCATTTATAATATTAGTATGAGATGAGCTCTATGATTAAAAATAGGGGTCTCTTATTTTGAATGTTCTAAGGGGGGTATTAGATTATCATTTATATTGGATCCTAGATCATTGGGTCATTTATATTGGATAATGTAATATAGATAAATGATTCATTTCTTCCTTGATCATAGATTTTTACCATTTGCTGAGAGATTGGATCCAATACTGTCATAGAAATTGGTGTTGCCAGTTATTTAATATAAAAAAAGAGTTTTTAATTTCTTGTTCGTTAGTATGTTTCAAATAATGTAATGTAATTCTTTTTCTAATTATATACTTGAATAATCTTGCTGAAATAACAAAAAACAAGCCATATTAAAAATGACGATGTCTTTTGACAAATCGAATTCTCTGAGATCTAGTAACACTGATGTCAATACCTGTCAGCGTTAGCGCTCCCCATTAGCTATTAAAGCAACATATCGCCGCCCCCACCGAATAGTATCGTAATCGACTATTACTATAGAAGTGCTTTTATAACGGATTATTGCTTTTGAAGGCCAATTCCACCTCGTGAATTTTTTTCATAGCGGTCGGACTGATAGTTTTTGAGATAGATATTTTGTAATAAACATACATGTATTATTCGCCTACGCATAAGCAACAAACTTTACGACGAACACTATGACAATAAAATATTACTATTTTCTGAATGACCAAACTAATATGGCTAACTGATATCGCGATCTTATTCCGGTACCAAAAAACAAAAGGCGGCTAAAAACAGATGTCAGTCAGGACATTACCATATTATTCGGGTAAAAAGTACATTTCATATTTTTAGTAATTATATATTGCGATTTTATGTTCTAAAAGTAATAATGGTTATTATAGAATACTGTCTAAAGCGGACCTACATAAATGTAGTAATGCATCTCACGATAGTACTTTGCGTACATTGCGACAAGGGTTTACTTTACAGGTTGCGACAATTTGCTAATGCTTACATCAAAAAGTACTATACATTGCTCTCGCTTTGTCGGCATATAAAAGAAAGTGATAGCCTTAACCTCGTCACGTGTTTCGAAGGTCAAGCAATAATAATTGTTTACATTATCTTCATTTGTGATTTTGTTTACAGAAGTGCGAAAAAAATGCAAAAGTTATAAACAATTAAGTAAACATAAAAAGAAGGGCTTGGATTTTTTTTAATATTTCGAAAACTATTTGAGATAATCAAAATTTAAAAATAGATCCTTAAAGAACAGGAAATTTCCTAAAAAAAATCCTAGATTTTGGAACCTTACCAATAATCCTTATAGCTTTAATTGAGCGAAAGTAACGGTAAAACCGCGTGGTTCGGGTTTCGCGTGATTTGCCGCAATCTGCTACGTGAACTAAAAAAATATTTTAAGTGATTAAATATTGATATTAAGGATTAAAAAATTTGGGTACTAAGTAGACATATTATGAATAAACAATAATCCGTTAACAAAAATAAATTATCACAATTTGTTTAATTATTATGCTTTTGTTCATTTGTTAATAGTCACCATTTTAATGTTAACATAAAAACGCTGATTATTTCAAAACAAGAAATCTAGATTTTTTATTATTCTTTAGAACTAATCTTAATAGGCCATATAAGAGATTCCCGTTGAAAAAATTCTTTTTTTTTTATTTTTCACTTTTTTATTAACATTCAAAGTCATTCCAAAATTATTCATGTAAATAAAGCAATTACGGTACTTTTATATCCAATTATTGTTACTATTTTGTTTTGTTACTGTTAGAAGCCAGATAACAATATACATTTTTTTTATTTATAACTAATAAAATTTAAATAATCATTTTTATTCATGAAAAACCCCTAATTGCTATATTTACATTAAAATTTAATGAATGCCTTTGATTGTTCATAAAAAAGTGAAAAATCAAAATTGTTGAATTTTTCCACCGGATATCTCTTCTAAGCCCTTTTAAAATTAGCTCAAAAGAATAATAAACATTTATAGATTTCTTGTTTTTAAATAATCAGCGTTTTTATGTTAACATTAAAATGGTGACTAATAACAAATGAACAAAAGCATAACAATTAAACAAATTATTATAATTTATTTTTGTTGATGGATTATTGTTTATTAATATGTCTACTTAGTACCCAATTATTTTTATTTCTTTATATTAATATTTAATCAGTTAAAATATATATTTTTAGTTCACGTGGCAGATTGCGGCAATTCACGCGAAACCCGAACTACGCGTTTTTACCGTTACTTTCGCCGCTCAATTAAAGTTATAAGGATTGTTGATAAGGTTCCAGGATCTAGGATTTTTTGTAGGAAATTACCTGCTCTTTAAGGATCTATTTTTAAATTTTGATTAACTCAAATAGTTTTCGAAATATAAAAAGAAAACTAAACCCTTCTTTTTATGTTTACTTAATTGTTTATAACTTTTGCATTTTTCTCAGCCCCTCTTGGAATTTTCATAAAATGTTCTACATGGTATTCCAAATCGAATGAGACCAAAATCATAATTTTCGGTGCATTAGATAAGGTTTTGAGGAAAATGGCACTTGTTAATCAGACTATTAGATAAAAAAGTTTTTAAATGTTGTTTTCGGTGTTTGGACCTTTTTAGTTATTGAACCTAGATGAGGCTTCGGATACAATAGACATAGCTACCAGTAGTTCGACTGCAAAGAAATGAACAGGTTTCAATATCTGTCAAATTCGTCGGGTTTGGGGGTGATAAGTTAGAGGCTGGCGCGCTGGCTGGTATAATTTATTTTTAAAAATAAGATTTTGAAATTGAATTCTGACAGTTTTCTTTGCATGTGCCAAAATATAAACAACTAAATTTGTAGGTAACGACCCTAGCGACGACTTTTGTCATAATACGTCAAACTTAAAAATTTTTACATCAGTTCTAAGTCGGCATACTCTATCATTCTGTCTACTCTGCTTGGGAGGTATAAAAAAAGGATAACTGATTGTTATATTACTGTAAAATTTTATATACTTACCTTTTGTTATAAAATTATTAAAACACCTATAAAATAAAAATAAAAAATGGTTTTATTTAAGAATCCAGTTAATTATTACAATATATTTTAAGTTTTTTAAATTCTGTATTATATTTTTACATATATAAAGTATGTTTCGCTTGCCATGGAATAATAAAGTTAATATATTTTACGATTAACATGTGACTTACTCTTAGCGTCGAATATATTGGTAACAGTCGATTACAGAGCCAGTAAACATGTCTGTAAGACAGCCAATAGGATCGCATCCAACTATTACTGTGTAGTTCGTTGTCGACAACTTACCCGAATAATATCGTATTGATGTGTTACGGACAAAAATTCTATTTAAATTTCGGTATTATACTTTTTGACTTATAATCTCAGTAAGAAATATCATTATATTTTTTTAAAAACATTAAGATATCGCAAAAAAAATTAGCTTTCTTTTGGTATAAAAATAATTTTCCTGTGTGAACCTGTTAAAAAGTTATGAGCCAAAAACCGTTTTTATTTTTTCCTGTAAAATTTAGATTTTTTGATTACGATTTTATTCGGTGGGGGCGGCGATATGACGTAAAATAGGATTAATGTTATATGATAATGTAATATGCAGATATGATCAAATTATAATTTTTATTGGATCCTATATAATATGATCCTGTAAATGATCCAATATAAATGATAATGTAATACCCCCCTAAGAGCGAGTCAAAAACATTGGAATTCAAAAATGATTTTAAAATGCGATACTTCAATTGTTTTGCTTCATCATTGGTAGCAAAATGTACTCCTCATTCATTTTACATATTTTGCTACTTTTTGATGGAATCCAGTCTGATTCGCTTCTTTGTTGACGAACAATTGCTATCCAATCTTGTAGTTTTACTTGATCACAAGGAAACCTAAAAAAAACAGTACAGTACAGTTGCATAAGACATCGCATAGCGTATAAAAATAGAATACAAATAAACTGCAATTGTAGGCATTTAAGTCACCATCTAACAGTCATGTGGCGAGTCTGCACTAACTACTCTATGGCTGCAGCAGCGCAACCATCCTTATCGTTCTTGCGTCAAAACCATATCGCTGTCACTTTCTTCGCCTGAGCCATGGCGGAAATTCGATTTTTTCAGATTGTTCGAAAAAATAATTGAAAATGTAATCAATCGAGGTATTTATTGCATTCTTATAAGTGGTAAGAGATTCCATGTGTTTTGTTTACTTTGGAGCCATAGTTTGTTCAATTTCTAAATACACACGACGGCATTTTCAATTTATTTTGGTACTTGACAAGACGCGGTACGTTCGTGAAGTGCGTTCGATGGTTCGATGCAGACTAAATAAAGGAGCGGTCAATTGGCCTGTATTTGAAGCTTCACAACGCGCGCGGTAGTAACATATCTGCTTTGAGTTATTATTTATTATATCATTGTTTACATAATTATACGCTAGGGTTTGAATCAAATTTATCGATATGATTATCGGTATTTAACAAGAACATAAAACTAATCTAAAAATGTAATAGGGGTGTAAGAGTATTATGATATGTATTTAATTTAAGAATAAATAATATACTATGTTTGTCGTTTACTTTCAACTTTATATTTGCATTTATATTAATGTAAGGGCTCATTTGTCAGATAGCTTTTACCTGAATAATAAGTAAGTAACTTTAAAATGGGTATATTATTTACCCTTTTAAGAACCTCATGTTATAACACATCTGACGATTGAAAAATCACCCCAAACGAAAATGTGTATCTACTTTTCAATCGTCACCTTTTTTCTGTCAAGTAAAATATATGATAAGTACCTAATTTGAATTACAAAATCTTTCAAAGTTGCATATTATTTATTTCTCATAGAAACGCAAGTAAAATAATTTGAACGGACAATACTATCGATAGTAAAATATACATCACTAGCACACGCACACATTGACAGATCAAAAATCGTCACGCATTTTCGGGTTGTCAGGTAATCTATACGTCAGTATATTCTATATCTATGGTTGGCCCTTCCTTTCACAGATAAAATAAAATAATTTTATTTTTTTTATGCAGATTACTGAATTTCGAAAACTGCTGGATCCTTGGGATGAACCACTAAAGAAAAATTTTAGAACTCTCCAAGAGCGTGGTGATCGACACTTATTTTTTATAAATCCGCAGTGGAGTCAACACAATTCATTACTGCCAATACGCCGAGTCCCAGAACCTTCTATTTCAGTGTTGTCACCAGCTTATCAAGCTAATTCTTGGATGTTACCACTACAGAACAAAGTGAACTTGAAGACGGATACAGCTCATGAAAAATATTATAGTACGGATCATGCACCTCTAAATGCACTAGACAATAATAAATTAACATCAGTGGACACTAGAGTACTAGGCAGCGAATGGAATATGAAAACCACAAATTAAACTCTTTGCAGTGTACTATGTAACACACAAATAAAAAAGATTATATTATGTCAATGTCATGCGTCAAAGTCAAATTGACGTCAACTGTCAAGTTTGAAATTCCCCACTGGCAACTTCATTTTTGTAGCAAAATTACAAAAGTAAACATTTTAGTAACCTAGGAAATGTTGAAGAAAATTTAAAGGAAACTCATGTCTTTCATGATGTTAAGAAACGTTTTACGTACCAGCCGATGGCTGGTACAGAGGAAAATCAATAGAGCTGCCAGTGTTTTAACAAGCAAACCTGTGCTCAAAACTCATTTGATTTCACCTGCATGTAAATTACCACATAGTCAATGTTATTCTAATACTACTAGCTCTATTCCTACGGAACACATTGACCCGGTAGTTTTTGAAGAAATATGCAAAGAAACCCTAGAATCCTTGTGTGAATACTTTGAAGAAATCGTAGACGATGCACCAAATCTAAAGGGTGCTGATATTACCTTTAGTGTGAGTATCTTTTGCTTTTTGTTCCTTAGAAATATATCCTGTCAGAATATTTGTATAGTGTCAGAATACAGAAATATGTTACATACACAATGAACTAGTTTTTATTTTTTAATATGTCTTAGATACTTACATAATTATAGTCTATATATTATTATTTATTATATAGAAAATATATTATCCGCAGACATATAATTATGTCTGCGGATAATATATTTACAATAATTGTTATGCGGCAGCCGGCTGCCGCTTGGGGATTGATGGGTTAATATATTGTGATGAATAAAGGTGAACGCAGATTTGGCCGCACCGCACGCACCGCAGTCGCCGTATTCGAATTCTTTATAAGAAGTTATAGGCAAGCTCGCATACCTACCCGCGTCGCAGTCATCGCAACTTCTACATTCTTTATATGAAGAATTCGAAATGTGGCGACTGTGGTGCGTGCGGTGCGGCCAAATCTGCGTTCACCTTTAAAACCCTTTCAAGCTCTTTTCCCTCTTTATAACCATAATATGTCATGTCATGGTACTTATAACAATTTATTTAATTTTCAGGATGGCGTCTTAACTGTTGTCTTGGGTCCTGAATACGGCACCTATGTTATAAACAGACAAACACCCAACAAACAGATCTGGTTGAGTTCTCCGACTTCAGGCCCTAAGCGTTACGACCTAGTCCTAAATAATGGTGGCTACTGGATATACAAACATGATGGAGTATCGTTACATCAGCTTCTACAGGATGAGATATCAATAATTGTAAAAGACGTTGATTTCAAACGATGTGCACATAGTTTAGTGTAAACAATTATTAAGTATAATATAAGTAGGTTTTGGTTTATTATTTGTTTTATTTCTCTATCAAAATGGAGGTCATCGAAGATGGGAATATTATGGACCGTATCCCTATATTGTTGCAGAGAGATTTGGAATACTACCAGGTAAATATACAGTGTAGATCTAATTTAATTACTCATCAAAGCTTGAGATTAAAATGGAATATTTTTGAATGAAACAATATTTAATAGTAACTGTTAACTATAAATTATTTTAGACGAATCAAACTGTGTTATCAGAAACAATATGCCATGGAGTTGTGGGAGGCAGGTTGGATTTTCCCAGAAATGCATCATTTGCCGCTGCAAAAATAGTTCTTTGGCTTGAAGAGGAATTCTCAATTGCATTCAAGTATGTCTCAATATATAATTATTACCTGTTCTAAATATAGTTTAACCCATCAAGCCCCATACTAGCACCAGTGATCGCGACAACAATAGAATACAATAGCATTTCCAAGAATCTGCAATCGAAGGATTAATTTATGAAAAGCCTTAAACTCTTTAAGTGGTATAAAATATTATAATATTTATAAAGCAGAAAACCTAAACAATATATATTTTTGTTGTCTCTGTCTTATCCTTTGGGAAAGTTGGAAGACAAAGTCACAACACATTATGTTTCATAGATAAGTTACACATCAATCATCATTAACCAGACATGAGACATGATCTATCCATTACATAGCCTTGAGACCTGTGGTTATCCGGAAATGTATTTGTAGGCGGTAGTTTTTTTTTTTTAAATTAAATAAGGGGGCAAACGAGCAAACGAGTCACCTGATGGCAAGCAACTACCGTCGCCCATGGACACTCGCAACACCAGAAGAGCTGCAGGTGCGTTGCCGGCCTTTTAAGAGGGAATACGCTCTTTTCTTGAAGGTTTGCAGGTCGTATAGGTCCGGAAATACTGCTGGTGACAGTTCGTTCCAGAGTTTTACAGTGCGCGGCAGAAAGTTACGCGAAAAACGCACTGTGGAAGACTGCCACTCATCAAGGTGATGAGAATAGCAGCGTTTTACCCTGAAATAAAACGCTTATTAAATACTTACCTTATTTGAAGCATAATAATTGGAGATAGGCACTTCCGTTTCCGCAGATTTTACCTCCTTTTCTTTCCTGAATGTTGGTAGCTCTGTCAACCTTGGCGCCATTATCGAGCAGGTAGAGGGAGAATTCCCGCTTGACTATGATCATTGAGTCGAAATTACACCAGGCAGAAATAAAAAGTTATGCTTCAAATAAGGTAAGTATTTAATAAGCGTTTTATTTCAGGGTAAAACGCTGCTATTAAACACTTGACCGTTATTTGAAGCATAATAATTGAGACGTGTTTGTTATCGCCTGGTGATAATGGACGCCAATGTGACAAAATGTTGTTAGACGCCAATGTGAAAAGAAAATATAACAATATAAAATAAAATTATTAGTATTTCCTTTTAGAAATACATCCAAAACTGACTGACAAATCAAAAATACAAATTATAAAAGCTTTGATATGGACCTAATGAAATCAACTAAAGGAACAAAAGAATTCCTTAATCGTTAGAATTAGATGAAAGTACTTTTTGTACCGATTTCCAATAACTGCCCAAAAGTATTTCATCAATGGATACATTGTCTATCCAACTTTTAGCCACAGCTGAGCGGACGTTACCTGGTGGTTCAGTTGCCCCAGACAAGTTAGTTTGGATCCAGCCAGCTATTACAGTTTTAAAAGCGGCAGATGGTTTTCCTCGCAAATTCGTTAATAAACTGGCACATCTAGCTTCGCTACTCGCTAGTCCAGCGATGAAGATTATGATTACAGCATTTAAGCCAATAAACAGCAAGGTTGCTTATCACTGGAATTGCTTAAAAGTTAAAATCTTCCAGCTATATTGCCTAGAATCAGAACTGTTCGTTTTAGTCAAATTCTTTAATGTGATTATCATCACTGTAAGAAGTGTAAGATCATGTACACGTCTGCCCAACGAAAACAAAAGCAAAATATCTGTATGTCTAGAGACTGCAAATAAATTACTTGCGTCAACAGTATAAGACTTCAATAACTTTTGAATATAATATGTTGTACAGGCTCTTTCAATGCAATATATTTTAAACTACAGTTTTACCAAAACGAGAAATCAAATGGCCAGAAATATCCATATCAGACATGTTAGATATTACCTATTTATGTAAGAAAATAGTGTTATAAGAGAGTTTATATTTATTAAAAATAGATATGGTAAAAATTTTGCAAGGACTGTGGGCGTCGGCTTGTGAGCATCATATCTGTGTAACTTACACCGATAACCATCATTCTAGGCAACTTTATAAGTTTTGAGAGTAGAAGGTCTTCATGATAATAACAATAATAATTTTATATGGTTATCATCTCAGCTCACGAAATTTTGCGACCACCCCCATATTTCTATACTTCCAGGGTCATTTCCTGATCTTTGGCAGAGGGACCCTCGTTGAAATGTCGATTAGGCATTCCTCCAGATCGCGAATCATATACGGTGCTGCTATTGCACTCGACTTGAGATCTGCTCGCCAAAATACTCGTTCCTAGCGTGGATTCACTAGGAGATAAATTCCTGGCGCCTGATTTAGGTGAGCCAGGCCTTTGGGTATTAATTAAGGTGGGGGAAACAACCAGGCTAGGGGGTACACCTGAGAAAAGGCATCGTGATATAAAGCTGCTTGATCGTTCAAGTCGAGAGTTACACAATTAGTCATTACATGAGCTTCGGCGGAAGCAAATAAACCGGTCACAGATACACTAAGTTTTCTGAACTTCTCCGTGCAAGAAGTTAACAGATTTGGAAATGATCCAATAACTCGAAAAATCTGAATGGTTATGTCCATCAGGGCATCTGACCTGGTGCGACCCTCATCCCGACTCGCTAATATAGGTTCTAGTTGTTCGATTGTCGCTCTGCCAAAGAACTATCGAGCGAGTGAGAGTCTGGTGCTGACCTCGGAGAAAAAAAAAAAAAAAAAAAAAAAAAAAAAAAGCGCTAGAAGCTCTTTCTGATTGCAATGCATGAAATTTTCTTGTGCTCACCATGTCCATTGTCCCCGTTAAGGAAAGGTGGTCGAGTTGAGCACGCTAAGCTACGTCCGATACATCTGTTGCCAAGCAGTGCGACGGTGGGCTCCAATGAATGGAAATTGATAGATGATGACTTTGCAACCACCACCGAAGATCGTCGCTAAACGTAACGCTTGTCTCGGTAGAGAGCAGCGATTCAGAAATGCAGGCTTTTCCATGTCCATGAGAAGAGACAAGAGAGCTCGGTAATGTAGTCTCCCCTTCGGAACTATGAAACTGGCGAAGTCAGGAGACCGACGATGCTCTGCAAGGTCTTTAGATCTACCAGACCTTTGTCAGGACTCAGGACAGGTAAAATATTTTGTTGAATTTTTGACATTTTCTCGCCTGAAAAAAGCTTTTCGTTTTGTAACGTGTTCCAACAAACACCTAGAAATATCAGGTCTTGTTGAGGCGTAAGTATAGACTTTTATTTGCTAACCTATATATTGAAGTCTTTGAAGCAAAATGTGGTCATGCTCCTGTAGGATGATTTTGTTTTAATGAGCAATTAGATAATCATCTAAATAAACGATGATACGTAGAACTTGCTCTCTGAGGGTTTGTGCAACCCAATTGGTCAGGGAAGCAAAAGCTTTCGGAACAGTGGTGAGACCGAACGCTAAGCAAGTAATTTGCAGCAACTATCCCCTGTATATCAAACGTAGGAACCGTCGGTGCGATGGAGCGACTGTCAGGTGAAAATAAACTTGGGACAGGTATATTTTGCAAAGCCAATCGTTGGGTTGCAGAAAAACTGTCATTAGTTAAATATTTATGAGCTTGAATGGCCGAGTCAAAACATATTTGAGTAGAGTGGAAAGATTTAAAATAGGACGGCAGGACCCGTCGACCTTAGGAACCAGAAACATTGTCGAAATTAAACTTGGTGAGGGGCTAGCAACTTCTAGTACACCCTGGTGTATCATTTGTCGAATTTGGAGAGACATATCCTCCGACTCTGTGGTAGAAAAATGTTTTGGTTCAATTTTGCAATGAACCGAGGAGGTTTCTCCATAAAGGGTATGCGGTACCCTTTTACAATCTTTAACAGATAACCTGGAGCATCTAGGCGCTGCCAACGGCGGTAAAACTTCAAAGTTTGACCCGCTCTGAATTTTTGTTTGTCAGTACTTACGTTTTTTTTTTTTTTGGCATTCCCGAGGCCCGAAAGAGAAGCGGCACATTTACGGGTACTTCTGCCGTGGAAATTCCCTCTGTTATCCAATCGAGCTCCTCTCTAGTGAAAGGAACTTCGTGCATTACCAGGCATTGACCGTGGTTAAAAATTTTTTCTTTGTTCCTGCGCGGAACGATTGTAAGAACAGCCTTGCGCAGGCTGGTGAGCATGGGAAATGTGCGAGTTAGCACAACATCCATGAGATATACCCTGCGCGGGTATATATAACTTTTAGCCTGCCCCTGCGAGAGTAGGCTAAGCTCTCGAGTGAAAAATACTTCGTGCATTGCCAGGTATTGACCGTGGTTCAAAATTATTTCTCTGTCCCTGCGGGAGACGATTGTAAGAACAGCCTTGCGCACGCTAGTGAGCATGGGAAATGTGCGAGCTAGCACAACATCCATAGACATACCCTGCGCGGATATACAACTCTTAGCCTGCCCCTGCGGGGGGTGGCGAGTCGAAACTCTTGCTGCTAGAACCCGCTTGCGCAGCGGTAGCAACATTATTCTGATTATTCGCAACAAAGGTTTTGCGAGCTCCCTCAGTCTTTTCGAGTAGTGACACCAGCAACTCGGAATTTACTTAGATAAAATGATTGCAAGAACTGGGTCGCGAACGAAATTGATAATTGCGTCTCATTTGAAAACCTCAGCTCTATGACCACAAATTAATTGAAGTAAATCTGACATTGTGATACAATTCCTAACGGTTTCATTCAAACCTTCAGGGGTCACGCTTGAAGCGTGTGACCATTGTAACAATTTCTTAAGAGCAGATTGCAATGCTTCGTGCTGCTTAAGTACGCAATATAATAATGCCGCGTATGATTTGTCCACGTGAAATAGATTTTTTTAGAAAATCGAAATATTTAAACTCATCATTGACCTCTAAATCGACAAAAACTAATGTATGATTATATCATTATAAGATTTTTGAACTTCAGAATAACGAACTTCTGACCATTCGTTAGTATGTTGAATATAATTTAATATAGCCAAAAAACCCCGGAGAAGTTTTCCGAACGGACGTTTCTTTAAGTTTTGTTTCAATTTCAAAAACAAGATTCGGTTGTCAAGAATTGCTAACGTTCGTTTCATTTTCAAAATCAAGATTCGGTTGTATAGAATTGCTAACGGTCGTTTCATTTTCAAAATCAAGATTCGGTTGTAAAGAATTGCTAAAGGTCGTTTCATTTTCACAAACAAGATTCGGTTGTAAAGAATTGCTAACGGTCGTTTCATTTTCATTTGATTCGCAATACAATTTCCGACTGACAGTATCGTCGATGCAACAATCATCTGCATGACCTTGAAGAAAAGATCGGTTTTCGTAAAAAGAATTAACCCTTTTGTTCATTAACCTCTTGAGTTAATTTAGCTAAATGGTCGTCACGGCGCTGTCTGTATTTGCCCCCCCTTTTTTTGTGGCAGCGGCGCCTCGATTTACGTTTGCAGTGTGAAGTAGAAGTCGATGACGTGCTCCAATCACATGTGGAACTACAACTACTAGATGACCTTGCAAAAGAACAAGGCTTTTTATTAACTGCATTAGAGGGTAGTTTCAAATCGTTAGCTGGTGTCACTACCGAATCATTAACAAATTCACATTCGTTATTCATTATTAATAGCTACCTTAACCTAGGAAAGAACACAAACACAAGAACTTATCTAGAAAATTGCAATATTTAAAATTTAAATGTAGTATTTAAATTTAAATTCGTCATTAAAATAACGATACGAACGATAAAATCGTTATTAATAAAATGAAATATTCATCTTGCATTTTGCAAGAAAATAAGGGTATGAAAATATAACTTACGTGAATTATCACAACACTTGAAAAACGGTAAAACAGAACACTGAAATTATTTCACTTTTTACATAAATTATATAACTAGGAGTTATATAATAAGGAGGTATATACGTAATGGCTTTTGAGCACGACTGTGCGGTGCGGAAAACAAGACGCCAATGATCATAGTCAAGCGGGAATTCTCCCTCTACCTGCTCGATAATGGCGCCAAGGTTGACAGAGCTACCAACATTCAGGAAAGAAAAGGAGGTAAAATCTGCGGAAACGGAAGTGCCTATCTCCAATTATTATGCTTCAAATAACGGTCAAGTGTTTAATGGTATGCTTTTCGCGTGGGACGATGGCGAAAAGTTGCAGGTAGTATGATTCCGAACTATTCCTCAGAGCACTCCCCGTGATACAATATACTTAACACTCGCGGTAACACATTCGCGGCGGACAGCTGCAGATTTCAATTCCAGCTGAATATGCGGTAAAACGAATTACAAATGCGGCGAGTAACACGCGCGCGGAGTCGCCGTATGTTGTATAGCAACTGTGTACTGGGAAAATGTGAGGGTAGGTGGAAAACAACGCTCGACGTCCACATTAATATACCCTACATATAAAATAAATATATTCGGGACTAAACATTATTAGTGCCTACGACCATAGATAATACAGTATATATACTGAGACCTACGACTACCACAGAACTACTACTATAAATTATTTTATTAAACAAAAATTAATTCCCAATTCCCTGAGACACTGCCTGAGTGTGATTTGTGAACTGCTGGGTCGATTTTAGTGAAATTTGGCATGGATTAATAATTATAAATAATTAGTAATATTATAAAATAGTAAGTGTAGTAATTTTTTAAAGATATTTTAAGGATTTTATTTTACGTGTACAAATTCATAACAGTAATTATTATAATATTATATTTAAATATTGCTTACTAATACGTATTTATTCATAAAACATTATTTTACTATTGTAGATACTATGAGTAATTTAGCTTTTCATAAAAATTCTTGGTTTTGATATGTTACAGACATGGTTCTGGAATGTTTGTCACAACTGAAGAAAAACAAGATGATGCGGAGGTCGCTAAAACTTCAGATCCAGATAAATTTGTCCAGCTCGCTATAAAGACATCAGATTCTTTGCTAGGTAAGCACCATTTTGACTCATCTAAGGCAGATCGTGACCTACGTTATTTGGTTGGATTATGTCAAATCAATGCTAGTCGTGATCTGACGGCTGGGCCAGACATTATCGGGCCAAATTACGTAGGTCTATCATACTATATGCTTATGAATCAATAATTTATCTGTAGGCAAATGACGTAACGTAAGTAGAGTCCCCAAAAATTTAAAATAGTGAACAGAAGCATTTTATGGCTTGCCTTATAAACGCGCCTGAGGAAGTTTTCATGGCAATACTCTTAACAGAATCCAATCAGCTCAATCTCAGGGGGTGGCAGCAGTGCCCTAGGATGGGCGGCAGAGTCCGTACATAGTGGCGGCAAAATTAGTGGCCTATAGTCATAAAAAATATAAATCCGGACCTGGATCCAATCTTTTCTTTTCACCAGAACACCTTCATGTGCTGGTACAAGAGGCGTTGGATCATGCTGATCTGCCAGTGCTGATTGCGACTCTAGGAGCTGCAGCTTTGTTGAAGAACAGCCTCTACTGCTTCATGCAGCATACAGAGGATTCTGGCGCTGAAAGGCATTCTTTGATTCAGGTAATTATGACTAATATAAATACTTATTATAGTAAGGTAGAGTACTAACTATTTTCGGTGTTATTAACTTCGATCACTAATATACAAGATACACAGTCTCATACAAAACCTCTCGAAAATCTGTCGCCGAGTAATAGATTTTAAAAAAGTATACATTTATCTAAAATCAACCTTAATCACAGTAATTATTAAAGATCTTTATATAAAACAATGTACATTTGAGTTTACAAAGCAATAAAATTTTTACGTCCGATGCAAGCTTCATACTAAATTCAACCATCCGTGTATATGACTTAAGTTCAAATTTGTATAGTGCCAAAAAAAAATCCAATTTTACGACCGAAATTCGCCGCTGGAACAGGGCGAAGTGAAGTATGAGTGGAGTCGAACTGTTCAAATTTTGTTTGTTGATTGTAATTTGTAATAATTTTAATAGTTCATTTTTTTATTTTTCCGAAGTTTGATGATGAGAATGTATAAAGTGAGGAGTAATTATTTTTTACTTGTAATATTATGTTGTTCTAATGTTATGTCTAATTTTATCATTAACCAAAATATACATAAGTGTACATACATTTTCCGATAGGCCACAAAGGACAACTCACATCACCCAACGCCCATACTTTTTAACCTACTTAAAAAATCCTTAATGGGAACTATATTTGATCGAAGATGGGAACATAATATTATTACCACATCTAACTGGATCTCGAGGAAACCTGAAAAAAATCCTCAATAAAAAAATAATAGTAATAGCGACTCCATCAAATGGAACAGAAACATAGCTTATAACCCGAACATTTCAAGTGGGCATGATAAACTACGATAAGTACCTTTAGTATGAGTATTCGCAATTGAGATGGTTTATACCTGGTGTTGATTTATTTACAACTTAATTTTAAAACTGTCTTTTGGTGATTTCTTAAAGAAATACCAATATTTACAATACAATTGTAAGAAATATATTAGGATAAAATTAATACTTACCGGAAATATGAAATTCCATCCTTTTTTTTGGTTTTAGACGTATGATTTCTACAATTATTAAACGCGCACTGAGGCATGTTTCCCGGCGGAGCGTTCGAGCACTACTAAATCAAAAGTGCACCAGAATGTTGAGTTTGGTGCTCTTTTGGTGAGGTCGTTTTTTGCCGCGGATTGTGTATCTTGTATATTAGTGATCGAAGGTTATTAAAATCAAAATCGTTCAACATTGTGATAAGTTTTACCTACAGTGCGATGTAGCTACAGTAAAAATATTCCCAATGTTGAGCGCTTTGAGCGCGGCGACGGAATCAAGAAATTCCGCAACAAAAATGAACCTAACATTACGATTGGCAGACTTCGGCACGGTGTTTGTGTGCGTACGACTAGACGTACGCGAATCATAATTGCTTGAGTTGATAAAAACTGCTATGCTTTACCGCGGCAGTCTTCGAGTGCTACACGCCACACTTATTTTTTACTAACTTTTTTTATAACTTCTCATCACTGATTGTTTCAGTCGTGCTACAAACGCTACGTGACGATGTTCGAGGCGGTCGGCGAGAGGGTGCTGGACCTACACAACAGGGTGCTCTCGTTGTACGTGATACAGGACTCCGGCGGCAGACCCATAGACGACCAGACCAGGGCAGTGCACGAGTGCGGCACACCCTCTATACAGGGCTGGTGGTTGTATATGAACGGTACGTGTTTTTATCTCACTCGTGATTAGAAATTGAGGATGTTTCGCCAGTTCTTCTGGGTGTGTTAGTGTTGAAACATTTCCATGAAAAGCTTGTTATTATTTTTTTAATCTTAACATTAATAATTAAAATACTTGAGAGGTGTCAAGGGACGGAACGAAGTTATAAAAAAAAAACGCCATCTATTGACGCCCAGGAATACTAATAACGACACTTTTGTGGAATTGTAATATAATTTATTTAAACGTCCGGTAGATGTCGCTGTCTATTCTAAAAAGCGCCATCTAGTTGACGCACAGGAATACTATCAACGCCCTCTACCCCTACTAAGCAGGTACTAATAAAAAAGTGTCGAGGTCAAGTATCGTTTCGTCTCCTTTCGCAACGCCCTACGCGCCATAAGGAATTTCATTCCAAAATATACATAATGATTCGCTATGTCTATTGTCTTATCTTTCAAAGGAATTTTTACAACATAATATCAGCAAAGGGGAAAACTTTGTTTTGTGAAACGTTTGTGTATGTATGTCCTTTGTACATCAATATTTTTATTAGTAGGTAAGCGGGGATGTAATTTTGAAAAATGCAATATTATTATATCTACTTAATGTCGATTTATTATACAATAGTGTAATTAAATACATGTATTATGTTTAAATATAATATATTTTATGTTCCAGGAAGTAAGAAAGACTTATGGGATACTGTACCACCGAGGATGGCTCAGAGAATTTTTGCTGGTATGCTGAATGAAACCCTTACTATCTTGACTGTAAGGTATTGTCAGGTACGTATAAAATTTGAGAGTAAAAAATTAAATTTATTAGCAAAAATTAGATCAATATTGTAAGCTCTGCCACTAGTTAAAATAATACACACAAACCATCTATGTACTTCACTTTTACATGATCAAAATGTGATTATTTTTAACCGACTTCCAAAAAACGAGGAGGTTATATTATGTTCGGCTGTTTTTTTTTTTTTTTTTATGTTCAACGATTACTCCGCCGTTTGTGAACCGATTTTCGAAATTTTTGTTTTGTTGTATTAGGTTTCACTCCAATTTGGTCCCATTTTCACAAAAGTGGTGACCTGATGATGGGATCCATGAGTAATCGAGGGAAATTTATATGGAAACATATGGTGATTTTGGTTTTATGTGAAGTGTACTAAGAATACGCTACCAAAAAGTCAAATATTGGGTCAAGGTATACCATGGTTTCGATGATGCTGAGAGAACTCCTGATTCCTTATAGATACACGTTTGGGAGTTTCGGCGTTGTTTTAAGAACAGAAAGCATAAACTACTATGCAATTCATATTCATCATCATAATCATCATCATCATCATCGTCATCATCATCATTACCACGTCGTGTTAAGGCCACCAATGTCTCATGACACAGAATAGATAATAGTACAAGGCATAGGTATGGATATACTAATAATAATAATAATAATTATGTACTGTATAACAACACCTGCTTGTTTTTAATACACGGCGGTCGGCGTCGTCGCCCCGCGCCGCCGCGCGGCGCATGGCGGCAGAAGACAGAATATCGAATACTTTACTAACTACTTTATATACAGATCGAATACTTTACTACTTTATAAAATTTTAATAGACAAATAGAATTAAAATAAAGTTATTTTAAAAAGAGCATTTAAACAAAACAAAGTCATTAAGTGTCTTTTTAATTAGTTATACTTATTAATCGATAGATGGTGCACTAAGTACCTATCGATTTGAATTCTTGATTACAAGAACAGCTGTCAATAATTATGATAATATTAAATACTCGTATTATGCTACGCTACATCCTATGCAAGTTTGTACAATTTTTTATCTGATAGATCCTTCGATCGTGGAAAAACGAGACACAATAGCCTTAATAAATTGTAATAAGATACGTAAAATATACGCGAAGATTTACCTACTAGTGTAACTAAAAAGAGTGAAATTATTATTATTTTTAACAAAAAATTAAAACCGACTTCCGAGGTAAAAACAATAATAACATTAATATGAACTAAAAAGTATTAAATAATTTTTACTATCTAATAGTGCCTTTTTCCGAATTCGGCTAAACCTCAACTATTTCTGTACTCAATCTTCATAATTTTGAAGTCGGTGCCAGTTCCAACAATTTTAAATATTCTGTCAGAGGACTGAAGATTCAGCTATCTGGTACCGACTTCAAAATAATGAAGATTGAGTACAGAAATAGTTGAGGTTTAGCCGAATTCGGAAAAAGGCACTATTAGATAGTAAAAATTATTTAATACTTTATAGTTCATATTAATGTTATTATTGTTTTTACCTCGGAACTCGGTTTTAATTTTTTGTTAAAAATAATTATGAATGATAATATTATGGTATGATCTCGGAAGCAAGAAAATACTAGGAAACTTGACTCCGTCGTGTAAGCGCCATCTAGTAGTAGAGAGACTTGCAACTAGGACTTACTAGAAAAAGTTTCGTACTAAATGGAAAAAATGTTTAATTAATAACTTTCATGCTTTTATAGTGGAGTTCCCAGAGCGTAAAAATCGTGCAAACCTCCGATTTTTGCAATAGTGGATGAAAATTGAAAAGAAAAAAAGGAATGTGTAGCTGATAACATAAATAATAAAGTTTACCTATTGAAAAGTTGTGCTTTTGATTTTTAAATTATTCTCTTCCACTTCAAGTAAACTCATAAACTGTAAAATTTTGAAGAAAATTTGCATATTTCTTTCTATTAAATATGTAGCAAAATAATAAAATATATCATTATTTTTTTGATTTGTATCGTTGCTCCGAAAAAAGAAAATAAGCTGAAATAAATATATAATTTACAGTAATTAATATTTTTGTATGTAGATGATGTTGTGTGCCTCGCCAGGTAAATGGCGTTCCAATTTTTCTTTGGTTTTAAATAGGAAGTTTAAAATTATTTTTTAGGCTTAACAAAGCCTTCTATTTCTTAATGTGTATAACTTTTTAGCTCTTACTTTATTAAATTTTCTGAAAATGTAGCACAAACTTTTCACGGATATTTCGAAAAAAATCGGTAAGTATTTTATTTTTTTGGTTAGGTTTTTACAGAATATTTTTTTTTTTACTAATTTTTTTTTCATTAATCATATTTGCTAAAACATACTTAAAGGAAAAAAATACAAATTAGGTTAAGAACTGATATTTTTTGTATTCAGGTAAGCATTTTCCAAACATAGGTCGCAGCTTGCGTCTTTAGTATGTACGTGAGATTTGTAGCACCCAATTTTTTTCTGGCTTTAAGTAGGAAGCTTAAATATATTTCAAAGACTAGAAAAAGTCTTTAATTTGTCGATGCATTTAATGTTTTAGCTCTCACTTAAATAAATTCTCAACAAATTTAGAAAAATATTTTCGGTCTATTTTACACATTTTTGGAGATATTTAAACGTTTTTAAGTACTTTAAAAGTTATAATTTCTCTAAAAATTTAATACGCACAACAAGTAAGTTTAACACACTTTTCGTTACAACCCTTAAATCTACCCAAAGCCTTTTATCTTGGTTACGACGAGCGTTAATCTCTAAAAACTTTGCAAAAACCTTATAGTTGTATTTAGCTTAGCAAAGCAAACTTTCTTTTTTAAAAATTATGTATTTGGTTAATTTTCAACGTAAGCAATCGGATAAGAGTCATTAAATAACAGGAATAAGAAAAAAAAATTTTTTCGGGACCGGTTTTATATGGTGAAATATTAATTTTTAATTAAGTAACTGAAAAATTAAAAGCACAAAAAAATTTGGTAAACTTTGCAAGTTATAGTGTAAAAAAGAAAATGACACCTCAAAAACAAAAATCCATTCACTATTACAATTTTCGGAGGTTAAAACCTCTGGCGACTGCAGTATTAGTGCTTTTGCTCTTATAGAAACAGATACTAATATAAATAATAATAAATACATTATAGTTTATACCCCTTACGGCCGTACTCAGAGAATGAAAATTAAACTTCAACTTAATGCAGAGTTTAACAGACATAAATCTTCATTTAAATGGTATAATTAATATTCTTCTCTTCTCTGAGTGCGGCAGTTATAGCTGGTTTACACGTATTAAGTAGATAAGTAGTTACTAAATTTTAACTTAATTTGAAGTGCCTGCCCGAAATGTGTCAAGTGACAAGCCCCGCCTGCCAACTTAACAGAAAATAGTCAAAATTCTAATTTCCTTGTTTAGTACGTAACTAAATTTTAACTTGGTACTTACTACTAAATTTTGTGTTTATATGCAATAAGTAACTTAAAATTAAGTTAAAATTTAGTTAACTACTTATCTACTTAATACGTGTAAACCAGCCCTTAGCTTAGCCAGCTAATAACGACCTCGTCACTAATAAGTTCACATTACATGTTTCAGACTAACACAACAGAGAGTACGACGAAACTGCTCATCAACGACATACTCAACATATTGCTGTGTGTGGCGCAGCTGTTACCAGCTATATGCAGCAGCGGGTTCGAGCTGTGTGGACTACAGGTATACTAAAAGAGTTCCCTTTATAATGTAAAATATAAAGGGTGAAATGCGATGCATTTTTAAATAAGCCATTGAAAACTAAACGTTATTAACTATTTTATACAGGGTGCAATTAAACCTTCCTGCCAAATTTTTATACATTGATCCTTGTTAAATAAAAATACACGTGTTTTTTCTTTTATAGTCACTCAGTACTAAAATATTGAGAAATAGCTTCCGAAAGTTATCCTAAAAAACACCACAATTGGACACGATGCGTCGGCCGCGCGTGATGTGCCTCCGCGCGCGAGCCTCATCCCGCGTCACCCCCTCTCATTCCACCGCGCCGCGAGTGACCATTCTGCAACGATTTTAAATGGGATAAAATGTGTCATTGATAAAAAAAAAACCCAATTTTTTTGGTTAAATGGACTCTTCTAATGATACCTAAGCCCTGGAAAAAATTTGGCTGGAAGGTTTAATTGCACCCTGTATTATGTATAATAATTGACAGACTTGACAATAGTTCATTATGGCAGCATGTTTCAATTATTTTGAAAGGCTAAATGCATCGCATCAGCGCGTCACTTCAGCCTTTCTGTCTAGTGTCTTCTGAGATTTGTTCTGCCAGCTGTTAGTATTTTAAATGGTGTTTTTGCCTATGACGACCTTAATGACGGTGATATAAGGATCACTTTCATACAAAATCCCATGTAAAATAACTGTGAAACCTTCCCAGGTGCAGCAGTTATCACGCGACGTGCGGGACGTGCACGCCAAGTGCAATGAGCTGTTCAAGTGTCTCGTGTATAGAGGCGCTGAGCTGCATTTCCTGCATCAGGTACTACATTATACAGGATGCAATTAAACCTTCCTGCCTTTCCAGGGCTAGGTATCATTAGGAGAGTTAATTTAACCAAAAAAGTTGAGTGATATTTTTTTTCAATGACATTTTATCCTATTCAAAATCGTTGCAGAACGGTCACTCGCGGCGCGGGGTAAATGAGCGGGGGTGACGCCGGGGGAACGTCACGCGCGGCCGACTCATCGTGTCCATTAACTGTAGTGTTTTTTAGGATAACTTTCGGAAGCTATTTCACAACATTTTAGTACTGAGTGATTATAAAAGAAAAAATACGTGTACTTATTTTTATTTTTCACAAGGGTCGATATATTATATTATCAAAATTTGGCAGGAAGATTTAATTGCACCCTGTATAGTGTATACTAGCTTTTGCCCCCTTAAAATATAAATGTTTGATTACCTATTGAACTTGATCATCTCGGTGAAAAGAATTTGCTTACTTATGAAAAACGTATAAAATTCGTGTATCCGATCTTGTCTGTTTCACTCGGGTGTAAATGTATTGGTGTCTCGTTCCCACAAAATAATACACTTTGTGTGCACGGTGCGCGAAGTCTATATTTTTATGTGCGTAAGTAAGACACTGGAAGTGATCGATTTTCTTTCGCAAAATACTATATTATACTATATACGGCAGAGTTCATACTTACATAGGGGCGGCATAAATCCAGCCCTGGTAGTACAGTATCTCACGTACAATATTAATAAATTAATGTTGTAAACTTTCATTATTTAGCTTAGCTTCCAAACGGATGATCTGATTTATGTAGCTTTTTGTTTGAATTGTGATCGAGAGTGTACCTAATTTAACCTTTATCACCTCGCTCCTTGGTTGACTATTTTATCCCAAAATAATCTTATTTTTGACGTGACAACATCTTATAATTCGATATGGGCTGCGCGCACGAAAAAACATGACGCAATATGCGGCGTTACCTCGTTCTGAGGCCTTCCATTTAAGGCTATGACGTTGTCACGTTCAACTATAGTCAGTAAACCAACTTTACAGACAACCGAGTTCGAGTCGAGTTCGAGTCGAGTTCGAGTCGAGTTCGAGTCGAGTTCGAGTCGAGTTCGAGTCGAGTTCGAGTCGAGTTCGAGTCGAGTTCGAGTCGAGTTCGAGTTCGAGTTCGACACAAAACACTACTCTCCAACCGTCTTTTTTATTACTTCAGGCATTCAGCGACAACGAGGTAACCGACTTGGCGAAGGACACGTCATTCCCGTGGTACACGTTCGTCAGTCCGATGTTCGACAAGACCGACTTGGCCGCGACGAACACTCTCGACCTGTCGACGAACACTGCGGTTGGCTTGGAGCTGATCGTGTTGCTGGCCCAGCCGCAACCATCCTGGGCTTTGCTTGTTAAGGTAATTTGACATACAAACAGAGTAAAATACCCCGCAAACTATCAAATTTGTTTGACAAACATGTTTGATGTAATTTACGTTTTCATCAAACAGCAGCGCAGACGAATAAACGTGCATCAAACAAACTGTCAAACAATTAGCTAGAATCGGTTTGAGATCATGAGATCTTGTTTGACAAACGCGGCAACACGCGGTACAGCGGAACACGTTCAAACACGTTTGTAAAACGCTACGCAAAAACAAATTTTCTTCAAACATGTCAAACACGCAGTTTGTTTGACAAACAAATCTGTACACTATCAAACTCTTTGACAAACACGTAAAATTTGACAAACAATTTGATCGTTTGCGGGGTATTTTCCACTAGTGGCAAATACTCACAACTGAGGTAATGCATTCTTGTCTGCGAGCGAAAATGACTCGAGTTAGTGGCTTTATGGCGTCAATTATTAAATTCTACGTATTTGACGACTGCACTGTAATAATATTATGTTCTCTTACGCTTGGTTCACACGGCACAATCCTGCAGGTTTTTTTCACGTTTTTTGCAGTATACCTATACGTCTTAATATATAGTGGTGCATACGATGTACTATCAGAGATGTTGATTCCTATGCAGAGGGACCTACGTAGTTTGGTTGCGTTACGTCAAACCCAGCCGACAGATCACATATAACATTAAATTGACATATTCGACCAAATAACGTTGGTCTATCAACTGCATAGCAATCAATTTCCTCGATGGTACATAATATATAGAACCATTCACACGTCGATTATACTGCAACAAATCGTGTACCAAGAAATCCGAAGCCATCGCCAGACGAATACAAAAAAACGTAACGTGTCGTGTGAACCTGGCCTTTGAGATGTATGATTGTTATATTAAGTGATGTCTGATCTACGAATAATAAAACCAAGAAACGTAACTCCCATACTAATACAGTTTTAAATTTGGTTCCATTCGAACTGTCATGTAACGTCAGCCTTTATACCGCTCAAGGTCACCTAATGTATGAAATGACAAGTATTTTGGAGCATGTTTTTTGACGGAGTTACTCTTCCGTAGTTTTTTATTATTCGTAGTGTCTGATGGTATGAAATACCACTCTGCATAGTAATGTTGACGCCCGCTAATCCCTTGTACAGAAATAACTTTATCGCCCGGGATCCATCTTTTTTTTCATCATCGGTTCAGCTTTTAATAACGACCAACACACTTTCGAATTCATAATATTAGTAAAGATTTACATAATGTTACGGATACGGACACACAGAGCCATCTAGCGTCAAACCAGCGCAACTTATCGGAGAAACGCAGACAGCGTAAATCCGCTATTGGATACTAGATGGCGCTAGGCTTCTCGAAATATTCCACACTTGTTTACATGTATTTTGTACCATCGAGGAAATTGATTCCTATGCAGTTAAGAGACCAACGTCATTTGGTCGATCATGTCAATTCAATGTTAATTGTGATATTATGTCGGCTGGGTTTGACGTATTGCGACCAAACTACGTAGGTCCCCCATCTGCATAGGAATTAGGAATTAACTTCTCTGACAGTACATTCGGTAAAGGAATGTTCTCGTACAGTCCAGAAGTCAGAACTCGTCGGGCCCATATAAGTAGCCTCCGGTAGACGAGCCGACAATTCAGTATAATCGGAGCGATCTTCGAGGCGACTTCGAAGTGAAAAAAAGTGAGTGATAGTGAACCTACGACTCGGCTACGACCTAGGACAGTGATAGTGCTTAGTGTTTGGACATAGTGATTTGTGTGACCTAGTGTTAATAAAGTCTTCAAGAGAGTCACCAGGTCTTTCTCTCCAAATCCTCGAACTCTAGCACGTAACCATAATATAATTATTATAACTTTCAGACGCTAATGATGCGAGACTGCTACCTGTGTCGTGCGCTCCTCATACACGCAATGAAACACATGTCCGCGGACAACTCGAGATGGCCGGCCAACGGCCTGTGGTACACCGAGGACGGACAGAACAAATGTAAAGGATTCCTGTGCACCGCTGATGGGTTCTGTACTTTTACGGGGGATAGTAATTGTAAGTAGAGCTCGGCAAAGCTTTAAATGACCGTGGCGAAAAAAGGTACTAACGCTGCCATCATACAAAAATGTCATTTTTGACATTTCTTCTTTACCAGCAGCGCCACCGCCCACGTTCATTTAAAGCCTTGTCGCACCCGAGAACTTACTTTAGTTTTGTTTTTAAAAATTTATAATACTCGTTTATAATGATATGGCAATGAAAATTATTGTCAGAATCCTAACAAGGCATTATCCATACTAATATTATAAATGCGCTCTGTCTGTTTGTCTGTCTCGCTTTCACGCCAAAAGTACCGAATCGATTGTAATGAAATTTTGTACACAAATAGTGTAGAGCCTGAAAAAGGACATAGGCTACATTTAGATGAGGATGTGGCGGTACCCACAATTCGCCTAACAATCCTACATCGCGCTATCGAAGTTTCGGAGAACGGCAAGATATATACAACGTCTGGAATGACGTCAGTGGGCTTCGGCCTGACCGAGCATGCTATCTCGCTCGGTCGGAAGATCTTCCTTTTAAGCCGCCACTAACAACGTTAAAAGTGAAAATATCTTATTTCCATAAAAATAACGATAAAATGAATTCCTACTGCAGTTTTAAAATATGACAACAGATGGCGTTTTTAAAATAAAGTAGTACGTGTTCGAGCCTATTATTCCATCCAGAAATATCGATGGGCAATGAACATTTTAGTTCTAATATATGACAACAGATGGCGTTTAATATTTTAATTCATTGTAACATTAGAACCATAGATAGAACTAATCATACTTATTATGTTCATATTTATTATTTTTAATACGTTAGATATTTGTTTAATAATATTATCACTACATCTTATCTTATAATATATTATAATCTATATTTAAAATCTATATAAAATGAATTCCTACTGCACAACAGATGGCGCTCTAAAATAAAGGAGTGTGTACCGAATAAAACAGATGGCGTTTTATTTTTTACTTCATTCATAACAGAACTAATCAATAATCCTACTTTATGTTTTTTTCATAGCTGTTGCCCGCGACTTCAACTTTTTAAAACCCTGGTTTTAAAAAGTTGATTGATTGAAGGGGCTACTACTTACGTGGTACCCCTCAAATCAATATACCCAAAAACAGCTGTGTTGTGTGCACATAATATTTCATTTTTTTTAATTAAACTTTATTTATTCCAAAATATACCCATAAACTATTTATCATTGAGTTACGTCACTGCATAGATAAAGTACTGACTACTGAGTAGTGATCTACATGAAAACGTGATAACAATCGAAAGAATCGGAAAAGTTTATATAAATGGTACCACCTCTTATAGAAAGACGTATGGGTAAGCGCTACCGCGATGTAGACAGACTCTTAGCGACATCTGTTATGAATTTTTGAAACTAACTTAATTTGAACATAATAATATTTACGTATAAACACCCTACTTTTGCATTTGTTATCTTAGATATCTATACTAATATTATAAATGCGAAAGTATCTCTGTCTCTTTGTCTGTCTCGTTTTCACGCCAAAACTACTGAACCGATTGTAATGAAATTTTGTACACAGATAGTCTAAAGCCTGAAAAAGGACATAGGCTACTTTTTATCCGGGAAAAGGGGTTGTAAGGGGGTGAAAATGCGTAAATTTGTTCAAATTAAGTTAGTTCCAAAAAATCATAATAGATGGCGCCGTGCGTCTCTTACATCGCGATATCGCTTGCTCATGCATCTTTCTATAAGAGGTGGTACGATTGCATTCACTGTCTTGCGATTGATATGCACGTCGATAATGAATAACTCACTACTCAGTACTCAACTTACTTTATCTACGCAGTGATGAGTGACGAAACCTTAAACCGACCAATGCTAACTTGTTTATAGGTAAAGCTAAAGTTGTGTAATGGGGGGCTAAATAAGCTTTAGGTATAATATAAGAAAATGAAATATTATGTGCGCACTGCACAGCTGTTTTTGGGTATTTTGATTTAAGGGGTACCAGGGTTTTAAAAAGCTTTTAAATTTGACACCAATTTTGTTGACACCGCGCGCTACAAACTTAAGTCCACGCGGACGAAGTCGCGGGCAACAGCTAGCTTAAAATAAAATTAACTTTCATGAACGTAACATAATATTATGATAATATTTTACTGAGGCGACGCAATGCATTTTGCTATTCATAACTAAACTTTATTCACTACATAAGAAGGTACAAATTGAATTGACAGACGTGACGCTTGCGGTCCTGCTGTCTGTTCCAATAAATTGCTTATTTTAATATGCCTTGAAACTTTGAAAAATGATTATTTTCAGCTGGCGAAGAATACGCCCGTACAGTCGGTGCGTTAACCTACATACTCGTTACCATCGGTAGTAAGGCTGAGGTGAAGTCAACTCTGTCGTATGCTCTAGAAATATCCGGGAGAGACTGGGCCGCTTGTTTGGATAAAAGACAGGTATGTAATAATATTATGTAAAGAAGAATATAAGGTAGTAAAATATACGTATAAGTTGCCAAGTTTCTTTTCGCAAATTTTGAACATACTGGGCACTTTTTTCTATGAAAACCCTTTGTCCTTTTGAGGATTAAAGTTTTTTATAGGTACCAATTTTCATCTAGATCGGTTCAGAGGCTTAAGGCGTATTTTCATTAATCGTTAACTCGTGCGGTATACAGCATACCCCGTATGCTGTATACCGCACGAGTTATGAGTCTATCCGCCGCACTCAGAGACGTCAATTAAGACTTAATGCTCATTTAACATGAAATGTCCCTCTCAGAGATGACAATTAAATCAGAAACATTTATTTCAGGAAATTGGTACATAAGGTGTCATGATTTATAGATAGTGTGTCACAATTTCAGCCTTTTGGGCGTAGAAATATTAAAATAATAATTATTCAGGCATTTTAACTTAAGTACTACTTATTCCAAACAATTATTATTATGAAATATGTAAGATAAATAAAGCATTTTGGTGCTCAAGTAAGTTTTAAATTATGAGAATTTTACAATTTCAAGCAACAATAAATAATAATCAATATAATATTCAGTTATTAATATAATTTTAAATAACATTAGTATACTAAAAATAATAAAAAAATATTAATACGTTACATAATTATTGTAATTCATCTTAAAATTTAAATAATATAATCTGTCATTATCATTACATTAAAATTTAGAACAAATATAAAATTCATAAATTACATTAATTACTTAACTTCATTGCTTAATAATAAATATTATATCCAGTTGATAGTTATAATAATCATCAGAGAAAGTCAGATTGTTTGTATACTTATTTTATCTATTAAAAAGTCATTTATGTCATAATACATTTTTGAGAGTAAGAATGCATACAATTTGGTTTTTAGTTTACTTGTGTTAAGTTCCATTAGTTTCGTTGGTAATTTGTTGTATATTTTAACAGCAAAGCAGTATGCATTCTTACTACACATGCCTATTCTCTGATCAGGAATACATATTTTACCAGGTAGCCTGCAGCTTTTTGTTGCCGTTTCCACTTTTCTGGTGTAAAAATCATTACTGTACTTATGAACAAATATGCATACTTCTAGGATGTAAAGACAAGGTAAGGGAAGTATACCGTGCTTTTTAAATAGTGGCTTACAGCTGTCTAAAACATTCGCTCCACATGCAGATCGAATACACTTTTTTTGAATTCGGAAAGCTCGTATGAAATCGGTGGAGTTACCCCATATTATCAAACCATATCGTAATATTGAGGATACATATCCGTGATATGCTAACAAGGCAGTTTTTTCAGATACGGTTTGATTTACATTTCTTAAAACATACACGAATCTTTCCAGCTTAAGGCATACATTATCTATGTGTTGCTTCCATGTGCAATGGCGATCAACAATTATACCTAAGAACCTGGCTGAGCAGACCTCTTCAATATTATTATTATCTATAGAAATATTTAGATCATTATGTTTACTGTTGTAAGTTTGGAACTGAATTATTTTTGTTTTCGAAGTGTTTACCATTAAATTTTTAGACTTCAGCCAGTTTATTATATTTGTGAGAGTTTTAATTATTTCAGCTCTGTGATTGTCTTTATTGTCTATTATTATTGTACTGTCATCAGCAAAAAGAATCGATTTATATAATATTATGTCAGGGAAGTCATTTATGTATAATAGAAATAGCAGAGGTCCAAAAATTGAGCCTTGAGGCACACCATATCGATTTATCATATAAGCGGACTTGCAAGTTTTTCTATGTTTACCCTTTATTTCATTTAATTCAACACATTGATATCTGTTTGTAAGGTAGCTTTTAAACCAGTCATTAGCTACACCCCTGATGCCTTGCTTATTTAATGTTTGTAGGAGAATTTTGTGTGAGACAAAATCGAATGCCTTCGATAGGTCCAAAAAGATTGCTGTTATAGGTCGTTTTGAATTTAGTCCCTCCGTCATGATTTTAATTAAACTGAAACAAGCCTTTGTTGTAGAGCAATTCTTCCTAAAGCCAAATTGCTCTGGCTTAAGGATTTTATTGATTGTAAGGAAGCTGTACAGTTTCTGATACACAACTCGCTCGAATATTTTGGCTAATACAGGGATCAGTGTTATAGGTCTGTAGTTGTTTATTTCAGTCTTTTTTCCCGCTTTATATATAGGTTTAATTATTGAGAACTTTAAGCGCCCCGGGAAGACTCCTTCAGTCAATGACAGGTTTATGATATGCGCCAAGGGTACAGCAAGAGATTTATAACATATTTTTAATATTTTTGTTTTAATTCCGTCATATCCTGTGGAGTTTGTGTTTTTAAGATTTAGTATAACTTTTTTAATTTCAGTGTGTGTGACTGGTGTCAAGTAAATTGATTTATCATTAGTATTTGTATTTATGTCTGTACTTTTAGATTTGTCGTCGATGTTAGATTTATTTGTTAATTGTATGAAATGTGTATTTAAAGTTTCAGCGATTTCTTTTGTGTCTACAATTTCTCTATCTTTTATTTTTATTTTTGTTATACTATTATTCATATTATTGCTCTCATATCTCTTTATAATGTTCCAGGAGGCTTTACATTTATTATGTGAGTTTTGTATGTATTTAGCATTGTTTAATCTTTGGGATTCGTGAATGCATTTTTGTAATAGTTTTGTATATGTCTTATAGTTTTCTTTATTTTCAGATTTGTTTGTTTTAGAAAAACGGTACTTCAGGTATAGGGTTCTTTTTTTAACGCAGCATCTTTTTAGTCCTCTTGTGAGCCATTTATTTTGAAGTGGTTTAATACATTTTTTTATTGTAATTATAGGAAAACATAAGTTATAATACAATGTTAGGTCATCGTGGAATGAATTGAACGCCTCTTCTGTGTTTTGTATTTGTAATATATCATGAAAAGACAAAGAATTAATGCAGTTGAAAAATTTATTTATATTATTTTTGCTGTAGTCCCTAATTTTTTCAAAATAGTACCAGTTTTTTTTGTTACGTCCATGTTTCGGGCTTAAATTAATAGTAACTGTTTGGCCTGTTTCGTGGTCTGAGAGGGCCAAGAAATGGATATCACCGATCACGTTTTCCCTTATGTTGCTACAGATGAGGTTTATACATGAATCCTTACGAGTCGGGCGTGATATATGGTTCCTGAAGTTGTAGTTAGCTAGTATCGCAAGTAAACTTTTTGAGGAAGGTTTGTTTTTTAAGATGTCAATGTTCCAGTCTCCGCATAATATAGTATTAGTTGATTTCGATTTAGTTATGGATTTTAATAGAATGTCTAAATGGGCATTGTCCAAAAAAAATCACATGTACTTTTTATTTTTTTTTTCGTTAAAATAGGGTATTTTAAGAATATAAATTAAATAGTTTTGAAATTCATTGGCTAGTTTTTTCTCAATAAATTTTTAAAGTTTCGCTCTGACGTCATCATCGGCGGCCAATTGACCTCTGCAGTATGTTTTAATTCCTTTCAATCTTATTTATAATGGCTGGTTCGTCAAATGCAAGTTTTCACTATGTGAAAACTGATATGAGAAGCTTACCAAAAGTTCGAAACGTAATGTTGGTCGAATTTATTGCTAATTTAACGCCATTGAAGGTCAAACTAAGGTTAAACATATTTGTTCAAAAATATAAGTAACTAATGGGTATTTTTTTCTTTTATATACAGAAAAACGATCACTGACCTTATTCCTCGAAATGTTTTTGTAATGAGCAAAATTAAAAAAAATGGACAATCCCCATTGTTAAGAAAAATGTCAATGTCTGAGTTAGGAGTCCGATATATGCATACAATATTTAAATCTAGTTTAGGTATTCTAGTGGCACAGTATTCAAAATTGTTCAGGATAGGTGTAATTTTAAAGTTTGTTTTATAGTGTTCAAGGGTATCATGTATTAATATACAGGAGCCACCTCTCCTTTGATTACGTGAGTAATGTGAAGCCAATTTATAATTTTTAATGTTAAGATTTGACTCGCACCCATGTTTTATAAACGTCTCAGTTAGGCATATAACATGTATTTCTCCAATTTTTTTGCGTAATTCATGTAGGGATGCTTCCAGAATATCTGATTTATTAAGTATTCCGGCAATATTCTGGTGCAGTAAAGAAACGCGTTGGCTATTCTCGAAAAAGCGGATTTTTTGGTATTTTAGTTTTTGTAAAATAGTATGGGATAGTTCCCTTTTTATGTGTTATGATGGGGGTTTTTTCTTGTGTATTTTGAATGTGTAAATCATTACTATTTTTGTTTTTAGCTACAATAGGGAAATATGATGAAATAGGTTTTTGCTTAAGATGTGTATGTTTGCATGTGTTATTATTTCGTTCTAATATTTGTTTTTTTACAGTGGCTACTTTCCTATTTTTTATAAATGTGTTGCTGTAAGCCAAGCTATCAATTTCAATATTTAGTTTAAGGCCTAGAACTTCTAGGTAATTTAGGTACTTAGAGTTTAATTTATGTTTGGTTAAATAGATATTCGATGCTTCAATAAATGTACAATTTAAATATTTGTTGCACAGGAGTTTTATGTGATAATTTAAAAAGTCTACATTTAAGTTCTTATTATTTCGTACACTAATTACAAATATTTTGTTAGATTTTAATTGAAACAATGTATTACATAGGTTTGTAAACAAAGTAAATGGATTATTGTCGTTCATGCCTATACCTAAAATAATGATGTCATCTTCACTGATATTTTCATGTAAATTCGTTGTGCTCTGCAATATTTGAGTGGATTGTGCACCCGGTTTAATTATTGATGTTACTAAATAATTGTCATTCCATTTGTTTTTTCTTGCGTCATGCATTATTCTTGATAAGCCACGGATTTGTTCATCGCCAAATATTCTTATTTTCTTTGTAGTAACTTCATTGTTTCGGCATTTGCGTTGGTTAGTGGCGACATCTATTATCTGGGGTGGGCTGTCTTTCTGTTTTTTATTTATAATTATTGTATCCTTTTCATTATTTTTGCGTTTGTCTTGACTGTGTAGTAGAATTTTTGGAGAGAAAGATGCTCTCGGTGTCTTGTCGTGTTGCAATAGGTTTTGCCTTTTAAGTTTTTTGCTTGTTCTAGGTGTCGGTGTTAAGCAAATACTGCTTTCAAAATTAACTTTTTTTAGGATATTTATTAATTTATCCTTTTCCTGTATGGTCAAGCTTAGAGATCGGTTTTCATAGTTTAAGTTAGTAATTTCCTCATGTGCGATTTCGAGTTCATTTTTCAAGTCTAATATTTGTTTGTTTAATTCAGAAACAATAGAATTGTCTAAATGCTCCGATTGATGAGGCAGACTTCTCATTGAAACGTCAATCTCGGTAGATGGTGAAAGTGAGGAATTTGCATAAGATAAGTTCGATAAATTGAGGTCCGATAAAGCTTTACGTAGTTTAGGTCGTACTGTAACATTTTCCATCGCTAGTGTTCTTCTTCTTTTTTTTGACGACTACAATATAATATTATTTATCTGTGATCATAAAACCTTGTCTATGCCATATGCCAATGTCAAATGTCAATGTATGTGACTTATATCAGCTGTCATAGTCCGCTGTCCGGTCACTCTAGTTGTTTATTTTTGTAAAATATTTTGTCGGTTTTTGATAAATTTACTAATCTGTGCGTCCAGCAAAGTAATACGGTTTATAATTTGAATTTTAAAGCCGGCTGTACACTCTCGCCGAGACACAGCGAGGCGGCCCGAGTGCGAGAGTGTAAATGGGTGCGCTCGCCTCGTCTCGCCTGTCTCGGACCCTCTCGGTCCGTTGTCGGTATTTTGCGCCCGAGACAAAGGGTCTCGCGAGGAAAACGAGCGCACTACTGTACACTCTCGCGTCTTTCAGTACTAGTCCCGCCATTGGACAGTGTAGAACAGAAAAATAACAATAATAAACGACATTATCAGTCATTATCTGTGAGAAATAAAATTAATTATGATTATAAATCTTTGGATTACAATGATATCTTTCGATGCATGGTGAATGGTGAATGGTCGTTTTCGTCCATCTTGTCTGAGTTCTTAACTGCGATTGAACTAAGCGAGAATGTACATGATCGCACTCGGGCAAGGGGCTCTCGCACGAGACTCTCGCCCGAGAGCTCTCGGCGAGAGTGTACAGCGGTCATAAAATGACAACAGAGAGTATGTTTTCTATGGCAAAGTATTATTTTCGGTGAATTTCTCAATATATAGTATAGCAATGTCTGAGATCCAGTTAGGTAGATGTTACAGTAGTGATGTTCAGGTTTAATAATATTAATTAGTGATCAACTTAGTGATTTATTATCAAATATATACTAGTAATCTGTGTTTATTATGTTATCCTGGGATAGTGTTCGTTGTTGAGGCAGTACTCACAATAATTATAATCCTGTTGTAGTTATTTTGTTGAAAACACTTCCACACTTGCTTGAGGTAACCACGATGTTATTGGTCGACTTTATTATTAAATTAAGTAAGTATTAATATTTTTAATTAATTTTAACTTGGAGACGAAATAAAAATCGCTAATTGCAGAGTTTGATGTTCAAGTTTGAGGTTATTCTTGGAATTTTTTCAGTTTTAATTTTTCAAAAGATAAAATTAAGATAAAAATAAAATTTATTTGAAGTGTTAATAATAAATAATAATAATATTAGATAATGCCACAGTAAACATAGAACTTCATAACTGTGATAGTACTAAAGCATTTTCTTGCAATACATGCCTAGTTAGTAATTACTTAGTACAGCTGTTTTTACCTTTTCTTGCTAATAAATTAGAAGTATTTCACATGAAAGTACCTATAGTCACTTCCATACAAACTAGATATTATACCTACAAAGAAGTATGAACATTGTCACCAAATTTTGTAATTACGGTATTGAAATTAAAGTACTTTACTATTTTTTTATTAGTTTACTATATTGTAACAATATTGTTATGAATAATTCCTAATAGCAAATGGTTTTCTTATATTAAAATGGTAGGTAATAGTAGACATAAGACAGGTTATTCACACAATCCAAATTGTAAAACATAGAAACTTCAAATGTTGAATTAAATACTTAAATATTATCAGAGATATAATAGATACCTATTATCAGAGTAGACAGAATTATATTGTGCTTATTATAAAAACAATATTAAACATGTTTTTTTTCTAACACCTTTTATGTTTGTTATATAACTGTAGTAGGTAGGTACGGTGAAAGGTAGGAAAGAATGAAATTATTTTAGTAGTATATAAGTATTTTATTATTCATTTGATCGCAGCAAAACCAGACACAATGGCCTTTCAATTGTTATCGCGGCCCACTTGGGCCAAGTACGGGAGTTGAAGCGAGCTGCATCAGATAATTTGATTTCTTGTTATTTTTTTATATATTGATTCTGCCTAGCACTGCAAACTTTGTAAATTTTTACTTATTCTTGTCTTCTTGCATTGTTAACTAAAATAAAAGTATGACGTGATAAGAATTGAAACTGGTACAAAACATAATAAGTAAGTACTTTATAGTTTATTTATATACATATAGTATATACTGACCAATGAAATCCTGTTGAAATGTATTATGTTAAAATATATTATTATGTTAAATTCGCCAACCAAAAACAAAATAAAAATTACTAGCTACCTACTACTACATCTACTTTTTTTTTTTTTTTTCTTGTTATGGCTCTCGGCTTTAAACCATGGCCAGTGTCAAGTAAAGTTTTGGCGGGAAAAGAAAAATTTTCGTAAAAAATTTACAAAATTTTCAGGTTGTTTTTCCAGATTATCGTCAAGTCGAAAGTCTAGTCAAAGTCTAAAAAGTAGTCGGTAAAGTCAACGAGTCAAGTCAGTTGTTTTAGTAAAGTGGTAGAACCTTTACTAAAACTTTCGATGGAGTTTTGGAGGGAACACAAAATGGCACGTTTCTTGAAGTTGTATCACTTGCCCATACTTGTGCACGACAACGAATATTTAATGGTTAATATTCTACCAACATTACACATTAAAAACCGAAATAACACAATTTTAGGAAAATAATACAAAAACAAAACGTCACTCTTTCGTATCCCCGGCAAAACTCCTACATCTACTTTTTCCTTCTTCTTGCCGCTATCACAGATTAATAACGGCGTATGAACACGGAACAAACTACGTCATAGTATGAATGATTTATAGGGGACAGAAATTAATCAGTCAATTAATTTTGTCTCTGAGAGGTATCTGCAACGAATAACAAAACTACAGGAAATGTAACTCCCATACTTCAACCGTTTTAAATTTGGCTCCTTTCCGAACACTCAAATATGACAATTCAGATTCTCGCCAAGGTCGTTTCCCAGGTATCATAATATTGCGCGCTGGACGACAGCCTGCGCGGTTATTATCAATGTCACAGTTATGAAACAAAGCGGATGGCATTATGCAGTATACACCAAACATATCTACTATCACGAAGAAAGGAGTACATAATTATTATTATAAAATCAAACATTTTCCTCTGATCCTTAAATCGTCGATAATAATAATATATAATAATTTTGAACAAACCGTGTACGACTCGGACGAATTTAAAAATATCCAGAGCACCTAGACAAGACGTTTTCAGATTACAAAAATATATGTACTAAATTATTACAGAACTAGCTGTTGCCCGCGACTTCGTCCGCGTGGACTTCAGTTTATAGCGCGCGGTGTCAACAAAATTGGTGTCAAATTTAAAAGCTTTTTAAAACCCTGGTACCCCTTAAATCAAAATATCTAAAAACAGCTGTGTGTTTCATATGTGTCAACATATGAAATATTATGTGCGCACTGCACATAATATCTCATTTTTTTATATTATACCTAAAGCTTATTTAGCCCCCCATTACACAACTTTAGCTTTACCTATAAACTATTTAAGCATTGGTAGGTTTAAGGTTTCGTCACTCATCACTGCGTAGATAAAGTACTGAGTACTGACTACTAAGTAGAGTAGTGAGTTATTCATTATTTATAGACGTGCATAACAATAGCAAGAATCGAAAAACGGTACTCAACTTGGTACCACCTCTTATAGAAAGATGCACGAGCAAGCGATATCGCGATGTAGGAGACGCACGGCGCCATCTATTATGATTTTTTGGAACTAACTTAATTTGAACAAATTTACGCATTTTCACCCCCTTACAACCCTTTTTTCCGGTTAAAAAGTAGCCTATGTCCTTTCTCAGGCTTTAGACTATCTGTGTACAAAATTTCATTACAATCGGTTCAGTAGTTTTGGCGTGAAAGCGAGACAGGCAGACAGACAGACAGAGACACTTTCGCATTTAAAATATTAACAAAGATTATTACATAATTGAAATAAAAAACTTACGGTACAAATGCAGATTTTCGTAATCTCTTTAATTTTCGGTCATTACTCATACAAAATATATCATGACTAGGGCCCGGAAAAATATGTACTAAAAAATCCAAAATATGTACATAAAATATGGACAAAAAAATTGGAAATATGGAAAAATATGGAGTATTAAATAGAAATGTGGAAAAAATATGGAGTATAAAATTCCAAAAATTAAACGTTGTTTTAGTGTTATAGGTAAGAAAAGAGTCACTCGTGAGTCGTGACAGTTAACAAAGAGATAGAGGCCAGAAATATGCTATGCTGGCTTTGCCTTTGCATATTTGGTAGGCCAGAAATATGCCATACTGGCTTTGCCTATGCATAAATGGTTTGGGAATAAACATAATATGTGACAGTATTAACTGTACAACTTGCATGACATGCTGATCATAATATTGTAACCATGACAGCACGTAACGCACGTCATGCTGCATGATTTGACGTGGAAGAGCCGTGCTTCGGCACGAATGGGCCGGCTCGACCGGAGAAATACCACGGGCTCACAGAAAACCGGCGTGAAATAGCACTTGCGCTGTGCTTCGCCGAGTGATTGAGTTTACTGAAGGCCCAAACCCCTACCATTTTCCTTTCCCTGCCCTTCCCTCTTAAAAGGCCGGCAACGCACCTGCAGCTCTTCTGATGCTGCGAGTATCCGTGGGCGACGGAAGTTGCTTTCCATCTGGTGACCCGTTTGCTCGTTTGCCCCCTTATTTCATTAAAAAAAAATGATCGTCTTGGGTTCGCTTAAAATTGGCTAAAATTTAGCCAATATTAAGCGAATGATCCCTGCACGTCACAACTCACAATTCACGATATTTTTTACTTCAGTTTTTGTTTAGCCATGTCAGTAACATGACCTTCAGCATAGCTGAAACTTTATTTTTTATTTCTTCAATAATCTTCTTTGAAAACAGAATACCGAAAAAATATAATAAATAATAATATAAAACGCGAGAGGAACGAAATACGCAGCCGCATGGTGGCGGGAACGTATTTTTTTTTTGTATTTTAGTGAAAATATGGACGATTGTGACATTTTCTTGCAAAATATGGACTTATCTTTGTAAAACCCTAAAATATGGAAAAATATGGAAAATAAAACTTGGGATTTCACAGTCTAAATATGATAATTCGTGTAAAAACACATTCCCTAATCACGACTATTAAAGTGTATGCTACATAAACGAGTAATCTGGCTCGGCATCCAATTCAGTTCGTTTCTTACTAAACGAAGTACGAACGGCATTATAAAAATAAGATACTCCATACTGATGTCAGTCAGACCCCCGGTTATGAATTATGATTAAATTGTTACATCTTGCATAACACTGTCCATGGCGACTTTGTAAAAATTTTGTAATTATATTATTTTTTGATTATTGCATTTTTACAATAACATGTAAACTTAATAAGACAAACACAAAGAGACCAGCTTAATTTTACGCAAATACCCTGGCATCCAACTTAAATAAACCATCTTTTTGGGCATGTTTTTGGGTCGGAAAAAATACAAGAACTTTACCTAAGCATAATTTAAAAAAAATCACTTACTGATGAAACTTGAAAGGTTATTCCTGTATTAAAAGTCGTATCTGTATGACTTCTACACCATTTCACAGGGCATTTAGGCATTTTAACAACGAAAATTTTGTAAAAAGCTACGTAAAAAGTAAGTAAACCAAAAGTAAACAAATTGTAAAATGAGTTTGACAATAATTATCATGTCAACCTGGTTGAACGTCACTCGAGTATATATACACGAAAAATGTGTACCGAACACATGCATAAATGTGCATGTATTCGGGTCACATTTTGTAGCCATTTGGTGCACTTTTTTTGACGGAGTTACTCTTCCTGTAGTTTAAAGTTCACTGGGTATCTGTAATGAAAGCATTAAATTTCAATTTGTTAAATGATGTTCAGCGCTTTTTTTTAATGACCGACTCTGACGGCCGCAGTCACGACTCACGCCCAATAAAAAAAAAATGAAAAGAACACGGCTTGACTTTCCAAGACTAGAAAGCCGTGTTCGTTTCATTTTTCAACTACGCATGCGCGGCTTTTTTCGCAGTTTGGCAGCTGACTGTCAAGTACTGTCAACTTCATAATAATTGAGTGTCATGTTCTAAAATATTAAAAATTTCTGTCAGATTTTAGAACATGACACTGACACTAATTTTTAACTTTGCGCATGCGTAATGTGCATTGAAAAACGAAACGAACACGACTACAGTCTGTGAAAAAAGAGTAGACACAGAACAAAATTTTCTAAACGTAATCACGCTCAAAAGGTGGTTTTTTCTCTTTGTATTTCCATAGAGAACGCGTATATACACTTTAAATATTATTTCCCTTGCACATTTTTCACTCGATTGAACAAGGTTTTCGTATCTTTTGTTACAATATGATTTAAAAATTGCGTAGTGTGTACGGTACTCTTTTTTGACAAGCTATAAATAAAATCATATAAAAAAGAAGAAGAAGAAGATCATGCCCCCCGTGTATTATATTTCTCTATGTCATAGAATTGGCTTCGGCCTTCACTATCATTCATTATACATATAGAGAAAACATAGAAATGGCTGTATGGGCAACGCTCCCTTTGCCTGTCCCGACCGGGACAAATTAAAAAAAAATCTCTACCTATGTCATACTCCCCTTTGACAGCAAAATCTACGATCAAAGAGGATGTAAACTGTATACTACGTAACAAGAGATCGGACTTAGAAGAAAAAAAATTAACATTCGTTATTTTTTTAATTTAAAACTAAACGACAAAATTTTAAGTGCAAAACCTTTCACTCTAAACATACCAAAAATTAAAAAAAATAAAAATAAAAAGAAATGAGCTCAAATAAATGTTTTATTTCAATAAAAATTATTGTACATGGCTAAATAAATAGGCTAATAAGGTAAATTAAACAATAAAACAGATTTAATCCACAAGCTTTTGTTGATTTCTATTATTAAATATTATAATATTACAGTACAGTTTTCTGTATTTTATTTATAAATATAATAGAATAGCTGTATATGCTACTCTACTAACTACTTGATTGGCTTATACACTTACACAGTAAACTCTATATAGGGAGGGGATTAAAGCTGCGCGTCCACCAGGTCGGAATCGGGACGTACGGTGCGGACGGCACGTCGTGTCGTCATATACTTGTCAGGTGCAGAATGACGTTCCAGTACTTCTAGTGCAGTTCATAGTAGTCAGTGCCATACATACAAAGCAACAAATCCGTCCACTGCGTACCTACGCTCCGATTCCGATCCAGTGGACCGCACCTTTATACATACACACTTTGTTTTCTTATACCCTGTATACGACAGCTGAAATCTATCGCGCGGGCTCAGGCCAGCTGCATACCACCTCACTTGATCAGAGGATTTTTCCTTGGTGACCGTACCAGTTACCACTCATAATCCCATACCTTCCTTCTCCTAAAATCTCCTTGCTTTGAATCTCTTTGCTGCTTTCGTTCCCAAGCGGTCGCATGCGACCGCGAGAACAAAAGACTTCCTAGAATCCGCATACAGTTTACATCCTCTTTTGAATCCGCGATCGAGGTAACAGCTATTGCTTACAGACTGAAATGTTGTAAAGTAGCTGTGCTGTGGACCTAAAAATCTGAAATTAATGAAAAATTTTTCATTTACTACATTTCCATACAGTTTACATAAATTATTTAGTATAGTTAATAACCTTATGTATTGTTACAATAAAACAATATACACATGATACACATTTCATCATTTTCCAAATTAACTGCATACTGAATACTGATATACATTATAATATTTTCTATGAAATAATAATCTATCTTTTTCATATTAATATTATAGTTAAAGTTGTAAATTATTGTACAAAATATGCAAATAGTACTACGACATACTTTGTATTAGAACATGGTATGATATCGTTATGTTTTGCTTCAATTTATCAATTTACGGTTACATTTACATTTTACAATGACTTACCTTTCGTTTTTCATTAATTAGTCCACTTAATTTACAATTTTTGTATTTTTGTAATAAATAATTTTCACAAAATGAAATTCGAACTTTGAGTTTTAAACTTCTTCTTCCTTTATTTTCTTATGTAGTTTATATTCTCTATGGTCTTTTTTATCAACCAATCACAGTCGACCGTGCTTAAAAATTGTACAGATTATGCGATTTACTTTAGTAGCTACGTTTAAATTTGGAACCCAATTTTTTTTTGTTCGAAACTTGCATCCACCTGTCTACGATTAGCGACTCAATCGAGTTAAATGGTGCTTCTTCTGTATTTAAATTTAATCGCCATTTTGAGGTGTTAATTTATCATTAACTGACTCTGAGAGGGAATTTCATGTTTAAGTTGCATTTAGTGTTGCGGTTTGTATGGGCAGCGGATAATTTTAATTTTTTAAATGCTGATTTAATGAACGACTCTGAGTGCGGCTGTATGACAACTAATGGCGCATTTTGATTGGTCGTGCATGCATTTTAGAAATCTCCCGCACCCCGCACGCGGGCCCTATCGACCAGTGAAAATGCGCCATTAGGCGTGCAAAGGTTAAATACCAATAGATACATAGAAACGCTTGAAGCTTATGTACCATCGAGGAAATTGATTCCTATGCATTTGAGAGACCAACGTCATTTGGTCGATCATGTCAATTCAATGTTAATTGTGATCTGTCGGCTGGGTTTGACGTAATGCGACCAAACTACGTAGGTCCCCCATTTGCATAGGAATCAACTTCTCTGATAGTACTTGATGGAATTTATCTGGAGTTTATTAACAAGTTTTTTTTTAATTAATGACAAACAAACATCAATCAGACAAGAAGTATTCTCTGTTTTTCGATGCAGTTATCTAAGATGCTGCAGACACAACGCAATAAGTGTTAGAGATGTTCTTGCACTTACTGAGTTTCAGTATAGAAAATATAATATTATAAACGAAATTTTCATCTTCAATTAAGACGCTGATAACTGCCAATGACCTTGATCCCGCATTACTCTCGCAACACTGTCGATTTTCATGCCAGAGAGACAGAGATGTGAAATGTTCACTCGGTAGCGTGGATACATTTTTCGTTTGTTAGAGGAAAAAATAAATATTATGGGAAATCTAGATGTCAGAACCGAAAATTAAATCTTACAAGCTTTGGATTTTTATAAAAGCCATCAGATAAACAAATTTTTAAAAGCATATCTTGTTTAATATTTTAGTTAGAACTGTTTAAAGTTCTTGGAAGATGTGACTTTTGTATTTTTTTTCATCCAGTAGGAATACATTATTTTATTATTTAAAATAAAGAAGCTTTTTCAAATATAATCAAAAATCACATATAAACTCAAAGGTGACTGACTGACATGTTGATCTATCAACGCACAGCCCCACCACTGGACGGATCGGGCTGAAATTTGGCATGCAGGTAGATGTTATGACGTAGACATCCGCTAAGAAAGGATTTTGATAAATTTCAACCCCAAGGGGTTAAAATAGGGGATGAAAGTTTGTATATAAAATACTTCTTAACGCGAGCGAAGCCACGGGCAAAAGCTCGTGAAATATATACACCTAGAAAACTGCACAAAGATGTCGAATTGGCAGCTGTCTTCGCCTTAATACCATTATCTAAGACTACGCTAGATTTACTTTTACTTTAAATCTAATCTGAAATCTCCTTAATTATTTCAGGTTTGGTGCGACCGTCGGCCACCATGGTTGGCCGGCATGTTGGGAGTGGTGGGAAACTCTCTGCAATTTGTGCCGGCGATTCTGGTGAATGCTGTACAGACTGGTGCATCTATGTATCAGGTTAGCCTTGACTCAATCTGATCATCAGTTTGGGCGCTAGGATGGGATACGCTGGGGATACGCACATAAACTGTAAAATGTTATCTTGCTAGGCTAAATGTTACTGATTCACTTGACTTGACTGTAATTGCTGAAGAAAAATCAAATTTTAATTCCATGACAGTGGTATGGCGTACATACATACATAATATTGACGACCTCTGTGGCTCAATGGTTGAGTGTTTTGCAGCTCAAGCCGGGGGTCGCGGGTTCGAATCCCGCCGACGGAACAAAAAGTTTTTTCAATGTTCCCGGGTCTGGATGTGTATGATATAATAAAAATCTTAAATATATGTATAGTATAAAAGTATAAAATATATTTCCGTTGTCTGGTACCTGTAACACAAGTTCTTCAGGTACTTAGCACGGGGCCAGACTGACGTGGTGTGAATCGTCCATAGATATTATTATTATTATATTATAATATGGCGAATAATATAAAAAAAAAAAGTAGATGATCTTCGTATTACTTCCCTCCTAATATGAACCTTCCCTGGCTTCGACTAATATTTCAAGGCTAAATTTAGTGAAATCGGTTCAGCCGTTCTCGAGTTTTAGCGAGAATGAAAAATTGAAAATTAATTTTTATTGATATGCGCGTAGATAGATTTGGGAATTGGGGGTCCGGCGGGCGGTGACGCGAGGTATGTAAACGATGCTTCCTCGCAAAATACACATTACTGTTATATGCGGGCTCTACACTCGCGGTGCGAATTGCGGCCGCGATTCACGGATGCTACGCGCCGTGAACACGATACGTACAAATACGAAGCCGCGAAGCGTAAACACGAAGCTGCGAAACCCTCCACACACGCGGTTCGCGGCCTTCGCGGGCTTTCGCGCCGCGAGTGAAGAGCCCGCATTATTTATTTTTTTACCGACCGGCGCGGCGCTACAGTCACTGCTTTCTCGAACGGCGCGGCGCCAGCTTGCCGTTTCTGTATTGTGCGGATAGATGGCGCTAAAACTGTACTTATGCAAATGCTGTGAAAAAATATTTTATCAGCAATGTGGCTGTGTCATGTCAATGACCTTCTCCTAAAAATATTATTATGTAAAGAAAAAACCTTGCATTTCAGACCATGTCCCTCTGTCTATCTTGCATATCTCGTACCATGAACTGCATACCGCGGTGTCTGCTCAACGCGTGTCAAATACTGGAGGGCATGCTAACGTCTACCGTCAGCCCAGTCGGGGGTTCGATTCTGCTGCAGCTACTGATCACAGTCGTGTATGAGGAGCTACAGAAGTGGGCGAAGAGGGAAATGGCTAAGGAGAATGTTGGTAAGATAGTTTATTTGTTGTAAAAGTTATAAAATATTATTAAAACCATACAACAAAATCATTTTTAGCTTAATAATGATTATGATTTATGAATGATTATGATTATGAAAAGATTACCGCTGTTGATCAAATATTATACTAGTACAAGTTAGAGATAAACTACGATAACATGGCGCGCCCCTCCAAATTACTGTTTCATTGTGTGTAGTCACATCCTTATGAAAGAGTTTGTATGTAGTAAGTATTCAACCAATCAAGTACTCGTGATATTTCACTTTAATGTCACTTATTACCAAGATTTGTTGTTCAACTAATTATAACTAGCCGACCGCGCAAGACCCGTACGCACCTCAAACGTTTTGACAACGGACTTCAAACGTTTTGAATTTTGGAGGGGCGCGCCATGTTATCGTAGTTTATCTCTACCATGTAGGTACGGTAGGAAAGTACCTTATCGTTGGCAGTCATCATAACATTATTTATTTACACCCTTTTTTGAAGATGCCAATAATATGATTTTCTATACAATGAGCCCTGAAGTGTCAATTGCTAGTGTTTCTGACATAAAAATCATAATGTTTCAGTGTCCAACGGTGAACCGCACAACATGAACGTCAAACATACCAGAACTAAACTCAAACACGTTCGTATTGTTTCACAGAGTCAACGTAAGTGGTTTAAAATATGCTTACTAAACATATCGGAGCAATCCTTCATAGCTTACCTTATGTCATGTAAAAATAATACAGATTATTTTTGCATGACTATTTTTTGCTACCTAAGGGCGCATTTTCATTAGTCGTTAACTCGTACGGTATACAGCATGCGAGGAGTCTATGACAACTAATGGCGCATTGTCATTGGTCGTGGCGTGCGTTTCAGAAATCTCCCGCACCCCGCATGCGGGCCCTATCGACCAGTGAAAATACGCCATAAAGCAATGAAGGAATTAACTCTTAAATTTGTACGAAGTTATCTAATAATTATTTATTTCCAATTGTAAAACTTTGGCAGCTCATATCTTCGAAATGTGACACTTTACGCGGTTTTGTCCAAGAATATTTTTTGGTTGTATTGATGTTAGATATCCATTTTTAACCGACTTCCAAAAAACGAGGAGGTTATATGTTCGGCTGTGGATATTTTTTTCAAAGAATTATTCGTGAACGCGATTTAAAAAAAATCAAAATGGCGGACATGTTGGTCGGCCAGGCTCCATACAAAAATCTTCATACCCCTTTGGTAAAAATCAGTAAAGCCGTTTCGGAGGAGTTCGCGGACTAACATTGTGACATGAGAATTTTATATATAAGATGATCCCAATAAGAACAAAAGTTGAACGAATCAAGATTATTGTTTTCAATAGTATAAAATTATTTAATCCTTCAGGCCCCGCGCTAGCATCGGTGTTCGCAAGAACAATAGAATACAATGGGAATTCCTAGAACCTCCGATCGAAGGATTAATATAATATTTTACTAATTTAAATAACTTTACACATTTCAGATTCATCATCATTCGACAGCGCTCACAGTACTCCATCGTCCATAGCGCTAGCCATCGCTGAAGCACTTTGTTCCATAGACGAAGATGACAAACATACAGTGGAAATTACTAACCTGGTGGAACAGAGTAAAAAACAACATACTGTCACAAATAATTTCGGGTTGGAGGATTTTCCGGAGTTTGCCGAGTTTTTTGAAGAGGTATTAATTTATTTAATAATTTCATTTGTAATGTATTGTTCAAGATAAAGAATATTTTGCTTTTTTCGAAAGTGTGGCAAAAAGAAGTAAGCGCTAGTAGTCATGCGGATTTAATAAGAAACTTTAAACCCAAAAGTTGCTTGAATAAAAACAAAGATGGCGTTTCATACAGCATAATATTTTCATGATTGCATACTAGAATACAGCAGATGCTCAAAATTTCATACAAAATAATAAAAAATCATATCTAGCTACATGGTAACAATCCGCGTCCTTTTACTGTAAGTATACAAAGGTTTTTATTTTATTTTAGGGTAGTGTGCCCGCATCAAACGCAGAGCGAGCGAGCGACGCCGCGGCGCTAACAAGCGAGATTCTTATGACCGACGCCGGCAAAGATAGCCTGAGAGTGAGTAGCAACTTTTTAGAATTTAGAGGCTACAAACTTTAAAAAGTATTTTTATTACATTTTTACATAATATAATAAAAATACTTAAGTTGTAGCCTGTAATCGTAAGTTTTCCTGTAATAAAACTGCCTTCTTGAGCTCAAAGTGTCACAGTTTGTCAGTGCATCATAAAAAGTAGGAGGCAGACAGACAAACGTTTATATGATCAGAATGAAGTTTGGATTAAAACGAACTATATAAATTAAATATGTGCATATTGTTTTACGCATTATAATTTAACTAATTGCATATTGCAGGTAATATACGACCATCTACAACTGCACTGTGACAGAATATACAAGGAGCTAGGTATTGAGGACTCTCCAGACACTGACAGCGTGAAACTGAATAAAGCACCACTGTTATACATAATGTTTCATATTGGGAGACGACCTTTCGATCAGGTAGGTATTATGTTTATCATGCTGAAAGATCGCGACTTAAGCTAGAATCAAATTATCGGACGCATCCATAAGTCGAGGCTGATGGATGCGGCTTAACAATGTGCATGGTTCATCCGCGGACGTCAAAGACATTACCTATATGTCAATGGCAGACGTCCGCGGATCCAAAAGCATCCGGTCAGCCAGATTCTGTTCGGACGTCCGAATACTCAAGGTCGCGTCCGAGACTTATGTCAGACAATGTGCACAGTTTTGTATATTTTGTATTAATCAGATATAAATAAGCCGCATCTGATGAAAACGTCCGCGGATGGTCGTCCGATAATTTGTTCCCAGCTCTAAAGGTACAAGTTGGAAGCCGGCTACATGAAGCGGCAGCAGACGACATGTCATCGCGACACTACTGGTTTATATGTATTTCTAAGAAAAGTGTCGCTAGCTGCGGAGGGTATTTCATAGAAATCGTCTGCGGTTGCTTCATGTCATCCGCTGCCAACCGGCACCTTTACATAGAATTGAAATAAGGCGACCAAACGACATAGGCCCAAATAGGCCCGTCAACTGCCTAAGGCCTATGAATTAAATTCTTCGATGGTGCAGTTTTGATTTTTACATTTAGTTCATCAAATTAAATTCAAGTAATCCACAAAACTGAGTGCTGCTATCTTTTCTCAAAATAATTTTATACAATATCCTCCTACAATTAATCATCTTTTATCTCTTTTTAGTATCTAAGAGGGGAATGGCCGATTTCATGGAGTAAGCTAGTGTCTACTGCCAAATCTTGGTCCGGCGTGGAAGGAGCGAAAGTACACATAAACAGACGGACAGACATAAGAAACATCAAAACGGGCAAAGCCAGTAAGCAGCTGACGGAACTGTACAATATATTCAAGACGCCATCGGATTGCCTCCTTTGAATCTATAAGGTATTATGTATATAGCTTATGTCAAGCTATTGCATAGCTTTTATCGAAGGCTTTGAGGTGACTGCATGAAAAAATTCCGTAACGAAAAAAACCTAACACCCCCCCATTCGTTGCCAGACATCGGCCCAGAATTATAATTGCATATGTGATAAAAAATACTATGTAATAGCTTTGCCGCGATAGTCCATGAATGCCACACGTATTTTTTATTTATTTATAACTTTTGGGTTGAATCTAAATTATTGTGAGGTGATTATTAAATTAAAGTATTGCTTAATATTCAGGTGAAATTTATTTGGACAGCACTCAAAATCAATATTTAAACTCTAATAATATAGACAAATCGTTGAATGCAACACAAATATTATGTTAATTTTGCAAGGAAGTACGTAGTAGGTATAAAATATGTTTTGAAAAAAAAAGTTCATAACACTCACTGTAAAATAAATCGATAAAAAGAATAAAGGTGTTAAAATTATTATATTTTCGTTTTTCATTTTAGCCCTTAATCCTTCGATCGTGGATTCTTGGAAATCTCTTGTTATTCTATTGTGTCTCGCACACCGGTGAGCTTTTGGGGCTTGATGGGCTAAGTATAATCCAGATATCCCTGAAATTGCTGAGGCTATCCAGCAACGCTCAACAAAACAGTAATTACAAGACATCCTTCCCACTTTATCTCCTGTCAGTTATTTTCCTAAAAAGGTTGCGACAGAAGATAGAAGAATATTGTAATATGTAAACAATGCCGGTTTTAGCCCTACCATCGCCCGGACTCGTGATTTGGTGCCCCTACAGAGTTCTCGAAGCGTGAAAAAGTGTTTCTTCTTGTTTGCTTTCGGCGTCCGCCCCTATTTCTAATGCCTAGATTTAAAGCAAAGTGACATCAAACTAAGTAAATAATTCCTTTATCATATTATGATATGGTGTACTAGGCAGGGGTGCTGACTGCCAGGTGGACCTAAGTAATTTGGTCGTTGCTGTTCCGTGCAACAAGCAAATGTTGCACGGAACGGCAACGTCGCGCGGTTGTGAAAATCAACAAATTCAAGTGTTTTTCGCTGATCGAAAACCGTAGAACCTAGGATTTTGATCTATTTGGAGCATAGTTCTCTCATTCTAAGCTACGATTTGAGATATTTTTGACGACTCTCCGTTCAGTAGTTTCCACGTTCCAAATGGGCTTGCTGACGGGACGCGACGGCAACAAGCCCGTTTTCAAAGGCCTGTAACTCGAGAACTATTGAAGCTACATTAATATTTTTTTTGGAGCAGAGTGCTCTAAATAGGGCTCTATTGTAGAGTTTTTAATCATAATCCAAATCATTACCGTTTCAGAGATCTGCGTGGGCTTGCTGACGGGACAGGACGCCAGCAAGCCCACCGGTTAATCACGTCTAACTCCTTTCACATTCTAGTTTCGAAGTTGGTTTCACGGGAGCAGAGTGCTTCAATTTTGCTCGAAAATTTGAACCACAATACACGATAGTACTATCAACGGTTCCCGAGATCTAGCTTGGGCGTGCTGACGGGACAGGACGCCAGCAAGCCCACGGTTTTTAGCTCGCAGCGTCGTTCGTATTAATGCTCCAATTTATTGACTTGACTGTAGAGGTGCTCCATTTTTGCTCTAAATTCTGATATATTGAAAATACACCTAGCTCGATTGGGCTTTCTGGGGGGACGCACACAAAAAAATATTGCGTTCGAAATTTAATTATTGTTGGACTTAGAAATTAAAATTTTATTTACTAATCGTACTTTGTACAACGATTATTTATGTTAATTAAAGTAAGTAATTACAAAAAATGTGTTCCGACTTGCGATCAACGCAAATAGTAATATTAACCATTAATCTTCTGGTAGTTTGAAAAAAACTTCAACAAGTTGAACATTTCTGTGTATCGTACATTTTGTGACTTAATCACTGAGTTAGTAACGAAACGGAGGATTGAGTAACGGAAAATCTCACTTTTGTATTCAAGTGAGTACAAAATTACTAACTCAGCTCACATAATAGGCCAGTAGTTCGCTATTTTATACGCGTTTTGACTCTCGAGAGTGTCTGTGCTCTCGAGTCTCGAGGCCGTGTTCCGTTGTCGTGATGATGATTGATAAGTCCTCATCCCGGAGCCCGGAACCTTTTCGGTGCGTGTTTCGTTCTGGAGCCGAGGTTGATGTTCTATGATGTATCCCTCGATCGGTAGCTGCCTTGCGAGCGTGTTCAGCACAGAAACTACACAGGTGAGTACTGCAGTAAACCGTTTTTCTCATATTCTCGCTTATATTTTGTCTAAAGACAGTGTGAGGAAAGGTTAACTGCAAATCAGTCTAGCGCAAATTAAGTGAAACGACTACACAACGAACACAACTTTGTTACAATAATTATGATTTATTAAAGTGTTGTGGCTGTAGTTGTTTAACTTTGTTTTTATAGATTGAAAGAGGCAATTCCTTGTGGCGTGTACGGTGCAGTGTAGTGGCGGTCGAGCCCGTCGACCCGATGCCGAGCTGAGCCTAGCGGAGCCGAGCGATGCCGAGCTTATGCCACTGATGCCGTCACCGTCCACTGAGACGTCACCGACAAAAATTTAAAAAAAATGCCGAGCCGAGCCGTGCCTTCACCACTCATAGTAGGGGAGGTAGTGCTATCGTTTGCTAAGTGATTTCATACCGACCAAATTTTTGTCCAGCGGTAGCTTGATATTTATCAATCAATATAATCAGCGTCAGTCGCCGCACCCGTGGTGGAATGTTAATTGAGAGTATTTCAAAGTTGTAAAAAAACTTGTTGCGAAAAGTGATTTTATACCGATGAAACTTTGATGGATGATTATTGAGGTCATGTTTAACCAAAAAATCACCGTCAGCCGTATTGCAGACGGGGGATTCAACGTCAGTCGCGTTACTGAATATGTAAAAATTTTTTGAATATAAAGTCATTTTATACCGTACAAAATTTATACAGATGCACACACATATATAGGTGTGCTAATCTTAAGAGCTGCTAGATCGCATTGCAATTTTTTTTGTGTTCTATAGTCCTTTGAGGAAAGCTATAAGCGATACCTATAATGATAAGATTACGCTGCGATGCCAACAGGAGCAAAGCATATTCAGTGAAATATGATGCAGACAAAAAAATTATGCAGAAGTTTTTTTTAACTTATTTTATCATTGTATTACAATAAAAACTTTCGTAATAACAGATATTGGCGTAGACGAAGTTTTGGTAAACAGCTGAGCTAGAATTAATACAAAGTACATACACAATTTTGTTTTTCTTACATACTAGAGTTAACTGAAGAAGAAGCATCGCTGAAAGTATAACTTTTGAGTTCTATGTTTCTGAGAAACGCCCATCGCGCATCGTCATAATAATTTGTCCATGCAAAAGGAGCTAAAACAGTAAAAAGTTATTCTTTCAGCGTTGCTATTTTCACATTTAAGTCTATACTTATACGAGACATAATACACACCCTAAAGTATTATCACTTTGTTAAGCTATGCAAATTGAAATAGCTTAACAAATCAAGAATCAAGAAATTCCGTAACGAAAAAACCTAACACCACGCACTCCGACCGGCCGCGGCACAGTGGAGTTTCCAGACTTCGGCACGTTGAATTTGTGTACTGTATGCGACTAGACGTATGGGAATTGTAATAATTGCATAAGTTGATAAAAAATGCTATGCAATACTTTACCGCGGCAGTCTCCGAGTGCCATACCTATTTTTTTAATGTCATGTATGGAGCGGTACTCACTCTCATGGGGTACAACAAGTGCACATCAAAACTTCTGAATGCATCTAAAAATGTATGTTACGTAGATGTATTATAAAAGAATAGATACTATTATTTAAATACTTAAAGCAATATTTTCAGTGGCTTCTTATCGATGTTTTTGTCTTATGTATGTTGTGTTCACTTTTATTTGCCATTTATTTCGATATTTTCACAATATTTTATCAATAAGTAAAAAAGTTATTACCTACCCATACATACATTTAAATATATTTTACTGTAAGTCAATAATTAGTTGGAAATTGGGTACTTGGTGACTCGTACCTATCGACTTGCATTATTTATACAACGTACTTTAGCTTGTAATAATAATTTATTCGAAAAATATTAAGTTCTTAATTTCTTACGTACTTAGGAGCGTCAGCAATTTTCATTTTCAAGGATCATTGGCTCGATTACTTTTGTGATGGTTATTTTCACGATTCATTTCCCGCTGTAATTTAGACTTCACCACCATCAACGATCATAATAATGAAAGAATTTAGTCAGAAAAAATCCCATTTTCTTAAAATGTTGCTTAATAATTTTTTTATACAGTTATGTACGTACTACACGTAATATTATCGTATTAATTCTTTATAAATTCTGCTTAATGAAGGCGATACTCAGTAACATATTTTAATTATAATTAAGTACCGAATATTACTTCAGTTTTCAATTTAATGCATGGTTTGTTATAAAATGTCTGGAACCAAAACGTGCATTAAAATAAAGTTTATCATTAAACATAATAAATAATTTGACGACCTCTGTGGCTCAGTGGTAAGCGCGTTGGACACTCAAGCCGGGGGTCCCGGGTTCGAATCCCGCCGGCGGAACAAAAAGTTTTCAATGTTCCCGGGTCTGGATGTGTATTAAATATGTGTATGATATAATAAAAATCTTAAATATATGTATAGTATATAAAATAAAATTAGAATAGAATAGAATATACTTTATTGCGTTCAAAAAGTTGTAGTACAAACAAATAATATACATTCAACAAGGACACATGAATACAAAGGCGGCTTTATTGCTAATGAGCAATTTCTACCAAGCAACCTTTGGTATAGGAGTACAATAACAATTAATGTAGGGTATACTGTATTAAATATATATATATATATATTATATATATTTAATACTTTTATACTATATTTAAAATTAACTTAAATATAGTATAAAAGTATTAAATATATTTCCGTTGTCTGGTACCTGTAACACAAGTCCTACAGGTACTTAGCACGGGGCCAGACTGACGTGGTGTGAAGCGTCCATAGATATTATTATTATTATAATATGCAGCCGCAGGATAGTCGTCTTATCAGTAAATATATAGCTATGTCCACACTATGCGCTTTCGTCTTCAATTTTCGTCATCTTCTTTTATTTAATATTCGTAATTGAATGCGTCAACGAACGCAACGCCAACATTGTCATTTTTGTTTTTTTGGATTTCGGGCATGCGTCACGGGCATGCCTCACGTTCGCTGTTGACTACGCTATAACGCATGCCCTTGACGAACAGAAAAAGGCATAGTCTGGACAAAGCTAATTTTCCTGATTAATCTATTTTATATCCACATCGATGGCTGACACTCAAAAGCCGCGACGTAAATGTAAAATAATAATACCCCTTCCGAACTCTTTACAAGACGTTAAAGAAAGAAAGTTTGTTGGTCTCGGTGTCACGAGTTCTAGGAGAGTTCTGTAATGGAATTTGCCAACTTTCCCGTCATAGATATTGACGTCTAGATGTGGGAATCTGGAGTTTCCGGAAACTTTTATTTATAGCAAACTACTTGAAGTCTAAACTGTTATGGCGTATTTTTCTTTACTTTGAGCACAATATTAATAATAGAGGTCCTTAGAGTTGATCGCCTGAATGTGAAGCTCGTATTAGCGTGATTTAATACCTCGGTCGTGGGAATCGCACACAATCGATTTTCAATTTTTATGCGACAGCAGGATGCCGCTTGGGGATCTATGGGTTAACTGTGCTTTTGGCATCGGATTAACACCTCCATCGTGGGTATCGCAGACACGATAGATTTTAAATTATTTTAAAATTAAATGCTTAATGTTTTTTTTTAACTTTAGGAACTAACAATAACAGCTATTACTTTAGAAAATTTGAGGGTGATTAAAACAATAATATTACGAATATAATATTTTCAACGAATTACCAAGTCACAAAACTTAATATTAAATGGCTGTATAAAAGTTTGAATGCTATTTAATATTCCTGTATCCATAAAAATATAAAATATCGAAATCGTGAAGTATACGCCTAGTATCTTCCGTAAAATATATGCCAATAAAGAAGATACTCCGGAAGCGGGGGATTTATCACCTGTCGAGGTGGGAAACGCACAGATCAATCTTTGTAACATTTGCGTCTACCCTCGCTTGACAAACAAACATTACATACCATTATGAACTACTCACCTTGTAAAAGGTAGTGAAGTGTAGAGAAATTTCCAAGAAATGGCAACTGGGAAATCGTTTTACGGTCGCACTCAGAGTCAAGATTAAATTTATTTATTTAAATTCAGGACACCAAACAATACATACTTACATTAAAACCTTGTTAAACACACTATTAGTAATTTGTACCGATGAATGTACCTTAACAGGCGACACAGCATTCACGATTATAGCTGTACAAATACAATATAAAAAATGTTTTTTTTATATTAAATAATAATAACGCAGTGCGGCCCATAATGTTGTACTTTTATGTATGAATATTACAAATATTTTTATATAAGTAAAATACGTTGTTCACTACGTAAATAAATACATTCGTTAGTCGTTTCTATATTATCATTCTTCTAGTCCTAGCGTTACCATTTGAACTTTGTCGATACATTGTACGGGTAATAGTCCAAAGCAATGACCTAATAAAGCACACAAGTTTGACGGATAATACACCGGCATTTGGCGCCAGATCTCTCGAGGCAAAGAACATTAATTGCACAACTATCGAACACACAATTTATGCGTTGGAAGTTCGGATCGCTTCGAATAAGATCGCACGGTCGAGGAAATTGAGAACTATTGTTTATGAGTTTCGGATACCAAGGAGTTTGGTACAGCAATCTCGACCTCCAGGCTAGGATCCTTGAATGAATCAGAATTGATCTGTCGTGGTGAGTTTTTGCAGGGTTACTTTAAAACTATTAATGCGACTCGCAACTTTAATGGAGTGCATCTTCTTTAATATTTTGTACAAAAAACATGACGGAACATAATAAAATCCACATAAATTCTGTAAATAAGATCAGCTAGTGGAGAATAGTGGCAAAAATTATTAGGAAGTTACCTTCCGGGCTTTTAGATATTTTTACCCAACGAAAAGTTAGATAACGATGTTAACACCGGTTTTCTGTGTGATCGTTTTTCTTTAACTCGCATTCGCATTACACGGTTGCGAAGCTTTGCCATAATATCTATTTAGTCTATCAGTTTTAACGTAAAAACAGAACATCTTAAATGCCAACTGCGTGTAAAGCTTTTTCTTTGAGAAATCGCTGAGTTTCCGCGATAAAAGTGACCTCGTGTCGGGAAACAAGCGTTTATATCTCGGTGACACGGAGGACACAAAAAGGAATTTTGTTTTACCCGTATTGATGCTGATCTCTACACCCATATCCATACTAATATTATAAATGTGAAAGTGTGTCTGTCTGTTACCTCTACACGCCCAAACCGCTTAACCGATTTTGCTGAAAAGTATGGAGATACCTCAAGTCCCGGGAAAGGACATAGGATACTTTTCATCCCGGAAAAATGTACATAATATATCTGAATAGATAAATAGGAATGTACAGAAGTAAATGAGTATTAATTTCTGTCAACATCATTATATTGCAATTTGCAAAGAAAATACTACTAAATATTCAGTATTCCCGATCTTAGGCTGGTTTTGTCGCTACATTTGATCTATTGGTCTAAAACATTAGGTATGTCATCTACTATGGGCCATTATGGTCTTCCTTGCAATTATTCGTGTGAACACGACTAACAAGAAGCGACATTCAGCGATGCGCTTTCCCAGTCGCTATCAGTTATATTAATAATCCCAACTCAAACGTGAAATGGAACTAATATATCCCGTGTTGCCGGGGTTTGAACGGGCACGAATATATTTTGTGTAACTATTTCTATTGCTACAGGGATTATATTCAATAAGATTGTATGGTACTGGAATGGAATTTTATTTCGAGAATGACGTAGCATTTTTCCTCAACTATAATCTATACTAAATGCGAAAGTGTCTACATTCTGATAAACTACGATAACATGGCGCGCCCCTCCAAAATTCAAAACGTTTGAAGACTTTGAAGTGCGTTGTCAAAACGTTTGATTTGAAGTGTCTTGCGCGGTCGGTCGGCTAGTTATGATTAGTTGACCAACAAATCTTGGTAATAATACTATTGGATCCGACCGTAAAATTCAGCATGAATCGTTTTTTTCGATCAAATATATTTTAAAATAATCTTTAGAACGTATAGAATGGATTTATGTTGGGTTGCCTTGTCAAAAATAGCCGCAAGTTCCTCTAATTAAGTGTAATGTTCATGAGATTAATGCATAAGTTTGCATGTATCTTTTTTTTTCAATAAATTTTGCATCATCTGAAAGAAAATGACGAGATAAAATAAGGTATAAATGGTTGCCAGCTCTAAGTCGGCCGCAACCAAGGGTTGCCAGCCCGTAAACAGATATAGTTCTTCATCAAAATTAAAGCGTCGATTTTTATTATTAATTTTGATACAAAATTAAAGTTTTATGCATTTTGTACATGAATATCCATGGTTGCTTGTTGCACGATAGCCGCAAATTGAGGTTGCCATCACTTTTGTATATGACAAATGTTCAGGCCTACAATTATTATGCCTGGCATGATTTGAGGACGTCGAGAACCCGTAAGATTGCTATTTTTATTCAACAGGCGTTTTTATTTTTATGCGTAGTGTCCTGTCATTCCTCAATGTCATTGCTTCTTAGTTCTTACTTTTCTATTGAATATACGCAAGTTTGTATTACGGGCATTCATTTAGCTCAATTAGAGGTACTTGCGGCTACTTTTAACAAGGCAACCCAACATTAATCCATTCTATACGTTCTAAAGATTATTTTAAAATATATTTGATCGAAAAAAACGATTCATTCAGAATTTTACTGTTGGATCTTAGTATATAACTAATAAGTGACATTAAGTGAAATATTACGAGTACTGGTAGATTGGTTGAATACTTACTACATACAAACTCTTTCATAAGGATATGACTACACACATTGAAACAGTAATTTGGAGGGGCGAGCCGCGTGTTATCTTAGTTTATCTCTACCTCTAATTGCCTAAAACGCTGATCTGATTTTGCTGAAATTTGGTATGGAGATACTTATATTCGGGGACACATCCTGGGAAAAAAAGAGGATACTTTTTATCCTGGAAAAATGTACCTTTCCTGCGAGATAAACGAATTTTTGTTCAACTTCGTTGCGAGCGTCCTCTAGTATAGTTCTTGCAATCTAAGAGTGCGCATCGCCCTTAGTTGTGTGAGTGACCATATCTATACACGCGTACATGGCTCGCTCGCTACTGACTGCTCCGTCGGGTACGCACACTAACGAAAATGTCTATTTACATTTCCAACTACAAATAAATGCGACGCGCACTCTTAGATTGCAAGAACTATAATATTATAATTAGGTAGATAGAGACAGAGACATATTAAAATTTACACTTCACATTATTAGGCTGTGTTACCTGAGATGAGCTAAGTTGCGTTCCGAGGAATGTGTTACAAGAACCAATAGAATCGTTGCGCTGAATGTTGTCAGGCAAATGAAGCGTTTCTATGGGTTCTTAAAAAACACATTCGTCGCAACGTAGCGTAGCTCAGCTGCTCCGGTGGAAACACAGCCTAATAGTACCACAGGGGTCTTAGACATAATTATTATGCCTTTATTAATTTCATTTCCGGGGTACGATATAGCTTAGTTACCAAAGATTAGCCGCAAATAAGGACTTTGCTAGCAAGAAAACCCAAAAAAATGATATATATATATTGAAATTCAACAATGTAAAACAACAACAAAGTACATTTTAAAATTATTAAATTAATAGGAACGTAACAAAATAAATTAAAATGTAATATATAAATATAACATAGTAATATTATACATTGTAGTTGGCCGTTCTCTACTTTATAGTTGTTGGTACTGTTCCCAACTAAAATCACAACTGGGAACTCAAATAAATGGTAGAACATTCAGATTTGAAAGACAAACTACAAACAAAAGTTATAAAAGTCATCGCAATCACAAGACAAGTTCATATTGCAACAATGGGGAATGGGCAAGTTTCATTTGCGGCTGGCAAGAAAATCGATGCCTCCACCGTCAGGGTGGCCTGATTAAAAATACCAACCTTAAAATATTGTCAAAACCTGTACTTTGAGATGTAAACATAGAGCAAAGTAATTTGGAAGTCATCAAAAATAGTAGGAGTGCCGATAATCGGAATGTCTGTAGTAATTACCCAACTCATAATTGCCAATTATTAGCAGTTTTATCACACATGTCATATACCTATTCACGTTTTGTTGAAGCTAGCTAGCCTAGTCAAATACTTTTAGGTTTTCTTGTGATTCTTACAAAATCAAAGTGTACTGTCCTAAATTCAAAGAAACGCACAATATTATAACAGCAATGCAAAAAGTATTAAAATATTGCATAGCTATTATAATTAAATTGTCATAGAACACATTATATTTAATTTTATTTTACACAATATTTCAATGAATATTATCTACATATTAAAAATATCTTTGACTATAATTTTAAATTAACGTTTGAACTCTATAAAATCACTTTTTTATCGTACGTAAGCTAACTTTATAGCGGCGATTTTTAGCATTTTCGATTTAAAATGAACTAAATCCATTCCAATGAATTAAATTCAAACTATTTCAGGTTTGGCTCTCTCGGTTGCACAATTTATGGGTAATTTAATGTATCAAACAGCAACACTGGGGAAATTTATGGCGGGAAAACTTAGACAATGGAATTCCGTGTCTATTCGATGACCAGCTGGATTTAGATGATTACAATCACGGCCTCATTTATTGTTTAGTTTGAGTTGCCAGACTTTACATCCTACGTTCGAATTTATTTTAGTAAACATAATTATGTATACTAAAAGTATATTATTACGACCACTATTCCTTATTTATTGGCTTGTAATGAATTTTAAAGCTATGGAAAAATATATACTTCAAGTGGTTTTATAGGCCCGTGCACTAGCAATAATTAATTAAAACAAGTTGTGCAGTTGCATACCGTCAGGAAAGCGAGGATAATAATAATAATAATAAAATAGAAACATTATAGAACTAATATTACATTGCATACTTATTATATTAAACAAGCCTTATGTAGAAATACGTGCAACTCCGTCCATTCATCGGAGAATTAGGTCGAATCCAAAACGAACTAAACATTTGATACTAAACGGAGGCACCGGAGTACCATTATGTGTTATGCCTCCATTGCACGTTTTAATGAACGCTCTGTGACATGTAACAGCTAACGTACACGGAAAACGAACAAAATGACAACGGAACAGCCATAAAATGTACAGCAAAAACCCGGAGTTGACTTACAATGTTGAGCTTAGTTCGTACATCGTAAGTGCCATAACATAAGCACGAGTTTGTCCAAGGGTCGGGGCGCACCGCTAGGAAACGAATTATAATGCGGTGATACATTTAATATTAAATAGTATTTTTTTTTTAAGTCTCTTTTATTTTCTTGCAATCTGCCTGGTTCAGGGCATTTAGCTAGAGGTTATGAAATATTAATTTATCTTGAATGAATCTAGCCCTTTGACTAGTTCAATATATTTTATATATTAGATCTTGGGGTACTTTCCTCTTTATTCTATTAAAAGTTTTTATTTTATTTTGCATTATATGGTTTGCTAGTGGGTTTGGGTGATTTTTAATGTGCTCGGCGTAAGATTTTAGTCTTTCTGAGATCTCCTGCTGAACCAGAGGCATGTTGAGGTCGCTGTGTAGTTGTTTGTTGGTTATATACCAAGGTGCATCTGTTATCATACGAAGAACTTTTAATTGAAAACGTTGGAGGATTTCAATATTAGATTTAGCTGCAGTTCCCCATAGCTCAACACCATATGACCATATTGGCTTTAGAATACTTTTGTAAAGCAAGAGTTTGTTTTCTAGCGATACCTGGGATTTTTGGGACATTTTGTATTTAATAATATTGAAATATTCACTACGTGACAAAATTGACTTGCTGCGCTTGGAGACACCATGATCCATGAAGCGATGCAGCGTGCTGTCATTTAATTTTATCAACATAATAATATTATTATGCGCCTGTGGTGCTAATATTTAGTGATTCCTGTATATTGTCTCATATCAGTTTGACTACACTTCTTTGGATGTGTCGAATTATAAGTACTGTTATTTTTTAAATATTTCCAAAACTCTTTATTTGGAATCATAAAGGTACTATATATTACAATTTTAACACAAATCTTGCTTGGTCTTTGCCTAAAAGCGTAAAGGTCTCATAAAAATATTAACAAAATCGCTATATCGATATATAATCGATACAGTTACGACTATGTAATAAAAGCGTGTAACCCAAAAAATAGAGAAAATGCGTGAAATGGAACGTATGTAGTCGAACATCAGTTCTGTTTGCCCCGAGGATTTATTTATGCGTAAATAAAAAAGCCGAATTTATAGGATTTAAAAGCAGCGAAGCGTGTTGTCTGATATAGAAATATTTTTGGGGGATGATAAATCTTTTAGAAATATATAAAACGTTCGTAGACAAACGGATAAACTAGATTTCCTATTCAAAATTATATATTTTTGGAGGCAAGGATCTAGGTAAATCTTAAAATTGAAATTTTCAATTTAACAAGTATTTAAATACATATTTGTATTTAAATACTTGTTAAATTGTTAAAAATTTTTAACTTATATAATAATGCTTTCGTGTAAATTAAAATATGTACATTTATGTTAAAACATAAATGTACATATTTTAATTTACACGAAAGCATTATTATATAAGTTAAAACTTTTTAACAATTTAACAAGTATTTATATGTTAAAACATAAATGTACATATTTTAATTTACACGAAAGCATTATTATATAACATGAAATTATGAAAATAATAATTAACAAAATAATTTCCTTTTACAATTACGCAAATACACAGGCAAGGGACGTAGGAATCTTACTTTCGTAGACCCATCGTAGACCATAGGAGTCAAATTAACTCTATTATAAAATATAACTTTATTGATCGATGGTATGGTACAAAAAATATTACTTTTTAAAAGAAACAGCCCCCATTGTTGTACAAAGTATACAAATAAAACACAGTGCTGCCAACATTCACGAACTAATCTGGCCGCCGAAGAATACTTACTTAGTGCGCGAACTAGTTTAGAAACTTTTGATTTATGTTGGTGTTATGACTTTGCAAAACCTTATGATGGACGGTGGGAGCTCCGGCAAATATAATATATTGTATTACCATTAGTTTTCCATTATACGCTGACGAGTGTTTGATGTTACTTAGCTACTTTAAAACATTATTCTGCTACCACAATGAAGCTATTAAAGAAACATTCCAACAGTAAAATGCACTCTGTGACAAAAGTTAGCCGCTTATGCTGTTTACATTCTGGTTGTATTATCTCATTCAAGAATACCGTCTTTAGAGCACGTTATTTTTTCTTTGCAAGTTGTAACACGTTAGTTTTCGTAAATACTGTGTGTGTGTTAAGTTGGATAATACAATAAAACTTAATATTCTCTGTAGATTTGGCATTTTTCTGCTTAGTGAGTCGTATGCTACTTCAGCAAAACAATTCAATGCATATTTTTATTTACTTTTCTAAATCTCGACTATACGATTAAGCGGTTAAAGCTAAGCTATTCTGCAGTTAAAAGCCTCCAATAAAGAAAATAATGTTTCTTTCAAATGAAACGCAGTAAAACAAAGAGCACAACCAAATTTAATATCAGATACTGTATTTAATACTGTAGCAATATTTGACTCAATACGTACATTGTACAATCAGTGTCGGCCTTGGATCGTCGCCAACGCCAAAGCTGAAGGCATCCATGGATTCACTGGTTACAAATCAGCGGGTGAAACTTGTAATTTATCCCCATACGTTACAAAAGATCCCGGATCCATAAATTCTTATTGATCTAATCAAGTTCCGTATTCAGAAATGAATTATCTCTCGAAACCAGCTTTTGTCAGCGATTTTGTCAGTGTGTGTTCGTTATTTTGATTGAATTTCGTCAAACACTTACTAGAAAAGATTTAGACATCTGTTGAACAGTTGATTAGAAAAATTCAGTACAATAGTGTCAAAACAACTGTTCAATAGATGTTTAAATATCTTGATATATCAGTTGGTAATATAAGAACTTATAATTATTATTTTTTTGTATACTACTCCTTGTCATTTCACTCATCGAGCATCTAAAGCACCAAATTTGATCAAATTCAAGCACGGCAAAAAACAAGTAAACTTTTATTATGAACAAAAAGTATGCGGCAATAAATTAAAATTTGGGGTCAGAGACGAGTCCAGCCACCACTGTAATGTGGGTTGGCATGTAAATATTCTTTTAAAATACAAATTTAAGTGGGTTTTTATTTAAATTTCGCGACAAAAATGGGGACTTTAAAAATTCACTTCCTGGAATCTTTGCGAGGGACGTCATTACCATTGCCAGGTAATAAAATCTGAAAATGTACTGTTTAAAATCAGCATTGGGTGAAAAAAATCTTACAAATACCCTTTGCGTACCACCCAAATATATCTATTCGGAGCAGTTAAGTAAGTAATTAAGATCAATGGGATATTCATCCTTCGATCGCGGATTCTTGGAAATCTATTGTTATTCTATTGTTGTCGCGATCACCGGTGCTCTTATGGGGCTTGATAGGTTAATAATACTGCAATGTTTTCAGTTTTTCACGCTAGAGGCAGGTTCGACGTTTAACAACGCTCCTATCAATAATCTGATCTGAGTGACGTGTGCAATATATCGGATTTTCGTCGAATTATTGTGTCCTCTGCTCAGACCTTTGCGTATTCCCTATTCAGTATTAACCTAGGAAAAAATTAAAATCGTCTCGAACCTAATGCACCATTCTATACGAATTTAAAAATGTGTCGGCGTGTTTTTTCGATTTAATTCCAGATTTCTCCATTTAATTTCGTAGCGCCCCGGCGGACATCTTAACGCTGGCGTCTCGGCCTTATTAAACCTTTTTCACAGTCTCACCGAATTACGCGGCTCGTGGCGCCGATTGCATGCGTCGTGAATAAAATATTTTCACTCCTGCCCACGCCAGTAGCTTTATGATTAACTTTAGACTACGTTTTTATCGTCTTATAATTTTTGTAGAGATTTTATTTAGAAACTACATGACGCCCGCAAATCTGTTCCGCTAAAATTTGTCTTTGGCGTGGGAACCTTATATTTTCCGGGATAAAAAGTTTCCTATTTCCTTTTCTGGGACTCAAAGTACTATATCCATCAAAATCGGTAGAGTAGTTTAAGCGTGAAAAGGTAACAGACAGACAGACAGACAACACACTTTCGCATTTATGATATTAGTATGGATTGAAACAGAAATCTCTAAAATGTTGTATCTAAGGGTTTTAATTATTATTTTTTTGAGGTTCTTTGTTACTATCCACAGAAATAAACACACGTTGATAGACTCCGGTTTCCTGGTTTTCCGATTTACAAGCACCCGGTTCTTACTACCGTTCATAATTTAGCCTTAGCAGGTAGGACAAAGTGTAGGAATTTTGTGAGTGTATACATTTTTTTATATTTCCAATAAAAACCGTAGTTCAATTATTTGCAGTAAAAATAAAAGTACTATACGAACAAAATAAATATAGAATAAAGATGCACTAATACATGTTTGAAAATAGAAGTTTAAAATCGTTTGTTTAGAAGTTTACCGCATACGAATAGCGAAGTTCGACCGCACTGTCTATACGTAGTTAGCGATCGCTCCCAACTTACAGAACAGAGGAAACTTACACAACAGAAATATTCTTTAATATTTAGTATGTACTGTTTGTATATTAAAAAAAAAATTCACAATATTCAGGGCTTTTATACACAAATTACGGCTTGTTTTGGACAATAAAATGCTCCGCGAGAAAATTAGTAAGTTTTCAGAACAAAAATATATTTCCACTAAATTAAAAACCAGGCCTACCAAGTACCAACTAAATAATACAATTTTTCAGATAACAAATACAGATGCATTTTTATAAGGTCTCTATAATATAATATATTATAATTTATTACTGCAATATTCAAGAGAAAAAATGCTGTACATTGTTGTTAAATAACAGTGGGCAGTGGCTAATAAAAACATGATACGATCGCATATTAATTTTCACGATTTTTAAAAACCGATGAAGTATATTTTAAAACGATTAATGTACATTTAAAAACCTCACAATTTATCAACCATTTCATTTTCACGGCGGGAGTAAAAGCTCGACAAAATGGTGAGCGCTACTGCTGTACAATATTTTCATGCTCGCCCTAAACACTATAGCCGGTTCGCGAAGCCAAACAAAAAGTGGGTAACAGAGCTGGCAACTATCTCTAGAGGAAAGTAAACATATCTAAGTGCTCACGCCCCATTTCGCCCCAGTCGCCCCGTTCGCCCCAGTCGCCCCGTTCGCCCCAGTCGCCCCGTTCGCCCCAGTCGCCCCGTTCGCCCCAGTCGCCCCGTTCGCCCCATCTGAGCTCGTGTCGTCGGCTGAACACTAAATGGTCCAATGGAAATATTCAAACACATTTTTAAAGTTACCGGTCGATCATAGATTGTTTAAACTTCGAATTTTTACTAGCAGTGAGGGAGCCCTAGAAATTATTTTTTTTGTGATTACTAACAAGCAAATTTTTTGTGAGTAGCTACATTTTGATAAGACGAACAACAGTTTTATTTTCGAGAATCTCGAAAGTGGTAGCTAACAGAGATAGAAAGGATTTCATACTTTGACTTGATGGTCCTAAAATATGGATTGTTTTATTTGTAGGACAAGGTTAATCTTAAATTATATTAATCTGCTGGTTAGGGTTCCGTTTTAGGGTACAGTAGTCAACCAAACTTTCGAGATTTTCCGAAAATAAAAATGTTGTTCGTCTTATCAAAATGTAGCTATACTCACAGTAAATTAGCTTGTTAGTCATCACAAAAAAATTTGTTCTAGGGCTCCTGTACGATAGGTGTTGCTTTGTGTAAAAGTTGGCTTATAGCTCAATTTAGAAGCTAGGCTATTACATGCTTCATATACACCAACATTTATGAGCATATTTTGTATCTAGCAGTATTTTTTTGGTGACTTGGCCTTCTTGCAATTCGCAGTAGTCGAGTTTCAGGATGCAGGTAAATCTGGTAAAAACTTTCTAATATTATAACCACTATTTTCAAATTAGTTTCAAATGCAATAATAATTTGTTCACCTATAGATTTCGCAATCAAGTGGTATGTTTATATATTATATAAGTTTAAGCTAGTCGCACTCTAAACCAAAGGACAGCTAAAACTTGGTGTTATAACCGTCTCGATTAGGAAACTCAATTATATGACCAATATCAAATACATGTTTGCCACCTATAACCGATTTCAAACTTTACTACTCGAACAAAAAAGTCGAGTATCGCTTAACCAACGATCCGTGTAAGTTTATTCGATACAAGTATCGTAAACCAATCTCTTTAAGTTAGTTTGGAACGTACAAGTTTTAACTATCTTTATCAAGCATATCCAGTGGTTTAAACTGCTTCGTTCTTACGGATCGGATACTTAATTAAATATATGGAGCTGGATTACTTTGTACCTGTTATTGAGGTTTTATTAAGAGTAAGTACTCCCGGCTACAAATAAATTTTGCGGAATCGACATTGTAATATATTTTACTTAAATAATGGAACCTTGAAAACTACATTTGATGACGTCAATTAGAACGTTACATTTTTTATTACTGGATTTTAAGTTATGGCGATTCGACGGAATAAACGTTAATTCTTAATATATAGACTGCCTAAATAATAACCTTTTTTAAGGTCTCAGTTACGTGAGTCGGGTGATAGACACAGGCGGATTTGAAGTTAAGGCGATTAAACGGAATAAACAATGGTAAAACTACATTTGATGAAAATTAGAATGTTACATTATTTATTACTGGCTTTTAAGTTATGGCGATTCGACGGAATAAACGTTCATTCTTAATATATGGACTGCCTAAATAATAACCTTTTTTAAGGTCTCAGTTACGTGAGTCGGGTGATAGACACAGAAAAATGTGTAGTCTAAGATCCGGCCATAGAATGACCTTCACCCATCGTATTACGGGATGAAAATGATTTTTTTATAAAATTAAATATGTTAAAAAAATTATTTACAGGAGGTTGTCTGAAAAATTTGGTGCAAAGTGTAATTAATTAATAATTAAAAAATGTTTTTTTTAAACATTACATTCATTCAACCTTATGTCATTATATTCATAATAAAATTATCTTTATTTTGATATAAGGTTTATCGCGTAAGTGGATCGTTGAAAATTACTAGTATCGATTTACCTGTATATAGCTGCCTACCTGATAATTGCACCGGAAAAAAAAAGTCAACCCAGCGTTTGCATATTCTATGAGCTACATACTTTCGATTAGTATACAGTTTTTTTGCGTAAGGGAATGAATGTAATGTTTAAAAAAAAAAACATTTTTTAATTATTAATTAATTACACTTTGCACCAAATTTTTCAGACAACCTCCTGTAAATATTTTTTTTAACATGTTTAATTTTATAAAAAAATCATTTTCATCCCGTAATACGATGGGTGAAGGTCATTCTATGGCCGGATCTCCTACCAGTGGCGGCTGATACTCAATTTACTTAGTTTAAACGCGATCCTTAACCTCATGAGTGATAGTTTATAATATAATCTAATTATTATGCTATTTTTGAAGTTCAATTAATAACATTATAAAAATATATTCAGCTCTATGATTTTATAACATAATATCTTATTAGCGTTTGATGTTTTCAGTCCTTTATTATATAATTGTTTAGGGGTGGAAAAGGTGTGGTATCATATAAAAAGATTACGAAAGTTGGGCTCAAATTAGTACGAACGATATAATTACTGTCATTAACTTTTTATATTACACTAGCTGTCCCGGCAAACGTTGTTTTGCCATATAAAGTATTTCTACTAATTCATCAGTTGATACAAAATCTTACCCTCTCTTTTGTCCCCTAAGAGAGGTGGGGGGAAAAATGTTATACACCAAATGCTAAGTTGAAAAACACAGTAAATAATATGAAGTAAGTCCATTAAATTTTTTTATACAAAATCGGACCCCCCTCAGAGGGGTGGGGGGGATTTTTTTGTATCGGATGTTGAGTTCGAAGAAGAAAAATATATCTGCGAAAACCGTTTGCAAATCGGATCAGTAGTTTTCATGTTAAAGAAAAAAGTTTGATACAAAATCTGACCCCTCTTTTGTACCCATAATGTATACACCAGATGTTAAGTTGGAAGAAGACAAATATATCTACGAAAACCGCATTTAAATCGGATCAGTGGTTTTCGTGTGATGCTGGATCAAACATACAGACAGACAGACAGACAGACAAAAATCTAACCACATTTTTGGCTTCTATAGCGATGTAGTGATACCCCCCACTTATTATTTTTTGAATATCTTTAATGTACAGAATTCTCATTTCTACAGTTTTATTATATGTATAGATTAAATGTTTTTATACTTAAATGCTTCGTTGCTTAGTATTTAATATTTTTTTTCTAATAAATACACTTCTTAAATCTGCTTGAAATTTTATAGTTATTTCTGAAATAAATAATCAAGCGTTTAAAACTTTTAAAAACCTCAAATATTTATTTCTCATCACGTTTAAAGTTTCCGGTACAGAATGGCCAGCAATTGGGGCGATAAATTAGGCCATTTGTGGTCCTGCCTGCGCGGCCAATGTGGGCCTGTAATTAATTACACTCTCCCATCGCCTACTACTTAATCAAGTATCAACATGTTAACGGACCCCTGAACTGTAATAACATTTTGTTTGGCATTTGAAGTATTACTATGTTGAACACTGTACGACTACGAGCTGCCCCACTTCGTTGCTACGAGCTGCTACGCCACGCTGCAATAAATTATTGCTACGTTACGTTGTTACGAGCTGCTACGCTACGCCGCTACGAGCTGCTACGCTACGTTGCTACGAGTTGCTACGCTACGCTGCTGCAAGCTGCTACGAGCTGCTATGTTACGCTGCTACGAGCTGCTACGCTACCCTGCTACGGCCTACGATACGCTACTACGAGCTACTATGCTACGTCGGTACGAGCTGCTACGTTACGATGCTATGAGACGCTACGCTACGCTGCTACGCTACCCTGCTACGATACCCTAATACGAGCTACTAATATGCTACGTCGCTACGAGCTGCTACGCTAATGAATGCTGTTACAACTTACAAGTTTATAATATGCTTCAATGCAAGTTCTTCATAACAAATTAGAAATATTATAAAGTAGAAACATACGACGTGATTCAATGAAGACAATATTTTCGACACATTTTAATTAACTTAATATGATTATAATCATTGCTAAGCAGTGTCATCACAAGCAATATCGTGGACATTTATATTAACGGGCATATAAATACAGGTCACCAAAATATCACTCTAACACAAACTATCGAACATTGTATTTAATATTAGCGTTCAAACACACCGTGTTTGCTCACGTTTATAGAATCGTCGATGCATTTGACTTCACTATTAATAAATAGGCCTGCAATTTGTCGCTTCAATACAAAACTGTAATTTGTTTGTCGTCTCTTTTGTTCTGCTTCCGAGCATGACTACATGAAAATATTAATTGAAATAACTTTTCTTGTATACAAAAACACTATAAAAATATTGTGGTTTCTGGTAAAAAATTACATCAATAAAATGTTATTATTTTTATTTTATATTTTTTTAAAGGGGTATGAAGATTTTTGTATGAAGCCTGGCCGACCAACATGTCCGCCATTTTAATTTTTATTTTTAATCACGTTTACGAATAATTCTTTGAAAAATGGATAGCTAACATCAATACAAACAAAAAAATAATCTTGGACAAAACCGCGTAAAGTGTGACATATGAGCTGACAAAGTTTTACCATTGGAAATAAATATTTAAAATATTGCACCTCTAAGGCATGGTTATTCCAAGTGATTTCTCGTCTATGAAACAGTAGCCTCTCTGTAACACGCCGTCGCAAGTTTCTCATTAGGTATTTAGTTGATAAAAATTATTGTTTGAGCTAGATTGCACTTTGTCATCACGCGACGGCGTGTTACAGAGTGGCTACTGTTTCATAGCAGAGAAACCACTTGGTTAAGGTTGCCTTAGAGTTGCATATATTTGTAATGGTAAAACTTTTGCTGCTCATATATTCGAAATGTGACACTTTACGCAGTTTTGTCCAAGACTATTTTTTGTTTGTATTGATGTTAACTATCCATTTTTCAAAGAATTATTCGTGAACGCGATTTAAAAAAAATATCAAAATGGCGGACAAGTAGGTCGGCCAAAATCTTCGTACCCCTTTAGTCATACCTAAATAATATCGTAGAAAATTTTTATCCTTTCGCTATAATTTCGAAGTAAGCAATGAGTGTAGCTTAGACTAAACAAAAGTAAGCTGTTGTTTAGTCAGTAAATACGCTAAAGTCGTTTCCACAAGGAAATTTTACTTTTTATAAAATAAATACCTCTAAGCCTCTCTTAGCCTATAAATTATTGTCAAAATCGGTTTTTAATCAGTCAGCATTGTTATGTAATTAATAATAATCCACTATATGTAGTGCTGACTGGGTACTAGTGAAGCCTTACGCTAGATTTTTAAGTGATCGTTGATTCTGACTTAAGTCGTATTCACCGTCACAAAAATCAACGCAAACAACACTAGGTAGGTTGTAGGATTGGAGGTAGCTTATATAAATATCAGGCTACCTCCTATCCTACAACACCTAATCAAAAACCAATTAGCCCATTTGTCAACCCTAATAACCAGGGACCGGGGGTAATGGTGGGGAATCGGAGCCGATAAATAAGAAAACGGCGCACGTGGTACAGTCGCGATTAATTACACCACGTGCGCGCGACGGCAACCATTTACTTGACCGAGTGTACCGGACGAGGATTTTGATGGATTCCTATTACTTGTCGCTAATGTGCTCGTTAGACCCGAGTTTCGAATAAAATGATCGTTTTACATTGTGCTGTTTGGTTAACGCCTCCGTGGTCCAGTGATTTAAATATAGAACGTGGCTCTAGACTCGGAGGTCGTGCGTTCGATTCCCGCGTTGGAAACATGTTATTTCTAAGTTTAGTTAGGACAATGCAGGCTGATCACCTGATTGTCTGACAAATAAGATGATTCATGCATCGAAAGGGCATGTAAAAAGTCGGTCTTGCGCCTGATCTCTCGCCAGTCGTGTCGGTCATCCGTCCCACTGGGTTATGAGAGTAAAAGGAATAGAGAGTGCTCTTGTGTACTGCGCACATACTTGGGCACTATAAAATTACTCCTGCGTAACTGGCCTGGTCTGGACCACTCCAGACCAGAGTTACGCAGGAGTAATTTAATACTACTATTAAACGTGGCAACTGAAACGTTGCGGCATCAACTGATTTTATGGCGAACTCTCAGCTGGTGACGCTTATTCTTGCTACAGAAGACTTACTACTTAAATTGAAGCCAGCGCTGCAAATAACGCTGAAATGGATTTGTGGGACTCACTTTTTAAGCATGCTGCTTGCCACATAGGAAGACTACTAAAACTGAAGCTATTGAGCGCAGCAAGAATGAAGGGGTAGGAAGGGTAAATACGACTCCTGCGTGGATTGGTCGGTAAAATAGCGTGTTCATAGTTATAGGATAAATGCCTATCACATAGATCATTTTAAATATCAAGTAATGTTCAGTTTCATTATTGTATCTAATATTGGAAATAACATTAGCTGGAAAATAAACCTCTAGACAAGCATTTCATCACTGAACTGCGGCAGTGTTTTCAAGTATTAAAATAATTGAGTTAATATAAAACATCGTCGGGTTAAAATCTTAAGTTAACTATCCAAGAAGCTTAGAAGTCCCTAAGTGCTTGAGACAGTTCCAATAAAATTAATTTGAATCACTCGAATATGAGTGCTATTAGTGTCCATACACTTACAATTTATATTTCATTGAGGAGTTTTGAAATGAGATCCAAAATCTTCTTGGCCGTCTTCCAAAGGGAATGGCCAAGATTTCCTTGAAATAGTGCGGTACTGTGCCGAGAACTTATTGGACCGCGATTCATGCAGACCGTCGCTAGAAACCTTACAATTATATTTTTCTGAGCGTAGGTTTCATTAATTGCGAATTAGGTAATGGCGACTTAGGGTGATTTCAATTAGTGTTTTATTATCCGTGACGTAATTTCTATATCGGGCCTATTTAGAGCTTTAATATTTCTAAGGTATTTTAGGGTTCCGTACCCAAAGTAATAATATTGTGATCCTGTTATGAGACTCTACTATAATATTATTTTGTCTGCCTATTCCGTCTGTCCGGCTATTTGTCACCGGACACTGTAACCATAATCTATTGTAATGTATTAGCTAGACATAATAATATTATGATACTACTACAGCTTAAGATTTATGTTATTATGTTTATTGGTGATATAACAACAAATTTAAGCACTCACACAAAAAAAAAAAAACATGTTTCAGTGTGTTATTGGAAACATTTTGCGTGCGACTCATATTTTACTCATACTTAGTTAAATTTTCTTCAAACAAGCATTTCGCTATAATTTACGCATTAAGTAGGGCATATTTTCATAAAAGAGGCGCGTATTTATGCGGGACGGTGCACCCATTATAATTTATTTTCTATTTGTCCGTTCGCGCAATGGATTTAATAAAACATATTCACATCCATCATAATTAAAATCTGGTCATCATTGTCTGCCGTGTGCACGTGTGAGCAATGCAGAACTAAATGTATGGCGATAACACATATAATTATTGTGATTAAAGTGCTGCTGTGGTCGTATTGAACATGCCTAGAATGAATAATACCTACTCTAGTATTATAGTAAATTAAGTCGTTTAAATGGTTAATGTGAAACATTAACGACAAAAGTAATTAATCAAATACTTAATATTATATAGAAAATAGAAAAGCTAAAATGGCTATTTAATGAGGTGATAAACAAGTCTGTTAATGTGTGCCTAATTTTTCTGTAATTTGAAAGTGTTTTATCGCAATTTTTTATCGCAGGGAAATCACTTTAGCTTAAAATAAGTTGTGTAATTAAGTTGTATTTTTTTTAAATAAGTTTTTATGTAAGACTTATTTTTGGTTCATGTGACCTTACTGAAACTGTTGATATTATATCAAAAACTATAAATATAATACTTTTCTACAGACTATTCTATACCTAATCAAAATACCAAGTCGAGTTTCATAATTATATACTTCGAAGTTTTAAATGATTTTTTTGCCTTGATTTGCCGTTTAGGGCCAACCCACACGTACCACAACCACACCACAACTACACCACGTGGTCAGGCGTATATTTCGTATTGTAAATGAACTGGACCATTCACACGTACCACATTTTGCAGTCGTTGTCGACCACTTGTCAGATAACTTGTCAGACGAAACCACGGCCGAACACATCGCAACCACAACGTTGCGTCGATGCAACGACAGTGCGCGCACACCGCCCGCGCTCTTCCCCCCCTCCGTTTCATTGACTTTCGTACGTAACCACATCGCAACCACATCGCAACCACTGGCGACAACGCAACCACGTCGGCATTTTGTCGGTCCCACAACGCAACCACAAAATGCTGCAGCGACACCATTCACACGTAACCACCGCTCGACGACATTTTGTCGTTAAGATGTCGTGTGGTTGTGGTACGTGTGGGTTGGCACATCGTCTGGATTTATATGCTCCCGCTCGAACTTGGCATCTACACCACGTGATGAAAATTTAAAGAAAATGTATGTAAATGACAACGCGACCGTGAAATCTTAACATAATATATTATAACTCTGGAACGAACTGTCACCAGCAGTATTGCCGGACCTATACGACCTGCAAACCTTCAAGAAATGAGCGTATTCCCTCTTAAAAGGCCGGCAACGCACCTGCAGCTCTTCTGATGTTGCAAGTGTCCATGGGCGACGGTAGTTGCTTACTATCAGGTGACCCGTATGCTCGTTTCCCCCCTTATTTAATAAAAAAAAAACATAATATATTATGTACTATCAGAGAAGTTGATTCCTATGCAGATGGGGGACCTACTAGTCCGGTCTAATTAGACAAAAAATAGGGGTGAGGTTACATAAATTCCGACAAGGCTGAATATTGGTAGGATTGTTCAATACTCTATAATAAAGGAAATGTGAAAAGTCCTCATCAATCCGGCACGTGCAAAAAAATTTACTCGGGGTCAAAGGTTACGAAAACGGCTTTTTCGCGATTTTTAGCAAAACGGTAAATTTTATCATAAAATCAGCTCAGACAAAATATTTAGATCAGATAATTATCTATAAAAATGTTTTAATACTTTTTTCCTGAGAGCCACCATTTTTCAGATATAACGATTCAAAAAGTTGAAAGAGTTTGAGGTATAAGTGTACTTAGCGCGTTTTTTTTTCAAGTTACACCTTTTAAGTGTAAATCAACGACAAAACTGACTAGCGGTGTACCTAGTCTGATGTATGCGTTGCGTCGTCGTAGACAAAAGTAAACTTATAACTCAAATTCTTTCTACTTTTTGAATCGTTATATCTCAAAAATGGTAGCTCTTAGGAAAAAAAGTATTAAGACATTTTTATAGATAATTATCTGATCTACAAATTTTGTCTTAACTAATTTTATGATAAAACTTACCGTTTTGCTGAAACCCATTTTTGTAATCTTTGACCCCGAGTAATTTTTTTTGCACGTGCTGGATCGATGAGGACTTTTCACATTTCCTTTATTATAGTGTATTGAACAATCCTACCAATATTCAGCCTTGTCGGAATAAATGTAACGTTGGATGTCTAAATTGATCGGAGTATACGTAGTTTGGTCGCATTGCGTCAAACCCAGCCGACAGACCAAATGACGTTGGTCTCTCAAATACGTAGGAATCAATTTCCTCGATGGTACATTTGCTTGTGATCTCGTGGTTTAGCCGCCCCGCGAGTTCAGGCGAGCGCATACTATAAATCCAGTCTAAGCGGGCTCCTAGTCGATCAAGTTTATTTGACAATTAGATTAAAGACGCGCGATGTTCAATATCAACCCTAGACGTTCAATAATAATGCGCAATACGTGATATTATATTACACAATGATCGTCTAGTGGACCGCTTTGACTTTACCAACAACAAAAAGATTCATCGAAACCCCTTCCCCCACAACTTCGTGAGATTTAGCTCGCTCCACTTTCCCTCAGCTCACGTAATTTTGTACAAAAAAGCGACCATTAAATAATAATTACAAACAAAGCTTTCGCAGAGAATTCGGGGCGAAAAAGGCCATTTGGGGGATTGCTTAATGAGCGGGTTTTTATTTCACTGTCACACTTAGTACAAACATTTAAATACAAATAATGAGCTTCGAGCATTTCTGACTTTTTACTGCTTTTTATGTTATGAGTTTGGTTACACTTTTGATAAGCCAAGTAGATATTGTAAAGTTATTTTTTTGTTATTAATTTATTACTTGCTAGAGTAACATTTTTTAATTGTAAAATACATTATTTTAACTTTATATTTCAAATCACTTTTATTACATGAATATTAAAATAAGCAAGTAAAATATTTGATTAACTCATTCCTTGAAGCTCAGAGCTATAGACACTTGAAAATTTTTCACACTTGTGTGATGCAAAAATACATATAAATATTGTTTCCGTGCGTTTCTTTTACTGCTTTTATATTTTATATTTTGTTGTTGTGACTCCAATGCTCAATTCTAATTCATTTATGTTCCCGTATACCAACGTATCCGTTGTTATAAGCTAGTTAAATCACAAAGCATTTATAATGAAAGTGAATCAATCCGTACCTGATGCAGGCATCAGGCAATACCAGCGGTACCTTTATGCCGCACATCACAATGCATGAGACTATAACGCTTACCGGTAATACCCGGCTTTGATCAGCGATGTTGATTACTAGATGCTGCCCACAACTTTACTTACGTTTATAGCGTGGGAACCAAAACTATAATGTTTATACTTTTCAGTGACCTAAAGTTCATTCCATCCTTTATTTCCTATGAGTTTAGCGGCTGAAACATGAAGGGGTAGCAGACAATCTTTAGGTTTTTTATGGTACATGATTCTAAAAATATTTAAATATTGTTTTGAATTAAAAATTATTACATACACATATGTAAACTTTCCATAGCCTCTATCTTTTCAAGAACCCAGTGGCTCTTTTACATAAATCGTAGACACCGCTTACTTACGCTATAATAATTTATAACACCCTCGAAATTTATGCACTCAGAACTTTCATACCCTTTTTTCCTTTCCTTATTCATATGTAACTACCGTATTAGGTGCGTGTAGTTCCCGTTCTCGAAAGATATCTATATTGTATAATTCACAATTCATAATATTATGTTATCTTTCTATTTTATCCATTTTCTATAATTTGCAGTGAAATATATGGGTTTCAAAAGATAAGAACTGCTGCAGTTAATAGTTCTGTGGATTTTATTGCATAGGTATTAGGTATATATAAATTATGCAAGCATGTCGCATAACTGAAGTTTGTACCCTATAATATAATAACAAGTGCAGCTGCCACCTGTAATTTCTGGACGTTCTCCTTAATACAAAGAAAGTGCTAGTTGCTGGTATCGCAAATTCGAAACTTGCACTATACTATTTACTCGATATGTGCTACCTACAGTTTCTGCACGTTCCCTATATTTGATAGTTATAGTAGACTGTATCTAGTTATTCCACATCGGGGTCACAGATTGAGCTGAAGTGATTTTTGGAGCGGGCACTCGCAGCGATCACGACAATGACCGCGCGCATTTATCTTGGATCTGTCCATTTAGTGGCAGCCATTGTGGTCTGATTACAGGTAGCATTGTGGGGCGCGCGCCAATCTGGATAGTAATACTAAGTATATTATTAAGTTTTAATTTTATGATTTTATGATTACTATTTGGTCCATACTGAAAGCATGAATTCGAATTGTGTCCGTCGGTCTCTTTGTCTGTTACTTGTCACTGACCGATTTTGATGCAACTATGTAACGAGTCGATGTCGCAGGAAAGGATATTAAAATTATTTAATAGTAATTTTTATCACAAAAATGGGAAGTTGCCAAGAGATAATCCAGTACCTCCATAACTTTAGCATATAACAGTATAATTAAGGATTACATCACTTATTAAAATAACTGGATCCCTATATTTTTGTGTATTATTTTCAATCGATGTTTTATGCTCGATAGGCCCTATATCCAAGGGCTATGTATTTTTTCTGTCTCTGGTATAGGGGCTCAACCTCAACATAAGACCTTCTTTCCACGTTAGTAAACCTGTGCAAATTCTTGGATTTGCTGAAAACGGTACCTTAACCTTTAATTAAAACTTTTTAATCGGGACTTAACGCGACTTATTTAAATAGTAATGCTACTACAAGCAACGCGAAAGTTTAAAATGTTATCTTAACCTTTAAATTCTTCAAACTTAATTTAAAAAATATTATCAATGCATCACGCACACAACGCGACGTTATACATTATCCGGTGGCAGTAATAGCTGTCTGACATTGATGTGTGGTGGTCAATTTGGAGGTGCCATTTCTCAATCAAATTGAAACGCCCCAATCGTCCGACGAGAGGAAGTTACAGAAAGTTTGCGATTGGATTTCACACCTATTTCATATCGTTGTACCGCTATTTTCCTGTGAAATGAATCGGTTTAGTGGCTTAGGCGTGAACAATGACCTTCAGGTTTCCACACGACGTATTTTTTGCGTACTGACGGTGCGCGTTTCTGTTGCGCTCGTCTTCTGCGTATTTTCATCGCGTTTTGGCAGATATAAAGTTTAGAACGTGTCGGCTTCCTTCCGTTTGCTGAGCGTTCAACTTGCGTTTGTATCGATCAAAACGAACTTAAAAAACGTCGTGTGGAAGGGCCCTTAGTTTTGATTTAGATGAATTTCGTTGAAGTTTTAAGCTTTAATAAGTAGTTGAGGCTATATTACTTAAGCTGTATTTAATACGTTGAATTGCCAAAATGAAAACGGCAGTTCGAGTTTAATGATAACACCTGCAGCCGGTAACGGAGGTCCGGTTTCGGGGGTAACCGAAACTGATACTAGTATCAATCTGATATCAGATTTTTGACACTTAAGATATCTAAAATAGCTCTATTTTAGAGATGTCTAAGGCAGATTGATATCAGTTTCGAAGGCAAGGCTGCTGATTTGACTACGATCGCAGTGGGGCGCTACTACACAATATACAATAAATAATCCGACCAAAATCCGACACGTTGCACAGTAATCAGAATATTGACAGAAATGTTGTCAAACGTCGAACAAAACTTTTTGCTTACCGTCTATGCGGGTGCTGCCTCTAGTGTGAAAACGTTGCAGTAATATATCCTGTTGTACCTTAGAAGGATAAAGTAACAAAATAATACAACCAAATAATACAACCAAATACACACCAATTCTAAAACAACGAAACACCTGTTGCTTGAAAACTTTTCGCATAAATCTGGCCCTAGGTCTTACATAGTTTTGTAGTATTTCAGGTAAGCTCCTAATGGGATATAAATTAGATAGCGCCAGCAAGGACGTACGGACGATGGCTCTCCATTAGCTCATATCCATTACCATATAAAGAGACCGATCGTTTATTACTGCCTCCAATAAGCCCCTATTAATTTATACACAGGGTGTCCTCATTTTCTTGTATTAATTTTTTTTTTTGGGTAGTAACGTGGGTAACGGACAGAGGTTGTCCTTCCAGCCTTATTTGTGAATCTAAATCATCTTGATTATATAGATATTAACGTGTATAACGGACAGACGTTTTCCTGCCGGCCTGATTTGTAAAACACCATCTCGAGCGCCACCCAAATGCATATTACAAAAATTACTTAAAATTGGTCCAGCCGTTTGGAGGCGTAGAGAGAAATATGACATATTATGTACAGTGGAATTGTATATAGTTATATTGTGAAGATTATTCTAATAGGAGCTAAAATTATGATTGTGAATTTTTGGTATAAATATATAATATATAAATATATAATATATAAATAAAATATATTATAATGGCCGCCGTCAGTCTCAGGTTTTAATAATTCACTACTATTATTTATTCAACAAATACACTTATCATTTTTCAATATATAAAGTACCCAGTAGCCGATTCTCAGACCTACTGAATATGCATATAAAATTCGGTAAAAATCAGTAAAGCCGTTACGGAGGAGTTCGTGGACTAACATTGTGACACGAGAATTTTATATATAAGATTTTATTTTTGTCGATCTTTATAACAAGTCTTCAAAATATCAGAAATTGGCGAAATTTTTCATCAAATTAATTCAAAATCTAAATAAATTTTATCTTTATTTTTTCAAAGCTAAAAAATTTTATTTTCGTCACGTAGTTGGTATTTTACTTTCTTGGTAAACAAGTTAATAAATATGTAAATATCACATGAAAAATCTTGTAAAAATACGGTCAGTGTTTGTGAAATTAATTTATAAAGAAATATTGGGCGCTGAAAGCTATAAAAGCAGCTTAATACTATAATGTTAAAAAATTAAAGTTCATAAAATATTAATACACGTTATTGTGATGCAGTGGTGGTTACGATATGGCCCTTGTTCTCGACGGTGTTATACAGCCATGCCTTGTAAAGCTCCCCCGTAATAGATAACCATTACCACCATGATTGCCAAGCTGTTTTTAGCATCGACGTCGAGCATGGGCAATCATAGACGATCCTTTACACCAGTGGTCCCCAACCTTTTTTTCATGCCGGCCACAAACATGTTTTAGTCTTCGTGTCGCGGGCCGCAACAAAATTTTTTTAGGGTTTTAACCCTAAAAAAATTTTGTTGCGGCCTGTGGTTATTTTTAAATAACATTCTTCAAAATTACCGATTCAAAAGTGGAAAAAATTTCACGACTATCACGACAACTTTACATTATTTTGTCGGTGGGCGTGAATTTCAAAATGGTTTAACATCACGCGGGCCACAATGGGGATAGCGGCATTACACGTTTAATCGTATATGTTGGTCCATCATAAGCCAAAGTCAAGATCATACTAAAACCATAGACTAAAACTATCAACTTACTACACTGTAATAAAGCGGTGACGAGTCGGTATGTAATAAAATGTAATAAAACATTCCTCGCAATCTAGAGCACCCTGTACACGGGGCTTCCTGATGATTAATTGTTAGGGTCTTAATTATATTGTTTAATATAAGAGATTTCGAGCCAGTCCCTCTGGCCCCGAGCTCCAGTCGCCTACGTAGCTATTCATTAAATCTTTATAACACTTCGTATTTACTGAAAGAACCATTATTCAATTACAAGCCACTATGGTCCAAAATACGGGATGAGATACATTAAAGTACCTGAAATAATAACTACTTGTGTACTATTACAACTTTAAAGTAGCTCAATGAAACTGGACTATTTTTATATCGTACAATAGCCACTATAACATGTTGTATCTGATCGCGATCTACTATAACAACGAGCTGTTTGGTTGATTATCCTACCAATGCACCTACAATACCTAGCACTTTTATGCCCTAGCCCCTGGGATAGTTTTTAAAAACATTAACACCTCCATCGTGGGTATTGCAGACACAATAGATTTTCAACTGTTATGCGGCAGCCGGCTGCCGCTTGGGAATTGATGGGTAAATAATAATAATTGTACCCATACAAATCTTTGAGGCTTCAGTCTCAAAACCAGCGGGCAGCTGCAGGGCTGGAGCGCCGCGGTGGTGGCGCGGCGCGTGGCAATGTACATATTTATATTATGGATAAGCCGTCTAGTACTAGTACACCGCGCGCCGCTCAGTTTTCGGGGCCTGTCCATATAAATCCGCCTCGCTGCCCGCTAGTTTCGAGATGGTTATAAAAATTCATATTGAAAATACGATCAATTCATCAATCCATGGGTTACACGCTCACATTTTCGTCAATTTTTACCGGATTGATGGATCAGATTGATGAAAATTTGACCATGTAACCTGTGACTAGGTTTAAGAGATCTTTGCCTGTGACTAGTACAACAGTCGTATGTTATGAATAAAAACGCCTCCGTGATCCAGTGGTTTAGAGCGTGGCTTTTGTCTCGGGGGTCGTGGGTTCGATTCCCGCATTTGAAACATATTATTTCCAAGTTTGGTTTGGACAATGCAGGCCGATCACCCGATGGTAAGATGATGAAGATGAAAGTAGGATCCATGCGTCAGATGGGCATGTGAAAAGTTGGTTCTGCGACTGATCTCTCGCCGGTCGTGTCAGTCGTCCGCCCCACTGGGTTATGACTTATGAGAGTAATAATAATAATATCTATGGACGCTTCACACCACGTCAGTCTGGCCCTGTGCTAAGTACCTGAAGGACTTGTGTTACAAAACCCAAAACCCTAAATTCGCAAAGCATGATGTAGTGCTGCATTTTTGGTATGTTGTTTGGATCAGTTAGGGTGATGTAAATCCCAATTTGCAACTTCGAAAAAGTTGTGCTCACTGCGCACCACGTGATAAACTGCGAAAATCTTCGACTTTTTTCACTTTTTGCTCTAAAAGTCACAAACTGTGCGTTTCCGACAAGTAGCATTCACTACATAAATAAAGCTAATTAAATTGGCAACAATTTAAGATTAACCGCAGCTCTCTAAGCCTTGTAACAACTAAGCTGTGGCCCTTCAAAGATGGTCCGTTTTTCCCGAAAATTTGAAATTTTTAGTATTGCTCCCGTTTGAAGCAAAATATTGGCAAAACCGCTCGTTCTATGAGAATGTCGTGAAATATAGTTGTAGTACATTTAATTTTCTTTCATTAGAGCACAGAACAAAGTCTGTGAGACAAATAGTTCACTCACGATATCTGAAAAACAAAAAGGGTAGAAATAGATTTTTTAAAGAATTGAAACAGAAGGCATATAAAATCATAAAAAGGATAATACTTTTTCATTTGCAGGCTAGGTAAATCAACAAAAGTACAAAATTTGGGAAAGTAAAATAAAAGTATATACGCAAATTGAATGTTTAAGAAGCTGCAGGCGTTATTTTTTTGGTTCAGGTTCAATTTCTCCTTCCTCCTCAGGTTTGTCACGTTCCTCTGGTTCGTTAAGCTCTTCACTTTCCTGTTCTTACTCAGCTTCCTTGGGATCATTATCATCTTCATCTATCAAAATCAAGGCGACGTTATCGCATGACTTTTTAAACATACTTACATACTTAAAACTTCTTTTGGCATAACTTATGGTACCTGGCATCAGATGCAACGAGGTCAAAAGTAGCTGTAAGACGATCAATGACTTGCCGTCCCCATGCCGTCACCTCGACGACTCGCTGCATCGAGCATTGATTCCCTAACTGTCAATGATTCTACTTTGTACACCTCATTTCTGCGTGACTTGGGAAGTTTGTTTTGAAGCTGGAGAAACTCCTCAGAGATTTCCTCCGCACAAAGGAAACAAATGCTCCGAAGATTCATAGGGCCCGATGTTCTAGAGGTTGTATGTCTAGCTTTTTCAAAAAAAGTTCATCATCTTTGAGACCACGCTCCACACTCGAGTTAATTAGAGTTTGGATGCCACATTTTTTTTACAATTACCAGTTACCACTGTACTGTCACCTTCCTTGAGTGCCAGCCGACACACAAAGCAGACTCCCGGTGGAACCGACATTTTTATGACTGTTTAGCCTCACTTCGTTCGCGTTAATAAGATAATAGTTTTTTTGGCTGCTCCCCTGCGTTACCGGGTAGGCTACTTCCAAGTACTATCTTGTGCGAAAATTAAAACTAAAACATAAGCCCGAAGGCATTTGTTTAGTTATTGGGAGTTTTCGCCAATTTACACTGTTACCGCCTTTACCGCGTGGAGGTACTCCTAGCTTATGTTTTGATACTATATGCAGATTGTGAGTGATTGTGTTGTGCTTTAATAAAAGAAAATTAAATGTACCATAACTTTATTTTACGACCTTCTCATAGAACGAGCGGTTTTGCCAATATTTTGCTTCAAACGGGAGAAAACCTAAAAATTTCTAATTTTCAGGAAAAACGGACCATCTTTGAAGGGCCACAGCTTAGTTGTTATAAGGTTCAGAGACCTGCTGCGGTTAGGCTTAAATTGTTGTCAATTTAATAAGCTTCATTTATGTAGTGAATGTTACTCGTCGGAAATACAAAGTTTATGACTTTTAGAGCAAAAAGTGAAAAAGTCGAAAATTGTCTCAGTTTATCACGTGGTGCGCAGCGAGCACAACTTTTTCGAAGTTGCAAATTGGGATTTACATCACCCTAACTGATACAAACAACATACCAAAAATGCAGCACTACATCATGCTTTGCGAATTTAATGTTAATTTCCGCCGGCCTAATATTATTTAAGACACATCCATGACCCAGGAACATTGAAAAACCTTTTATGTTCCGTCGGCGGGATTCGAACCCGCGATCCCCGGCTTGAGTTGCCACACACTCTAACCATTGAGCCACTTAGGTCGTCGAGTAAAAGGAATAGAGAGTGCTCTTGTGTACAGCGCACAAACTAATTGGTCACTATAATATTTCAATGAAACTGACCACCGTCACCGAAATTGATCTGGGAGTATTAGGTATATTATGTTAGAAATATAAAAAACCCATACGTATATAACGTATGCGCATAGCCGCTTACAGCTTCCCTTCACAAAAGAGCTCCAAAGTCGTACAACAATCTTAAACTTGTGCGTCGCCTAATGATTTTAATATTTAGTATAAAGCTTTCAGACTCGTCCGATTTACTTCCTACGACTTTATACGAATGTAATTCAATGTAAAAGTTTATTTCTGTATTTCAATGTCTATTTTATTTAATTTAAATTACGATTTCATAGAAATGCTATTTTCTAGTACCTATACGCTTCCGCGTAGGTACTTTCTAGCAGTACTAATTAAACTAAAAGCAATATTTATGTATTTTATTTCTCAAGAAATATTTTAATTACATCGGTACTAGGAATATAAAAGAGAGAAATATAAAAGTGAATTATTACTTTGTATCTTTTTTCACTTTGCTGATCTTCCGTTTTATGCGCTCCGTGTATGCGGCGATAATATTTGATAGCAGCGGTAATGCTGATGATTTTTCGTCGTCCTTCACTCCTACCTGAGGAGAAAATGTCACTTTTACATTCGATTTTTATGATTTTCCGCTAGATTAAATTAACTGTAGCTGTATGCTAGGTATTTGGGAAGTACCAGACTTGTGCTTTATACTAGTATGCTATTCAGCTCACAGTAATGATTTGCTAGTATTAACTAGGTGAAAAAAACAACAATGAATGAAGTAAAATATATTAATATACAGTGCGAGGTTTGGTACACATAAATATGAGAGGGAAGTACTGAAATTAGTTATTACTTTTTAAAGATAAGAATAATGCTCAGAAAAACACAATATACCTAGGTAAAAACATCAAAGTCGTATTAATGAGATAGGTATAAAATACTATAACTTACCTCCGCACACAACTCTGCTCTGCTCTTACTTGCATCTGGTAAGCTGGCTTCCAAGGTCACGACAGACGCAGTATATAAGTAGCCATTCCATTGAAGATACTCCTTGATAAGTTCATTTATCAAATCCACCTCTGCTGGTGGTTTTGGCAGATTTTTACCGTCATTCAAATTCTCTTGCAGCACTTGAATGATTTTAGATCGGACCTAGAAGTTAAGACATTGTTATAAAGGGTCAAATTTATGTGTTTTTAGTTTATGCAAAACCTTTGAAGAGATTTGATCGAGTTTAGGATCTAGATAAAAAAAATACTGTTTATTTCGCAAATATACAGTGGCCCTGTGAGATACTGTTGCAACTAATTTTACCCGCGGTGGAGCCATATATTATGTCCAATGATTGATTATGTCTAAAAAAAAATTTCCTACTATGATTAGAATATAAATTGATGACTTTACTAGTTACTACGCATTAATATCAACGTTAACTAGGTTTAAATTATTGCTATAATATTTCGTTTGTAGCCGAGGTCATTTATAAAATTCATTGCTCCAAACCTCTTTGACTTAGCGCCGGTCGCAAAAACTCGGTATAAGCTTCAATAACATTGAATTAATTCCTGGCTCTAAAACGATATTCAATTTGTTTAAATTACCTCAGCCTGAAATTTATTCAGATCACCGCTCTTTTTCAAAAGGTTTTTTATGGCGTCTAAAAGCTCTTTTTCTGATATTGCTTTGTTTTCGTTCATTTTTCGCGGAAATTTAATTATTTCCAAATGAGAAATTCAATACGATAAAGCATCGGCTAAGATGGATCTGTTGATTTAGCGCCGTTTTTGTCGAGGAGATTTCGTAAAAATCACGTCTCAGTTTGATGGATCCGAAGTGTCAATTAACGTCCGACTCGTATTTATTTTTTTAATTGACAACCAAACAAGTTGCCATTATTAAATTTTTCCGATTCCGCCGGCGCGGCGTCGAAATGGAATCACTAAAGTTGAGTAAATAAAATAAATAATTAATTTCCTATTTTTAGCCAGCAAGGATTCTGTCCAATTACGGGTGCCTTTTGAAGATAACGTTGATGTAATATCAATACAAAAATTTCACAAGTTTCTTTGTGTCTGGCCCCCGAGATCAAAACGACGACCTTTAGATAAGGATCCCACCTAAGGACTGCGACAAAATTCCCAATAATAATCGTAAACACAAGGTTTTCCGTAATGTTACTGGCAAAGCCCTTAATCTCTCAAGGGGCAGCAGTTTGCCGATAGTTTCTGAATGAAAATCTTCTTGTTGGGACCCTTTGCATATTTTAATGGTCGGCCGATATTAACATATCGGCCGACCATTAAAATTTGATGCTCATATTTTGTGACGGAAATAATAGTTTTTTGCCTTGCCCGTGATATCAAAAAAGCGGCCAAGTGTAAGTCGGACTCACCCACGAAAATTTCGGCACCATTAAGCGCATCACACACGGTGAAGATAATATAATAATATTTTATCTTAAGATGCCCAAATATAAAATATTATAGTATCTTAAGCTATCACACACGGCTAAGATACGATAATATTAAAAATATGTTCATTTCCTACGAGTCTGCGTTGGTGCCACACGTATTCCTTGTTAGAGTTCTATATACAGGGTGATTGACTAAGTGATAACTGATACTGCCTTACTTCTTGATTTGTTAGATAGCTCCTCAGACGATAATTCTAATATAGAATGTGAAATGCAGATTGCAGTAGCACATTCCATAAGGAGAAACATTTGGATAGAGCCTCACATAAAAAAGAGAAAAACCTGCGGCGAATTTAACCTTTAGGGTCTACACAGACGGACTGCATTTCAAATGCAATCCAACTGCAAATTGCAGTTTGAATGCAGTTGACACGACTGCAATGCGACTGCAATAGAACTGCAAACCAAACACGCAGTCGGATTGCAGTTCAGTTGCAGTCGGCGTGCAGTCGTGTGAACTGTTTGGTTTGCAGTTCTATTGCAGTCGCATTGCAGTCGTGTCAACTGCATTCAAACTGCACTTGAACTGCAATTTATAGTTGGATTGCAGTTGAAGTCCGTCTGTGTCGACCCTTATCAATATCTGTCAACGAAAAAGTTTCAGGAGTATTTTAGAAATTCAAAAGAAACATTCATTTCGATTCATGAGCTTTTCAAGCAATAATAATAATAAAGCAATAAATTATAAGTCAATTTTATTTAAAATTATCCGAAATGTTACTTTTTCCCTCAAAATGTTACTTTTCGAATGAGAGTAGGTATGTAACTTTCTAACATACAGCACTGGCAACACTGCATCCACTAGTGCGTCCGATCACTGATGAGCCCGCTGCTCGACACAAAAACATCCTGTACCTATTCATAAAGATATATTTCGCATCTTAAGATAACATATTAAGATACGAAATATATATTTCGTATCTTAAGATAAAATATTAAGGTACTAAATATATATTTCCATATCGCTCGGTATCTATCGGTATATAAGATAAAATATAAATTAACTTCGTCGTGTGTGATGGTTCATAGGATTTGTATGGTGAGCGATATTCTAAAATATGCTCTAAGATAATATATATTTTATATTATCTTCACCGTCTGTGATGCGCTTTATAGAGCGAAAGTAGGCAAAAGATTGTGATTTTTGTATGGGAGCCCCCCTTAAATATTTATTTTAAATATTAATTTTATAATTAATTATTAAGGATGTTCTGAAAATTTTAAATGCCTAGCTGTTGCCATTATTGATTACGAGCAAAATAGGCCAAACAAATTACGTTTGTTGTATGGGAAATATTAATTTTATTTTGTTTTTAGTATTTGTTGTTGTAGCGGCAACAGGTATACACAATATGTGAAAATTTCAAAAGTTTAGCTACAGCGGTTCTTGAGATACTGCCTGGAGACAGACAGACATATGGACAGACATCGAAGTCTCAGCTTAACGGGTCTTAACGGGTCCCATTTTTACCCTTCGGGTACGGAACCCTAATAGATATAAAACTTGAATTTTCAACGCCCTATTGACTTGCAATAATAGCTTCATTTGACACACGTATTTAATTTAATAATAGTGCAAGTACCTTATAATGTTTTAATGTAAAATATGGTCTAATTTTATTATTTCTAAGTAAACCACTTGTAATAATTGAAGTAACAGTGGGGGACTTTCAAATTACAAAAGACAAGAACGGTTCGCGTGATATCGAACAATCCACCAAAATTGCAGCCATTGCAGTCGATATTTCAAAATCAAATTGCTCCCTAAGCGGCGCCAGTATGGAGTAATAAATTGCTTTGTAACCACGTTGAAATATTGTAAAAAATATGCTCGGCTAGATAGTAATGTTGACTATTTATCTTTCTATGAACTGAACTTAACGATCGTGTACGATTAGAAAAGTTTGAATATAGAATAATAGAAAACGTTGTAGCGTGCTTCTTATGTTTATTACTATAATTGCCAACATATTTGACCAACTTCAAAAAAATTAATGTTAGTGATTGTGAAAAATAATGGTGTTATAAAAAGATTTTTTCTAGAATCACTAGTGGTAACTTTTAGTGCACTTTCTAAGTTAAGATTTAGAATAGCAGAACAGCACATGAGAGAAAAGAACATTATTTAATTGATGGTAATTACCAGCAATAGTCAAATTACTAATTTCATGTTCAACAATTGTTTATTTTAAAACGAGCTATTCCTGCGATAAGTTCGGACCATCCGCAAGCTTCAAGAGACGTTACTTGTGCAATCCTTAACAAATGCTGCGGGTATTATCGTGCTGCAACTATTCTTAGCTTCAACCACCATTTATATCTTACGATACGATAAAGACGTACTTAGGAGACTGTCGACATCGATATTGAAATTATTTCTATTACTAAGTGTAAGTCACGATACGATAAAGACGACGAAATTTCTTAAGTACTTAGATCTTTAAGACTTTGCTGACATCGATATTGAAATGTTTTTTTCATAATATCTAAGTGCAGTGTTTAAAATGGTTTTCAGTGAGGACTATCCTTTTTTTGCAACGAAAAGTAGCTAAAATTATAAATGTTATCGAAATTAGCTCAATAATAAATAAATATAACTCATATAATTATTATGTAGATAAATTATTGATTGGTAATATATTATATATATTGGGGGAGGCCTACGCCAAAGAGGCGACTATTACCTAAATAGATTATGTATTAGTAGATTGAAACAAATAGAAAACTGAATATTAGATTAATTAATATTGTACACATTGCATGCCAAATAACTATATTTATGTCATTATGTTGTTTTGTTGCGTGTTGCATTGATTTATTAATAATATAAGTATCTGAAATGTAATTTAAAAAAAAATGCTATACTTACTTAGTTAAATTAAATATTAGTAAATAATTCTTTAATTAATGTAAAATGAAATGTTTTAATGAAATGAATTTAAAATTTAAACCGAATAGTATTAATAACAAATTAACAATAAATATATACTCATGTAAAACAAATACTATAGTTAAATTAAATACTTAGAAAATTATGCTTTAATTAATTTATAATAGAAGGTTTTAATGAAATCAATTTAAAATTTAAAACGAATAGTACTTATTAATAATAATAAATATGTATGTAATGTTAAAAAAAAAATTGAATTAAATATATTTAAGTACAGTAAATTAAATTAAATTAAATTGATTTGCAAAAATATGCTAGATGTAAAGAAACAAAATATGTTATATAATTATTTTAAGTACTTAGTAATTATGTTTTAACTAATTATTATAATGAAATGTTTTTAATTTAAACAACAATTATTAATTGTAATGTACCTAATAAATTAATTAAATATACACACCGGCAAAATTAGCGGAACATAATAAAATTTTATTTTTTTTGAAAATTAATCGCTGTTTTTTATATATTTATTTATTAATTTAATAATTGATGATTAAAAAATAAAACTTATATAAATTTAGGCCATAAAAACGTGTAAAATTAAAAAAATCTGCATAAATCTAAAATTAAGAAAAATCTTTGAAATTTCAGTAGTAAGTTTTTAAGTTAAATTCTTCATTTTTACTTAAGAAATGCCATGTTAACAGCGTGTAATGCCTTCTATGGATTCAGATCCATAGAAGGCATTATCATTAGGCATATATATTATATGATCCATAGAGTCTGGATACGCCATTACATGCTTGCATTTTGATTGTCAATCATTTCCTGTGGGATATTCTTCTACTCCTCCAGTAGCGCCAACTCGAGCTCCTGAACGCATTTTGGAGCTGGAGTTTTAATTCGTACCGTTCACCCATTGATGTGCCACACGTTCTCAATCGGATCCACATCCGTAGACCGTGCTGACCTCTCCACCTGGGCTACGCTAGCATCATTTAGGTCATAAATCATAATGCCCGATTTTTTTACTCTATGGACGCGCAAAAAATTGAAGTTACTAACTAAAACTGTGTAAAAGGCACAACATGCAGTTCTAGGATGTCTGTGCTATTGCCCTGTACTGTCAAAGTACCATCATTAACAATCATCAGCTCTGTGCGGGCTCCAAATCATATGCCAACCCAAACCATTACGAAGCCTGCATGATAAGCCACTGTTTCCGTTAAGTTTGATGGTCTATAGCGTTCCTTACGATTTATCCACATTTTTTATCGCCTGTCAATAAAATTTACATAGAATTTGCTCCCATCACTGTACAGCACTCGATTTCACTCACTTGTCAAATTTTGATTTTCATGCGCAAATCTTAGCCTGGCTCTTTGCTGCCCTGTCTTAAGTTTTGGTGCCCTTGCTGGCACCTTTGAGTTTAATTTAACTTCTTTGAGTCTTTTTCTTACTGTACAATCACTTACACGTACATCTCGGACCTGTTCCGACAGGTTTCGTCTCTGTAAAGCAGTTTGAGGTCGATTTCTTATGGCTTTTACCCTTACAAAACGGTTATCCTGAACCTTTGCCACCCGATATATGCCTTGTTCTCGTCTCCGAACGTAAGATCCAGTCTCTCTGTAGCGTTGAAATTTACGATGGATCACGAAAGCCGACACACCTAAGGCCTGACTGACCGAACGGTAGGTGTGACCTTTCTCTATCGTGGTTACAGCTCTAGCTGTCGTAGATGCTGGAAAATCCACTAATTTTGTATCTAAGCAATGTGTTCTTCCAAAAACCAAACAATCAAATGAGCTGGCATGCCTTGCACCCCGCTAAAAACGCCATTCTTATCAGAAACACTTACAACGTCAATCATCGAAAAACACTTAGTAGGGCATAATTGCAATAAAAATCTGTCAACTTGCCAGTTTTGTTCAATATTTTATTTCTTAAATGAGCTTAGAAACTATAAAAAAGGATTTCACACAGCCCGACCCACTTGAATTCAAGTTGTGGCCCTTTTTACTTATGTTCCGCTAATTTTGCCGGTGTGTGTAGTATTTAATAATAACAAAATATATGCATGTAATCTTATAAATTTAAAATTTGCAACAATTACTGGTAATAGAATAAAGGCTATTTTTATTTTATTTTTATTTTATTTTTAATATAGTATACATTTTTTTTTATTCTAATACAAATATTATGTCTGCTTATGCTTTTAGAAGCTCTCTTATTTTTTACGAAATAATTTTAATATTTTTTCATTACAAATAAAAAACAATAGGCTACTTGACCTAATTTTTTTCTTCATGCTAATCGATTCATAATCATTCATTTTTACAAAAAAAACTAATATTTTAATATTTTACACAGTAGAAACCCATGAAAATGTTTATTGAAAAATATGCCTCTTAAATGGCGCCGAAAACACTGTCCGCCATAGTGTGACGTCATACGCTTTGTATTTTAAGCTCTCTTTATTGACATTTTTTTAATGTGCTAAATGTACGAGTCTAAAAGTGCCCAAAAATTATAAAATAATTATATAAGAAATTAGAAATCATTTGTAATGTTGAAAACTTTTGGAGAAAAGTTCTGGCCATTTCATTTCCCGTCTACAATAAATGGAGATAATATATATAAAACTGATGTTTTATTTGAATTATTCAAGAAAATATATAATAGGCTTATTCTCATTATTTATGTACAAATAAACTTACATATAGCGAGCGCGATAAATAAAAGATATTAAATTAGTATGAGGATGACGTCACATCCAAATCGGAAGTACCGCAAAAGCGTTTTCGTCAGTACAATTCCTATTTTCATAAAATCATATTTTCAAATCGACCTCATTTATCAATCATAAGCTTTTATTTGATAATAAGGGTGAAATACGGTTTCCTAGGCCAAGTTCTACTAGAAATATGCATTTGTTCAATGAAATTGAATATAGGTCAAGTAGCCTATTAAATGAACTATCAGAGAAGTTGATTCCTAGGCAGATGGCGGACCTAAGTAATTTGGTCGCGTTAAGTCAAACCCATCCGACCGGCCACAGTTAATATTGAATTGACATTTTAGCCGAACCCATGACGGAGGTCCATCAACTGCCTAGGAATAAATTTCCTCGATGGTACAAATTAATTATTATTTTCTAAACAAAGTCTATAGTATCACTATTTTGGGAATAGCTTTATACAGACCGTATACAATGTAACATTGTAAAGTCAGTTAGCGTATATCGTATGTTGTAAACAGCGCAGCGGACAAATTACAGCGCGCGGGTGAGCGACGTGCATTTGTTCCCATTGATCCAGCCTCGCCTGAAGTCTGAACCTAATCTAGATTTACTCGCGATCATCTCCTACATATTTCTGTTTCAAACTCCCATTCGATAGCTATTCAGATTCTAGGTAATAAATGTCGTTATTTCGTGAGAGGAAGTTTTTTAGTAAGACTATTTTAGTTATGCTTATTTATAAAAAGACGAGCTATTGCCAGCGGCTTCGCTCGCGTTAAGAAGTATTATTATATACAAAGTTTCATACCCTATTTTAACCCCTTGGGGCTAGAATTAATCAAAATCCTTTCTTAGCGGATGCCTACGTCCTAACATCTACCTGCATGCCGAATTTCAGCCCGATCCGTTCAGTGGTTAGGGCTATGCGTTGATAGATCACCATGTCAGTCAGTCACCTTTAAGTTTTATATATTTAGATCTACATTGTATTATAATATTATGTAGACAATATTATTATGCAATGGATTCTTGTTGTCTTTCAAGCAAGTTATATAAATATAACGTTTATCAAATAAGGACAAAACAATTAACTCTTATTATTGTTAACAACTACTAATATTATATAATATGCTGAAGTGTGTCTGTCTGTCCGTTACCTCTTCACGCTCAAACCGCTGAATCGATTTTGCTGGATATACTTGATTGCCTATATATTTGAGTCCCGAGAAAAGACATTGGGTATTTTTTAATCCTTCAGGCCACGCGCGAGCACCAGTGATCGCGACAACAAAAGAATACAATGGGAATTCCTAGAACCTCCGATCGAAGTATTATTCCGGAAAAATGTACGGCTCCTTCACGATAAACGATTATAGGTGCAACAGAGTTTCGAGTGTAATCACTGTGGATCTTTTTTTTAACCCCCGACAAAAAAGAGGGGTGTTATAAGTTTGACGTGTCTGTCTGTCTGTCTGTCTGTTTGTCTGTCTGTGTGTGTATCTGTCCGTGGCATCGTAGCGTCCAAACAGGTGGACCGATTTTGATGTAGTTTTTTTTGTTTGAAAGCTGACATGTTCGGGAGTGTTCTTAGATATAGTTCATCATCATCAGCCTTTTTTTTTTTTTTTTTGATGTCGCAGGGTAAACCCATCATGGGTGCCCCGGGTTGGGTACCCCGGGGGTATGTGAGACTCTTACTCACAAAAACCACCTGCGGTTCGCCTTCAGCCGTATAACGGAGGGAAATCCCGGATCTACCAAACACAGGACTCCCACCACGACTGGCCGGTCTAACGGACCGGACTTCCACCAAAGTAAGGGAACGTTTAGGCGAACTAAAGCATTCCCCTCGGCGCCGGGACTGACAAAGCCGGGTAGGTTCCCATCCTGACCGGAGCCCCGTTAGACAGAAGTTAGGAGGTACGCGTAGCGACGCACCGCACTCCCGTCCTACGCCGGCGGAGCGGCAGAGAGGTGGGATCGTTCTCTCTGTCCCGCTCCGTGGCCTCTTTCTGCGACATAACTAGTTCGCAGAAAGAGACCGCCGCCTGCCAAGCCTCGTCACTCTCGAGCATGCAGCGCACCATGCTCGGGAGTGAGAGGTCTCCACCTAGCACCGCCACGAGATCGCGGCGCTGCACGGCCCAACGATCGCACACCTCAAGGGTATGCTGGGCCGTGTCCTCCGCAGCGCCACATTCATGGCAGGCTGGCGTTGGCTCTCTCCTGGCAACCCTACACAGTCATCATCATCAGCCTGCTCAGTGCTGGACAATCAGGGTTTATCTGGTTCATGAAAGGCCGTTAGCAACTTGTAGTCATTTGATGGGTTTTATTAATATTTCATTCTAGTTCGTGACATTTGTGAATATACAATATAAGTATAAGTACACATAATAATGGAAAGTTGGCGGCCTGGTGCTGCACCATCACCTGGTAATTAATAGGATATCCAACTCCTCGCCAACTTAGAGCTTCGTGTTTGGGCTCATTTTAATTGCGACAACCAGTAAGAAGTAGACAAACAGTAAATATTTACACGCTGCTGCCGCAGCATCACCTGGATTCTATTGGAACCGAGCTTCGTATGAACCCAAAGTGGAGGTTTAATGTTTGGGCTCATATTAACAGCCTCATCGAAAGGGACATTGATAGATGGTAATCATGAGAATACTTATGATTCTGTGGATAGGAATTATTCTGCATTATAACCAACACAAGTTTAAAAAGTATGAAATAAAATTAAATTAAGAAATTTAAAAAACCCCCGCCAAAAAACTTTAAAAAGTAATGAAATAATATTTACTGCCTTTAAGTTCAAATAATTCCTAACTTGTGTAAAGTAATATTTTAGTCCGTAACTGTTGTCAAGGTGTGTCGGGGGACCGCTAATGTAGACGTTTGATTTCATTTCACAATCAATTCATAGCGAACAATCGAGATAGGGCGTTTGCACACTGCACGATAACGACACGACACGATACCACAGAATAGAGGGCCACCGCACATATTATACAATTTCAAGTTGGCCGACTATCGTACAAACTAAATTGCGTAGTATCACTTTTGTAGTATTGAATGCACCCAAAATATTCTCCTTTCTTTTCGCCTTCGTTTTATTAGTGCCACAATAAAACGTGCTTTTTACGCATTTTAACACGCACGTCGCTAGGCTAGCAACACCGTTACCAAATCTAAGGCTGGCAGCGTACACGATGAAGTTGTCCAATTAAATTGTGACACTACGCAATTTAGTTTGTACGATAGTCGGCCAACTTGAAATTGTATAATATGTGCGGTGGCCCTTATCTATTCTGTGGTATCGTGTCGTGTCGTTATCGTCGCAGTGTGAAAATGCCCATTGTTAGCGACTTGGCGGTTGTATGTTGTAGTTTACTTGGCGGTCCCCCGACACACCGTGACAACAATTATGGACTAAAATATTACTTTACACAAGTTAGGAATTATTTGAACTTAAAGGCATTAAATATTATTTCATTACTTTTTAAAGTAGTTTGGCGGGGTTTTTTTTTAATTTCTTAATTCAATTTGTAAGAGGATCAAATGGAAGATCATAATACATAATAATTATTATAACGTTGTAGGAATGCTAGTTCTACCTATTTCCATCAGCAAAGCATATTACTTATTTATGATGGATGTAAGAAATGGAGGTAACCAATTTTAAAATAAAGCCCTACAACAATTGATAAATAACAAAAATATATATACCATATTTCACTAACAATATTCTCATACAAAAAAGATTATATTTATCATCATAAAATCCCGAAGCATCGTACGTTCACATCTCGTAACAATACAAAATAAAATATGTATGAAACGTGGAACCTCTTATTATAAATGTTAAAATACACGTTGGAATTTAATTCTTTGTGAAGGAATCAAGCGGGCTCACGATGCGGGAACAAAAGTTATGAAGATTTCAGCTTTTTCATAAAGCGCCTGTCGTGTGAGACGTAAATATGACTACTATTACGTTATTTTACATAATTTCGTTATTAATATGGCGAAATGAAAGGGAAAATGGGCAAGTACGAGTCAGAATAATGTGCAAAGATTTCGTAGCAAATGGCAGAATGTCTGAAAATAGCTATTACGGTACAAGAAATACAGTCTGGTGACAAACAGATAGATATTGTAGCTTAGTAATACTGTCCTGTTTTCACCCTTTGCAGAACCATAAAATTCAAATAGTCAAACCTTATAAAGGAGCTATCTCATTAGCCAATTCATACCAACGACTTGCTACGAGACTGCTACGACGCTACGAATTCGTAGACCCTCTACGAGACGCCCTACGAGTACAATGCAGCGCGAAATGTTGCACCCGGGCTGTACAGGCAAGCTCAAAAGTTGTAACGACCGCGCGCAGTTAGCCGCCGACCTTCGTACTGAGCGGACGTGCGCGTACCAGTGACAGTGAAATGAACGAGTGTTCCAAACTTGTGATCCTATTTCTCTGGACATGTTATGAGTGATTTCCGTCACTTCTGAGTTTGTTTAGGTAAGTTTTAGAATAGTTTTATTGATTAATTATGACCTGTGTCTATAGTTGGATTCAAAGTTCTCTTCCGGTTATTTGAGGTTATCAAAACTTTTTTCTACTTTGCCTGGCATTTGTTTTTTGTTTAGAACCTAATTAAACATTACAATATCAGATTTTTGCCAAGGTTTTCTCACATATTATACATACCTATCGTAAAATATCAAAATGTTACTATTTATATTTTTTTTCCATATTTTTATTGTGTAAAAAAATATTGAAGAAAGAAAATCAAATTTAAAAATTATGATTTCTACCAGTAAATTTAGATCTTGTAAATTTGTACATTAAGGGTTACAATGCCAGGAACTTTGTAAAGCGCTTATGCACGAGGTCTAGGAAATATAGAATTATTGCCCTGTGGCGTGGTTACAAAACTATTTCAATTTCGCTAATGTTAGGTATATTTTACTGAAATTTGCTTAAGATGTGTTATGTGTATATTTTTCTACGTCCCCATTAAACTGACTATACTTAAATATTGTTCGATATGTAATTATAGTCTAGTCGTGGTGGGTTATTAAAAAAATACTGTAAATAGAATTTTTCATAGATTTTTTTATTGAATGCCGTCTAACTCACGAAAATGTAATGTGCGGCACAGGTGTAATTATAAATCGCTCGAATAATTTGTTTTAAGCTATTAATACTATAGGTAAAATAAGCCGCCTTCCTATGATAATGTTTAGTGATTAAGCTTTGTCTTGACCTTTCTAAGGCTCGATTTAAAATCGTCCGCGCCACTCTCGCGGCTCGACCGCTACATGACCAGCTCACAAGCTATTGTATTTAAATAACGGCGTAGTCACGCCACTATTTACGTAAAATCGCTTGTTATTGACGTGATAACGTCTTATAATTCGATATGGGGTGTGCGCCCGAAAAACATGACAGTTCATGCGGCGTTGCCTCGCTGACAGCTCTGAGGCGTTCCATTTACACTTTCAAGTCTTTCAACAACCGTAAGGCCCACCTGGGCCGCGTTCTTTGTTTCGATTAAATTACGTATTTCGATGACTTAGAGAATACTTTTGTATGAAGAAGTTTGGTTAGTGACCTTTGATACATTGACCACACTCTGAATGAAAAATAAGTAAACAATCTGTGAGCTATTAGTCTTATTTCGGCTGTTTAAAATTGTGCTCTATTTCCTACGTGTCAAGGTATGACTTGTGCTTTGTTCGAAGATTTTACTGGATTTCACGAATGTATGTAGCGTTTTGTATTGCGAATAGTTTATTTTACTCATTATAAATATTTTTAGACAATCATTTGAAAGAAATACATCGAAATAACTTTAGGTTACAGTCGAAAAAGTTTGTTTCTATTTATAGAGATTCGGAAGCGAGGGTTAAGGGGTTAAGGGTTGTTGAACGTGACAACGTCATACGTTGTCACGTTCAACTATCGTCAGTAAACCGACTTTACAGACAACCGAATTTTTTTCCTTGTGTAGTGGCCAAACCTCTCGGTCGCGCGGACGCATATCTATTGTCTAATAGAAGTTTTAAAGGAGCTTATAACTATAAAATGTCAGCTTGTCTTTGTTCGGCACAATGATCACAAGAAAGACATTGGAGTCCTTAAAATTATTAATAATATCCTTGTTGTTAAGATGCAAAGTATATTTTATAGAAAACATACGTAGTAAAAATGTGCCTTTTTAAATTTAATATAACAAACATTATTGTGATAAGTTAAGTAATAAATATGCCTGTAATTACATCATAAGGTGTGGCGTGAAAAACATGTTTTAGTTTAACATTTTATAATTTTTCGCTATAATTAGATGTGCTGTCATAATTTACTGTTAGTGATTAGGTGAGCCCTGGACAGTAATAACGTTGTTGTCGAGGGACTAAACACTAATATAAAACTTAGGATTGTTACTTATATACAATTAGACAATTTTACGCGCTTTCGGAGCATACTACATATTGTATACGATATTAAAATATTAGAAGATTTGACTATGTTATTATTATAAAAAAAATATACATTATATTACGTTTATTCTTACGTACTCGTATATTTCCGCAGAAACACTCTGAGCACTGATTAAGGCCGCATACAACGAGGATTAGTGAAATTTCGTGTTTTTATTTTCACTAGAACTTTGACCACAAGTAATTAAAAGCATTCAAACATTTTTTGTAAGTTAGTTACGTTCCTTACCAAGGTTAGGGTCAGCTTAAAATTTTGATTTAAATCCATTTACCACTAAAAAAATGTGCATTAAAAATAATCCTTTCAAAATTTTATTTCTTCTAGAATTCAGCGAAAACAAATACAGGAATAAATATTTTTACGCCAAAATGTTTCAATCATGATTCCGGAGGAACCCATCAGCTTCGATTTTGATAAAATATACCAATTATAAAGATAAATCGCTTTGTTTACAAATTTGAACAATCTGTTGATATGTGAGAGCAACGCCTGATCATGAATATTTGGTACAAAAAATCCACAGGCACTTGATGGAAAATAAATAAAGAACATCAGTCAAATCTGTGTGTCAGAGGCTGATTGTCTATCATAGAAAACCTAGAGTATGTTCACAAATATATCCCAGTATACTGGCAGCTCTTTACGTCTAGAATCGCCGTGGTCCCATACCGTTGATTCGTTACGAAATATTTGCCAGTGAATTGTCGAATACGTTTCTTGTATAAATGTTATTATAATACGTCATACTTATCTAATACTAGTGGAATACCATTACAAAATAGCGCCGTAATTTGACGTCTTGGGCAGTGGTCAGTAGACTGGGTTTTATTCCGGAACCTAGTCAACATTTTTGGTTTACAAATCATTTACAAATACTACAATATTGCTTTATAACCTAAATTATTTGGCGAGAGACTACCTAATAAGATGCTATTCGATAATTTATATTCACCAAACGACCATTTTTACGGTTTTGGTAGGTTTGAAAGTCAAAAAATGTAAACATTACAGCCAGTCAGAAAACAATGTACAGATTACCGCAACACAGAGACAGATTTTTACGTATACTTGTCAAAACATTGTAAAATGATATATGATATGTCCAATCCATAGCAATAGAAAGAATTATTACATCTTAGCACTGGAGTAATAAAATCTGCACAAGAAATCGTAAAAATAGTATTATCATGCGGATAGATCTAGATATTTTGTAGATACCTACACCATGATTTTGGTGCACCTCGGGAGGAAATAACTAAGGATTCTAAGTTATTTAAGAAAAAATAATGTGATCGAAATGAAATGCCCTAAAACCTTATTTGATTTTATCAAAAAATATATATTTTATGAACAAAAATCGCGACGGCATTTAAAAGTACTACACCATGATTTTGATGCACCTCGGGAGGAAATAACTAAGGATTCTAAATTCTTTAAGAAAAAATAATGTGATCGAAATGAAATGCCCTAAAACCTTATTTGATTTTATCAAAAAAATATATTTTATCATTTATGAATAAAAATCGCGACGGTATTTAAAAGTAAAAACTAAAGAGATTGCATTTATGCAATTATTTATTCTTTACTCACGACAATTATTACGTAATTTTTTCCGGACCAAAAAGTATCCTTCGTCCGTTCTTCACCAAATTTCATAAAAAATGGTTCGGCATGAAAAGGTAACAGACAGACTATTCTAATATTAGTATAGATTATAATTAAAGTTTAAATTTAATAAGATACACATTTTGTAAATATTTCAAACACCTACCCGCTACCGGTTGTCATTATTAATGTCGAGCAGAAAAGGCCTAAAAATTGTATTTTTGTTTTGAATATATTTTAGACCTCTTAATTATTCATTTAAATATCTTGTTTCTATATTTTGTTGTTATGGTGATTGGTGACAGCAAAAATAATAAAATATTCTTGAAAATTTAAGTTACAGACGGATATCTCTTTTGGGAACAGATTCCTAAAAATTTAAAATGACAAAGAAAATATGAATATGATCTGCATAAGTATAATGAATATATTATTATTATAATGAAAACAAAAACGTTACCTTTACTGCAAGTAGAGTTATCGTTTTTGAACTTGTGGAGGGTATTAGGTATATTGATTCCAGGTGATATAAGTGATCATCATGGGGCTACACTCTACATCTTATTTATTAAAGCTATTGCAATAAACTCAAGCACAAGATTCTCATTGAGGTCATAAATTAAGCTCCCTATTTCCCAGCAGTAAGCGAGCTGTTTTATTCTAGTTTAGAACTTTTGAATCTACTTTACCGAATTTTAAATCTACTTCGGTATTAATACTTTGGGATGTGTTACATGTGTCCCTTATATAAAGTTCACTGTGAAAGTAGCAGCGTTAAAAGAGTTGCTTTTGAATTCCAATGTTTCTGTGGAAAATACGCAAATATCATGAACATTTGCGATGAACTATACAGTATGGGTATTAATACTTTATTTTGTTATACATTGTAATTTGTATATGTATTTTTATGAGGAAATACTTTTTTATGTTCGTGAGTACAGAACAAACATCATATTTAAATATCTATAAGTACATCATTTTATTATAATACAAAATTCATTAAAGATTTCGTTTATCAAGTTATGCATAAGTTATGAACATGGCCTCTCTGTTAACCATTACTCTGTGTCGAGTTTACCACGTGATCACATTATTTCTGAAAATACTAAAATCGACTACGGCTTGATATGTAAATATGTACCTTTCGAGCGCCATCTATTGAGCTAGTTTGTCTCAAATTCTAAAATGTCAGTCGCCTATAATCCCGCCTTAAGCGTCGATAGATGTTTGCCGTCATTGACAGCACTAAGTCATGATTAGTCTAACGTGGCCCATTAACCAGGACGTTTTGTTTTTTTAGAATTGATGATGAATATGTATAAAATTGACATAAGTGTTCGATAAAATAAAGTCGACATTGTACTCATGATAAATCATTTCCACACATTTTCATCGGCGATTGAGAAAACGTCTTGAGAAACGATAAAGAAAATGTCTTGGCTAGGTGCTCAGTTATAATTATTCTCACTGAGATTTGAATATTTTAACATAATAATTTTAAGGTTAGTAAATAGGTAATCACTGAAGCTCACCCTTAATCGACTGAAATATTATTACCTAACTCAATTTAATGGTCAGCTTCGTATAAATTTATTAAAAATATTTCACTTTATTAATTATTATTAGTGCTGAAACAAAATTGATTGAGAATACGAATAAGATATTATAAATTATAAATAGCTTATCTATAATATCTAATATTAAAGATAAGCCAATTTGAATAAGTAATAAAAAATCCAAACTTCGCATACTCATTTTATAAAATATGCGAAAGTGTATGTGTGTCTGTAACCTCTTCACACCCAAACCGCTGAACTGTTGCTGAAATTTAGTATGGAGATACTTTGAGTCCCGGGAAAGGACATAGGATACTTATTATCCCGGAAAAATGTACGGTTCCCGCGCGATAAAAGAATTTCTGCGCAACGAAGTTAATAACGATTAACGCTAACTGTTTACTTAACGAAATCAAGCAGTTAACTCTTTCTTCTAAAGATTTTAAAGTAATTACCATTTAGTCTTATCCTCCACATACCGCCGTACTCAGAGACATTTAACTATGATTTAGCTCCAATTTAATGAAGAGTTTGACAGATAAAGTATGGGGCTTATGTCAAAATTTTGAATTAATTACATTTAACTAAATAATGTTCCACTCTGAGTGCGGCAGATAATCCTTTAATGAATCTCAGTGCTAATGCTCGATGTGGATTTAGAAACGATTCTTGGCTAAGCGGTTCTCCTTTGATGCCATTAACCTGAACACTTCACCGCAAAAAATTCTGACGCGACAAAAAATTTGATAAAGGTTGAGGAGGCATTAAAGATCTTTATTACTATCATAATTTTCATGAAACCGTCGCGGTTATGGACGATGATTATCATTTATAATTAAATAAGCCCGGGAATATTCTGGAAAAAGGTTTTGGAAACGGAATAGATTATTCAGAGAATCTTTTTTTATAAGTAAAGAAGTTTTAGTGATGATTCCCAAGCTAAATAGAAAAAACTTGAGAGGTGTCAAAGGACACCCGAATGGAACGGAGTTATTTACTTATGTTAAAAAAATCTGTACATAATACTCAAAAAAAATATTTAAATAAACGCCATCTATTGACGCCCAGGAATACTAACAAGGCGTCGCTGTTTATTCTCAAAAAACGTAATCTAGTTGACGCACAGGAATACTATCAACGCCCTCTGCCCCTACCGTGCAGGTACTAATAAAAAGTGTCGTTACAACTTTTTCGGCCTAGCCCCCTTTCGCAACGCGCGATAAGGAACTCCGTTCCAAAATTACCAACACTTTTAATGATCATAATATTATTACTTTGAATATACTAAGAAATTATATTTTGAGCATATTGTCACTTAAGAAACTGATTGCTTCGACAGTGATTAGATCAGTGATCAGTTTAATAACTGGTGATACAATATTATGTTAAACAATATTATGGTAGAAAATTCTTTGAAAACATACATTAAATCATCTTGTCATGATAACTATTATTTACTACATATTTCAAAATAAATAATTATTATAACAATGGACGAAGCCCGTAACAGCGTTGCATCGAAATACTTTTATCGCGCTAGAAGCGTGCATTTTTCTGCATACTATGTCCTTCCTTGGGATTCAAACCATCTGCATACCAAAATATTTTATCAAAACCGTTTCAGCGGCTTAAGCGTGACACAGAGACAGATACTCACTTTTGCATTTATAATATTAGTATGGATAGTGGGAAATCGGGGTGTAGGTCGACCTCCAACTAGGTGGGACGACGATCCCCGTTTAGTTGCGGGTCCATGTTGGATGCGAGTAGCAGGAGATCGGTCATCTTGGCGTTCATTGAGAGAGGCCTATGTCCAGCAATGGACGATTAATATAGGCTGATATGATGATGATGATGATGGATATTTCGCTATATATTATACTTATGACTGTTATATGTAGATACAACAAGAGACAAAACTAGTATCGTATCTTAAGCACATAATGGTGTCCCGTATCCTCTAAGTTATCATTATGATGTAATCGGATAGTCTTAACACTCAGACTGGGGAACTCATACTTGAAACAATTCCCTCATAAACCTTGAAACAATTTCCTTCATTGAGAGAGGCCTATGTCCAGCAGTGGACGATTAATATAGGCTGATATGATATAGGCTGATATGATTTATTATACTTATGATATAACACTCATAAGTATAATAAATAGTTCGCTATTTATTATACTTATGACTGTTATATGTAGATACAACAAGAGACAAAACTAGTATCGTATCTTAAGCACATAATGGTGCCCCGCATCCACTCGTAAGTTATCATAATGATGTAATCGGATAGTCTTAACACTCAAACTGGGGAACTCATACAAACAATTCCCTCATAAAGACATTCTGGTGTTGTGATTGTTAGATCAAAGCGAGATAAAGGAATCCAAATAGAAACGAATTATTGTTACCGAATAATCCTTAGTATCTCACAAGTCGATGTTTAAACTGTATACTCTTAGATAGGATGATTATAATTGTATGTGTAAATTATTAAAACTGTACAATTCTGAAGTGATTTATTAAAAATTGTAAAATTTACGGTAAACTGTAGTTTACTTAATTTCGTGCAAATTAAGTAAACTAGTACTAGCAGCTAGTAAACTAGTATACATGACATATATATATTTTTGTCATGAATTATTCATAATACATGTAGAAATCAATATGTGATTCGGTAGATCTTTAACACTGCAGTACACGCGCCCCTTTTTTTTACACGAGTACTCGCGTGACCTACGATGGTAGGCCATCTAAAAATCTTAATTATTTTCATAACAATTATTATTTAATTAAAATGACAAACAAAATCAAAAATATAATTAATTAACTTACTTTTATAATCTAAAACTATTTAATTAATTATAAAATTACTGAAAAATCAACAAATTTGTGAATTTCTATGAAAATGTGACAAAAATCGTACTGATGAAATCAAACATGTGTATAACTCACGTGAAACTAAAATAAGTTAGACTTTTGTTTGTTTTGTGTTAATCAAGATTCGATCCTACTTACAGGTCAGAATAAAACCAGAAGTGACAAATCTATCACCACTTTCTTGGCGATCAAATTTGGGCTAACATGCAGCGTTGACATTGCCCCATACGTCTTATCAGTGGGGCTAAATCGTGTTCGGTTCTTAAAAAATCCTGAATTTTACTACATAAAATACTTATAAGTTATTTTTTCTATTTATAAACTCAATTAATTTTATATTTTGATTATTTTTTTCTAAGAATAAACGACCCTAAACTTCAGAAGTCACCGGATTAGCTCATTTTCATACAAGTGTGACTACTAGACTGGGGTTTACAAAATTGGTCAATATTTGTCACTTGTATTACTCTTGGTCGCTTATTTAGTTATAGCAGCCAACTTAGATCACAATTTTCCATTTCAAAATTCACATCAAAAGCCTGACGAGGAAATTAGACAACCGGCACTGATGGCGCTAAGTTTTCATTGTGAAAACTACAAAATAGTTTATTTATTGACTAATAAAATACTTAACACTAGTTAAATAATATGTTATTTTTATAAATTTTTAATCATACTTTTTGCAATTTGGTGAGATTTCCTATGTTTCTGGTTAGTCATAATATGGTTACGACGTCAATCTGTACAGGTCACTATATCTTATTAAAAAAAATAAATTTTAGTGTTTGTAATCAAATTATCATAAATGTATTTTTATATCAATTCATAAAATATTCAATCATAAACAATAAAAACGTTATAAATCAATAATTAAAAAAACGAATATGGTTTAATTTAGTACACCAATACTCGCGCGGAGCGTTTTGAATGCTAAATATCTATAATTTTAATCGACTATCAGGTTACAGGAGGTACTGAGGTTTTGTCAAATTTATCAAACGAGGATTACCTGGAATAACAAGCTAGCGAGCTTTACTGAAAAAATATCGCTGAAAAAGTGACCCTGGTCTAACATGGTAGTCCACGCGTGTACTGCAGTGTTGAATATAATATTAAAATATTAAAGATAAATTTCGCACATTAAGCAGTGGCACATTAATACACGATTTGTTTTTTTTTTCGACTTCTTAAAAGAAAAAACAAAGAAGGCAGAATAAATGTAAAAATACACTTGCAGAATGTTCAAGGTTACATGTTTTATCAGGGGCGTTTTTGTTATGCAAATAAACCGCTTATTGGCGTAAATCTTCGGAAGAGGCGAGAAATTGCACAAAAAACACGCGCTGAATAAATTTTTTGCCAATAAACATGTTGTAATAACGTTTTTTGTAGAATTTTGTCGTTTGGACACATTATGTTTTTCAACTTGCTTTCAAATTACTGTCGTTACGATCGTAACGAAAGTAATATTGTTGAATCTTTTTAATAAAACTTTGTATGTTATAGCTGTATAACTTTATATGTATAGGTGTTCTAAATAATAATAAAAATATGTATTTTAGGAAATAAGAATCACAAACTAACATAATATTATATATACGTTACATAGTGCAAGAGTCATTTCCTAGTTAAACCAAATCAATTAAGGTCAGCTTGTACCGAGACGAGATAAAATGAAGCGAGACTTAATCCGTTGTTTTGTTATACGGCAAGATATACCTCTACACAACGTCTGAATATAGACGTCAGTGGGGCTTTAAAAAAAATTAATAAAATAAAATTTATTTCAGGCTATTTTAACCCATGTTTTATTAGTAAACACAGGATCTAAAAACTAGGTTAGTATAAACCACAAAATTAAATCAGTTTGCTGGCCTGATCGAATATGCTACCTCGCTCGGTCGGAAGATCTTACTTTGACGCGCCCAACTATATTACCACAGACACTTCAACTCACAATTTTTTTTGATTGTCCCTGAGCACTGGCAGCACTATTAACCCACTAGTCTTAAATTCAACACATAGCGTCTCCGTGGTCCAGTGGTCTAGAGCGTCGCTCTTGACTCGGAGGTCGTGGGTTCGATTTACGCGTTGTAAACATGTTATTTCCAAGTGTGGTTAGGACAATGCAGGCTGATCACCTAATTGCTGAAAAGTAGGATGATCCATGCGTCGAATGGGCATGTAAAAAGTCGGAGGACCGACTTTTGGCGAGTCGTGTCGGTCTTCCGTCCCACTGGGTTATGAGAGTAAAGAAATTGAGAGTGCTCTCGTGTACTGCGCACACACTTGGGCACTATAAAATTACTCCTGCGTATCTGGCCTGGTTTCAATGAAACCGGCCACCGTCACGGAACCGGTGTGGGGAGTATTATTACATAGAATTAAAACGGGGATTATATGCATTAAACGAGCTGGCTCCGGCTGACGTTTTGACGTCACGCTATAATTTTAGCGCCACGTGCTGCCCGGCTGACATAATGCACAATTTATTACTCTACAGTATTGTGCTAGTTTTTAGTTAATTATATAATAATACTAGTCGGCAAACGTTGTTTTGCCGTAATTTGTACGTTGTGTCATTACAAATGTTGATGATATTCTTTTTAGAACTTCCAACTTTGAAACTTCGATAGCGTCATTTAGGACATGTTTCACTACTTACTGATAAAGTGCCGGATAGGCTATCAATAACGTTTATGACAGATTATCTATACTTTATCTGACAAGTAAAGTGGTGGATAGCCTATCCGGATATCTTCCAGTTGCATAAAAATTAGGGAATCAACGATACCTACACAATACTACGAATCTAACAATCGCGTTGAATGTTCCTATTATGTGTGTAGTTGTTAACGCTTAAAACTTGCTAAAGAAATGTCCTTAGGTCACCTAAAAGAAAAGCAAAGAGTTGCATTCCGAGAATGCTGGCTAAAGTAAAACAAATGAGTAGAGCAGACATATATTTTCTTGGCTTGGTAGAAAGATACGAACATGTTACTTTTTCTCCTACTCTGCCTCCGCCCTAAGAATGACGTGCCCTGACGCGAGAAATTCGTTAAAGAAGCTTTGTCCTAATGCTTTTTTTAAAAAACACACACAATCGGGTGATAAAACGCCATTTATGTTTCAACTATTGAACAAAGACAGTAATAAAACCAATATTGGCCGATTGCATACAATAACCGCTTATAACATGCCGTAAATCACTAACCGATAATTTGGCAAAAACTTTTAATAGAAATCCATTAGCGGCTAATAACGTAGGAGCGTGCAGTGACTTGGGTATTCTTCAATTATTTGTTTTATCGTTAGTTGGAGTAATAGGAGAATAGTTTATTTGTTATTAGTTATAAGTATGATTTTTATAACAATACTACCTGACCTAGCAAACTTTGTTTTGCCGTAAAAATTATTTCTAGTATCAATATAAAAGTAGGTAAAACATATTCTCATGCCTAACGAATGTACTATCAGAGAAGTTGATTCCTAGGGAGATCAATTTCCTCGACAATACATACAAAATTTCATTTTGGCCGTTTTGGAGGAGTTCGCGCACAAATGTCAAATACTGTGAAAGATAATGGTCTCGATCAGCCAGATGATATTAATATTTTTTATTAAAGCTGCATTAGTATTATTATTTAAATATTGTATTCAGCACGCATGAGCAAATGTATAGTATTCTATCTCAGTAATTCATTTACATTTTTTACGCGACTGCATTCAAAGAAGAGGATATAATTAACCAAAATATTTTATTAAACGTAACCGTTACAATTAGAATCCAATTTACGTCATTAAAATAATGTTTAATTTACTATAGAAATCAGTTCAAAAGGGGTAAATATCAAAGCACAAAATACAAACAGGTCATGTTGATCGTGTGCAAACAGAAAGCAAACCAATACCAATACCTGGCCTTTTTATTGTACAGAATGATTGCAGAGAGATTAATAAATATGCGAAAAGATTTGTTTTCCAATGCACTTTTGTTTTGGTAATTACTTATTTTTAATCCAATATGTGTTTTCGAATATAAAAAAGAGAATTTAAAGTTCGGTCCAAATTAAATGTGACTTCGATCATCGATGTGATATTGGAACCTTGTGATGGGTAAATAGTATGTCGTGACGTCATGATGTCCCTGTAATGCCACGTAACGTTAACAGACACAAAAGCTTGAGAGGTGTCAAGGGACACTTGAATGGAACGAAGTTATTTCTTATGTTCAAAAAAACCTGTATACAACACTCAAAGAAATATTAAAAAAACCGCCATCTATTGGCGCCCAGGAATATTATCAACGACCTCTGCCCCTACTATTATATCGGTACTAATAAAAAAGTGTATCTGTCAAATACCGTTCTGTCTAGCCTCCTTTCGCAACGCCAAACGCGACATAAGGAACTTTGTTCCAATAATCTGGACGATCACTTATATTAATAACTCGCAGGTGCATGCGGTATCCCGCGGTAATCGAACATTTTCCACATAGTCTCTCTGCCAAATTTTATCACAATCGACCCCGCAGTATGCAAGTCTATTCGATCCAGACAAAGAAACCAACTTTTTATCTCTTATAATAAGTATAGATACGAGATTGTTACATTTGCAGTCAATGATATATTATATTAAAAAAAAAACTCAAAGCAGATATGTTACTACCGCGCGCTTTGTGAAGCTTCAAATACGACCCAATTGGGTCGTCTTTTATTTAGTCTGCCTCTTTTATGTAAATGGCATTTCATATCTTTTGTTTCACTTATCTGTCAAATTTGTCAATGTTGCTCGGAAGAGAATGAACCTAAGAGAATGAAATTAAGCCGGAAAATAGTATGAACGTAACAGATCTGTATAAGTAGAATATCATTGTTTGCAGTCATATTATTTAAAATAGTGCTTTTTGTTAGATCTCGATTAAGTCAAAACGTGTTTGCACAGCCCTTGAAAAAAAATCTACGAAATTTTTGATACAAAATAAAACAAATACCTTTCTTGAAACGCGAGCATCTTCAATTAAAGCTGATGATATAACAGAATTCACGTAATGAGTATTGAAAATTCTAGCCGTACAAAGGAATCCAAAAAACAATGTAAATCCAATAAGGTTTGAAATACCAAAAGAAAATGCCAAACGAAATTAAGCTGGCTTTGTGTTACCAGTGATATTTAGAGCGTTTCGGTACTCACAATTGTATATTTAAAACGAGAGATATTTTAATATAGCGACATTTTCCCGCGGTTTTCTTTGTTCCATTTGATTTGTAGTTTTGGTACGGGGGTGTTAGGTTATAAAGAAAAGTTGTCTATTGCAATTGAACCATAATAATATGCTAATATAAAAGGTATTATATCTTAAGTACTTTCTTTCAAAAAATCTATCAGAATAAAAATACCACGAACTGAATATTCAGTAATTGATAAAGCTTTATCGATCCAGTTTTTGTTCGAAAGCATCAGAATTTTTTGTTTATTATTTCAGTAAAGTTAATAGACGATGTAAATAAATTATTAATCTATCAATAATATTAATTATATACTACGTATATTGTTGATATAATATTTACGTTTAGATTACATAGTTAACTATGTAATCACTTAAGTGTTTTATTTTGAGCTCATCTTAGAAACAGTTAATTCCCTCAGCCATTATCGAGTAGCTTGACTTAAAAGGATCATTCTAAGTGGCGTACATAGCCATAGCAAATGGATTGCATTTAGCCCGGAGTATCGACAGTAAAAACCTTTTCTCAGTCAAGTCCATTCGATAATTGCATTTAAAGTGAATAATTCTCAAGCGGCGTGGCACGATCCACTATTTTCTTATAGAATAAAATCATTGAAAAACTTACTAAGTTTGAATAGGGAGAATTATTTGAATAATGGCGTCTGTGAGGTAGTGTTTCTGTGCAATATTGTAAAAGTCACTATCTATGGCACTAGAAGACAATATTAAAATAACAAAACCACACTTTATCCACTGTCACTATCACGTCTTAGTTGAAAAAAGCCTAAAATCTTCGTAGAGGAATTAGGGCTTCAAACTATTTCTAGATTAAAGAGTCAGAATTTAGCTTGTAGAACGTAAATCGGCTCCTATCCGTAAAATAATGTCATATCCGACACACACACACTTCTTGCAGACGTTATTAAAAGCCATAGACAAAAATAGACGGGGGGACAGTCGGATACTTCAGAGACAATAAATCCTGGCTCGTCGGGCTCACTGAATTACGTCATACGGTACAGCAAACATGTCCCTCCGACTTCCACGGAGCATTTCTCAACATGTCAAGGATTTAATAGACTTTTAATATCTTGGCCTTTGTTCATTTGTTTGTATTTTATTACATAGCATTTCAATTTTTAATTTAAATTGTGTTTATCGTAACAATAACTGTTACGATATTCACAAATTAAATTTAAAGAATACATGCAATTATATATTGGTAAAAAGTTTTAACTTCATTAAATTATTCAGAAATAATGGTGTAGTTATAATAAGGTATGATTATAATATAGGTCTATTACCAAGCAATCTTTACATTTAAATTATTAAGGATAACCAAAATTATTTACTCACGGGCGCAACCAGAAGTTTTTGTACAAACTGACTCTCTTTTCAAGATCGTCTTTTCTCTCAAAATATATTTAGCCTAAGCGTAATAGGTTAATGATGGTAATTATAATAAAATACAATTATAATCGCTCAAGTGAGGAAGGTAATGAACAAGGATCGTTGAAATTTATTGAGTAATATAAGATAAATATTTTGCGTCGAAACGAGCAGGCATTTTATATTAAGTACCATTCAAAAGAGATTACTTGAAGTGGGTACGTAATTTCATTAAGTTTGCGTACCTTACAACCATTTATTTATGTAATTGTGTTGAAGAAATAAATAAAATATTTAAAGATAAATGTTTACGAGCGCAAAAGGTTTTCCTTATGTACAAAGGCTTGTAAAACTAGGATGTTTTTTTAATATTACAACTGTAAAATCGAGTAAAACAAGATATGTTTTTCAATCCACTTTTATTTCACATTCCACAATATAATAATTTATAATTACACTCAAGCACTTTAATCAATTTTCAGGCATAGGTTCCTCTAGCCAAGAGGTCTGAACGAAGAATCCCGTTTGAATGCGATGTCGACTTTATATAGAGTTCCCCTACCAGCCTCTTTGAAAGTAGAGGTTGGTAGGGATGACAAGTCCCGCCTACAAGTCTGGTTTTATGAATCACACCAGATGGTGTGGTTGCTATTATAATTGTTATTGTTACAGTCGGCCATCCGATTCAAACGAGTCCTCTCGTTTACAATAGTCTTAAAAATAAAGAAATTGAACCTCACAAAAAATTATTGCATAAGTAATAATAATTCATTATTTTTACACATTCATAAATCATCAATATAGACACCAATTTTATACTACAATATAGTAAATAAAATATAGTAAAAATACATCAAAGAAATACAGCTATAAATTATTATAAGTTATAATTTAATTACAGTGATTTAAAATAATATGTAAATATTTATTAATAGTTTACAATCAGCGAGTTGAGAATAAATAATTACATTCATTTGATTGAGTTGTGTGTACAATAATTAAATTAATATATTTTTATTCAAAATAATCTCTCACCAGTCTTTAACAAATTAATTATTTTTCATCTGAGGAATCATTACTAGAGGAATCACTTTCAGGACTATTATCGAAACTAAGCCAAGGGAATATTTTATCTATAGAGACTATCCCTTCGTAACGTTTACCATTTTTCTTAGTTAAAGGCGTGTCTTCAATAACAAATCGGTCATTAGGCAACAGCTTTTTAATCCTAAAGGGACCTTGACATTTAGGTTCGAGTTTCTTAGATTGCCCAGGATTACCTACTATGGTTCTTATTACTCTAACAAGATCACCTTCTTTGTATTGAGTACTTTTCTTTCTATTTTTATCATATCTTTCTTTATTACGTTTTTGATTTTCTTTAATAAATTCCCCAGCTTGATCCCTAATATCTTTTAAATTAACATCAACTGAACTATTTACTACGTCTTCAACAACTTCATTTAATACGCCTTGTGATGCACTGTTAATTTGTTTACCAAATAATAATTCTGATGGTGATTTCTTTGTTATGTCATGCACAGCAGAGTTTATACCTATTTGAATGTCCTGAACAAATTCATCCCATCTATCAGGGCTTTTTCCATGAGACATTGTGCTAAGTGACGCGAGAATCGTTCGATTGTAACGTTCTACCTGTCCATTAGCTCGTGGTGTAGCTACCGAGTTTAATATATGTTTAATTCCCGATTTTTGCAGAAATGACTTAAATTTCTTACTTGTAAAACTAGTTCCTCGATCTGTTATCAAGCGAGTAGGGGTTCCGAAATAGCTAAAGAAGGTCTTAAATACTTTAATAGTCGCTTTAGTTTTAGTGCTACGTACTGGAGTTAGGTTTACATACTTAGTAAAGGAATCAACGATCACCAGCAAATAAGTGTTTCTATGTTTACTGCGCACAAAAGGGCCTAAATGATCAGCATGTACCGTATGAAACGGGACTTCTATTTTAGGGATTGGATGAAGTTCCCCTTCTTTCGCTCCAGATGGGAGCTTATGATGCGCACATTCTAGGCATGCAGACACATATTTCTTGGTGAATCGTCGCATTTTTGGGAACCAGTAGTAAGCACGAAGGCGCTGTAGCGTCTTTTCGAATCCAAAATGCCCTACGTCATCATGATTAGCTTTAAGTAATGTCCAACGAACACCTCTTGGGACAACCCATCGTATTGTTTTGTCATCTATAACGCGAAAAACTTTATTATTCTTTATTTTATATTCCTTATATATTTTAGCAATTTTACTAGTGGAGGGATCTTCTAAAATTTCTTTTATTAGTCTAATTTCAGAATCCCCGGATTGAACTGTTGCAATCCAATCTTCTGTATTAATCGACAAAATATCTAATGTGTGTGGTTCTTCTATGTCTGAGGGTATTGGGTTTCTACTGAGGGCGTCTACATGAGCCATTCTTTCGCCAGATCGGTATTCAATTTCACAATCGTATTCCAAAAATTGTATCCACCAACGGGAAATGCGAGGTACTAAATCGCGCTTAGTAAAAGTGGAGCGTAAGGCGTTACAGTCTGTAACAATTGTGAACTTAATACCGACCAGATACACTCTAAATTTGCTCAAAGAACTAACTACAGCCAAGGTCTCGAGTTCAAAGGAGTGCAACTTTTGCTCGTCAATCGTAGTCTGTCTGCTATAATATGCCACTACTCTCCAAGGATCTGAACCTAATCGTTGCATTAATATACCTGCTACTCCAGCTTTACTCGCGTCTGTGTGTAATTGTGTTTCGGCTTTATGATTATACAAGGTAAGAATTGGTCTTTCTGTCAATTTATTTTTTAAGGTCTCAAAAGCGTCTTGTTGCGCAGATGTCCATTTCCAACCGGCATCCTTCTTTAAAAGACTTGTCAAGGGTCGAGCTATAATCGCAAAATCTTTAACAAATCTTCTAAAGAAGCTAGCCAAACCTAAGAATCTTCTAACGTCATGTTGATTATTTGGAGATGGGAATTTGGATACAGCCTGTATTTTTTGAAACCCCGGTTTGATACCATTTTTATCAATTTCGTATCCTAAAAATTCTATATGATTTTGGAAAAAGTTACACTTGCTCATTTTAAGTGTCAAGCCACTTTTTTGTAGCAATGTTAGAACTTCTTCTAAGCGAGCTAGACCTTCCTCAAAAGAAGCTGCTGGAATCAGTACATCATCCATGTATATAACTACATATTTAGCGCTAGACAGTACTTTATGCATGAGACGTTGGAATACTGCAGGCGCATTTGCCAAACCGAAGGGCATACGAACATATTCGTATTGCCCATCGGGTGTGACAAATGCGGTCTTTTCAATTGACTCTTCTGCAATTGGGATTTGATGATAACCGGATGCCAAATCTAGTGTTGTGAAAATCATCTGCCCCGACAACTGATCTAGTAAGTCCTCTATTCGGGGTAGAGGGTAATGATCCCTTTTAGTTTTCCGATTAAGAGCGCGATAGTCCACACATAGACGCTTTTCACCGGACTTTTTATTTACCAAGACAATTGGACTTGCATATGGCGAACTTGACTCGCGAACTATCCCGCTCTCAACCAAGTCATTCACCATTTCTTTTACTTGTTCCCTTTCTGAATGTGACATTCTATAAGGCCGATATACTACTGGTTCAGTGTCGTTAAGCTGAATCACCATTTCAGCTTCTGTAGTGTAACCTAAATCATGAACACCAGTAGAGAAGCAACTTTTGAACTTTTCCAAAACGATATTCAACATTTTCTTTTCATCATTAGTCAAAAATTCTCCGCATGAAATTTTTAAATCGTCAGTAACCGTTTGAATGTTTGTGGTTATTGTGAAGATTTGTTTTGTTTCACCTAAATACCTAGCTCGTGTGATTAATGCGTTTTCCAAAAAAATAAGAGGTTGTGTACCCAAGTTCTGTACTAACAACAAACACGAACCCGAACGAATCTCGTATTCTCCTGGTAACAAGTAATATTCCCTTCCTAAGCATCCCCTTACCGAGCCACCGACATACACATTACCACTAATATCATCATCTGTATAAACTCTAATGGCTCTCATTTCTCCGACACCTATTTTAAATTCACTTTGACACTTTAATTCTTTTCTACTGTCGTAGTTTACTTTTTCGAATTGCAAGTCTGTAGCTGTTTTCACAATACGTATACTCGGACGTTCGGTAAAGGTATGTCCTAAGAGAACTGGGCTATTTATTAAATGATTATCTACAACTAAAGTATCTACATCTTTCTCAATTACACCTTGAACCTCGATCATCAATTTTAGTCTTCCTAATGGTAAGTAAGGTACATTTCCTAAACCACGTAATAATGGACCATCAACAGTTAGCCAAGATAGACCCAACTTTATTGCATCCGATTTACGTATTAACGTGGCTTCACTACCTAAATCTACTTGGCAGGCTGTTGGCTGTCCATTTATCTTAACTATTATTTTATATTTATGAGAAGAACTATCTAATATTTTATCGTTGTGATACAAACTAACGAGTTCAGAATTTATTGGATTTGTTTCACTTATATTAACTTTTAAAACATTTTTATTCTTTTCAGATTCAGGCTTCATTAATCTTTTCTTTGGACAATCTGGAAGAGCATGACCGATCAAACGACAATAAGAACACTGAACGATAGGCTTTGGACATTTAGAGCAAGGATGGCCTTTCTCTTTGCAGTTGAAACAAATTACAGAATCTGACTGCTGACTTTGTTTTGGTTTAACAGAGAAATCGTTATGTTTATCTGCCAATCGAGTTTGAAATAAATTATTATTATTAAATCTCTTTTCTTTCTTGTTATCTACACTACTGTCTTTCATTTGAGATTTAAAAGTTTTAAAGAAATTTAATACTTGTTCTGGTTTGACAAAATTCGCAGCTTGAGCCCCTACCCTTACACCTTTATCATCAATACCGTGAACTAAACAGTCTATTGCTTCCTTACCGAAAATTTTGCAGCGATTCAATAAATTAATTTTAGAATAATAATATAATTCAAGTGAATCTCCAAATCGAGCTCTTTTAGCGAGCATCTCCGTCAATAACTCTGCATAATTTTCGGTATCCGGAAAGGATTCCTTTAGTAAAATCTTCCACTCATACCATGATCTCTTAAGAGAAGGCAATCCTTGATACCAAAGCTTAGCGTGACCACTTAGCTTTGGCAAGGCATAATGAATGGTCTGGCGGTCATCCCACCCATATATATCGGCACATTCATCAACCTTACCAAGCCAAGTAGTAATCGGTTGTTCTCTACACATTGGATCAAATTCTGGCAAGACATTATTTAGATTAGGAAAACTAGTGCGCTCATTACATTTTGTATTTTTAATTACGTCTAAAAAGTCTTTAAAGAATGAAGATGTTGACTCACCAGGCCAGCAGCTGTTTCGTTTAGAATTCCTCCTGTCTTCAATAGCCCTATACGTTTTCCGTCTAGGGCTCAGAAACATGTCCTTATCGGGGCTCTGACTCTTGTCCCTTCCAAGGCTCCTGTCCCTTCCAGGGCTCCTGTTCCTTCCAAAGCTCCTGTCCCTTAGAGGGCTCCTGTCCCTTAGAGGGCTCCTGTCCCTTAGAGGGCTCCTGTCCCTTAAAGGGCTCCTGGCCCTTAGAGGGCTCCTGTCCCTCAGAGGGCTCCTGTCTCTCAGAGGGCTCCTGTTCCTCAGAGAGCTCCTGTCCCGTAGAGGGCTCCGGTCCCTTAGAGGGCTCCTGTCCCATAGAGGGCTCCTGTCCCATTGAGGGCTCCTGTCCCATAGAGGGCTCCTGTACTTACTACGTCGATAAGGATTTTCACGAGTCCTGTCCCGTTCAGAACTCATACGATCAATGCTTCGATAGTGATCACGGTATCGTCGCTTCCAGTCACGCAGCTCCGATTCTTGTAACTCACGCTCTCGGCGTTCATTATTCAATTGTTTTTCTAAATTATACATCCGCTGTCTATAAATTAGTAATTCTCGCAGTCTTTCACTGGATAAACTGCGACTACGTGTGCGGCGTTTCCTTGTCCGATCAACACTTCTCGACCGGGTACGACCTCTATTAGTTATGGGCAATCTTTGCAGAATTGGACTTTTAGTTCTAATTGAATGTTCCTGACTTTTATCCATATCCATTTTGAATATTATATCTGAAACTCAAATTATTGTATTATTATAATGTTTACAACAATACAGCGTAATAGTTGTCAAAAGGGAGAAACAAAAATTAGACACTATTATTCGAATCGAATCAAATAGAATAAACATATTAATTATTCTTTCATCACTTTATATGATACCTGTCGTTGTTTTTTTTTCATTATATATAAAATAAAATGTACTACTTTCATTGACAATGATTTCGAATTTATCAAACTCAAAATAATTATTAATGAATATTTAAGTCATAACAATAATTTTAAAACTCAAAATTGCATTCAAAAGATAATTTTTAAATCCAAAATTTATTGTTATTAATAGATTTTAATTGATTCCAATAATAAAAAATAATAATAATAAATAATTAAAATCAAATAAATATAAAATTCCCAATAATAATTCAATGTTTCTTTTTAAGCTATAAATTAAAAACCATAGGTCAGTAATTATTAATTCGATTGCAATATAAAAATAATCATTTTCAATTGTGGGTGTGGTACGATAACAGTAAGGTAAACTATTTTTATAAAAATTTAAATTAATCGTTAGCAGTGCTGTAATAGTACCTATCTAAAATATTACAATTTATTTAAATCGTTAACCGGAAGTAATAAAAAAATAAAAATATATTATCCTATTATTATCTCTATAAATGTAATAATATTAAAATAACTATTACTTTATTATGATGTATATAAAAAATCACCATATTTAGATAATATTATGATCACTAATAATATTTATTCCAAAGGTTCAAAACAAACACTGTATATCATTTCATGCAAAAATCTAAGAATATGCGTTAACAATTTAATAAATAAAAAAAAAAAAGAAGAGAGAAGAAAGAGAAAAAAAAAATAAAAAAAAAATAATAATAATAAATTATACATTACGTACCTTGTTATCGTATGCCACTTCTGATATGTAAAATCGAGTAAAACAAGATATGTTTTTCAATCCACTTTTATTTCACATTCCACAATATAATAATTTATAATTACACTCAAGCACTTTAATCAATTTTCAGGCATAGGTTCCTCTAGCCAAGAGGTCTGAACGAAGAATCCCGTTTGAATGCGATGTCGACTTTATATAGAGTTCTCCTACCAGCCTCTTTGAAAGTAGAGGTTGGTAGGGATGACAAGTCCCGCCTACAAGTCTGGTTTTATGAATCACACCAGATGGTGTGGTTGCTATTATAATTATTGTTATTGTTACACAACGTTTTTTCTTTAATGCTATTCATTATAAAAATATTTTCCATTTAAATAATAAAAATTTGTAACTTTTCATATAATTATACATGTACTATAAAATTCCAGTACTCGTACCAACATTTGCATACAACATCAATACCACCGCAAGACCTCTACGGCGTAGATAACGTGCTACATCGTAGCAGTGTCTCGTAGCTGCGGTGTAGCAAAGACTTTTGTGTAGGTGTCGCAGCCCACTGGTTAAAAAAGCGGTTCAATCAAACAGCTAGCCCTTTGACTGAACAACGCCATTCAATCACACGGCTATACGTCGTTCAGCCGACTTGTTGACTGTAACGTTCAACACTACAGCTAGACGACGCTTAGGTAACTGGTTAAATGGCAAATGAACTAAGCTGACCATTAGTTTAGTGTTATTATTACACAAGAGCAATAATAATGAGCAGAATAAATTGTATTCTAACTTATTTTGAACACAATAATTGCAATAAATACCTTGGTAATGCATTTCATAATCCCATAATTACTCCTCGAATATTTGTTTAAATTTTGATTCACTCGTATGGGCCCCCATAATTTATATCACTATAATAACACTTGTAACGTATATTATTTACGAAAAATATCTTATTACAATCACAAAACACCGGCTAGTTGACGCCATATTGTAAACAAAATATGTCGGATGTGGCTCATCCAAAACACTAGTCTAAAAATTTAGACGATTTAATAAGTATAATATATTAAGGATCTTGGGGACAAGACCCAAATTATTAAGATCTTCCGACCAAGTGATGAGAAATGGTCGGTGATGTTTTGAAAGTATTATCGGTCGCATCGACTTTAGAAACGAATCATAATTCAAAATTTTCTACCATTTCGCCTGCATATCAGTATCATTAAAAATACATAGAATTATGTTGCCAGTCAATCAGAGTGCCTTACAAGACATAATAATAGCGTCAATTAAGGCTTTTCAAAAATGATGAATGAATTTATGATAATCAAAACATCCCTTTTAATATCTGAACCGCTTTTCAGTTGCGCCATTATCGTGCAATTAGTGGGAAATGATACAGCCGGACACGCGAACTTCGCATTACACCTCCTTCGGTGCAACTTGGATCATGAACACCTAATACAATGATTCTGTATTATACAAGTTTTTATTTGGTCGCTGGTACCATAAATGGACGCTTTTAAGCATTTGTGTATTAACTCGCAAAAAATATGTTGAGATTAGGCAAGACTTTGTTCTAAAATCTAAATCATCTAAAGAAAATGACTGTATTCATTCAATACGTAATTTTTGTGGGATAATACACAAATGCTACAGCGTCCATTAATATGGTGAGACTGCAGTGATAATATAGATTTGAAGAAACAGGTCTTATTTTTTAAAATAGTATATTATAATATCATTTAATTTTTGTGTCTTGTAAAATTTCCAGAACGAATACTTTTAAAATGTTGGTACATATTTTTATCATTATTGGAAAAAAGTTGGAAAAACTGCGCTTTCAATAGAAACTACAATAGATATAAGCATTAAGCACTTTAAAATTAATACCGAAACATTTGCATGCCCTACACTAGTAATGAAATATCCATCGTACTTCTCGATGCCAAACGAGAGCTATACAATTCAATCAACCTTACGTGGAACCGAAATTGAAACATCGAAACCTCTAAATTGTATTATTTCAGACGAGATGTTCTTAAAGGTGAAACCAAATATAATTTAAAATTTCAAAGCCCAATGTATTTTACCGCGTCTGAGAATAGGCCATACCAAACCATCTGATGTACCTACTATCAGAGAAGTTGATTCATAGGAATCATAGGCAAATGGTGGACTTGCATAGTTTGGTCGCGTTATGTCAAACCCAGCCGAGAGACCACGAGTCACGACTACGTCTACGTATTGACCAGGGATGTAACGGAGGTAACTATATCGGAACCGAAGTCGGAGTCGGAGTTTTCAAATTTGACATATCGGAATCGGAACCGGAGTCGGAACCGGAGTCGGAACCGAAGTCGGAGGTAGAGTCAGAAGTGGTAGCTGGAGAGAGGTCTGTTTTTAAGGACCAATAAAACATATTTAAGTCACGAATTAACAAGTGAAAAAAAATAATAGACGAAAGTACGCACATAGCGGGGGTCGGGAGGGTTCCTCGCGCGACATAATAATATACATAGTAATAATAGTATGAACCAGTTTAAATACCCGTTGACGCGGGCCACCGCGCGCCGCTTTGTTCTGCTTCGACCTCCGATCAACCTCCGATTTGAAAGCATCGGAGGCGAAGTCGGAACCGAAGGTGTAATATTAACCGGAGGTTCCGACTTATCGGAACCGAAGTCGAAGCTTAGTAACATCCCTGGTATTGTAACATTATCCGACCAAATGACGTAGGTCTGTCAACTGCCTATGAATCAATTTCTTCGATGGTAGTTACATTACATCACGAATAGCACTCCGACTTGTCGATGTAGCACACATAGTGGCTATGTCAATCCCATCTTATCAACTTAAAACTAACTTCATATTATAATAAAGGAGTATAATAATTTTGCATAATCAGAATCCGGTTCAGCCAATACAACATTAAAGATACCCATATTCATTAGAGGCACTTTAATTAAGATGAATAAAATGTTGTAATCTTAATAGTTTGATATAAATTAATTTACTCGTAGTTGTGCTTTGTGGGCGCTGATTACCTCGTTGTTCTAAGCGACAAAAAAATGCATTCCATTAATTTTGTAAGAACAAGATATAATTTTGAAGATCATTTTATTATTATGATATGCTTTTTTACGGTAACGAAACCGATACAATCAACTTTTGTTACTCGAGACTTTCTTTAAAGTATTTTCTATTCATGGAAATCGTTTATAACCTACTTTACACAATGGGAGGTATTCGCGGGGCTAACTTACAACCTCGTGTTTAAAAATTCGTGAAACAAAGGCACCATCTAATTTACATCAGGAGAATACTCATTCCGGTTCCTTGTTCGCATGTTCACATGAATTTCAATGTTTTGATATTATGTTTGTTCATAATATAATATTAATATTTTCTTACAATTTTTATTTTTCGTAAAATTTGGTTTTATTCTTTGTTTGGCGATTGGACCTCAAAGAAATCTTTTGGCTTATAAATGTACTTATACCTACAGGATATAAAAAACCTAAGTGATAATACTTTAGAGTGTATGGGTCCCTCTGTGTAGAGTTCGCTCTGGAAGTAGCATTTTTTTTGTGATTGTGTCCATACAGGGCAAGCGGTAGTTTAGTTGCATCCTGTATAAGGCGTAATCATAGTCTATCAATCTTTGCAAAGAATCGGTTTGATAATAAGTATATTAATACAAACCAAAAATACGATTTTTATAAACGATAGTAAAATAAATGTAATGAAATAACTTATAATTATTAAAATTTTAACCAGCTAAGAGAATTTGTAAGATTTCATTTGTCTTGCAAAGCCAAATTTTGCCACCGAATACTTGTACAGTACTAAACATCTAGACAACAAAGTTACAGATACCTAAGGCGATGTTTGGAGTTAGATAAAGTTTTACAAAGATTGAAGTAACGCAATCAAGAACAACTAACACAATCCAGGCTCCGTAAGAAAATACAAAGCGAGTTAAGGAAATAACAGCGCACGTACTAAAAATCAAGTCGGGTAACTCCGCAACAAACTTGGAATTGTACCATGAATGTGTAAGAGTCTGGGGATTCAGGTCTCGGGAAGACGGTTATAGCTTCTATGGCTTAATGATAGTTTGCTTGAGTTGCACTCGTGAGAGAATATAATATTATGCCTCTTCCGATGACTGGCCGGCTCAATACTATGCTGAAGTTTTATGGTGCAGAACCAGAGTGACCTTCCTATGCTCTTCTAAGATGGCACAACCAACGAAAAATTAGAAGCACGATCATTTAACATGGCTGTTTTTCTAGAAATTTCATATATCGCATTTATAATGAAACTTGTTAGATGGTTAAACTAAATTGTAAAAACACTGATCAATATTCGCTTGTTTCAATAATACAAAATTTCTGCATCGAAAAACAAAATATACATAATAAATTAGAAAGTAGCCGAGCGAAATACATTAGAGATCCCCCTCTTTGTGTATGCAAAATACTTCTTTGCTTTATCGAACGTTTGGTCAATACCCGGCTTATTCGATTTACCTCTGGGTCCATTCCAGATTTTTACATAGGATATTGGATTCTTCTTCGTCTGCATAATATAGATCGGACGGGCTAAATGGATCTTTTTTTTTTCATGTTTTCCTAGTCTTATGAATAATATTGTTCGACGGCAAACGTAATCTACACGTGGAATGAATATTCTATTCTATTGCTTAGTGAATTTTTTAAGCTGATAAAACTTATGCTAACTTTAATAGAAGAATACACTGGAGTTGGTAATAAGTTTGCGCTATGAGTATTACGGAATGAAATAAAATTAGCATATTTTTCTTCAACTTCATAATACAAGAATTTAAATTAAAGGAATTTGTTTTTATGATTTATTTACGTTGAATTTTAGCACGACTACAAAGTGACTTATCTTATTTTATGGAACTATATTCTTTTTATACTCTTTGTTTTAAAAGGACGATGGACATTTTTAATATTATAGCAAAATAAACTGCGCGTAGGTTTGCTTACGTAAAATAACTTCAGTTGAAGTTAACAAATAAAGTAATTGAATAACCTTTGCGATGATATATTTTTTGGGTAAAAAAATGTTTAGATAAAAAAGGTCATCTATTTTTGGAATGTCAACATAAAAGTCGAAAACACTGTAAGGCTAGGGGTAAAAAACATTAATCTAAATAAACAGGTTACAAGAGGTTTTTTATGGCGCAAAACGGTGGCAACGCCAACGTTGGAACAAAAAATGTTTATTGAAAAAGGAAATAAAAGGAAAGGGATGAGGTAACGGACACCTCAGTAAATGACTATTTTAAATTTTCGCTTTTAAGAATTTTCGTCACTTTTAATTCCCTTTTCATATTTTATATTCATTTTTACTAAAACTGGGTTATAAAAAGTCAGAAAGCTTCGAGTAGCTGGAGAAATTAATATTTGAGTGTGTAAAATAATAAAATATTTATTTTCATTTTAAAACTTTTATAATTTATTATTTATCCTATCATTTGCAAGGAAAACAAAAAATTAATATATTTAAATATAAAAAATTAAAATTCGCAAAATTATTTTTTACAGATTTTCTTGGAAAATGACCTAAGTCAGCCACCACGATGAAGACAGTCAACTTGATATTGACACTGATCAGTGTCTTCTCCTTCACCTGCACCCACGCCAAAATAGGTATGTGAAAATTAATTTTGGGTTTTCTTTTAATTAAATACTTACTTATTATTATTAGATTTTCTGCGCAGCGGTTGAATATCGTTCGTTAATTGTCTGGGATATAAATTACGTTATATTCTTACCGGGACTCAAAATATCTTCATAACAAAATTACAGCAAAATCGGGTTAGCGGTTTGGGCAATAATATTGGGTTAGCTGGAAAAATAAGTATGCTTAATAATTAATATACATAATTATAATAAAATATTACAATAAAATAAGTACTTAGTAAAACATCAATTAGCCGCGCACTGACCAAGCGAGCCGTCTCGCCGCGGCAGCCTCGCGCGCAGTTGCCCGGTCGGTCAGTACGTGTTAATACGCGGCAAACGTCCGAGGCGCCTTTGAGCATTGACCAAAAACCGACAACTTATGGCTCGGCCGCGGCACGCTTGGGCGAGGCAGCGAGGCTGCTCGCTTGGTCAGTACACGGCTATTGGGCTTGGGCGTGAAGAGGTAACAGACAGAAACAATTTCGCATTTATACGACTCCTGCACGATTCCACCCCCCTAAAAAGGGTATTACACGGTAATTGTAGAGTTCTCCACATTAAAAAGCATCCTACGACCTTTTCCGTGTTTTACTTTATAATTTGACAAAACTTTATTCAAAATCGGTTGCGTGGTTTCACAGACATATTTAGGGACATACAGTGGAAAGTAACTTTGTTTTATATTATATAGGAAAGTGTGGATGAATAAAATGATAAAACTAATATAACATTATAATAATAAAAAAAACCGTTAGAAAGATTTAGTTAATGATTACTGATTAGTGATTAGTAATTACTTTAATACATTTGTATGAAGGTATACTGTAAGTAATCACTAATCGCAACATAAATAATTATAATCTCAACAATTAATATTCATTGTACCAAATATATCATACCCGTGGCAGGAAACGTCGCCATTCAATTAAATATCTTTCAGGAAACGGCTTTGAAGCATGTATGTGCTTCAAAGATATATATATATATATAGCTTTAGAATCAAAGCTACATCTTCTTATATATAAAATTCTCGTGTCACAGTGTTAGTTACCGTACTCCTCCGAAACGGCTTCCGAAACGGCTTTACCGATTTTTATTTATATACATATTCAGTAGGTCTGAGAATCGGCTACTGGATACTTTTTATATTGATAAGTGAATTTTTTTAATGTAGTAAATTATTACAACTCGAGACTGACGGCGACCATTGTTTGTGCGACGGGATAGCGATGGACGTTGCATTGGTGCCATACTTATATTTTAGTCACTTCATTAAAATAATATGGGCAAAATACTTTATATGGCAAAACAATGTTTGCCGGGACAGCTAGTAATATATGAAATTATAGAAATCATCATAAAATATTTTTGTAAGAAACTCTGCCAGAAAAAATTTTTTGGGGGAGCCCGATAAATCTAAGATGTTGCATGATTTTAGTAGCACTAGCTACTACATATTAAACTATTTATTTGTTTATAATATTTATTATTATTAGACTTTATTCAGAAGAACAATATATATTTTATTCTACATGCATTGCAAAATATTCTAACTAATTAATATTCGGTAGCGCGGTCTCTGTTTCTGTGTGCCTCTTGGCAAAGGCCTCCCCAACAGCTTCCACTCACTTCTCTGATATGCCACTCTTGTCCACATTTTGTCAGCCATATAGCATAAAAAAATCTACTTTTGGCTATAGACGGGATCAGAGATCTGTGCAAATGGGCCTAAATTTTCCTTTTAGGAGTACCTAGTAACCATGTCAGTCTGGCCTCTGGCCCGGCCCGTGGTAAGCATGCCACGGGCCGGGCCAGAGGCCAGACTGACATGGTGTGAAACATCCATAGACGTCCCTAGATTTGTATAATTATGATTATTCATATTATTTTTAAAACCATCTGTAATCAAAAGTTTTTCTATATGTAATTGATTGTACTGACGGTTCTTGGTGGAAATTCATGTTGAACACTAATAAAACATACTTTTTCTTGCACTTTATCCACTATATTAAGATATTATTATAACTTTTTAATAATTTGTTAAAAAGTTATTATAATATCTTTAACGTCAGGTGTAAGTTTAACGTCGGTCAGACCGACGTTAAACTTACACCTGATGATGAATAATTTCGAAACCGGTCGTGTAATTTGTTAAAAAGTTATAATAATATCTTAATATAGTGGATAAAGTGCAAGAAAAAGTGTGTTTTATTAGTGTTCAGTTTTTTTCTATATTATTAACTAACAAATAGCTTCATGTTTAATTAGTTGCTACTAAAATCATGAAACGTCCATAGACGTCCCTAGATTATTATTATTATGATTATTAATATTATTTTTAAAACAAGCTGTAATCAAAAGCAGTTTTTTTCTATATTATTAACTAGCAAATAACTTCATGTTTAATTAGTAGCTACTAAAATCATACATGTGATATTAGTACCATTGAAATACAAGCTATTTAGCTGCGGCTTATTAGAATGCTGGCTCTTACGTCTGCCTCATTTACGTTTTTCAGACAGAGTTGCGTTTTCCGGTGCCAATTAGCAACTTACGTATTTAGAATTCATTTAGGAATTAATTTAAAAGGTCGCTTACCACAATTTTCAGCGTAACTTTAATCAACTGACCTAAATTAAACGAATGCTGAGTTAACCGAAGGCTCGCCAGGAGTAAGATTAAATTGTTAATATTTAAGGACGCCTAGTTTTAGCCGGACCTGGACTCCTTGGGTGTGCTTAAGTATGCAGCTTCACATTACATGTAAATTGAATTTAAATAAAGCATTGAATTTTCATATTTTTTTTCTGATCACATGTATAAACTTACTTACATTTTAGAATGGCGAATGTTTAAGTCAAAAAGTTAGATGAGATATTAGTAACTGATTAGAATCCGCTTGTTGTATTGAGGCAAAATAATTACACCTTGATATATTATTTCTATAAGGAGTCCTAAAAGGTTCTAAACATACCCCCGGACGTTGAAAGGCTTGTCAACCACTTTAGGCAGATACTGGCAATGGGCATATTCTGTTAAAAGCCCTTCGGATGATTCCAGAACACGTCCGTATATCCGCCACACGGACAATTTTATCCTGTCCAGGGTGAACACCAATAATTCTTCCCAATTTCCATTTAAGGGGTCCATCCTGACCATCTTCCTTTATCACAACCATGTCACCGATCTTAAGCTCATTGTGGTTAGATCTCCATTTAATCCGTTGCTGTAGCTCCGAAACGTATTCCTTGCTCCATCTTGCCCAGAAATGCTGTCGCAATTGTTCGATACGCAGGTAGCAGTTTAGCAGGTTAGATGGCTGGTTATCGAGGTCTGCTGAGGGTAAGGAAGTCAACGGGTGGCCGATCAGAAAGTGGCCTGGCGTCAAAGCATTGTAATCTTCAGGCTCTGCCGATAGTGGTGTCAGAGGCCTCGAGTTCAGTATGGCCTCTATTTGGGACAGAGTCGTGTACAGTTCTTCGTACGTTAGGTTGCAATTTCCTAATACTCGTTGCAAATGATACTTAACTAATTTCACCCCCGCTTCCCAAAGTCCCCCAAAATGAGGAGCGTACGCCGGGATAAAATTAAACCTAACACCCTCATCAGCCATAGCACCACCCAAGGAGTTGTAATTGTTTTTTAGAAACGTCGAGAGATCTCTGGACGCTCCCGTAAAAGAGGTGCCATTATCTGAGTAGATATTTACAGATTTTTCCCTTCGCGAAAATATAGCGATATACGCTTTTATCAGTCTGCACCCACGTCCTTGGCGACTAGCGCACATAATTGGGCCAGCATAATCTACATCCGTATTTTCAAAAGGACACCCGCCAGGCGCTACTCTTTGAATGGGCAAGTTACCCATTAGAGGGCTCACTAAATAACCTCTAAATTGACAACACCTTACACAGTTACGGTATACAGCCTTTGCCAAATTACGGCCACCTATAGGCCAATAACTATCTCTCATCGAAGCCAATAATAATTGAGGCCCCGCGTGCATTAGTCGCTTATGCTCGAATTCAAATAGTAGTTTCGTAAATCTATGAGACGAGTTAATTAATCTTGGGTGCCTTTTATCGTATGAAAATTCCCAATTTTCAAGACGCCCGCCAACACGCATTAACTGACTATAATCTAAGAACACGTTAAAATTTAATAAAGAACTCTTCTTTGGTATACTTTCATTCCTCAAAAGTGCCTGATATTCGGGAAACGACTGTTGCTGACAATAACGAATTATGGCATTTAAAGCGTCTTTGAGCTCACCATCATTCAAATAAGTAAAGGATGCATAGTCCTTACGACAGGCCCAAATGAACCGTAACACATAAGCTATAGTTCTCACAAGTCTAGAATAATTCGAGAACTAATTAAAAACAACAAACATGTTTTCATACTTCATGGTTAAACTTAATGAAGTTATAGGTTTGAGTTCAGGCAATTCCTGACAGTTAGCAACTTGAGAAGGCCAATTCTCACTTGGTTCCTTTAAAAACCCAGGACCAGACCACCAAATGTCAGTATCTTGAATAATAATATTTATATCGATGCCACATGATATTACATCAGCGGGATTCTTATCCGTTGGTACATGGTTCCAAAAACAGTTGCCTGTCCCTTCAAGAATTTCGGAAACCCGGTTACGGACAAACAGTTGAAGTTTCGATGGCAACATCTTTAACCATCCAAGAACTACGGTTGAATCTGTCCAGAAATATACAGCACTAATCTCTACACGAAGAGACTTTATAACCTTCGCATATAAGCGAGCTCCTGTCAATGCACCGCATAATTCTAACCTTGGGATAGTAACTGGTTTAATCGGCGCTACGCGCCCCTTGGCCGTTAAAAGTCGGACATCAACTTCGCCTACCTCATTGGTACTACGAACGTAAACACAAGCACCGTAAGCGCGTTCTGATGCATCCGTAAAAATGTGAAGCTCTAACTTAGTATAACGATCGCACATGACACGCCTCGGAACTCGAACATCACTCAATAGAGGAATATTTTTCGTTATATTACTCCAATATTTATAAATTTCTGGAGGTTCATCCCATGATAATTTTAGCAACCATAGCCTCTGCAACAATATCTTCATTATCATAATGAACAGTGCTAATAATCTCAAAGGATCAAATATACGAGAGATAGCAGACAAAATATCGCGTTTGGAATTATTATTAACTACTAACGACGAAAATGATAGAAAATGAAGCATAACATGTCTATCTTGGCATGCCATCCAAGACCTAACAACTTACTTGGCTCATCTGAATCAAAGCTTAAGCTCAACGATGTATCCGAAACATCTGATATGATTTTAGGCTCGTTAGAAAACCATTTACGTAAATTCATGCCAGCAGACATTAGGGTTTCACTTACCCCCTTACGTATCCTACATACTTCGCTTATACTATCCCCTCCAGTGAGTAAGTCATCAACATAAAAATTGTGCATTTTAATTCTTCCTATAGTTTTGTCCTCGCAATCAATACCCAATTGTTTACGACACCGCGTCGCTAAGAATGGAGTACTAGACGTTCCATATGTGACAGTAACTGAAAAACCTTAATTGGCTTGTCCACATGTTCACGCCAGAGTATCTGTTGATATGACCTGTCATCGGGGTGAACTATCACGCAACGGTACATCTTCTCCACGTCACCGGCTATCACGTATTTGTGTTGCCTAAAACGTAGGAGTATGGAAAATATGTCATCTTGAACCCTAGGTCCAACCATCTGAATATCATTAAAAGACACACGGGATGTTGTAAGGCTGCTTGCGTTAAAAACCACTCGAAGCTTAGTGGTGGTACTGCTCTCTCGTAAAACACCATGATGAGGCAGAAAACGTCCCGGCTTGCCTAATTCTGGCTGTTGAACTTCAGTCATATGACCTAAAGACTCGTATTCTATCATAAAGTCACTATACAGTTTTTGCATTTCCACGCTATTTTTTAACCTACGTTGTTGCGAAATTAAACATTGCTTAGCACGAAAATATGATTCTCCTAATTCGTTAGGACTTTGTTTGAATGGAATGCGTACACAGAATCTCCCATCCGCAAGACAAACCGTATTTTTAACGAAATGCTCTTCACATAGCCTTTCCTCCGGCATATAATGAGGATAATTATAATCTATTTCTTCCAACTGCCAAAATCGGTTTAATTGAGTGTGCACATCTTCAAAATTAAAATTACTAGAACAGCAGCTGCTCACCTCACTGTCATAAATATCACAAGTCAGTAATGACATAAAGTGATTAACCGGTACCGAACCTGCGACTATCCACCCTAATCTAGTTTCATACATTATCGGTTTGTCTTTGCCTAAGTAAACTTTATGCGATCTTAGTACCTCCCAGAATAAGTTGGCCCTGATCAGCATATCAATGCGTGAGGGCTCATAAAACCTAGGATCAGCCAAACTAACATAAGCTGGAATATCGAAGTCATTAATGTCGATATAGCGTTCTGGTACATTACTCGTGATGGATGGCAAAGCATGGCAACTAGCACTAGTGGCAAAATTGCTATCTAGAGATTCAAAATTAATCATGCACGTTTTTCCAGCGCGGGTAATCGTGTTACTAAAACCTAGTATCGACTGATCGACATTCCTAGTTTGTAACTTTAGTTTATCACAAAGATGTTCTGTAATTATGCACGATGTGCTACCGCTGTCTAACAGTGCATGAGCGACGTGCTCAACGTTGTTGCTGTCGCGCAGTCTAACCAAAGCCGTTGACAATAAGACCTCCCGTGCCCTACCCGGCAAGCGAGGCGAGCTGACACTCGTTGTCAGTGAGATTTGACGGCTCTTTGAAGTATCGGAAACAGACGGAGACGGGTTCAAAGGCTGCGGCGAAGTAGAGTCTTTACTACTATAATTATTATAAATATTCGCACGCGCCTTATGGTCAGCTAAATGTAGCAATGCATGATGCCGCCGTTTACAAACCTTACAAGCCGGTCTCTTCTTACATGAATTGGCTACATGTCCTTTATTAAAACAATTATAACATACCTTGTAACTTGGTACGGACATAAGTCTTTCTTCAATAGACATAGAAAGAAAACTCTCACATTTACTGAGCTTATGATCGCCCTTACATTTGGGACATTCAACAGCCGACGGCTCTTCGCCTATATTACTCGCTACTGAGACCATCGACCTTACTCTATAATTATTATTATTATAATTCTTAGGAGCACTACGGGAACAAACTAAATTATTATGTGACAGCTCTAAAGTTTCTACTAAGTCGGCGTGGTTGCGCAAAAACTCAAGAAATATATCAAACTTAATGAAACTATTTTTATCAACAGTACCTTTATATTCCTCCCACTGACGGTACGTTTTACTGTCTAACTTTTGTGTCATAATATAAATTAAAAGTGTGTCCCATGACCTAACAGGCTCATTTAATGCCTCAAGTGCTCTAAGATTCTTATTTAACTGGTCAATTAAACGTTTAATAGCAGCAGAGGACTCTTTACCTAGAGTATCAATATTAAATAATGCCGCTACATGATTTTGAACTAGCAACCTTTTATTATCAAACCTCTCGCACAGCATCTTCCACGCGACACTATAATTCTCAGCTGAGAACTGAACCGAGCGAATGATAGTAGCAGCTAATCCCTCCAGAGTCATTCGTAAATGATGAAATTTGTTGATATCGTCAATATCGTCATTGGAGTGGATCAGACTGGTAAAAGTGTCGCGGTATTCAAGCCAATTCTCATATAAACCGCTGAATTTAGGAAGTTGAATTATCGGCAATTTAACGAGTTAATTTAACGATTATTAGAATGCTTACCACTATTACTCACATCATCGTTCTTATTTAAATTGGTAAACTCTTCTAATAATCCCTGTGCGTGTGACAGGCACTCAAAGCTGCATAATACAGCGACTCAAAGCTGTCGCGCTCGGCGAACTGGGCCGCCGCATCATCGGCGGCGCACTCCAGCTGAACCTGCACCTCATCGTACTGCTTATACAAAGATTCAACCTTACCGATAAGCAACTGCAACTCCCCGAATGTCGCGCTGTCGATGGGTTTGATCAATGCCGCTAAATAGTTCCAGAATGAAGTTAAACGTCCTTTGTAGCTACCTCTCCGCTTAATTAACTGCGTCTCACTCATTTTGGTGAACCTAAAACTTAACAGAATTGATTAAAAATAGCCTACCTAAATACAAACAAACGGTTTCCTAATTATTTACAAATCGCAAATTAATAACTAATAATAATCTTCGGTGGACTGAGGAGAATACGCTGATGAAGTTCAGGCTTCTCAATATGCTGCTGACAAGACCCCCAGCTTCCTCGCGCTGATGATGAGATACGCCTTATCAATGACGCGCTGACGAAGAACGATACTCTTACTAATCCAGGGCTAATGAAAGATAATCTCGGCAACTCTTGTGGATTACGACGCTAAAACTTCCTGCGTCTTCCAAATGTAGCGCTGAGGAGGAGTCAGGCGCGCGTGATCCACTTCGTAGACTATTATTGCAGGACCATGAATCTTATAGGTCGCTGGCTCGTAGACGGACCATGAATCCCATAGCTCGCTGGTTCATTTTCTTTGCCGAAGGACAATGATTAGAATCCGCTTGTTGGATTGAGGCAAAATAATTACACCTTGATATCAATTCCAAAAGTATAATTTCCAAGGAGATTAAATATGAACAATTTTAAAAGAGAAAAATGACAATACAAAATCGAAGGCGAAAAACGTCAATATTATTTATTTTTAATATTTCTAAAAGGAGTCCTAAAAGGTTCTAAACAGTAACAGAACAGTTGTGACAAGTATTTTTGATACTAACGGAAATTCGCAAAGAGATTACAAATATCTGAAACTGTTTAGCTGTAACATCATTGTGACACATTAAAATTTACTAGTATTAATTATGCTATATAGAAATTCTATTTACAGGAAATTGCTACCCAACTCTAGCTTGCTTTAAACTCATTCAACAAAAATACTAAGGGTCTGTTTCACCACTTACTTGTGTCGGATAGGCTATCCACAACTTATTTGACAGAAAGAGTATACTCTAGCTATCTGTAAGTTGTAGACTTATTCAGCACTTATCAGCAAGAGGAGAAACATGCACTAAAGCTATTAATATTACTATCTTTATCAACCAAATTGAAACCAATTTACGCCCGATTGTGGCCGCGACATACAATAACATTGACACATATTAGGGGGACTTTTTATTCCCCGTAACACTCGTTGCCTAGATTTCCCAAGGGTCCCTAACTAAATTACTCAGTGGTATTGTTGATTCTAGTGTTCGTTGACATATGATTTTATTTCCATTGTTGTTAAACAGCCAATCGTGCTCGTTCCTCATTATTGCATGTTATTGTGTTGAAATAGGAATGTTTCCATTAAATCTAGATTCAGTAGTTCTGGGAAAAGTATTCTGCTATAATATGCATACTAATAAATGAATAAGAGCCGTTTTAATGACTCTAATTATTATGCACTTAAATCTTAATTAGGTAAATCTTATAATGTTAGCAATCGTCTTATAATGCACACTTAAAATGTGAACCAATAACTTTTCATTCGATGCTTATCACGCGGAAGCCGTTTGATCCTTCGGCACAAAATTTTTCCTATGACCTTTACCAGGACCCGTCACTGAATTTCATCAAAATCACCAAAGTGGATAAAGCGTTAGAAGTAACATTCAGACAGACGCTTTTTAGCATCAATACTTTACTATTAGGTCTATATTAAGGCATTTATGGCCAAAAATGTTTAATTCAAAATTTCAATATCTTCGTACTATCTCTAATCCTTCATATTTTGGGTATCTATGTATTATCAATTTAGTTACATAATAAAACCTTTTACTTTACACGAAAGAATATTACGAGAGTAACCCACGCATGCCTACTACGAATGAACCAGGCCTTTTAGCACAGAATATATAATAGTACCTTACGGTACTTTTAGCCAAGACATTAATCTTTATCGATTCTTTATGAATCGCCAATCAAAATGTGTGAAATTGACATAATCGTTCGATGATGAAGTCGACATTCGATTCATATTATGTTATTTATTATTATTTTTATTTGTTATGTCAATTCCACACATTTTGATCAGCGATTCTTTAAAGAAGATAAACAAAACTTCTTGGCTACTGATATTAAGCCGTACTTTTTCAATATGGATCTGACCTAGTTTTTTATGTGGGTGAACAGCTCTAACTGAACTCAAAGATGCGATGAACCGTTATGCTCATCAATAGTTGTTACTGTTTTATATTAATGCAATGAAAATAAACATTACTGAGCATTAGGTTGTTTTATCATTCGGGTTTGGTTTTTTTAAAATTGTGAAACATGTACAGCTCATAGATTTACAATTAAATTTCTTATTATTATTATTGTTGAATAAATTGATCAGTTATGGTTCTTAGACTGCAGATAAATAATACACAATTTTTAACTTTTATATTTTCTAACGAAATATACCTAAACCTAACACAAAACAGTAAAAAAAGAATCACCTAACTCTATTTGAAAATAATATAGTCAACTAGCTGTCCCGGCAAACGTTGCTTTGCCATAATATTATAAAGTATTTCGCTCATATTATTTGAATGAAGTGACTAAATAAATATGTGGCCATGGCAACGTCGATCACAAACAATGGCCGCCGTCAGTCTCAGGTTCTAATAATTTACTATTATTCATTCAACAAATGCACTTATCAATATATAAAATACCCAGTAGCCGATTCTCAGACCTACTGAATATGCATATAAAATTTGGTAAAAATCAGTAAAGCCGTTTCGGAGGAGTTCGTGGACTAACATTGTGACACGGGAATTTTATATATAAGATATCCTTTTAGGTCTATAAAAGGGAAGTGTAAAAAACTCGCACGTTCTGCCACATTAGTAAAAAATCCGGGTCTCGGTATAAAAAAGTATCTTTACTTTACGTGAAAACTCTAAATGCACTTTTAATACGGGCAAAGTATAAAAACTCATTTTCAGAATACAGCTTATTAGCTGTAGTAACTTTTATTAAAGCCTACTCACGTTTTATGCCGCTGTAAAAGGCCTCAGGTACTATGTAAATATAAAAATCATATTATATGTAGATTTTTAGAGAGGGCAAAGAGGAATTTCGTGTCGTGCTCGACACACAGTGTGGTCACATACCAAACTCCCTGGTAGTTCGCTGAGAGCTCCAAGGCACTTATTAAAATAAATTACAGATAATATATTCTAGAGCCAAGATTATGTACGAGGAGTTTCTTGGAGTTAGTAAAGAAAATGTTGAGGAATAATTTTACGTACAATACGCCTGGAGAAGATTGAGCGCTAATTTTGAAAATGGAACTCTTCTGAAGTTGTTAAGAACATGTGGAGTTTTTGTCTGCGCACAACGAACCCTTTCAATTATCTGTTATTGAGGGTTGTAAATTAAATTATTATTGTAATTTGTACTTGTTTTTTGTACGCTTAGTGACAGAGCATAAACTGTAATAAGTATGCATGCAAGCATAATTCTTGAAATTTACTAACACATAATTGACGGGAGTGCCTCCGCTGCCGTGTAGCCGGCGCCGGTAGCCGTAATGGCTGCCGGCGCCGGTTGCTGAGATGGCTGCCGGCGCTGTTTTCCGAACTCCGAAGTTTGCCGAAGTCACGCGATGTTTGCCGAATAGGCTGCCTATTCGGCAAACGTCGCTTGTCAAATGACAGAATAATGATCAAAAACATCAGTCTTGAGCTAAAGGACTATGAAAAGTAAAAATAATAAGGTCATAAATAGTCATATTGTAAGGATGCATATTTGAATCCTTCGATCGGGGATTCTTGGAAATTCTATTGTATTCTATTGTTGAGGCGATCACCGGTGCTCGTATGGGGCCTAAATCTTGATGGGTTAATGGTGGTATTGATGACGCTGATAAATGTGATATGCATAGTAGCATAATACAATATCTTTGCTTCTTTATACAATGCTAAAACTCTCTAATATGTTTAAGGAATCTGAAGTTCTGTTCAGTACTTTCGGAAGTATACCACGGGGCTTATAACTGTAGCTGTGGTGCAAAATCTTACTTTTTTGAAAAAAGGTAGCTAAGGTAAAGCTAAGCTAAGAAAATGCATCACAAAAAACTAAAACATCCACAGCCGAACAAATAGGTACCTATCTACTTAACTAACTTTCACCTTTGGAAGTCGGTAATAATTGAGATTATAATTATTTCTTTTTAAAATTTGTGTATCGGGATTGGAACCTAGCGCTTTACGCATTATCACCGGCTCCCATTTTGAGTGCCAGCGCCGGCAGCCGTTGTTTTATATCTCGGCTGCCGGCAGTATACTAACCGCCGGCTCCCATTACTGATATTTTTGGGTGCCGGCGCCGGCAGCGGAGGCACTCCCCATAATTGACCAATATCTAAAACTGTTTCTTAACTATTGTTGATTTTAATCAAGCATAACAAAAACATAATAATTTTATTGAATTACAAAGGTAGATTTTGCCACAATTTTGGTACTTATACAAATTGAAACTTCGCGGTCGCATGCGACCGCTTGGGAACGAAAGCGTTAGTATAAATAAATTAGTTAAATATATATTTTTACGTTTAATGATATTACGGTAATTTATCTCAAAATGTCTACTTTCTCTTTAAGCAAGCATTACAATGCTAGTGTCTCGATGGAGGACAATATATTCTATAGTGATATAGATATTGTCACAATACACTGGATTTGATTGTGAGACAGCTTTCCAGATAAACCTGTCTATATTTTGACACTTCGCAACGTTCCACCTTCCGCCGTATATTTCGATATAACAGAAATAGACATCTCATCTCGCTAATGGAGGTAACAGCAAACGGAAAAATATCGGTTATGTGCTACGTTATTTGACATACGTTCATACCTACACATATAAAAATCAATGGGGAAATTGTAGTAGAGAATCTATAGCTAAAAAATAAAATATGATCTTTATGGTTCAAATTGTGAGACGAGATTTCGTAGCGGCATGCAAAAAATGAGGCCACTTTGATTCATATGTGCTCTAAACCACTGGACCACGGAGACGTTACGTATATAGACTACAATTATTATATTATGCATCTAGCGACCTCTCGATAACCCTTAAAGGCGTTCCGTCCGGAGATTCCGTAATTCACCGTATTTAAAACCTTATAAACTCATAATCTGAAAGCTACAAAGTTATAATAAAAATACAGCAATAATCTTCAGTATATCAACATTCCTTTTGTCGTTATAAATTCTCTATTTTTGTTTCTTATACTCATGATATCAGCTTCCAAAGTAATACCAATTTGTTAAAATTCAAGCATACATTCAGCATCTCCTTAGGATTTACAAATTACTTTTATTTGAAACTCACGCCAATAGATCGACAATATCATAAACTGCATATTTGCCGTTTTAAATTTTTTTAGGACAATTTTGAACTAAGATAAGTAAAAATAATAGGGTTTTGGCGCGATCTCGGCAACGCGGCAAATGTATGGCCAAGGTCGTTTGCTCGGGGGACGGCCTTAATTGTTATGCAATTAAAAGCAAGCTGTGTTGCTGGTATGTCAAAATCCTTTTATATTCTTTCAATAGTAATATTCATATTATTATAGCGGTATCGAAATAAGTAACAATAATTATAATTAGTATACATAGACATTTTTTTTAATGGCCCCTACCTGGGACCTCTTGTTTCCCTTATACATAATATAGGACAATTTTTTGCTTTTTATTTCCTTATTACATTGATTTATTTTTATAACTAAATACACTTTCATTTTTTAGCAGCTTCTTTTACCTTCTATATTTTTACATTCGACTACATATTAAACAAGTTATTACAAAATCAACTACATAATATTGATATTTCATTACATTTGACTATTACATTTCTTATAAATTTACATACGAGTATATATTTTACGATATTTATTACATTTTGTTACATTCAGTCCGTTATTCATTACATTCTTAGTTCTTTACATTCCACAGTCACGAGTGTCCGATTTTGCGTTGATTTTAATACTAATAATTACAGTAATTATTGTGGTATTACTTGTTAATGGGAGCCATTTTGCGATTTTATTTAATTGCCAATAGGTGTTATACATTTATAATTTAAAAACATTTTTTTTACAATATTATATCGTATAAATTCAGTGTTACAAATAATAGATTATCATAATCTATTATTTATTACAAGTAAACTATAAATTAATGGCATTTTATACATTTATAACATAATACAATTAGCATTTTTTACATATTTATAATACATACAATACATACTTAAAACATAACTATACTTAAAAGATAACTACTGCGAGTTACATAATTATGTTGTGTTTGCTACATTTCAAATACATACAATGTGGTCGGCAGTGGTTCTTCTTCTCTCTCTCTCTCTTTTTTTTAAAGATATATATTATATTAATTATAGTACCTTACATTGATATTAATTCGGCTTTTTACTTTTATTGTTATTATAAATACTCATTATTTATTACTAACAATCGTGGCTTTACATTGGCACTATTTCGAGCGGCGGTGTTAATTCGTGACGTCGAATGTTTCTTGGGTGCTGTGTAACCACGTGGGTTCCACATACTCCTCGTCTTCTGGTTCATATGCCACCGCCGCTCGCGCTATGGCATCCCATTTGCGCCGAATCGGACACTCCATGCTAAGACATTAGACATGTACCAATTATTATCGATCAACTGCATAATATAACAAAGACCAAACAAAACTGTTATCAAGAACTAGCCATGAATAGCAAAAACTATTCAAGCTAATGGTTGTTTTCAATAAGACTGTGTAATCAATGTAATGTAACCTAATGTGAGTAAACTAGAAAATAATAACATATCGAGGTAAGCGATCAAGCTTATGACCTCAAATATTCCTATACTGTGCCTCAGTAGAGTGACTGTTATAGCGACACAATTAGACTATCGATCAGTGGCATAATAAATATTACAGAAAAGTAGGAAATAAAGAGTTACCTTATACCTATTACGCGAGTCAAGATCAATTACTACTGACGCACTCAAAGAAAAATAATAGTATACAATACTTATCTGTGATTAAAAAATGAAGATTTGACATAAACCCATACCTACATTATTTTAGCAAACTTTTCAATAAATTGAAATTGAATCATATTTAAATGTCTTTGAGTGCGGCTATCAGTTTTTTGGTAATATTTGTATCAGGGTCTGACAATATCTGATACTTTAATAACGAAAAGGCGGATAAGTTTTACCATATCTGTTAATAAAATTAAATCAAATCATCTTATAAACTAACACTGTCACTCGTTGCCGGTGACGTGACTCGACGCTTCGTTCCAGAGTCTCCCCCGGAACCTCCGGTAGACTACATCCATCGGCCGGAACTCTGGCGCCTCGAAAGTCAACAGAAGATTCGTCTGTACTATATAAATTATGTCGGTTATAGAACGGGCAACATCAAAGAACCTTAGTAACAAAATTAGGCTGTTTTTTGTGTCGCGCTAACTACTCGTTGACTGTTGGCACTGACACTGAAACGTATGAAACATCAGCGCAGATTCGAAATTCGAAAACGCTTTCTAGAATTTCATACATCTTGAACCATCAGCTCCGACATTCAGCAAGTAGTCAGCGCGACATCAAAATCAGCCTAATAATCTGTTGCTGATGATTCTTTGCCGATTATGGTCGGAAAAAACTTTCCCGCCTTTGCATTATGAGTATCAGACGATACAAACTTTATAATCCTGTACATAATCCTTCAAACGAAAAGTTTAGCAAAAAACTTGGGATTCAGGAAGCCGATATAATTTTTCCCACACTAATTCGGCTTAGCTTGCTCTAAAAAGCTTTCAAAGTCTGGTGATTTGAGCTGGTCGTGTTTTATGTGTGATGACTGATGAGTAACGACGTATATTTTTTTCTTTTATAAACATACGTTTATAAAAGAAAAAAAATATACGTTTTCTTCATCTGTGTGTTTAGTCATTATGCGTGCATTGTTGACTTTGTATTACATTAAACACATACGTGGCAGGCTACATGTAATTTTTTTGATAAAAGTAGCATAATAATAATTATTATGTTGATGCTATTTATTTTTCTGATATTAAAAATGATAATACAAACGACATAATTCATCTGCGATTCCCAAGCCGTAATTTTCTTCCTTAAAACAATATTGTATTAAAAATATAAACTTTTGTAAAACAATATCCAGCGGAAGGACAAAAGCGGAAACACGATTATTCCCTAGATTATTCTTTTTAAACTTCTTCAACATTTCAAATTCCCAGTCATATTTTTATTGCACAAACAAAAGAATCAAAACTAGTCTTCAGGAAGACGTGTCCGCAAAATAAAAAGCAACACCCTGAGGACCGGACAGCTTTTGTTTTATAAATTGCTGTCACAGAAATGAAAACAATGGAGGTTGGCGTTTTTATATACAGCATGATAATTACTTTTTACGTAATTATGGAACATGTGATTTTTCTTCCAACCCTCCTGAAGTACCTATATATTTGTCTGTCCGTATTATAATATACAATTATATTCTAAACGGATAAACCGTTTTCAATTTAGACTTTTTGTTTGAAGCTTTGAAACGAAAACCCTAATCAAAATATGTCAATCGAGTGATATTTAACTATAATTTTACATTGGTCAGCTCGCTCATTATTTGAAATAATAGTTATTATGAGTATAATGGGGCCTTAATGCGCTGCCTATCATAATCGTACAAATCAATTATTTATTTTAATAAAAATGTCTTGTCATCGTCTGTTTTATACACTTATATTATAAAAAGTAAAGTTTGTTAAGGTCAGAACGGCTTCAAAAAATTGATGCCGATTTCGCCAAATATGATTTGTTTGTTGAAACAGTAAGGGTGCCCGCAACACGTGACTCGGGCAGGTGACCGGAAGTTTCTGAATCAATATCAGCACAGGAAAATTGTTTTCACGTTTTTCCCGGAACATCTTTGTCAGATTTCTTACGCAATGGAATTTAAACGCGCTAGAAGAATTTACATATTAAAAGTATCATGTTAGTTTATTTCTTAAAAAGTCAAAAAAAAAATTTAAGCTTTCTCAGAGTTTTCAATTGTGTATTTAATCATTTTTCATACTCTTTTATTTTCCGGCTGTTAGGCTTTTTACTCACGAACGGTACTAATTATTGGCGGCACGTGTCGACTGCCGTCAACAAGTTCCGTTCGTTTGTAAGGGCTCTAACTCTAGTCAAGTCCAAATCTTGCCTAAGTCGCCTCAAACCTAGACCAAGATTAACAAGTGGTTATCCTAGAATTATAGACCAAGATCAGCTCGAAGCTCAAAAAACATCTCCAATAATGTATGTCCAGTGTCACACTCGCGTCATCTCCATTGGGAGTGACATTTTAACTAATGAACGTGAATGTCGCCCGGTACACCACTTCAATTAGCCTGACCCAAAAACAATGTCACAACTCACAACCTGCGACCCATCTGTTCCTTATAACAAGTCCGCGTCTAGATTTTTAATAGCTTTACGCCTACTTGCGCAGTGACCCTGGGGTTTAAGTGTAATGTTGATTCTCTTGTTACTTGTACGTGACGAAAGATAAAACATATTTAAATGGGAAGTATTACGCAAAGGTAGAGGGCGCTACTAGTAGATACAGTAAATAATCCTAACAAAATCAGACATGTAATGCTCACGTCATATCACATTATTGACAGAAACGTTGTCAAACGTCAAACAAAACTTTTTGTTTAAGCTGATGCTGCCTATAGCGTGAAAATATAAATATAATCCCACCAAAAACATACCTGTTAAAATGGGGCCAAGTTCCTATCAGCAAATTTTTGGTCTAAAAAAAAGAGTTGAAATCCAATCCAATGCCAAGTTTAGATGCACTTCATCGATTGTTATCATTTTCATCAACAGCCTGATCCATAATACTTCGAATTTGAACGTGGCAGGTTAATTTAATTATATTATCTTATTTTACAATTAATCTAGAGTTACGTAAAGCACGAAAACCTGCCAAGTTCAAATTTAGAAGTATTATGGATCAGGCTGTTGATGAAAATGATAACAATCGATGAAGTGCATCTAAACTTGGCATTGGATTGGATTTCAACTCTTTTTTTAGACCAAAAATTTGCTGATAGGAACTTGGCCCCATTTTAACAGGTATGTTTTTGGTGGGATTTCAGTCCTTTTTTTCAAGAAATTATACCTATTTTTTTCTTTTAGTGCCACACCCGACTTAAACAATACCTTCGTTATATGGCGCTAGTTGTAAACTATCAATAGAAGCGAAATTTTCAAGTAAACAGTATTTATTTAACCTAAGTATATCAACTCCCAAGCGGTCGAATTCGACCGCGTAAACAATAGATTTCCAAGAATCCGCAATCGAAGTATTAATAAGCTATACGGTATGCATTATACATGATGACAATATTTTAGACCAATTCTCGTTGTATCACTGGCGTATAAGAATTTTTACCTATAGTTCGTAGAGGAGCCGATTCACGCTTGACCGATTTCTTCTTAATTTTTTTATTAATCTACATATTGTAACACACGACCTGAGTGTCAAATTTCATTACGTTAGGAAAATTGGAAGTGGCCTCTCAGGTTTGTAGGTGAACCGACTCACGCTTGACCGATTTCTTAAATTTCTCAAATTTTTTTAATCTACTTATAACACACGACCTGCGTGCCAAAGTTCATAATGCTAGGACAATCGGAAGTAGCCTCTAAGGTTTGTAGGTGAACCGACTCACGCTTGACCGATTTCTTAAATTTCTCAATTTTTTGTTAATCTACTTATAACACACGACCTGTGTGCCAAATTTCATAACGCTAGGACAATCGGAAGTGGCCTCTCAGGTTTGTAGGTGAACCGACTCACGCTTGACCGATTTCTTAAATTTCTCAATTTTTTGTTAATCTACATATAACACACAACCTGTGTGCCAAATTTCATAGCGCTAGGACAATTGGAAGTGGCCTAGAGGTTTTGATTACCGGTCAGTGAGTGAGTGAGTGAGTGAGTCAGTGCCAAAATTAGCTATTTTCACTGGGAGATATTTCAGGATCTACCGAAGCTATATCTATGAAATTTGGTATACTGCGTAGGTACTAGTATATAATTACGTAGGTATAATTTTATCTTTGTACTCGCAATAGGCACTGAGCTACAGGGGGGTCAAAAGTGCGTCGAAACGGTTCGTGTAAATAGTGCACGGCATGTGCGCGGCCTGCTGGAACTTGGCCGCGCACTCCGTGCGCTTTGATAATTCATATATTATTATCCTAGTTAGACTCGAGCAAGTTACTTTATATTTGTGTTCTAAAAGAGCTTTAAAGTTTAAATTTCTGCTGTGGTTTCTTTGATATAGGCCAATAACGATGATTTTTCAAAATTCCACCCCTGAAAGTGTTAAAAAGGGGATCAAAGTTGCGGGTAAAAGGTTTGTCTTTTAATATTATATTTCTTTTGATACACCATAGGAACGCATTTCATTGTCACTAATATCCTTTTCAGTGAAACATTTCATTTCACTGAAACGACTTATTTTGTCTGACGTCTGTAACGCGGCAGACTGTGATATAATTACGTACATTTACCCTTCCCCGCTAATGGTGAAATCGTGTTAGTGATGAAACTGTGACAAAATGACAAACTAGCCGTTATATTATGTATAAAGTTACTAGTGTTACTTCTAAGCGAGTTTAAAATAGAACATTAATTATCTATACTTAATATTATAAAGCGGAAGAGTTTGTTTGTTTCCGATTTTAAAAAATCTTTCAGTGTTAGATAGCCTCTTTGTAAAGGAAGGCTATAGGCTATATTTTATTACGCTAAAACTAATAGAAACTAAGAAATAGAGAAAAATGTGGAAAAAACGGAACGTGAATATATTTGGAGGGGCTTATTTGAACGCACTAATCTCAGGAACTACTGGTCTGATTTGAAAAATTCTTTCAGTGTTAGACATTTCATTTATTGGGAAAGGCTATAGGCTATATTTTATTACGCTACGACCAATAGGAGCGAAGAAATAGTGGAAAATGTGGAAAAAACGGGAGGAAATTATTAGAAAGGACTTATTTGAACGCGCTAATCTCAGGAACTGCTGGTCCAATTAGAAAAATTCTTTCAATGTTAGATAGTTCGTTTATCGAGAAAGGCTATTGGCTATATTTTATTACGCTACGACCAATAAAAGCGAATAAATAGTGGAAAATGTGGAAAAAACGGGAGGAAATTATTAGAAAGGACTTATTTGAACGCGCTAATCTCAGGAACTGCTGGTCCAATTAGAAAAATTATTTCAATGTTAGATAGCTCATTTATTGAGAAAGGCTATAGGCTATATTTTGTCACGCTAGGACTAATAGAAGCGAAGAAATAGAGGAACATGTTGAAAAAAAGGGGTAAATTATTTGAAAGGGCTTATTTGAACGCGCAAATCTCAGGAACTACTGGTCGGATTTGAAAAATTCTTTCAATGTTAGATAGCCCATTTGTCGACAAAGGCTATAGGCTATATTTTATTACGCCACAACTAATGGAAGCGAAAAAAAAGAGGAAAATGTGGAAAAAACGGGGTTCTTAAGAAACTACTGGAGCAATTTTTATTTAATTTGGCACACATAAAGAATAGACCACGTGAAAGGACCCAGGTTTCTTTTTTTGTACAAAAATGAACGGTTTCCTTGACATTCCTAAGCCGCGCGGAACATCTATCATATCATAAAAGTATATTGTCCCACACAATATACTTTTATGATTTGCGCGTTAACTATTCAATCGATGTACGGGAAAAACTATAAACTAAAGTCCACGCGGACGAAGTCGCGGGCAACAGCTAGTTGATGTATATTTAAGTAACTTTCGGGATTTCAAAACTTACTTATATAATTTTTTTTAAAGTATAGCATTACCAAAGATCATTTAATAACTAAAAGAGCTTAACGGCTTTGGCGTTAAGAGTAAACATGAATATCCAGACAGATATACACATAATTATTTACGACTAGATGCAGATGCCCGCAATTGCGCCAAAAATCTTTTATCGCGCGGGAAACGTACATTTTTTGGGAACAAAAAGTATCCTATGTCCTTTCCCGGGACTCAAAGTATCTCCATGCCAAACAGCAAAATCGGTTCAGTGGTTTGGGCGAGAAGAGGTAACAGACAGACACACTTTCGCATTTATAATATTTAAGTAGGATATGGGATGGATTGAGTATACATAAATAAGCCTTAGAGTTTACAGTGGCAGGTCTACCCATATAAATCCAACAACCACTTTATCAACATTGTCAATAACGCACGCGACGTGGGGACTGGGGCGGATTACTATGAATAATGTGGAATATTCGCCCCAATCTGAGAGAACACCGCATTATTGTGTTTGGTTTTCTTACCTGGAAGGTTCTTGTAACACATCTTCATCCATCCATATCCATACAAAATATATTATAGAGTCTGTCTGTCTATTGTGTATTGAATTTTGAGTCCTGGGAAAGGACATAATATTATTATGATACTTTAATCGTGGATAAGTGTAAGGCTCCCGCGCGATAAACGAATTTTGTGAAAATGCGGGCGTCATCTTATACTGATTATATATCGAGAGACTGTCAACTTCTATGATAGTACATAACATCTTATATCTTTAAACGAGCAATTAATAATGGTACTAAAATATGGATTTTTCTATTTGTATATCAAAGTATGAAATTCTCTCTATCTCTGTTAGCTACCACTTTCAAGATTTTTCGCAGATGAAAATGTTGTTTGTTTTATCAAAATGAAGCAACTCATAAAAAAATAACTTGATAATAATAATAAAAAATTGTTCTATGGCTCCCGTACTACTTAACAATAGAAAATATCATAACTGTTTCGATGGTGCTCATTTTCAGCCGGAGGTCAGTTCTCCGCTCTCTTCACATATACCTAACTATTGACAAGTCTAATTTGAACAACCAGACTATGATTGACTAGCTGTTCCGCGCGGCTTCGCCCGCGTAATTGAAGACTTTTACGCAACCGTACATTTTTCCGCAAAAATAGCCTATGTCCCTTCACGTGGTCTACTCTTCATGTTTGCCAAATAACATAAAATTGCTCCAGTAGTTCTTAAGATTTCATATAATTTCCCCCGTTTTTTCCCACATTTTCCTCTATTTCTTCGCTCCTATTAGTCTTACTGTGATAAAATATAGCCTACAACCTTTCTCGATGAATGGGATATCTAAAACTGAAATTATTTTTCAAATCGGACCAGTAGTTTCTGAGATAAGTGCGTTCAAATAAGCCCTTTCATATAATTTCCCCCGTTTCTTCCACACTTTCCTCTATTTCTTCGCCCCTATTAGTTGTAGCGTGATAAAATATAGCTAATAGCCTTTCTCGATAAATGGGATATCTATCACTGAAATAATTATTCAAATCGTACCAGTAGTTCCTGAGATAAGCGCGTTCAAATAAGCGCTTTCAAACAATTTTTCCCCGTTTTTTCCACATTTTCCTGTATTTCTTCGTTGCTATTAGTATTAGCGTGATAAAATATAGCCTATAGCCTTTCTCGATAAATAGGCTATCTAACACTGAAAGAATTTTTCAAATCGGACCAGTAGTTCCTGAGATTAGCGCGTTCAAGCAAACAAACAAACAAACTCTTCCGCTTTATAATATTATAAGTAAATAAGTAATAAGTAAAATAAGTAAATAAGTAATAAGTATAGATATAGATGTGTATTGTTCGGTTGTTTATGCTGATTTCAGTCATTTAATGAATAGTGTATGTGACTTGTTTATTGCAATGCCTTTTAAATTAATGACTTATTGATTCTGGTACATTTTGAGTATTTTTACTAGAGGTACCTATTATATTTTATTGTCCGGTATTTTATAGGTATGAATTTGAATAATTAAAAATAATTATGATATTTTTATCGCATGATATTTTTAAGTGCTTCACTACACGAAAATACTAAACACTACTAAATACTATACAGGTTCCTGTGTCTTGGATGTGTATTGAATATGACGTGTATCTTATAATAAAAATTTAAATATAATCTTTGTAGTATAAAAGTATTTAATATCTTTTCGTCATCTGGTATCCGTAACACAAGTCCATAATCAGGTACTTATCAGGAGGCCAGACTGACGCGGTGTGAAGCGTTCATAGATTATTATTACTAGCTAAAAGCCGAGCTTTTTGAGGCGTCGTCACACCTTGACTGACTGATGATAATACATCTACATAATATCAATAAAAATTACTACGTTAAGGCACAAATCAATAGGCATGATAGTTTTTCCGCAAGGTGTAACGCAATATGTTCAGGTTATATGGGATATACAAGGGCTCGCTTCGCTCGTCCATATTGTTATAATTATTTTGTCATATAGGTAGGCGTAAAAGCGTTGTATGCAAAAAGCACATTTCGATATTATATTTGAGGGTAATTTAACGTAACAATAAACGGTAACTAACAATTAATTAATTCAAAATCATGAAATTGAATATTAAATTATAACGTACTTCAAGGCCCATTTGGCGGTTAACATTTATCACTTGGCATTTTCATTTTGTAGTCTGTGCCAATGGAAATTCATTTGACTTTATTTATTGGCGTGAAATATTTGAGATTATATTGGACGATTTTTCATAATTAAATTATAGAATAGTGGTAACTTTAAATAACAAATATAAACCTTTGGTCTTATGAATAAAATAATATTATATCAAAAGAAATGAGATAATGTTTTATTTTCATTTTAATTAATCTTTACAAACTGTCTCATGCAAAAGTGCTCATGCTCAAGAGTTTAGCACTTTAGTATTTATATACTTTTTATATAAAGTTTAAAAGAGTGTAGCACATTAGTATTTATATCCTTTTTTATAAAAAGGATCCAAGGTATGCTGTAGTCATATTTTATTGTAACTTTTCTATCTTTTGTTTATCTCGATGGTGTTGAATATACTGGTTTCAAATATAGTCTCGTTAATAATATATATATATAAGTCACTAGCATAATATTCAGTCGCTGGACATTTCTGAGTTACATTCAATGGATTAACTGTGTTGTAAATGGCTGTATTTCTGTTATTGATTTTTGTCCGGCCGCTGCACAGTAAGTCGATCAATTTCATCCGGTCTTCTGAAATTTACGTTCGTCGGTTTAATCCTTCGATCGCGGATTCATGGAAATGTATTGTTATTCTATTGTTGTCGCGATTACCGGTGATCTTATGGGGCTTGATAGGTTAATATGACTAACTCTCGTTAAATTTGCAACAGCCAGCATTAAGTTCAACTTATATTTTGTCACAATCCAGACCAGTTCTTAGTTAACGTGTCTGCCTGTCCGTTTATAACATCTTAAAGTATAGGCCGCTGCAGCGATTTTGATGAAATTTGGTAGAGATGCTCATATTATTTATTCTATAATATTATATAATAATATTTTAAGTATTGGGAAAAAATACATAGTTATTGTCACTAAAATTATTGTACCATTCCTTTTGCAATTAATGAAATTTCTGCGCGAACAAAGTTGTATCCACATCCAGTTATTTTTTAGATGTGACCTATCTACGCTACGGTATAAAAAATTGATATTGACAAACATTGCTCAAACAATTTAATATCAGAAGTTCCAGTCAGCTTACTCATACTATTGTGTCGAAATAGTAGATACGAAAATTGCCTACAATTTTAGAATCTTTTCAAAATATCTGCTATCATTTTCAGGTTTTATAAACAATGGTTTTGCTGGGAATACGCAAACGAATTTTTGTGTCGGTAGTGTCGGTATGGCCCACAAATTCGAGTTTGATAGTGACTACGAGTTTTCTCTCGCAGTGTAAATATATTTACTGGATATGGGTTCACTCAAAATTGCTACTCGTAAAACCATATCTTTGCCATGCTCATTTGTTTAAACTGGTACAAGTGTAGTATGAGTGGTTATCTTGAAAGATTTTTGTATAACGACAAACTTACTGAAATTTTATGATCTAAAATCTAAATAAACTATCTTAAAGGTACAATTCCCCGCTTCCGAGGCCCGCGACAGACGCGCGGCCTACGACTGTCGTAAGCCGCGCGCGATCGTGTCTTGAAGTTATGACAGTCGCGCACGACCGACGACAGTCGTAGGCCCCGCGCGACCGTGTCAAAGTTATATGGCACGGTCGCGCGCGGCTTACGACAGTCGTAGGCTACGCGCGTCTGTCACGGGCCTCGGAAGCGGTGCCATACATTTTCATACGCTATGGTCGCGAGCGGCCGACGACAGTCGTAGGTCGTGCGCGACCGCAATCGATCGCGATGCACGGAATTGTACCTTAAACATTTATGATCAAAGTAAACTCATTATTTCAAAATTGGAATTATATTCCATTTTTTTGTATGTCAGGTCTACAAAGCTACCTATTTATTTTAGAGCTTTTTCAGTGTTTCCATACTCGTATTTTACACTGTTTTAACACATAAGATACGCCATTTATTTTACTTTTTTACATTTAGTATAGAAAGTAGCCCTTAACGCATAGCCTAGACTACTATCATGCCAGTCAAAATCCAGTACATTATTTAGTGAAACGCAACATAAGTACATACTTAAAACTTTCGACTTTATATTATCGACCTACTCGTAAGGCCCGATTTTACCAGTGACTGTAAAAGTTAACGCTCGAATAATTAGTTTCACGTTACCTCTTTCCTTTTTAATATGAATGAAGGAGAAGACATGACATTTTAACAAGCTGCTAACAGTAACAGACGTTGGTGAAATTGGGCCTAAGTCGTGGTACATTAAAACTCTTTACTCATCCAATTATGCGGGTCTCAAAGATCCTTGGGTCTGCTTGGGACGCGTCGTAGATAATTCGCTCGCTAATCACAGGCCTCCGCCTTGATTGATGACAGCATCTGGCAGGTTTATCTTACCGATGTGTGAGCAAATGTACGAATTATTGCCTTTTACGTGTTTTCATGGAGAGCTTGGGAAAACAATAAAAATTATAAAAATTATAATATGTTATAATTTTTATTGTTTTCCTTTATATGTGAAAGTTTTTGTAATTTATGATACTATATTTTCGCTACTACAAATTACCTAAGTAATAATAATATTTAGTGGCAACTGGCACTTACACATATTCTTTGTTAAGGTTGGATAGCATAGTATTTTGCTATTCTTGTGCTTTATTATGATTATTTTAAAAATTGCACAGTACCTAACTACCTACTCAACGTGGTTACTCAATGACACCGGTCACGTACCATTTCCATTTATTTTCCGCAACGAAACTTAATTTCTTCACCAATTATATATGATTAGTGTAATTTGTATATAATTCCACTCGTGAAAAGGAATCGAAATATCGCATGCTAAATAAACGATTCGATTCGAGCCTCTCCGAAGGTGAAGGCGTCACGCGATCGCGGCGTGGTCGTAGCGCGATCGTGGCGTGATCGACTCGTTCCGTAGATAGCACGCACACGAGCACACAGTAACCACATAATAACCCCCTTGATTGATGAATACATCCCCCTGCGTATGAAGCGACTGACGCGGCCGCTGGCTTCCCATTGCCGTAGACGATAATTTATAGATGTTTCGAGCCTACCGCTTAATAAACAACGCAAAACCCGTATGAAAACATATTTGCGCTTTTTGCGTGTGCCAATACTTTTTTCGCTAGAGTGACCCTTTTATGAAACTTTCAGGCTGAATGCTTGGTTACAGATAAAAAAATGTAAAATTTATCTTATATATAAAATTTCCCTGTCACAATGTTAGTTACCGTACTCCTCCGAAACGGCTTGACCGATCTTTATTAAATTTTATATGCATATTCAGTAGGTCTGAGAATCGGCCAACATCTATTTTTCATACCAAAAAACCCAAAAATTATTTATATGGCAAAACAACGTTTGCCGGGACAGCTAGTATTTTTATAATAACTGCATTTATTACTTGTTATAAGCCCTAGCAATTTTAGATCAGAGTCTAACTTGGTCGCTAGCATTTGTGTACCCACAAAAAAAATGTTGCAGTCTTGTTCTAAATGATCTAAAGAACATGACTTAATTCATAAATTTATACGTATTTTTTGTGGGATAATACACAAATGCTTAAAAGCGTCCATTTATAAGTCACGCCAATTTTCGTAAAGGTTTCAACAAACTTATTAACGCTTTCATTCATCCGAACATTCGTTTCTTATGTCAAATAATGCCTTAAGCTTCAAAGCCTAAAACATTAATATTCTTTGATTTATATCCGTTAGAGATTTCACGGCGTATTTAGTACGCCTTCAGGTGTCTGAGATGAAATATTCTCGTTAATTTATTGAAGTCAGATACGCATATAAAATGGTGTTTTCGTCGTAACTTTTTCAACTTTCTGTTTTCAAGCACATTTCATAATTAGCTAATTGTGTAAAGCCTTTTCAGCAGAATTAGAATCAGAACTTATTAACTGTCACTTAATAGACGACTGTTGCAATATTTTGTAATTAGCGTTTGTAATGCACTGTGTGACAACTTGTAAGCTTCGGCTCACATATTATTACTTATTCCTTCGATCGCGGATTCTTGGAAATCTATTGTTATTCTATTGTTGTCGAGATCACCGCGCGGTGCTCTTATGTGGTTTGATAGGTTAATATTATCTTAAAATTGAAGAACTACAAACAACTCCAATCTAGCCTTCTACCCGAAAATTATCGCAATATTTGACGAATAAAGTTCGCAAACGAGACGCCTAGGTAAATATATACAATAGGTATTAGGTAATCCAAACTTTCGGCGCAGATGCCAACCGGCGAAGTTCGGTGCGCATTCGTTAGAGCCGCCACAATCGTGCGGTTGAGGCTGGAAATTATTGAGTCTGCACTCCCTAATGAAGTTTTACCGAAACTTGATGATACATAAGAAATTTGATTCGGTTCTCTTTAGTCTGCTAAATAATGACTGTCGGAATACCGTTCATTAAACTCTACGTCAAAGCATAATCGTTGTTCTGGTAATGGTGTGTAGAACGTTTTTGCTTTATAAAGTCTTTTTATATTTAAATAAATAATATGTATCTTCTCATAATGCTGTATCATGAAAATATGATTTGTAAATCGGAATCCAACCTAAATAATTATAATGTTCCTTGGGGTAAGGACCTGGTGATCTGTAACACAGGCATGACCTTTATTGGACACCAGCTCCTTACAATCTCACCTGTCTGTAAAAATTCTGTTATGTACCTATATCTTAAACCTGTATTGTGAGGAGAAAATAAAGATTATTATTATTATTATTATTAAAGATAGTTTCAATGTTTGTATCTAGTAGGCTTGTGAAGTCTTCGAATGTTTTGTTCATGCATTCTTCTTTACATGTATTAAAAAAAGTAAAGGCAAAACAAAAGACGTATATTTAATCAAAAAATTCCAATAAAGCCATTTTCGGAATACTGTTACGGAACACACGAAATCTGGTGTCACGTATTTGATAACGTTATCATTATATATCATAATATAGGAACACGAGTATTATTCATCTGTTACATTCCGCGAGTATTTTTCACGTTGGCACGAGGCACGGGGCCTCATATATCATCATTTGCTCGTTTATTTTGTAATATAATTTCGTCTACTATTTCATACACCTAGACAATGGTTAAATTGTTATTTGTTTATGGAAAAATATGAGACTACGCAGCGTGTGATTATTGTAATACTGCCAAGAAAAATTGGCAGACGCGACTCCTTTCCCGCGCCTTCGTTTGCGTGAAATAGAAAAGCTATTGTCATTTTACTGTCGTACATTGAAAATAGTGCAGGCTTTTCCGTTTGTAGGAGGAGATGTAAATGATATTACATTTAAATTTTCATGTTGTAAAGTTGTAAGCAAGGATCTTTTATTACTTGAAGACTCTTGCAATATGTAAAAAGAGGAGTTATTATCGAATTTAGTAATTGCGAATGCCAAATGAAGACTAATTAAGGAAGCCACCAGACGATGTATAATTTAATTAGTATCTTTATTTTATTTCACAAAACCTGAAGAATATGCTATACAGTCTGAATTTTAAATAAAATACCGAAGCTTTTCATTTTTTCGTAAACAAAATTAGTCGTCTCTAATGACCAACACTTGACAGTGCAAAATATGATGATAGATTATTTATAATATACTAGCTGTCCCAGCAAACGTTTCTTTGCCATATTAAGTATATAAACTATTTTTTTTAATTTGATCGCAGCGCTAACTGTCGGGACACTGCGCCGTCTGTCGGATCCAATGTAAAACATTTCAAAATCAACATCTACTAATAAATTAAAAATTAATTAAAAAAACATTGTCCAGCGGACAAAATTGTGAATCTAAACCATTCCCAGATCCCCTTGAACACACACAAAAAATTTCATCAAAATTGGTCCAGTCGTTTAGGAGGAGTTCAGTCACATACACACGCACACAAGAAATATATATATACTAGCTGTCCCGGCAAACGTTTCTTTGCCATATTAAGTATATAAAGTATTTTTTTTAAATTTGGTCGAAGCGCAAACTGTCGGACAGACTAAAATTAAAATCCGAATTCGAATATTATTTAAAATTTGACACTGCGATGGCAGCCGACTGTCGGATCCAATGTAAAACATTCCAAAATCAACAACTACTAATAAATTAAAAATTAATTAAAAAAACATTGTCCAGCGGACAAAATTGTGAATCTAAACCATTCCCAGATCCCCTTGAACACACACAAAAAATTTTATCAAAATTGGTCCAGTCGTTTAGGAGGAGTTCAGTCACATACACACGCACACAAGAAATATATATATTAAGATTAAGATAGAATGTGAGTACTGAGTTTCCAGGGAATATTATTTGATTCACAAATCCCGGGAAGGTATTGTGTTAATGAGAGCTTTGTTTGATTTTTTCATTTCCCGCAATGGGAAAATAGCAGCACTGCAGCCGGCGACCCCACGCGCCGTAGGGCGCTAACAATTTTAGCAATTTTATTTACTATGTTTTGGATAACCAATTTTGGTTTCAATTAGCAACCATATTTTTAAACTTTAATTTTGGATCATCGTCATACGGCCGCTCCAAAAGATGTTTAACAATTACAATATTTTAATTAAATGAAGATTTCGACATAACTATGATAAATTAATATACACTTCGTATCAAAAATTTTATTAAAATATTAAATAAAGTTATAATAATTTCATAAAACTCCTATTCTATAAATTACCAATCGTAGGTTTTTGAACATACTTTGTTTCATTTGAAAGTTGTCGAAGAGCAGAGCTACGGTAAAGTTTCTCTTCAATAATTCCCATCACAAAGGGTAAAGTTTTTTATTCCGTAGTCGAAGTCGATATATCGTGGGGCAATGGTCATTATTCTTATACTAGTGAGGTGGGAGGACATATTTTGTGATGTGACGGTAAATTAGGCCAAGCCACCCCTTTCCGAGAGCGTCGTGCGCGCCTCCGACCTTTTACCCACTCCCGCAAAATTTCCGTATTAAATAGTCCTAACAATTTATTCGCTCTATCGTTTGCTCTTGCACATTTTGATCTAAATTATTTTGAGCTCGAAATTGGGGAGACTGGTCCAGCTTTAGTGGTGTTCGAAAAATCAAAGTTAAGGGTAAATTTTCAGAATAATCATTTCACGTTCTATTAGGAACTTTAAAGTGAACACAGATTTGGCCGCACCGCACGCACCGCAGTCGCCGCATTTCGGATTCTTTATATGAAGTTATAGGCAAGCTCGCATACCTACCCGCGCCGCAGTCTTCGCAACTTCTACATTCTTTATATGAAGAATTCGAAATGCGGCGACTGCGGTGCGTGCGGTGCGGCCAAATCTGCGCTCACCTTTATGATAGAGAGTTTTATGTTTAGACGTTTGAATGACGGTTGAAGACGGTACACTACGAATAATAAAAAGTAGTTTTTATTATTCATAGTGGGTACAGCTATGAAATGTATAAGACATGTAAATTAGAAAATACCTTTACTAGCTTCTGTATTAATTTTTGTTTCTGATCTAGTAGATACTACAATAAGTCTGTAATTTACTTGATCAAAAACAAAACTCTGTACACAGCCTTGTATATTATTTTAATTGGTTTCTTGACAACGGCTTATCACGGTAAAAGGTTTCGTGGGAGGAAAAAGAAATGGTGAATATTTATATATTTTTTTTCTTATAACAATGCTTGATTTTCCAAATACATTTTAATGTAGGTACTAGCTGTCCCGGTGAACTTCGTGTCACTAAAAACCTTCTCTGGACTTCAAGGATTATTTTAAGGCTACAATTAGCAGAATCGGTTCAGCCGTTATCGAGTTATAGCGTTACTAACATAATTGGAAATTCATCTCTTCTTATCTTAATATATATATTTCTTGTGTGCGTGTGTATGTGACTGAACTCCTCCTAAACGACTGGACCAATTTTGATGAAATTTTTTGTGTGTGTTCAAGGGGATCTGGGAATGGTTTAGATTCACAATTTTGTCCGCTGGACAATGTTTTTTTAATTAATTTTTAATTTATTAGTAGTTGTTGGTTTTGGAATGTTTTACATTGGATCCGACAGTCGGCTGCCATCGCAGTGTCAAATTTTAAATAATATTCGAATTCGGATTTTAATTTTAGTCTGTCCGACAGTTAGCGCTTCGACCAAATTTAAAAAAAATACTTTATATACTTAATATGGCAAAGAAACGTTTGCCGGGACAGCTAGTATTATATAAAAATGGATTTTCAAATGTGTTAGTCGCGCTAAAACTCGAAAACGGCTGAACGGATTGGGCTGATTTTAGTCTTAAAATATTCGTAGAGGTCCAGGGAAGGTTTTAAAGTGACACGAAGTTCACCGGGACAGCTAGTCTTATATATAAAAATAGATTTTCAAATTCGGTGTTAGTCGCGCTAAAACTCGAAAACGGCTGAACGGATTGGGCTGATTTTAGTCATAAAATGTTCGCAGAAATCCAGGGAAGGTTTTAAAGTGGCATGAAGTTCACCGGGACAGCTAGTTTTCATATATTAAGTATAATATAGATATTAAGTAATGAGTATATTGTTCTTTTCGGTAAGCCAGTTAATAATTTCACTAGCTATTCAGTGGCTCCGGGTTCTATTCATCTTTAGAATGCATTGAAAAACGTCAATTAGTACATGCGAGGGCTAGACCTAAATGCTTTATAATTGGAATGGTTCTTACGGTTGAATAGAAATTTGGTTAATTTCATTCGAAATTATGAAACTACTTGAACTACTTACTACGTACGTACGGACGTAATTAATTTGTAGGTGATCTCATTAGCAAAATAAAATATGATGTAGTTAAATTAAACGTTACAATTTTAGCAATAAGCGCATTATGCGCCTTACACCGATTTCGATCACGCGGCCACTCGTCAAATGACCTTTGTTGAAAACCTTTTTAGGGTTCCGTACCCAAAGGGTAAAAACGGGACCCTATTATTAAGACTTCGATGTCTGTCTGTCTGTCCGTCTGTCTGTTTTATGCGCGAGTCCAACTAGCACTTGGTCGATTTTTTAGACTCTATAAGCCGTTATTTGGTAATTAAATAAAAAAAACCGGAAAAACTCTCGTAACCGACGGATGAAATAAAAGTTGCCACGGTGTAAGTTTTAAATAAATAATACCCAAAAGCTTAAATAAAATTTAAGCAATAAGCTAAAGCTATTTCAGCGATTAAGTTACTATAAAATTGTTAAAATTTCTATATTTTTGCTATTAATCCCCATAAAATTAGTTTATTAAACGAAATGATACGCCTATTAAATGTAAACAATAACAATAATATTTTATCTACGATTTCCATTAAATCCTGTGGTAAGCCGCACTGCGGATCTTTGATCAAACAGAAACGGGATCCAAGAACTTTGATTTTATCTTAATGAACGACAAGTAAAGCGGCTTAATATAATAAATTTAATATCATTTATCATTGCCGTAATCTTTAGAATAAATTGAAATGTATAAATGTTTTGAATTCTACTATTATTTTATTCATCAATAGAAATCCGATGGGCGTGTCTAAAGCTATGTCTTCAGCACAATAGATTTTCAATTGTCATGCGGCAGCCGGCTGCCGCTTGGGGTTAAGGTCTACAATAATATTAATAATTATGAACTTAGAATGACTGAGAGATGTTAGATATGATCCAAAATAGATTTAAAGCAAATAAATTATCCGTAGAGCCATATTATAGCCATATTATATTGACAACTAGCTATTTAGTATAATATTTACTTAATCACTAATGTAAATAACGCAGAGACCCGAGTGATTCCCGAAAATTCCAGAGTTGTGTAGCCATGTCAGTTTAATTAATACATTGACGAACAAAGACCGTTGGAGCTTTACCGTTTATCAAATTCGGTCCATACAGTATAAATATAGGTAACGACCTAAATTCGCTTATAAGCTGACGGTAGAATTTGATTTTATAGCCAATATAAAATGGCACAACAAAATAAAACAAAACATTTTATATTTTCATATTAAAGTTTATTGGCTGTGCTTTGCAGTTTTTACTTAAAGATTTTATGTAGTACATAAATAAAATCATAGCAACGATAAGTTAAAGTTTTAAGATAGTACAATTAATTTCTTATGGTACCTTAGATAAATTATTTATAATTGAAATAATCAGCCAAGTGCGAGTCGGACTCGCGCACGAAGGGTTCCGTGCCGTTATAGAGCAAAAAACGCTAAAAAAAATCATGTTTGTTGTATAGGACCCCCCTTAAATATTAATATTATTTTGTTTTTAGTATTTGTTGTTATAACAGCAACAGATATATATAATCTGTGAAAATATCAGAAGTCTATAGCGGTTCTTGAGATACAGCCTGGCGACAAACAGACAGACAGACAGACGGACGGACCGACAACGAAGTCTTAGTAATAGGGTCCCGTTTTTACCCTTTGGGTACGGAACCCTAAAAAAGGTGAAACACTATACAATTTTTTAATAAATCGCATAACCTTCATATCAAATATGAGCTATAAATTATAATTATTTAGCAAAAATTATTTACAAATTTCAACTATTCCAACGCGCTAATTTTCATGCTATTAGTTTCGACACTGGCTATAATATAATATCGTAGAGGATATTATTACTGCTCGGAGCCATAAAATATGACCATCCATGTGAAAAGAGATAAGCAATATTAAGCGATCGATTAAAGGACAATAAATATAAACGCGGTATCCTTACCGAAAAATATAATAAAATTCACTCATAACATAAAGTGAGGGATGACTGCTGAATAATTTAATACAAGTTTGATAAAGTAATATCAAACTATTTATTGTGTTTCTATTTTGTATTTTTTAAGCTATTGCGTAGCTTTTATTACGGGGTTTGAGCGCGGCGCCCGAATAAAGAAAACCCGTAACGAAAATAATCGGCCAAGTGCGAGTTAGGCTCGCGCATGAAGGATTCCGTACTATTATAGAGCAAAAATATAACTAAAAAATATTATGTTTTTTTGTATGGGAGCCCCCCTTAGTTATTAAGTTTATTTTAATTTTACTATCAATTATTTATTAAAGCACAAATACAACTGAGTATTTTGTGAATATTTCAAGTTCCTATCTGCTGTCATTATTGATATAGAGCAAAAAAAAAACACGTTTGTTGTATGGGAGCCCCCCTTAAATATTTAATTTATTTTGTTTTTCGTATTTCCTGTTATAGCGGCAATAGGTATACACAAACTGTGAAAGTTTTGGAAGTCTAGTTAAAGCGGTTCTTGAGATACAGCCTGGAGACAGACAGACGTAATAGGGTCCCGTTTTTACCCTTTGGGTACACAATACGTTGTTACGACACCTCCCCAATCCGACCGGCATTGCGGTGCAGCGCTGCCAGATTTCGACAGGGTGTTTGTGTGCGTACCTAAATTCTATAAATGCGAAAGCTTTACACAGACCCATCGTCACATATTTAAAGGCATTAAAATTTAGGAATTTATGAACCAACCCCAAACATAAATTAAAATGATAAGAATCTTCATAGAGGCCGTAATTCTAAATCATTGTTCAATACCCGCATTCAACGGGCGAAAAGATAATGAACCGTTCTCAAAAGTATTTTGCTTTGTTGTGGGACGTTTCGTATCGAGGGAGTTTCTTTACCTTGTTACGAGAGACTTAATTTTTGTTTCGTAGCAGGACTATTACAATGTTTTGGACGTTTATGATATTATTATTATGGATATTAGTAACTGTAATCATGAACGTAGAAAAAAAGGCGGACGGAGTCTTGTTATATACAAAACTGTGTCTTCACTTTTCTTCTGAGTCGGCCACGCACACGTTCTGACGCCTGTCAAATAGTATGGACTAGCGCAAGAATGTGTGCGTGCGGACCGTGTACATACAGCCAGCTGGCCGACTCTGAGCGACACAGTTTTGTGTAGGGTGGGACTCCGTCCGCCTTTTTTTATATGTCCATGACTGTAATATTACGAATAATATGCATAATATCTAGATCTTATTTCTGTAATATTATAAATGCGAAAGTGTGTCTGTTAGCTCTTCACGCTGTCTGAACCAATTTTACTGGATGTACTTATAGATACACGAGCTTTTGCCCGCGGCTTCGCTCGCGTTAAGAAGTATCAATACATATGACGACCTCTGTGGCTCAGTGGTAAGCGCGTTGGACGTTAAAGCCGGGGGTCGCGGGTTCGAATCCCGCCGACGGAACAAAAAGGTCTGGATGTGTATTAAATATGTGTATGATATAATATAATAAAAATCTTAAATATATGTATGGTACACAAGTATTAAATATATTTCCGTTGTCTGGTACCTGTAACACAAGTCCTTTAGGTACTTAGCACGGGGCCAGACTGACGTGGTGTGAAGCGTCCATAGACAAAAAAAAATACAAATTTTCATCCCCTAATAAAACCCCTTGGGGTTGGAATTTATCAAAATGCTTTCTTAGGGGATGCCTACGTCATAACGTCTAAAAGTGCATGCTATATTTCAGCCCGATCCGTCCAGTAGTTTGGGCTGTGCGTTGATAGATCACCATGTCAGTCAGTCACCTTTGAGTTTTATATATATAGAAGATTTCAGTCCCGGGAAAGTACATATTAGGATATTTTTCATCACGAAAAATGTGCGGTTCAAAAATGATTCGAAATGCAAACCAAAGTGTATTTAGCTGTCGTACTCTGGTCGGCCATACCATGTCTGTCGTCGTAGATGCTTATGATAGTAACTGAAACCATGTTAAAGCAGTCCAATGGATGGTATCATCATCATTCCATAGGATGGTATTTCGTTGGTTGAGTATTGCATTTTTCCTGTACGTTAGATTCGTAACTAATTAAAAGATAAAAATATTTCAATTCGCTCATTGACAATACGTTTATACTAAACTTCTTTTGTGATCAGTTGATACAAAATTCCTTGAATCATTTCGTGAAGCGTTACCAAGTGTGAAACAAACCACATTTTTTATCTTCCTGTCTATAACAGCTATCTTTATAAATTGATTTTAGTTTTTATTTTAATTCAATTCAATTCGTTTATTTGCTATAAAAGCGGTGAATACAGTAGGTGGTAATGATCATTTTCTTAAGAACTAACACTTTTAGCTATCTATAAAATAGCATGCAAATATAGATTTAAATTATAATCATACAAAACATTTACATAAAAAAATGTGCATTTAATAATCTCCTCTATATAAAATTCTTTTGTCACAGAATGTTAGTTACCGTACTCCTCCGAAACGGATTTACTGATTTTTAACAAGTTTCCATAATATATTAGAGAGTAGGTCTGAAAATCGGCTACTGGGTACTTTTTATATCGATAAGTGCATTTTTTGAATAAATAATTGTAAATTATTACAACTCGAGACTGACGGCGATCATCGTTAATTGTGCGACGGAATAACGATGGACGTTGCCATGGTGCCATACTGCAAAACAATGTTTGCCGGGACAGCTAGTATTATTGTATATTTTGTTAGTGTAACAGTATAATATTATTACACTAACAAAATATACAATATAATAAATAAAAGGTGCACGGACATAATTATATATCGTATTTAAACAATATTTAATTATGTCCGTTCACCTTTTTAATGAAAACGAGTTTACAATTACACGTTAAAACAAATAATAATTTCGATATAAATTTAGTTTTACTGTTTCCTAAAATATAATGGGCAAACATTTCAAAATTGGATCAAAGCAAAATGTACAATTTGTGAGTATTTCATTAGTTAAACGGGCATGTGTCAGCAAAATGATTTAAGCAATTAACAGTTAACTGAAAATTAATTTCAATTAAGATGGTTACAGACTACGCTATAATAATAATAATAATAATAATAACAACAACAACAATTATTCAACAATTCAACAATTCGATGTGTTTTGACGTCAGTCTGGCCCCGTGCTAAGTACCCGAAGGACTTGTGTTACAGGTACCAGACAACGGAAATATATTTAATACTTTTATAATATTATACATATATTTAAGATTTTTATTATATCATACACATTTTTAATACACATCCATGACCCAGGAACATTGAAAAACTTTTTGTTCCGTCGGCGGGATTCGAACCCGCGACCTCCAGCTTGAGTTGCCACATACTCTAACCATTGAGCCACGGAGGTCGTCAAATATAATAGCATAATATAGTATATAGCACATAGGCCACAAGAATATCGCGCACCATACATAACGTATAGCAGGCCAATAATCATATATAGTACAGTATAGTGTGAACGTGTGAACTTGTGCTATGAGCTATAACTAATTATACTACATAATAATATTATAGTATGCTATAATATTATAGCGTAGTCTGAAATCAGCTTTATATTATTTAACACACAAACTGCCGCACTCAGAGGCGCATTGATTCTAACTGTAATTAAATAAAGATTTTGACATAAGCCACGTCATACATAACATTATCTGCCAAACGCTTTATTATAAAACTTTCAATCATTATTATAAGTGCGACTAGGTGCGACAGTTATAGCTATATCATGGTGAGCACGCCTTTCCACGCCATTCAAGAATGATACCGTTGACTGAAATGGCTTAAGCGCTAAAATTAGAAATAAAGAAATAGGAACAAAATTTCGTTTCACCATACGTTTTGCATACGTAGCCTACGAGATGTATATTTACGTACATACCTCTCTATGGCTAAAACTGTACTGGACTGTTTTATCTATCTATTTAACATCAAATCCATACTAATATTATAAATACGAGAGTACGTCTGTCTGTCTGTTGCCTCTTTAAGCCAAAACCACTGCACCGATTAGGCTGAAATTTGGTTTGAATGTACTTTGATTCAGTAGTAGACGTACCTACAAACTGTGCAGTATATCGTAGCTTTTGTAGGGTTACGGTAACTAATCTGTATCCATCAATCCACGTATACAACTTGTGGCTAGGACTAGACCAGACCTAATAAAGTCTGAGCTAAGTACTGACAGTGTAATAGGTCTTTTAGTCACGCGTGGCCCACATAGCAGTGATTAGAGTAACTTCATTAACTTGTTAAGACGAAACCTAAGAAGTAGTTGAGTAATTTAGGTCGCACTAACAATGCCTACAGCCTAAGCTAGGTCATACGTCTATTATTATGTTGTCTGGACTTAGAAATATACATTACATAACTTCAGACATAATTGTAATATGAAATGTAACAATCCACGCGCTTATTCACAGTTAGTTATTCACAGTATGTTTAAATGTGTTGATGGTATCAGCTCTTGTTAACTGACTAGTAGATGTACAGAACTTCAGAAGATAGACATTAACTTGATATTATAACCCGAACAAATAACGGTAGGTCCACCATCTGTCTATAGACAAATTTTCTACTAGTACTTATCACACACCATTTTTTTGGGATTTTACTTTTAACCCAGGAGCCAGCAACAGCCAGATGAGTGATGACCTTCAACATAATAATAATCTATCTAATATATATAAATCTCCTGTCACGATGTTTGTCCACGATGGATTCCTAAACTACTTAACGTGTGCTTTTTTCCAACTTGAGAGATAGGATAGCTTTGATCTTTAATTATAGTCGCAATTTTATTTTATTGCAAATTATTTGTCTATATTCTATAAAAAGCGACCATTGTTTGCGATAGCGATGGACGTTGCCATGGTAACATACTTATTTAGTCAGTAATTCAATAAAATAATACGGGCGATATACTTTATAACACGGTCAAATTAACTTGACGCATAGATTGATCATTGATGGCGTTATTATGGAGCCGGCACGTTAAATAACAATATTATCTACCTGATATTTGTTAGTGTGTATCTTAACAAATTGTAATAAGATATTATAACACGGTCACATCAACTTAACGCATCGCTAGAATGCATTTTGCATCTTAGCCATGCGTCAAGTTAATGTGACCGGGCTATATATAATATGGCAAAGAAACGTTTGCCGGGACAGCTAGTATTATTATAAAAGCTGAGAGTTTTCATAGAGGTAAGAATGCAATTATTAAGTTCTTACCTCTACAAGGGCCATAGACTTTCAGCTTGTATAAAATTACGAAAGTCTAGCTGTCGCTCTTGGGTTAAAAGTAAAATCGCAAAAAACATGCAGTCAATTTCTAAGCGTGCCTAAATAAATATTTCTCCGTCATTTGTCTTTTTTCACGTCGAGGAGTAATCTGCGAGTTGAACCCGTGTTAAGTGTTCCATTCGTACTGCGGGTTACATCTGGGTCGTGTGCTATTTTTGTTCATTGGATGCTTGGATATGACTTAATCTTACCGTGCTTAGAAATTGCATGGAATAAAAAAGGGTTTCTTTCGATAGTGTAATATTTTATAACATTGTTTTCTTAATATTTTATTCCTTGCATATGCATGTTAAAATAACAAAAGAGGTTTATCTGATCTTACACTATACTAGCTGTTCCGGCAAACGTTGCTTTGCCATAATATTATAAAGTAATTCGCTCATATTATTTTATTGAAGTGACTAAATAAATATGTCGCCATGGCAACGTCGATCACAAACAATGGCCGCCGTCAGTCACAGGTTGTAATAATTTACTATTATTTATTCAACAAATGCACTTATCAACATATGAAGTACCCAGTAGCCGATTCTCAGACCTACTGAATATGCATATAAAATTTGGTGAAAATCAGTAAAGCCGTTTCGGAGGAGTTCGTGGACTAACATTGTGACACGAGAATTTTATATATAAGATTATCATTCTATTTTCGAAATAAGTAAGAGAAATTATAGGTCCCACTTCAGTCCGCCAGTCTGATTTAAAATAGTAATAATATGATGACGTAATCACTTTCCTTGTATTGACACTTGATAGGCATGATATTATTTTAACACAGGGCTAATTTTAACTCAGATTGGCCTAAGTGGGCCCGAGTTCAGTAAAAAATGTTCATAATTACGGTGAATGAAAGATCAACAAAGCAAAAGCAGGTTAAACCAACACGTATGGCGTGCAAGTTTATTTAAACTCGGTCATTTGAATAAATCTTTTTTTGCCCTAAAAATAAACACTTTATTCTATTTCACCGGCTCTATTTTGTGGATTTTAGGTGTGTACTGTGTACCCATTCTAGGTGCATTTAGGTTTTATACCCAGAATTCTTTTACTGAAACCAGTAAAGAAAAATTGGAAAATCGTACAGAATATAAGACAGACATTTTTTAAATAATAATAATAATATGGAAGAGTACTTTTTTGTTGAAAAATAATCGGCTCTATTAGTATAGGTGTCTACTCTCTAACAATTTGTTTGAGCCCTTAAATCCTTTTCGGCTATGTTTAACCTCTGCTTTGTTTTGTTTCAGGATACTTTTGGCACATAACAGACTTCCACTACGACCCGCTCTACACATCACAAGGAGACACTAGAAGACGTAGGTACTTTAAGCTGTAAGAGTTTCTAAAGAGACCCTTCATAGTCTTAATAAATTAAAGCATAATATTAGTGTAAGTACTCACATACGGTTTTGCACGATCGAGCAATCACGTAGAGTAAAAACTACGGCTCGGGCTTTCGTCCACACATTCAGCATTGCTCGATAGTTTTACTCCAGTTTGAAGGAAATTAGGAAGAGTTGTGTAAATAAAATTGTCAAGCCGGCTCGATGCGAGCCTTCGAGCTGTGAGTCTTGCGATCCACACGGTGGTTTTTGCTCGATTTCGAGTAAAACTATCGAGCAAAACCGTATGTGAGTACTTAGCAATACATTTAAATATATTCTAGTCGAAAAGTTGCTAGGAATTATTTTTAACAAAAAATGAAAACCGACTTTCAGAGTAAAAAAACAATAATAATTATTATATAATGAACAAAAAATTATGAAATAATTCTTACTTTTAATAATTTTTGACAAATTTTCTTAATTTCGGAAACCAATACTCTTGTTGGATTCTTTCAAGTGTCTTAGCATATCCTAAGTGGCCAATTTCGTCATGATTGGCTCGACAGATTTGCCAGCGAGCACTACGAGGAATAGCCAAACATAACCTGTCATTAACTTTTCTATAGACCGCCTGATTCTTAACGACATAATTTTCGCGTATTTCTTTGCACTTTGGGTCATCCTCTGGTTTTAATATTTTGTGGATTCGAGAAATGTCATCTGCCACTTGCAAAGTAAGGAGCCAAATACAAATACAAATTCTTTATTCACAGAATGTAGTTTTACAGTCATGCAGGTGGTAAGGTAGTAGTATAATATTTCGTTCTGACATTCTACCATGATTTTGCATGGTGTGTGAAGTTCTGTAGGTAGGTACTAAGGTAGTTATAATATTATTATACATTATATTAAAAGATACCAATATTATACAATTTTAAATTAGGATTTCATATTTTCTGCAGCTTAATCTATTATACATTTTGTCCACCTTATTGATCTAGAATCTAGACTCTTTTTTTTTTTTACAAATACAAATTCTTTATTCACAGAATGTAGTTTTACAATCCAGTTCGCTTTTTCTATATTGTATATATTAACAGACAAATTATCAGCTGGTTCAACGGATAGTTTAGTGTTTCGGCTGAGGGCGTCCACATGTGACATTAGTACGCCTGGTCTATATTCAATATCAAAATTATACTCTGTTATTTGAAGCCACCAACGTGCTACCCGTGGCTCTATCTGAGTGAGATACTTTTGTATCTATCTATATTCGTCTTCTATAGAGGAGATATATCATATAGGAGATAGGTGATACACAGAATGTCACTGAACAGAACTAAAGTTCTGTTCAGTGACATTCTTTCAGACAGACTTTCTTTCTATCACAACACTCCTTGAAAGTCATTAGCTCACGATAATGTTCATATAATATTATTCTTAAGCTACTTAGAACTACGTTAATATAACTATTTATTTTGTCCCCATAATAAGGAGTTTCCTACATACGGACATACTTACCTCATAATTCATAGATCTCATGATCAAATTGCTAACTTGGTAACTTGATCACCAAGTTTGAATCATTTACTTTGATATAACAATATAATTATTGAAATCGTTCGACAAATTAAGAGTTATGATTTAATGATTCTGATGATGAATGTAACTTGCATAGTAGCATATGCTTTGAGTTCTTAAACCAAAGCCGAAACCCTCAAACTTGCATATCTATAAGGAATCCGGAGTTCTCTTAGCACCTTCGGAACCAAGATATATTATTTTAGTGCAAAATTTTGCTTTTTGGTAGCATAATATGCTTAGGACACGTCTTCTCATAAAATCGAAATCACCATATGTTTCCATACAAATTTTGAGGAGTTCCCTCGATCACTCATGGATCTTAACATCAGGTCGAAATAATAAAATAATTTTCAAAATAGCTTAACTTTTTACAGAACAATGTTTAAAGACAACCGTGATCCGTTTTGATCTAAAAATACTATGAAAAATACCTACCAAAATAGGGTCATACTGTGAAGGTGTATGGTGGAATGGTGGTGGTGGTGGTGAGTAATGATGATGATGATTGATGATTAATGTAATAAGCTAAGCTTGGCTTGAATGTAATTAGCTTTTGGGGGTTTCGGCGTTGTTTTAAGAACTGAAAGCATATACTACTAATAGTATATGCTTTCAGTTCTTAAAACAACGCCGAAACCCCCAAACATGCATCTATAAGGAATAAGGAGTTCTGTTCACCACCTTCGAACCATGGTATATCCTGGTGCAAAATCTTACTTTTTGGTAACATATGCCTGGAATACTTCATATGAAATCAAAAAAAAAACATATGTTTCCATTTGAATTTTGAGGAGTTCCCTCGATTACTCATGGATCCCATCATCAGGTCACCACTTTTCTGAACATGGGACCAAATTGGAGTGAAACCTAATACAACAAAACAAAAATTTTGAAAATAGGATCACAAACGGCGGAGCAATCCTTGAACATACATAAAAAAAATATATCCACAGCCAAACGTATAACCTCCTCGTTTTTTGGAAGTCGGTAAAAAAGTTGGCGGCATGTATACAAGAAATATTTTTTGCTTTGTTGTAAAATGTCCACATAATTACCTACTGAGTCTATCTTTTTTGGGTTTCTTGGTAAGGTAGTATTTCTATGAAATGAAATGTATTCAATTTTAATGTAATGTGAGCTTTGTTGTGATCACTAATGACCCTTATGTTAATGCGTCCTTAAATAAATCTTATATATAAAATTCTCGTGTCACAATGTTAGTCCGCGAACTCTTCCAAAACGGCTTTACTGATTTTTAACAAATTTTATATAAAATTACTGAATATGCATATGCATATTCAGTAGGTCTGAGAATCGGCTACTGGGTACTTTATATTATATTGATAAGTGCATTTGTTGAATAAATAATAGTAAATTATTACAACCTGAGACTAACGGCGACCATTGTTTGTGCGACGAGATAGCGATCGACGTTGCCATGGCGACATACTTATTTAGTCACTTCAATAAAACAATATGGGCGAAATACTTTATATGGCAAAGAAACATTTGCCGGGACAGCTAGTAAATTAATAAAATTCTATTAATAAACGCTTTTTTCCTTTCACTATATTCTATTCACCCTGGTAGCCGTGCTTCGTATTACATTATAATGTTATGAGGCATAAGGCGATAACAATATCCGTGATTCTCGCTCTAAGATATTGTCATTAAAATCCCGGCGCTGCTTGCCCCATAAAGATGCAATTACCCGAAGCAGGTGCGAGTAACAATCCTGTTTCTGTGTCACTAGAATTCCCTCCTTGAGACGTAACATTATTAACATCTTTTGTAACTACATTAATTAAAAAGTACTCGGCTCCCAAAAGACGCCACAATGAAATAAAATGGAAAAGAAATAAAATAAAAGTTATTCTAAGCACAAAATCAAGAGTCAGTCGTTTCTCAGCAAATTTTAATGAAGTTAAGTCACCGAGTTGTGAGTTTGCTAAGTTTATTTTGTTGCGTAAATAGCATAATTTCCAAGTTGAATCGCAAATTATTAAAAGACATAAAGTTTGTAACTTCTCAACTTCTCAAATACTTAACGAAAACATTTATGTAAATAGAAATAATTTTAGCGACACAATTTTGTTATTGATTTTTTATTGGAAACGCTAATGAATAACGTTTTTATTCTTTATCAATAAATGATATTAAAACAATTCACAAGCTCTTTGACTATATCTAAAGATAAGTCAACTATGAAGTAGATACTAGATGCATTGATTAGCGAGATATCAGGCGTCTCGGGTATGCCAGGCACTTGGAGATCTTGATCAATATAGCTTAAGATAACAACAACGAGTCTTGAGATTTCTAAGGTTAAATCTTACTTACTTACTTACTGCGGCGCAGCGACCCAAATTGAGTCTTGGCCTCTGACACAAGCACACGCCACTTCTTTCGATCCTGTGCAACATCTTGCCATGATTCGGCTCGTAACGCCTTCAGGTCCTTTTCTACCTCATCCCTCCAACGGTATCTGGGACGGCCCACCGGTCGTTTGCCAGTCACTTGCCCCACATACGCTTTTTTTGCCGCTCGGTCATCACTCATTCTTTCTACGTGACCGAGCCAGCGGATTTGGTGAGATTTGTATTCCCCGATGATATTGGGCGTTGCAACAAGGTCTTCAATCTCGAGGTTTTTCCGTGGCCTCCAACTGCCGTCCTCATCCCTCGTCGGTCCGAGGATCTTGCGCATTATTTTTCTTTCAGCTACTAACAGCTTTGTTTCCTCCTTTTGAGTTAGAGTCCAAGTTTCACTGCCGTATAAGAGTATAGGTCGAATTACAGTTTTATATATTCGTATCTTCGTACGTCTACTCAGAATCTTGGACACTAAAATTCTATGGAGTGCCGCACTACACCGAAGAGCACTTTGGATTCGGATGTCGATCTCATCTACTCTTGAATTTGTGTCGGTTATAGTGCAGCCTAGGTACTTAAACTTAGCTGTTCCTGTGTATGAGATGTTATCTACTGCAAGATCTTCAGGCGGTCGTCGTTTATCTTTGTATCTCCGCATGTGCAAGTATTCAGTTTTGTCATGATTGATTTTAAGTCCGACTTTATTGGCTTCCATCTCAAGGGTCCTTGCCATAATATCCACGACGTCGGACTTTTTCTCACTCATGAGAGCCAGATTAAATCTAGCAATAAGAAATCTTCAAACTGCTATAATAATAATTGTGATCCGTCTACTCGTTCTATGTTCTCTCAATTTCTTCTTTTCGGCATATCAATAAGCTAAAGACGTATTATTGCCACCATCATCACGACGTATCTACCAACAATAAAGTAAGTTTGACCTTGAAGCAGTCGACCTCAGTCATAGGGGCCTATAATTGTCCACCATGTGCCAGCGTGAAGCAAAATTAGAAGGTAATAAGCCAAAATTTAATTTTCAATTAGGACAAATTTATTACGACAGTGAGGGCCTGTTTCGCCACTTCCTGATAAGTGCCGCATAGGCTATCCACCACTTACCTTGACAGATACAGTATGGAAAATCTGTCATATAAGCTGTGGATAGCCTATCTGGCACTTTATCAGAAAGTGATGAAACAGGCCCTAAGAATAGCTATAAATTTATTTATTTGCAATAGGAATGAGTTATGAGCCCTTAAGTATAGTTTCACAGAGCCAGTACTGGCTGCCAGTCTTATTGGCAGTACTGCCAGTATTGGCTTGGTATATGCCGCGTGTGAACAGTTTGGCCTGGCTTGAAAAACTGTTTACACGCGGTATACCGTATATTATACCAAGCCAATACTGGTTACCAGTCTTATTAGCAGCCAGTACTGGCTTTGTGAAAACTATACTTTATTTATGTTTTTAAATTTTCTGTCTGTGATGGCAACTTGGTTAAAAGTTTTTTTTTTCTAGACTGTCGCAAAGTCGACGAGCGTGGGAGCTCCGGCCACCATAGAGCGCTGGGCCGCTTCGGGGATTACTCCTGTGACAGCTCGCTGGAGCTGATAGAGTCAGCGCTGCGGTACATGCGCACGCGCCACTCAGAAAACGTAGAGTTCGTGCTATGGACAGGGTGAGTGAAAACTTCTTTAGACTAGCCATAGACGGACCGCAACTTGCAGTCGGGACCGACAGCTTTAGAGCGGTCGCGTTGAACGAGCGGTCCGTGTGTTACGGATATGAATTCAGCATGGAAACTCCAGATTGCCGTGCGGGAACAGCATCTTGCAGTCGGTCCAGAATGTAAGATGCAGTCCATCTATGGTCGGCCTTAATCGTGTTCAAGTTCTTAAATGTGAATAAACTATTGAACTACTGTTAAGGGCACATACAACTTATACCAACGTGTCATTGTCTGGTTGCGATCTACCTAACACGTACGGTCTACCAATAGCGTGGTTACACTTCGCACCAGCAAACATGTCTTAAAATCAGATATTGCACCTTTCCTTATAACTATAATTCTAAAAGTTGTGCTGACATATTTGGTTTGAGGCAGAACGGGATACTTGTAATGATTGATGGAAATTTTCCTTGAGTTTATTTTCATCAAAATATATTTGTTCCAAAGAAAATTTTAAAAGAGTTCCAAAACTTATTTAATAGAATATTTTTAACAGGCTCTTTGCAAACATTTCGGGGTTGCTTTAAAAACTTTTTTAGTAAAAGTAAATTTGCATATTGAATTAAGTAATATTTTTCTTTGCCGTGTAGAAATAGTTGAAAAAGCATAAGCTTTCTAAATTCTTACAGATAGAAGAGCTTAGTTTTTACGCCAGAGTTTTATGTAGTAAGCCATTTAATTTCTTTGTAGCATGTTTGAAAACGGGAAATGTATTTTTGCGTAAAAACCATGATAGCTGGCTTACTTTGAATATTCGTATACCAAATTCTAAAATGTATTCATTATTTTTTTACAGTAAACACTCCTTTTATTTTCTCTATTCCTTCGAAAGGTACTCAAAGACTTAGTCAGAAATATTTTATTCATAAGTTGTATTGGACAATGCCAGTTTTGGATAAACAATTGCATTCCCCTGAAGGTTGCGCTTTAATACCTTGTGACTCCCTAGTAAAGTAGAAAGTACGTACAACATCAACCAAAAAGAATCGCCAACGTTGGGGTTTCGCCGGCCCTTTCCAATGTGTACAAGTAATTATTATACCTAGTAGTAGTTTGAGCAAAATTCTGTTACTAAGCCTCGATGGTAATTTTATTTATAGTTTTATATTCATTCAGAGATGAACACTCGCGAGAGGCCCGCGATTTTTATTGGTTAGCGAGCAAACGTACGCGATAATGCCAATATTTGAATTTGGAAATTTTGGTATTGGGCAGGCACGTTTGTAGTGTATTAAACGTGTAAAAGAGTTGGGGTTTTAGGATTGATTTCATATTTTAATTACATTTTACTGTAGTGAAAAAAGAAGAAGAATAATAATAATATTATAATGATACTCCTAGTTTTGGAACGAAGTTCCTTATCGCGCGTTGCGATAGGGGACTAGACAGAAAAAATTAAGATGAAAAGTTTACAACTACAGCAAAACCTTACAACTTATATAGCATTTTTGCTATAGTTGTAAGCGCGTGTTTCTCTCTCTGTCTTGAATTGGACAGTGTGGTGTAGTTACTTTTCTTTTTTAAGTTTTTATAGGTATGTAGGTACATGAGAAAGGATAAACTGGAACTTCATGCATCGCTGCGTCCCTTGCATTTTAAAAAACTTGAGAGATGTCTCAAGTTTTTAAATCTTTAATTTTATTAAAAAATAATTTCTTTTTAGTGACATAATAGCCGCCCGATACAACGTGAACGAGGACGAGAGGTACCAGGCGATCAGGAACATGACGGAGCTGCTCCGTATGACGTTCAGCTCGCACTTCGTGTTCCCAGTGCTGGGACACACGGACCCCGCGCCGTCCGAGAGACTCACCAACCTTTGGAGTCATTGGCTACCGATGGAGGCTCTGCAGACTTTGAAAAACGGTAAGTGTGGGGCTTACGTTTAATGCTAAGTACTGTCATACGGTTTTGCTAGATAGTTTTACTCCAAATCGAGCAATAACCACCGTGTGGACCGCAAAGCTGTCAGCACGAAGGCTCGCTTCGAGCCGGCTCGATGGAATTAAATATATCAAATATGTCATTTCCTTCGATTCGGAGTAAAACTATCGAGCAAAACCGTATGTGAGTACTTAGCATAACTTCGCTTAATGTTTGAAGTAAAATATTATCGATGGCCCCAACGAATAAACGTGCAAGAGCTCTTACCCAAAAATTTTTTTTTTGATTTTTCGTTTGCATGGACTATGATACACCTATGTAAATTTTTTTGACTTAAAATAACGATTTTATAGCAATGTAAATCTTTATTGTACGGAAAAAATAATAACATATATCACATTAATAATAAAACATGCGCTTCTACCACTAATGCCTCATTGCAGATGGAGAAACTTTGAATATATTAATCACAGCTATTCTATTATCTTTTACTAACTTCTCTTGTTTTTTCTGCTTTTGTAAAGGTTATTCGAAGAGCTATTGTAAAGTTTATCACAAGAGCTGCTGGTGAGTTGCCGGTCTTTTTAAGAGGGAATATACGCTTTCTCCTTGAAGGTTTGTAGATCGTATAGGTCTGGAAATACTGCTGGTGACAGTTCATTCCAAATTTTACAGTGCGCGGTAGAAAGTTACGCAAAAAAAAAAGCACGGTGGAAGACTGCCACTCATCAAGGTTATGAGGATGGCATATTTTTAACGTGGAACGATGGTGAAAAGATGCAGGAGGTATGATTCCGAACAATTCCTCAGAGCACTCCCCGTGATACAACCGATTGAGGATGCAGAGTGAAGCTATTTACATCTCGGCATAATTCTAAGCGGTCCAGCCTGTTTGAAACACTATGGCAGTCAACAATTCGAGAGGCCCTTCGTTGGATACGATCCAAAGGGATTTGTTGGTATTTTGGGGTCCCTGCCCAGATATGAGAACAGTATACCATAATATGAGGCCGAAGCTGCACCTTGTAGAGTTGCAGGCATTGGTCCCGACTGAAATACTGTCTCTTCCTGTTCAGAACAGAACCAGAAAAGTATCGTCTACCTCATTCAGAGACTTTCTCCTGTGAATTCTCTATTTTAGACATAAGTTCGTTTCGACTCTCGATGACATTTAGTCGAGAAATATGGTGGAAACCGGTAGATAGGGCATCACCTGTACTATCATTCGCATAGCAATAAAATATGCCATTGGAATGTAACATGTCGTTGATCTGCCAAAAAACTTGTGACCTATTTGCATAAATTCTCGGGAAGCCCATATAATGATGGAAGCTTTGATAGTAGCGCTTTGAGCCAAACCCGATCAAAGGCCTTTGCAATGTCCAAACTAACAGCCAATGCCTCTCCTCTTCACACAATCACCTGAGCCCAACGATGAGTTTGGTACGCCAAGAGATAACCAGCCAAGCGACGTATCTCTCCTCTCCTTACAATCACCTGAGCCCAACGATGAGTTTGGTACGCCAAGAGATAACCAGCCAAGCGACCCATACTGTTTGTCGTGTTTGTCGCTTTGTAATGTCTGGCCGCCCAAGTATCGAAAGAGCTGATAATGGATTCCATTATCTTCGAGATGACGGAGGTTTTAGCAATTGGTCTGTAGTTGAGGATTTGAGCGGTCACCTTTTTTTGGGATCGAGTACACAGTACAAGAGTAGGAGAACCAAAAACGACGCGTTAAGACCGGAGCCAACTCTGGTGCACACTTTTTCAACACATTAGAAGGGATTCCGTCAGACCCACTCGACTTTTGGACATCAAGGGCACGCAGGGCTATTCACACTGAGCGCTGATGTAACCTAATATCCGACATGATGCCCGTGCATCGTGGTATGGTCGGCGGTTTTTACCCCAAGGTCATCAAGGGTCAAGTTTGACGCAAGAAGCTTACCCAGAAGATCGTCTTTGGATTTTGCGTCGTGGGCCAACGATCCATTTCCTACTTGTAGGGATGGTAGGATGGATTTCAAAAATACCCTTCAATAACTTAGGCCAGAGACTAGAGTTCACGGGTTCCCAAAAAAAGGCACTCGAGTCTCTCACCGATACTATTGACGTGCTGTTTCTTTGCCCGATTGATCTCTCACTTGAAGGATCTATAAGCAAGGTTGTACTCCATTTTATATGTATGTGTCCACGCATAGACGCGAGGTAGTTCAATATTTATCAACAACAACAATAGGTCAACAATATTTTTACTGACCCGTCAACAAGAAAATATTAGCTAACTAGACTTTCCACGCGGTCTCGCCAGCATAAATGAGAAATCTTACGGAAACCGTAAATTTTCCCGCATAAATAGCCTATGTTCTTTCACATCATGATCTACTCTACATCTGTGCCAAATAAATTAAAAATTATTCAGTAGATCGCGAGATAAGCGCCTTCAAATAATTTTCCTGGTTTTTTCTACATTTTCCTATGTTTCTTCGCTTCTATTCGTCTTAGAGTGATAATTTAAAGTTTATAGCCTTCCTCGATAAATGAACCATCCAACGATGAAAAAATTTTTCAAATCGAATCAGTAGTTTCTGAGATTGGCGCGTTCAAACAAACAAACTCTTCTACTTTATAATATTAGTATAGATTTACATTTTATACCATACACTAATAAGGTCGTATTACATAAATAATGAATCAACTTCTCAACACTAATATACGGCCTTTTATCTTTACAAACAAGTAAAAGCAACAAAATATACAAGAATAAGCGTGTAAATGACCAGAGCATGGCTCAGGAGGAAAAAAATATACGTGGAATAACCATGCAACATTTCACTGCACTTGTTAAAACTACATTTATGACACGAATAAACGTGCATTGATACAATAGTGTTAACAAGTCACATATTATTCACTAGAATAATAATTTAATATGGTTTTTCTTAAATATGTAGTAAACCGTTAATGTTTGATTTTTTATAAATATATGAGCTGAAAGATATTTTTTTTACCTTTAATTTGATTATACATTATATTTGTCTATTTGTTATGTAGTCAAAGTTATGTAGTTCCAAATGTTTTTTTGACTTCCTGAAAAGTTGTCCTTTTTCGATTGCACGTTTATTCGTTTATTCGTTGGGGCCATCGTTATGCACTGTATACAGGGTATATAACTAAGTGATAATACTTTAGGGCGTGTACGTGTTTACATTTTAACATTATCATTTAGTTTTGTTACACCTTGTATATATAGGAATTTATGTTAATTATTATTGTTGCCTATTATTTACACTTCAATATTATTAATACAAAAGTGTGTCCTCCTCGTCTATTTGTCTGTTACCTCTTTACGTACCTATAGTAACGAAATTTTGATGTGAATATCCTTTAGTCCCGAGAAAAGACATATTATAATATGTTTTATTCGGTTTTCACGCAAAAAATTCGCGAGCTTTTTAAAGAATTAAATATAAATTATAATAATAATAAAGTGAAATAATAAAACAGATTTTTTGCCAGTCGGATTAAAAGCCTCAAGAGACAAAATATAACCAAAACCTATAGTATTTAAGTTTTCTTGGATAATGGATTATATTATCGTAGTACCTATACGTAGTTCCTCACAGCGAAAGTAAACAGTTGTGTCGACGTTGATTGAGTTTACATCCAGCCCTTACGAGAAGATAGTGGACCAGAGCGAAATGTCATCTCGTCAGAACCCTCTGAATAATTAAAACTTTGGCGTTATGAACCAGAGTTCACTTAGTCTTGGCGAGTTCGTATAGAGTGGCTCATACAATATGGATGTCGGTATAAATGGAGGATTGTGTGGTTTGATACTTATTTTTAGTTTTGTTTTTTGTTAATTTTGTTTTATGACCTTGATTAATGCTAAGATATAGTTTCTAATTGTATACATTATATTAAAATGAAAAAAAAACAATCCGGGATTCGAAACTCTTAAACTTTTCAGGCATCAGAATGTAAAATATTGAACCGACTAAAACTCGTAGTTGTTGTTGTCTTTCATAAAATAGTTTAACGAAAATTGTCTGGCACTGCACAGGCTAATGATGATGAATTACTGCTATAAACGCTCTCGATTATTTCAGCATTCAAACAAAAAAAAAATATACGTGTTTCAATGCTACGAGTACAGACACACAGACAGACACTCTCTTGATTGTTCATTCAAATAATGGGGCACACGTTCGTTTTGAATAAATTAAAAGCTATGCCAAAAGAAGAAAATTAATCAAAAGTGAACCATCAAAATCCATTTAGTTCAAAGCTAAGAAATCATTAACACTCTTCTGTCATCAGGTGGGTACTACACGATAGAGCAGTCGCACAGCAAGTTACGTATCGTCGCGCTCAACACCAACCTGTTCAGCGTGCGGGAAGCCAGCAGCACCCACGCGCGACGACAATGGGAATGGCTGGATGCCGTGCTGGAGAAGGCTACGGCCAACAGTGAGATGGTAAGCAGAAAAAACTTTCCTCGTCCCTTTATTGGCACTTCAGTTTTGGTAGTACCATTGCCTTTCGTTTTATAATTCGTACATGACTTTTGACAATGTCGGATGTAAGTAGAAAATCTACTTTTTTTTTTCATAAAATATGTCCTTATAACCAAGGCTATCATGTGCTGAAAAGAAAAAATTGTATATTATGCATAGTTTCTGAAATAGCTACATTAAAAATGTCGTTTATTACTAAGATAGCCCGCTATCAAGTGCGCACAACTCTGATACCGGCCTCCATGATGCTCTCCATTCTGCCAAGGATCGCCACAGATGGCGTAATGTGGTCGTCACTAAACTCCAAAAAGGACATCACGACCCTCAGCAATGAGGAACACGACGCGAGGAGGAGGAACCGCTAACAATGTCGGGTAGTCACTACCTACGTTAAGCGGGACGCGGGGGCGAGTGAGAGCGCACGATGTGCCACTTCCGACTATGTTCACGGAGGGAATGGACTTCGCGCTGTCACTGATTGTTTTTTTTTTTGCTACCGTAGTTATATATTTTTTTCTTTTCGACGCCATTTATAATGTAGAGCTACAAGATCAGCTCGACTAATCAATTATAATTGATTGAATTCCAATAATTAATTATTTGATCCTTAGATTTTTAATGCCACTATCTAATAAGATTTTGTCTGGTCGCGGTGCTGGAGAAACTCACAGCTAACAGTGAGATGGTATGTAGAGTAATCTTGGCAGTCATCATAATAATATTATTGGCATCTTAGATTATTGTTGGATTTTTAAAGTATTAGCAAAGTAACTAGATATGCCATTAATAGAATTCTAAAGTATGAACTGTTGGACAATATTTGGGATTTTTGTCGTAATTTTTAATCGTACAACTTTAATGTCACAGCAGCACACGGAAATAAGCTGCGGCAAGTTTTCATACTTGAAAATTGAGTTGTCAAAAATATCATACCATAACTAAGTGCACCCCTAATGTACGTGTTTTTCCATGAAAAATGTTCAATCTCGAAAAAATATATGTATTATCCAATATTCCTATTTCCTACAGTGCGTACATAACAATAGCATAGTTTAGGAATGGAGTCAAAATTCAAGACATGTTCGCGCACTGGTATTGGAAAACTACACCTATTTAGCTAACGGAAAGCTATTTCCTACGAAATCCAAATAAAATATTATGCTAGACCATAATTCAGAAATACTTGTCTTTTTTCTTGATTGAAGGTTTTATCGACTTTTATTCGATTTCGATAAAACGTGGTGATAATTAAGAATTGTTCCATTTGTAATAGATGTTATAGGAAAGAAAACCGAAATATATCTTTCAATACTTAAAGCATTCCATTAATTTTGGTAATACAATGTAATACTTTTAACGTAAGTTTGGAGGATTATGAGTTATGACTAATTGTATGTTTGTCTGTAAGCTATATTTAACATGCGCCAAGATGCCTGAATAAATCCATACTAATATCATAAATGCGAATGTGTGTCTATCTCTCTGTTACTTCTTTACGCCCAAACCGCTGAACCGATTTTGCTGCAATTTGGATAGTTTTTAACCCCGAAAAATGTACGGTTACTGCGCAATAAAAGAAATGTTGGCGCAACAGAGTTGCGGGCGTCACTAATTAGTGATAAATAAATAAATAAGGGCTGGTTCACGAAACGATATGCAAAGCGACGATGCACAATTATAGCTATTAGTACAAAATTTAAATGTCACATCTCATGACATTCAAATTTTTTTATTGGCTGTATCGCGTCGGCGCCTTTACCCATTTCAGTGTAAACTCAACTAAGGTGGGTAATTTCCAAAACATAAACTCAATAATAAGCGTTTTCATTAGAAGCATGCTATCGGCGGAACAGCTCGGGGAAGTCCGGCCGCTGTAATAAATTACACATTACATACTCGTTAATATCGCTCGCCTTTCAAAATACAACGTGTTTTAGTGACCGAACTTTCAAAATGAATGTATAGTATAATTACATATAAGTACCCAAGAGTATTACAATCTACTTCTATAATATTATTATTATTATTTTTTTAGGATAGAGGAACAATATTTGTATAGTGTAAATATTCCGTTTTCAGCCGAGGTGAATATTATTTTGCGGTGAAGGTATCTTACTTTACAAAAAAGGTATTGTTTTTGCTTCATGAAACTTGGTTGACATCAAAAACAAAACTCCCCAAAAGTCAAGTCACAAGAATTACATAAAATGGCCAAAACATTTTTTCAGGACGTGAAGAAAAAGGAAATTTTACTGATAGCTGATAAGCAAACTTATAAATAGAATTCTCCAACTTCACTGCCGAAAATAAAACAAAAAGGGGAAATTGAATTTCGGCTAGATAACAATCAACAAATACATTTTCTATACCCATCCTTCAAGTCCATCCTTGGGGTATTGTATTATTTCAAAACTCGCACATTGTCCCATAAAATACATTTGACTCTCGGCGGAGTATTATATTTGCCCTAACCTTTTGTCATGAATACTACAATGGAATAAGGTAATAGGGTAGAGTGACCGATTTGACGATGCTATAAGTAATAGCCTCACGCTTCTCAGGGTTCCGCACTCAAAGGGTAAAATATTCCTGTCTTTTCGTCTTTCTTACCACAATATAAAATAAATTGAATAAAACTTGCATTCAACCGACGTGTTCGTTATATGCGGAACCTCTCGTGTTGTAAACTCGCACTTGGCTGGTTTGGTAACTGCTGTGTATTAAATAATAAGCATTTAACTTTATACTTAAACATAAATAACTTCGATCACTAATATACATAAATAAAATAAAAATAGCCTTTATTTTCTACTACAGTTTTACAAGCATGATTAATAGTTAACAATAATTATTATATTTAATTTTAAGTAGTAGTCGCCTCTACGGTGTAGGTCTCTCCTAAATTCTTCCAGTAGTTTCTATCCTGTGTCATCCCCATCCAAACTTACACATAATAACTATTAAATGAAAAATAATCAAAATTATCTACTAAGTAGGTACTAACAAAGAACACAACATAAATTTTGTACAAAATAAATCTAACGATGAGACTCAAGCACATGCGTTTTAACCTCATACTATTGATTCAGTCTCGAAGCACCCAATTCTTGCCTATACATATTGCTAACCATTTGTTCAAGTTCCAGCAAACACACAAGTAACACACGATGTTCAGAAACATTACAACCACTTATAATAGACTAGGGCTGCTTCGACAAAGTTTTGGCTCAACATCCACCTGAACTTCCATCACAAAGAAATATGACAGAGCACGTAGGAAATAGTTTATGTGTCAAAATCTCGTATTACAATATTACCCTAAATAAGTTTTATAGATAAGAACCTAATAAAGTGAACTTATTAAAGTAAATTTAACAGATTACTCTAGTTCATGAGAAATAAACCCCTTTTTTATGCGCAGGGGAAACCCATGATGGGTGCCCCGGGTTGGTGATGTGCCTCAGTTAAAAGCTGAAGCACCCCGGGGGTATGTGGGACTCTTACCCACTAAAACCACCTGCTGTTTGCCTTCAACCGTATACGGAGGGATGACCTGGATCTGTCTAACACAGGACTCATGAAAAAAAAATCTGTTGTAACACCCTCAACAGATGTTTTTTTCAAGTAATATAGTTACTGCTTAAAAGTATAGAGACACACAAGTGCTTGGTTCAATTTATGTAAAGTACGCGTCGATAATTCGCAACCCTAGGCGTTTCCCTAAAATAATTATTGCGCGACACAACACTATTTCATCGCGAAGATTTATGCGCAAGTAACAGAGAATGATATGAATTTCCGTGAACATAATTATGAATGGTAACTGTAGTTGTAATTTACAATAACTAACGGTAGCGAAGACCAAATGCTTTGTTATAATGTTCTTTGCTACTATTCTATTCTACAAAATTATTGTAGCTGTGCAATATAGCGTGCTATAAGCTATTTGCTGGGTAACTTGTGGCAAATATTGTGGCAAAATACTATGATTACATTTTTTAAATTATTGTACTTCAATAACTTAAAATTATGTTAAAAATTGCATAGTGTCTGTATATTTTTGAATACATGCTTAAACAGATTCAATTATATTTTGTTTCCATTTTCTTTTAATTTAAAAATAGAACAGTGATAGCATTTGTTTTTATTATTCGTAGGATAGCATGTAAATATTTAAAAGACAATCTGAACATTTTGTTAAGTAGTTTTTTTTTCTTTACGCTCATTTTAATTTTGTTTTTCCTACATCATTTAGTATTTATATTTATCATAAAAGCTTCAGTTACAATTTCATTTTACTTTGTATATTTCGTATATTCGCCTATTCTGAAACAAGGGTCGGTATTAAAATGATTTGTATCTCAATAACAAACGTTATATATTCAATTTATGTATCTAGACCGCTTCTAGTTGACCCGCCTGGCAAACTTCTTACAGCCATGATAAAGTAGTTAGGCGTGTTAAACCAACTTCCAATATCCTAGTATCGCCTAGGTCCTAGATTAATAAAGCCACAACTTCTCCTATCTTATCTGACTTTATGTTTTGTTTGCGCTTGCAAGGCCCTTGAGAGAAAATTAATATCTAAGTTTGTTTTTATAAATTTAAAGGCCTTACACATGACGGTTATACACTTTGTGGTAAAAAGAAGATATTATCCTACCCACTACTGTAGCACGATGAAAAATATTAATTACTAGCTGAGCCCCAAGCGGCCACATCCGGCCGCGATAACAATGAAAAAGCTATTGTGTCTCGTTTTTCCACGATCGATGGGTTAATTTGACATAATATTATTACGTTATATTCCAAATTTGTTATCTCACTAGCAAGTAGCTTCTAAATATCCACCTTAAACATAACAAAATTTTATATAAGACTGGCACTTTTCGTGCTCAATATTACGATTGTATTCAAGGGAAATAAGTTCATGGTGTGGTTAGCCTTATTCTCGGCGGTTTATTTTTGTAGGCTACGAATAATAAAAACTATATTATTCATAGTTTGTAGGTAAATATTCATAGGTACATAAAATGAGTATTCCCACCATAATATTATAGAAAATCTTGTCTTAGATATATCTTGATATCATTATTATTCTCCCATGATAATATACCTGTATAATGAAGTGAAATTGAATAAGCGTTTGCCACCCCGTATCAGGCGGGGTTACGAGGAAGCTATAATAGATGACCCAAGTGACATTTCCAACGAGCATAAATGACATTTTGCGCAGCGTTTGGGGCGACAATCACACCCAGAGTCTTTATATCTGACATATTCAGGGGTTCACGTAAAAACCTTTTTGCTTTTTGCTCGTGTAGACTATATTAAAAGCCATATGGAAGAGAAGGAACATTTTTAGCAAAGATCAATCATGATACGACATATTTTCATCAGATTTTGAAAAGTCAAGATTATAAATCACTAGACGTTCCGCGCGGCTTCGCCCACATATATTAGATATTTCACAGCCAAATTAGTCACACAAAAAAAAGCCTTTGACCCTTTACGTGGTCTACTTCTTATCTGTGCCCAATAACAGAAAAATTGCTCCAGTAGTGAAATAAGTAATTTCAAATAATTTCCTCCGTTTTTACCACTTTTTCCTCTATTTATAAAATATAGCCTATAGCCTTCATCAATAAATGGGCTACCTAACACTGAAAGAATTTTTCAAATCAAGCCAGTAGTTCCTGAGATTAGTGCGTTAAAACAAACACACTTTTCAGAATTACAATATTAGTATAGACTAACTGTTGCCCGCGACTTCGTCCGCGTGGACTTTAGTTTATAGTTTTTCCCGTACATCGATTGAATAGTTACCACGCAAATCATAAAAGTATATTGTGTGGGACAATATACTTTTATGATATGATAGATGTTCCGCGCGGCTTAGGAATGTCAAGGAAACCGTACATTTTTCCACAAAAAAAAGAAACCCGGGTCCTTTCACGTGGTCTATTCTTCATGTGTGCCAAATTACATAAAAATTGCTCCAGTAGTTTCTTAAGATCTCCGTTTTTTCCACATTTTCCTCTTTTTTTTCGCTTCTATTAGTTGTGGCGTAATAAAATATAGCCTATAGCCTTTGTCGACAAATGGGACCAGTAGTTCCTGAGATTAGCGCGTTCAAATAAGCCCTTTCAAATAATTTAGCCCGTTTCTTTTTTACATTTTCCTCTATTTCTACGCTTCTATTAGTCTTAGCGTAATAAAATATAGCCTATAGCCTTCTTCAATAAATGGGCTATCTAACATTGAAAGAATTTTTCTAATTGGACCAGCAGTTCCTGAGATTAGCGTGTTCAAATAAGTCCTTTCTAATAATTTCCTCCCGTTTTTTCCACATTTTCCACTATTTCTTCGCTTCTATTGGTCGTAGCGTAATAAAATATAGCCAATAGCCTTTCTTAATAAATTAACTGTCTAACACTGAAAGAATTTTTCAAATCGGACCAGTAGTTACTGAGATTAGCGCGTTCAAATAAGCCCTTTCATATATATTTCCGTTCCGTTTTTTTCCACATTTTTCTCTATTTCTTAGCTTCTATTAGTTTTAGCGTGATAAAATATAGCCTATAGCCTTCCTTTACAAAGGGGCTATCTAACACTGAAAGATTTTTTAAAATCGGATCAGAAGTTCCTGAGATTAGCGCGTTCAAACAAACAAACAAACTCTTCCACTTTATAATATTAAGTATAGATTTTCATTTTAACTCCAAAAAGCTTATTTTACTTTAATTGTGCGACTACAAACTTGTGTCTTTCTATGACCCCTTTGCGCTCAACTTCTGAACCAATTCCGATAGGATATTCTTTGGGGTTCGGGAAAGCACCGAGATGATTTTGCGGCTAAAAGTACGGTGACCGCAATGTATTCAACGCGATGAAGTTGCGGGCACCATGTAGCACAACTATAATATTCCTCGCTCGAGAAGATTTGTCGTTTCCAAAGTTTTAGCTTTACAATTTTCGCTAATGCCACAATAATCGCACGTGGCATGCATCCTTATCCTTGGCTTATGAAATACCACGCCAAAGGCTTTATAATACAAACTTTAATTCAGTTTTGGTGAATATTCCTAAATGTGTAATTTTAACAACCGAATTTTGGAAGCTGTTCGCTTAAGTTTAGCGGTGATACTTAGATGAGCTGTTTGAAAGCTTAAGCCTCAATTTCACCAACGTCTTTTAGTGTTAACAGCTTGTTAAAATGTCATGTCTTCTCTTTCATTCATAAGAAAAACAAAAGAGGTAACGACGTGATAATAATTCGAGCGTTAATTTGAACAGTGATCGTTGGTGAAATTTGGGCTGCAAATAGTGACAAGTTTAATGGCCGGCTTATATTATTCCAATCAAGTTTCTAATCCAATCTAGGATTTTATTATAGGCCGGCCAAAAGATTTTTACTTAAAAAATACTTCTTTTAATATTATCTTCTTTAGTATGTATTCTTGTAAAATACAGAATAACACGCTTACCACATTATTATACGAGCTGATAAATATTTGAAAATTCAAACAAAACCCAGTGTTTTTCAAGAAAATCCTCTCTCAAATGGTAACGTCAGCGAAATTAATAATTCAGTGTCATTCCACGGTAAATATACTTCAAATCGCAGCGTGAAAGCCTTTACTTATTCAATTTATATTTGTTTTTCCTGTCGCGCCTTACAAAGCCAGGGATTGCAAACCAATTTTAATAAAAATATATTCAGCGATCCTACTCAATTGAATTATTTTTCACGTTGACATAAATCGGATCAAATTAAACATGTCTGCTCGATAGTGTAGAAATGGAACGTTTTCAGTTTTTTGTAACTGATGTTCGTTTCGAATGAATTACAAATATTATATTATTATACTGTATGTAGTGTATAAGTCATAAATAATAATGGACACGCCTACTAGGTAGTGGGGATAGTTGAGGTTGTCGCCCGACTTCAGAGTGACTTCAATTCTTCATCAACCGCCGCCAGAGTAGTACAGTGTTTAGTTAAACAGTAATACTTTATATAATACACTAGCTGTCCCGGTAGACGTTGTGTGACTTTAAAACCTTCCCTGGACTTCTACGAATATTTTAAGACTAAAATCAGCCCAATCCGTTCAGCACATTTGAAAATCTATTTTTATATATAAGATTTATATATAACTAAACTATAATTCCTACTGTAACATGTTTTACAAAGTGCTTTTTAAAAAATCCTTTATTAAGAATTTAGTAATATTATAAGAAAATAAATGAAATGAAATTGCTATAATAAGCTTTAAGGCCGTCCCCCGAGCAAACGACCTTGGCCATACATTTGCCGCATTGCCGAGATCGCGCCAAAACCCTGTTATTTTTACTTATCTTAAAATTTAAAACGGCGAATATATAGTTTATGATATTGTCGATCTATTGGCGTGAGTTTCAAATAAAAGTAATTTGTAAATGCTAAGGAGATGCTGAATGTATGCTCGAATTTTAACAAATTGGTATTACTTTGGAAGCTGATATCATGAGTATAATAAACAAAAATAGAATATTTAAAACGGCCAAAGGAGTACTGATATACTGAAGATTATTGATGTATTTTTATTATAACTTTGTAGCTTTCAGATTATGAGTTTATAAGGTTTTAAATACGGTCAATTACGGAATCTCCGGACGGAACGCCCTTAACAATGTAATGATTCGTTGGTGTTTTGTTACGAGTATACCTATCTTTAAAACCAGTTATTTCAAATCATAACTATATTACGTAGAAACTAATTTCAACATAATAATAATATAATGGTTTTCACAATAAGCTTAGTTGTTTTTGAAGGCTGTTGTTACAGTAACTTGCCCTAGCAACAAGACTGCGACACTAGATCCTTGCTCGATCACCAACATTACATTGCTGCTGGCCAGTGCCATACGCCAGCAACCCAGCAACGCTGGCACCTGCTACTGTGTCAGTGTAAATCAGCACACTGCAGCTAGATAAAGGCCATTGCTAATGTCTCATGCAGCGACAGATGGGTACGCATCAAGGGGCCTTGTGTCCGTTGACGACAAACTGTTGTGAATTTCAACCTTGTTATCATAGAAATAGGAGCTATACACCAAGTTTGTGTACCATAGGGATGCTTCAGCTTCCGACGTTCCGCCTGACGTGGCCGGCTAATCAACTAAACAGACAAAGGGAATACCAAACGGGCTATATTTATAGATTGTATTTAGATGCTATTTTTGGAAGGTATCTCTGTTTGAACATTTCTAATTCAGTGGATATTATCTTTAGCTCTTTTTAACACGAGTTTGCCAATACTACCAGAGAAATTTATTTTGATTCTAGAATCCTTTGTACTTTGGCCGGATAATGTCAGCTGGCAGATCACGACTTCATAAGGATAATATGGATCAATTTGTCTGATAGTAGTTGGTACTATCAAAGCAATTGTTTCATAGAGCATGGCATGACAGATATGATATTGGGTCAGTTCGTATGTAAAGTCAATGTCCTGTCCAATAAGCTAATTGCTAAATATAGCCCAACCTAATAATATAAGGTCCGCCATTTGCCTATAAATGAATTTTCTGACAATACATAAAAATAACAATGTCATCATTCATAATAACACTAGGTCAGTTACACTGAAATCCTAATTTCATTTGTGACACCCCTATACTTAACTTGAAATTATAGCGTGACAACCCTAAAGTTAACCCTAAATTGCAGGTGTACATAGTGGGCCACGCGGCGCCTGGCTCGGACTCGCGGTACAACGTGCACTCGGTTGAGGCCAACGTGAAATACCTGCGGACGGTGCGCCGGTACGCCCGGATTATCGCCGGACAGTTCTTCGGACACCTCCACGTCGACACCTTCAGGGTCATATACGATAAAGGTGAGTTTATAATGTTGCTAAAATAGTTTTTTTGGAGCGATGTGGTTAGTGGCTTTGGTTGCGTTACTGTGCCTAATTTATTTCGTACTTTTACTCCTGCGTACCTGGCCTGGTTTCAATGAAACCGGCCACCGTCACCGAAACGGAATAGCTATGTCCACATTATGCAATTTCATCATTTTTGTCATCTTCTTTTTATTCAACTTTCGTTTGGCATATTCAATAATTGAATGCGTCAAAATCCACCCACGTTGAAAGAAGTGTCATAGCGAGTGCTGCGATTTCAACGCGCGTCACGGCATGCCTCACGTTCGCTGTGTGTGCGCTATAACGCATGCCCTTGATGAACAAAAAAAGGCCCAGTGTTGACAAAACTGATGCTGTGCTTGTTGTCAAAATTCTCTAAAACGGTTGGACCGATTGTGTTATAATTTTGTGATCTCATTCTTTAAGGAGCATCCAATCAATGTCTTGTTAGTATGCTATGATACCGCATACCTACAATAATTTTGTTAAATAAACAAGTACCTGTTTGAAAGTGAAAAAAATAACTGTTTCACTTTATTTTGTTACCAGTATTTAGCACTAGTTCAATTCAGATTATTATCGCTTAGATCACTATTATAAATGGCGACAATAAGTATCCTGTACATATTTTACGGCACAATTCTTTCCACATTCGTCCGTTGACATGTTCAGATACGATAAAGGTGAGATTTATAGCGCTGTATGTCCGAGTGTTTTTAAAATAGATTAAGTAGAGCTTCAACATATTTTCAGTCTTATTTTATTTCATTCGAAATATTTTTTCACTGTGTTATTTTGTAGTAATAAATATATAAAAAATTAAATACACATTTCGGTTTCTGAAACATAAAAAAAATATATTTAAAAACTGCTGAAAAAACCTATTTTTCGATAAAGAAAATTAAAATAAATGCATTAATAACGATATTATTTCACATAAACCGACAATATGTATATTTTAATCAAAAATACCTCGTCAGATAAAAATGTTTACCTTGAATCTCGCTTTGAGCTAACACCATGAATTCATAAGCCACAAGATTAACAGGAATTATTATAAGCTACCCTCTTCCACCCCGGGTTCTGAGAAGGGTAGAATTTATTACATTACTATGATACTAATAAATTACTAATATTCCAACGTGGGTGAAATCTTGTAGCGATGGGGATAATTTTATTTTATGGGTAAACCATTGTATCAAAATAATAATATTATGATTTCCGGGTCTTAAAGTCCAAAATATTGGGATTAAAATTAATTTGTATTTTATAAAACACTTAATGCGATCTGAATTATAATTATTTCAAATTAAAAAAAAATCATATTCTTCAATTAATTTGTTTCATGTTCAGTTTATGGAAACCTTTTTTACGGGTTTCCCTAAACAAGCCCTTCGAAGTTTGATATAGTGTTTCAGTAATAAATACCGTAGGGTTTAATTGTAGGGCGAAGGGCAATCAAAATGTTTGTACTACGGCAATTATCGATGGAGTATTTAAGTTTATCATCGACATTGTGGGAAAACATGCCACTGGCTGTTGTGTCCATGATAGGATCGTTTTAAAGACTGTTCATTTATCTATATATCTTTAGCAAATCTAATAGAGAAAAAATATTTTATAAAATATATTATTATATAATTTATAAACACTTTTATATAAACTTTTATAAACAATCAATAAACATTCAATAAACATTCACAATTTTATAAAACAGGGGATCAAAATACTACTCATTTAAGGTACTGTACTAATAAATTATTTACATGGCAAATAACTATATACACGGTCTGCAGGCTTTTCCTTATATAATATTGGAAAAGTTAATTTAACAGACAAGGGCTTTTAACAGTTATTCTTTGTGTAAATATAGGTTAACGAAAAGTTTGGTCAGCTTTACAATACCTTCTAAATTTGTTACTTAGTTTTATTTATCAAATTTTACTGAGCCACAGCAGTAGCAAGGTACAAAGGTTTATAATATGGTTTCACAGAAAATGTATGTAGTTTAAAAAATATTTTCTACTTTTCGGAACATCATGGATAATATAATTGCTGCCGATATTTATAACAAGTTCCATGTCGGCTTGATGCTTGCATGTAACCTAAACAGCCAATAATTTCAGAGTAAATTTTTAAAATAATAGCGTTTAAACACGAAACTCAACTTTAATTACTTGATCCCTACGTACATTTTTGAAGCCTATTATTGCACTGATGGAAGCGTAATTAGAGAGTATGGCGTGTTATTTACCTTATTTGCCATAAAAACTACCTTTTAGGCCGTTAACGTCGGGGCCTTTGTCACGTTTCCAATTATTTATGTCAAAGTGGGTTAAGTCATAACTATAAATTTACAACGTTTATAGTTTTCCGGAGTTAATATTAAATAGAGATGTAAAAACATAAAGTAGTTTCTACGTAATATAATAAAATACCAATGAAGTGAATAATACGCAAAATGCCAACTAAAATTAGAGAAAATCTTGGCGCATTTTGGTCCGCCGCCAATAGCTAGACAGTGAAATTGACGTTAATTAAATTGAAACGCTTCATATTATAGTTTTGTAACATTGAATTATATTCCATCTAAAATAGGAAAAGTCTGTATTAATTATGGAGAACCTGTATAGTTTTATGTCTTTCTTACTTATTGTAGTAGTATCGCTAAAAGAAAAAAAGATTGAACTCTTTTGAACACTTTTCATACGGTGTGGTATATTATAACAGTATGTACTTGCACAATGCACATCTCTGTTTAAGGGCGTGTACTGTGTGTGTGTGCTTTCATTATTTGTAAAGACACATTATTTATATTTATAATATTATAAATGCAAAAGTGTGTCTGTTTGTCTGTCTGTCTGTCTGTTACCTCTTCACGCCCAAACCGCTGAACCGATTTTGCTGAAATTTGACATGGAGATACTTTGAGTCCTGGGAAAGGACATAGGATACTTTTTGTCCCGGAAAAATGTACGGTTCCGCCGCGATAAACGAGTTTTGGCGCAACGAAGTTGCGGGCGTCATCTAGTTATCATACCTTGTGTATAATATGTATTCGCACACAATTATTATGTGTGCGGTTCTGCGTATGTGAGGGAGTGTATTATAAAAACTCATGTTGTATGTACTCTTATAAAGATCGTTTATTTTTTTAGAACAACCGGTATCGTGGGCACTTCTGGCGCCGTCCGTGAGTCCGCACCGCGACCCCGCCGGCTCCTCCAATCCCGGCTTGAGGCTTTACAAGTTCGACACTGACACTGGAAAGGTAAACAAAATACGTGCGACACTCGAGGACTGCCACTGTAAAGCATTGCATAGCATTTTATCAACTTATGAAATTACAATTATTCGCATTTAACGTCTAGTCGCAACGCACAAAAACACCGCACCGAAGTCTAACGACCAACGATATTAGACCATGCCGGCTTTCAATGCCGCATCGTTCTGTCGGTTGGAGTGGGTTGAGTTAGTTTATTTTCATCACGGAATGTCTTGATTCGGTCGCCGTGCTAAAAACCCGCGATAAAAGCTATGCAATAGCTTAAAAATCATAAAATGGGGTGCTGCAATGTAAGTATAGCAGCAGGAATCAAGCACAAAAAGGTGCTGAAAAATATTATAATATACGATCGAATCTTGTCACCGTTACAATTTCTATAGACTACCATAGCAATGTTCACTTTTGAATATGGTTATTATGTTATTTTCACAGATCATACTTTTGATACAGGTTTATATTTTGGCATTCCTCTGACGTAAACGTATGTGGCAAGGTACCAACGTAACATTGTAGTCCATAACTTTAATTTGACTACCCCATAGTACCCTAGTAGTATTTTATCAAACGCCAACGATAAATTAAAAGTTTATAAAAAATAAAATCGAATAAATAAAAACAAAAAAAATTCCATCAAGGCAGACGAATATCAAAGAGTAAGTAAACAGGATGCATTTATAAATGGGTCATCATTAAAATATTCTGTACGAATTATACCTAACCACAACCGAATCGATAATGTTTTAATCGAGGTTAAATATATTAAATACGAGTACGTTTGATATTATTTGTAAATGGAGCCGCAATATTGTAACCTACAATTTGTGTTTGAATATCAAAATAACATCTGCTTGAAATTTAATACGAGCTAAATAATATAGAGTAAGGAAATGTTGTATTTCTTTATTTGCATATTACGCTTTTATAAGCCTTCCATTGCGATGTGAGGGTGAAGTAAAAATATTTATTCGATAGTGAATTCTGTATTATTTTTCATACTATAATGCTCGTATGAATATTTCGTTTCACATTGTCTAAAACCTGGCGTACGAATGTCAATTCCAATGGTAAAATATTTTGATTGATTCACCGCGTTATTTTAACCAAAAATCTAAAATCTAAATTCATAGCTGCATTGATGTATTCATATTTATGTAAATCACCAGGTATTGGATTACACACAATTCTATTTGGACTTGGCTGCGGCGAACCGCGCGGGTGCGACCACGGCCACAGGCGGAGCGGAGTGGGTAGCGGAATACAACCTCACGCAGTACTACGGCCTGCGAGACGTCTCTGCGGAGTCGCTACACAACCTCGCTGATAAACTACGAATAGGCATGCCTCATGAAATGACTAGCTTTTACAAGTAAGTGTTGAGAACGCTATTATTAAATATAAAAGTGGACGTACTTGTATGTTTTAAATATTTGTAATACATTTTTATTTTTCAAGGTATCTTCGAGCGTATAGTGTGAAGCATGATAATACTGACAGCTGTGACGGAGCTTGCGCGCACCAGCATTTCTGCGCAATCACCTGCTTAGAGCACCTTGCGTACCGGCAATGTGTAGAGGCCGCGGCGAGCGCCCTCGCCGCATTGGGACGCTCCGCCCCGCTGATCGCTCCGCTTGTCAATATGATTCTCATCCTTACTACCTTTATTATAGTTAGTTACGTGGATTATAATTAAATGGCGAATTAAGGTAAGTGTGCTTAAAATATAATCGTAAATGTTGTAACTTTTTTTACCTACGTAAAAGCTGGTGTGATACTACACGAAATATTTGAATTTTAAACATAAGTAACCTTGCTAGGTAAGACTTCATATTACATGTATAAATTGCTCAGTTGGCGGAATGTGATACATTCATTGTAAGATGTACGTAATATTGTATCTTGTGTTGGACGTTGGTCTTCTCTTGTATTAGATAATACTACATACTTCATTTTGATTTTACTCATGGAGTTTTTGAACGATTACATTATGTGATTTATCGCGTTTTATCTCGATGAAGAATAACTCATAATGTAAGTACACCCTAAGGCTCTGATAATGATTTTTCATCAACGATATTAATTATGTGTTTTTGACATAAAAGTGTTAGGATGTTTATAAATGTGATAGTAAGAAATGTAGCATAGAAGGCGCGTATAATTTACCATTTTTATTTTCAATGTACTTTAAATTTAGTATTAAAAATTAAAAAATATTTTGCTTGAACACTTGGTTTTAAGGAATAAGGCCTAGTCAAGTATTCGATGTAGTGTACATAGCTACTATTTCTTTCTACTTTATGACTGTTAAGTATTAACTTATTAATAACTGGTGAAAAAAACCTGGACTTAATAATATGTAAAGTTTATACAATTATTTTAGAAAAATGAAATGGTAAGACATACAGTATGTTACTAATAATAATGGGGATTGTCCATTTTTTTTTTAATTTTGCTCATTACAAAAACATTTCGAGGAATAAGGCCAGTGATCGTATTTCTGTATATAAACGAAAAAAATACCCATTAGTTACTTATATTTTTGAACAAATATGTTTAACCTTAGTTTGACCTTCAATGGCGTTAAATTAGCTATAAATTCGATCAACATTACGTTTCGAACTTTTGGTAAGTTTCTCGTATCAGCTTTCACATAATGATAACTTGCATTAGACGAACCAGCCATTAAAAATAAGATTGAAAGGAAAAAAAAAACATACTACAGAGGTCAATTGGGCGCCGATGATGACGTCAGAGCGAAACTTTAAAAATTTATTGAGAAAAAACTAGCCAATGGATTTCAAAATTATTTAATTTATATTCTTAAAATACCCTATTTTAACGAAAAAAAAATATAAAAAGTACATGTGATTTTTTTTGGACAATGCCCATTGTACGTAGCTCCGTAGCAAAACTTCGACACCGTAGCAAAGCTACGCAGTGCTACGAGATTGCTACGAAATGAAGAATCGGTAATAAATGCATCTCAAAATGTTTTAAACTTACTTTATCATTATAATATCATGGTAATATAATTTGTGTCAGATACTTTCTTAATATTAAGAAAGTATCTGTCATATTTTGTTTCAAAACAAATTATTGTTATCACCTTGTTGCAATGAATAGTATGAACGATATGAGGTCATTACGACGACTTACCTTCTAAATACAATAGCCCAACCAACTTAAAGTATGCCGCTAGCATTTTCTAGAACTATATTTTTGTCCCAGTTTTTCTTGTATATTATGGTATTTCGATGGTCTTCAGTAACGATTCTAAAGGAGTGGAGCGCGGACAGACACAAATACTGTTACCGCACTGCGTAGAACGCGACTGCATTTGGATAAATGATCTCTTCACTTGTTTTTATACAGTTTTTAATTTAGAACGTTAACAATGTATGAATCTGAAATCATCAACACAGACATCGAGTGTTTCGAAGGTAACCAAGAAATATCTTTCTTCTTATAGTATTTAAATCGATAAAGACCTCCAAAAACTTGTAGAATACTTACAATTGACATCGTAAATGAATTTCAAAAAATGTAAATAATGTATATTAGATTTCAGGATTTGTAAAGAGGAACAACTAGATCGTAAGATAGATTTAGTGAATTGTCGAAATATTTCTAATATTTAAGGTAAACAAAATCAGAAGTGGCCACTCCATGTTTGAGTAATTAGGTCAAAGTCATAAAGTTCCAGTTTGAAGGGTTATACAAAAACACACGAAAAGTTACATGATAGCTAAACGAATACAGTTAGTTTCAATCTGTTCAAGCATAACATCTCTTTTGGTTGGAAATCTACCCTCTCCCGCCTCTCCATGATAATATGCAATTGATTCACATACCAATTTGATAGATCGAAGATACTATGTAGACTTGAACCTGACGTGGTAACTACAATATAAACCTTGTGTTGTATGTAAAGCTTTGACATTATTCTGCTTGTAAAAATATTTACATAACGAACAAGGTCTGGTAGTTTTTATCTGATATATTTGAAAATTAGAATGACAGACAGAGATAGTGAACCTTGAAAAAGTCCGTTTGTTTGGCATACTAAAAAAAACAAATAACAGACTAGGAGCCTGTTTCACCACTTTCTGATAAGTTCTGATAGTCCATCCGCAACTTAACTTGACAGAAAATGGATGGAGAATCTGTCAAATAAGTTGTATATAGCCTATCCAGGACTTTATCAGGAAGTGGTGAAGCAGGCCCTAAGACACCGAACCTTGAATAGTAAGACACTGACTTGAATAGTAAACATATTTATTTATTTGCTTAAGTTGTGAATAGCCTAACCAGGACTTTATCAAAAAGTTGTGAAACAGGCCCTAAATTTGTCAAAGTTGTGAATAGCCTATCCAGGGCTTTATCAGAAAGTAGTGAAACAGGCCCTAAGACACCAAACCTGAAATAGGGCAAATGCGTAAATATATTTATTTGTAAAGAAGTAAGAATATTAAATAAACCACAATTAAGCTTGTAAAAAGTATGTTCTTTATTTCTTGACCTCAGTCTACTTAATTTCCAAGCTAACAGAGCATTGTGTAATTTAAACCTTATTAAACGGTTTAAAAATTTGGCTCTGTGTGCGGCCTAAATGTTATTTTTCGCCAATCGTAATGTAGAATACTAATAGTAGTAATTAATTTGGCTTAAAGACTAGATATTGTGATCTTTTCTCGATGATATTAAAAATATTGCCACTGTATTTCTCCAAATCGATTTGTTTTACACTATAAGTGTAGTAAGCATTGTTTTGTAATAAGTGTTCCGTATTTGGATGTTTTAATTTTTAATAAATAATTGTACTCGGATTTTGTTTTTATTTGAACAACATTTCCTTTTTACATTGATTTTGCTTGTATAAACTATCCGGTGAATACCCGTTTTGTCATGGGTATCATGGCAATATATTTAACACCAAAGGCACCGATAGAAAAGTCACAGCAGTTACACATTATACAGTACAAATTTTCACATGTTACACTATCTAATTGCTATAAAAACATGCTTACTGCGACAAACATTGGTAGGTAAAAAGCACAAACATGAAAGACTAACCAAATAGTGTCGAGTTACGAAGAAAATGAGCAAAATACAAACGACATCATAAAAGCATATCAGATGTTTCGTTAAAGTACAATATCATATTTCCGCTGTAAACAGTCGAACGTCTGCCTCCATCACGAGACCACGTGTCGACTTTTGCGCTTTGCATAAATTTGCATCGAGATGTTCAGCTGTCGCTTACTATTCTGAACATGATATACCCGGGACGTTTCAATGGTGGATTGCCCTTTCACGGAGGGAATTTTCCGGATCATTTGCTGGGAGAATGTTTGTAATGCCGTTTCCCAAATTGAGCTTATATATTGTATATCAAACACTAATTATATTGTTGAATTCGTTGTTATTTTGGCATCAATATAAATTAATAATAAAAGTTATGATAGTACCAACTAGCAGCATGAAATGCACTTTAAGGGCACGTTCAGATATGCACGTTTTCTGCGCGCGTGGATGAATCCACGTGTTTTCCTAAACGCTACAGCAGAAAACGCACACGTCTGAAGACGCCGTAACTGGAGCTTAATTATTATAATAAACTAATCAGTAACAAGCTTTAAGCAAGTCTTACGGTGCCAGTTTATTCAAAATATTATGTTTTATAATTTGAAGGAGTTTGTAAAGCTTGATTACCTTAATGATATATGGGTAAAAATTAAAATTTTGGTGGAGTACTAATTAATCTGAACCCAATAATTTTATCTAAACATCAGCTCTATGAGAACTTTCAGCCTTGGCGAGTCGCCAAGATATTTGCTAGCGAAATAAACGCCTTCATAAAACGCTACGCCCCTTAAGATAAGTAAATAGAACAGAATTATATTCAATATTTTACTGAAAAGGATGACCTTATTTAGTAAAGCTGAGCTATGTTGGAGAGGTCACGTAACTTCTTTCGAGTATCTTTTACATTTTTTATGATGAGTTTCGAATTGATCCTAGCTTATAACGCAAATAATGATTTCCAAGATGTAAGAAATAATACTGCTTTTTTGAAGTAGATAATAAGCATCGACAATCGAAAGAAACAATGGACAATACAGAAAGAATCTTATCAAAGAATATGAATATATTTGGTAGAAAATAGATTTTTTTTTTCATTTTTATTTATTTATTTAAATGCACAAAACACATTACAATTCCAACTAAACACAAATATAAAAGTATTTAAATGTAAGATCTACATCGTTACGTAACAAATATGTGCACACATTAAAATTAAAACAATTAAAAACAATAAAAAGACAAACTAGCACAATTTTTTAGTTTAAAAGTTAACTCAGTACATCTCGACGTTACTTATTTCATTCATAACTTGCTGAGGTTTTTCATTCATAATTTATATGTTATGGAGGATGTCTTTGACGATTTTAATATATTTTTTACAGTTGTGCTCAAAAATATCCAACTTTGAGCTGTCTTTAGCTAATGATGAATCTAAATGCTCTAAAAAAATGATCTAAAACAAATGCTTGCTCATAAGATTTACATAGTACAATATACAAAGTATTTTTGTTTTTATAGCTAAAAGAAAAACGTAAAATAAAACGGTAAAATAATATAAGATTTTGTTTTACAAACAATATTTCGCGAAACCGCATCGAAATAAATCGAGTTTACTGCGAAAGGTGGGAACGACAAAAATCGTGGTTTTATCGCAGTTTGATATTTGTACGTAATTGCTGGCCGCTGGCACAAAAACCGGAAATCGCGGGCAATAATTGCCAACACGGAGCAAGGAAATATTAATGCGAAATGTTTTTGCTCTATTTATGCTATGTTTTTGTGTTGGGTATTGCTCACACGTTGCTTAGGGGTTATATATCAAAAATATATTATCAAGATGATTCCGGAGACTTCGTTTATGGAACTACAATTTTGGTGTAGCAATAATTTTTGTGTCTAGAACACACGACGGGAAACGGACGGACACTTTTTATAGTAGGGGAGGGGAAGGTGCTAATTTTGTAGTCACTCGAGCGTCACGGAGACCAAGTAGGTTTTTTACATTAGGTAAAACTGATAAAAAATAATAAGAGCTAGTTTTAGTATAAATTTTATTTATTTTAAGAAGGCACTGATTTAAAGGAGGAGTTGTAAATTGCAGTTTTGGTAAGTTATAAATTATAAATGGCACGTTTAATAACTAGTTTAGCAGTTAAAACTAAGCAGTAAAGTAAACAAAAATATGTAGTAAAAAATAATGAAATGGATAATTGAAAACATTATTGAACAGTAAAATAATTATATGGTCAGTAAAAATTAATGAATGAGCTGTTACGTGTGGGCAGTAACAAATCGGAAGTAATAAAGCGAAATAACGGCACGGAACGGCTGCTGCGCAGCACGCTCGCTGCGCTTGCTCGGCTCCCTCTGCCGTTGTGGTCTAAGTTCTAACCTAACTTAACCTACTCTTGGACTTTCTGGATTGTGTTTGTTTTTTTTTTGGCGGGGGGCTGCGCCCCCCGAACCCCCCCTGGTTAAATAGACCTTCGGTTAAGTCGTTATCGAACCGCTAGTTCCATCATTTTTACCGCTCATTCATTTATCGAACTGCCCATTCCATCATTTTTACCGCTCATTCTATCATTTTTACCGCTCAATAGTTTTTTATTACTGTCCATGTTTTACAGTCATAATAATTAATCAACCGACAAAAAATTAATAACTGCTCAATATTTTTTTCAACTGATCATAATAACATCTCAGATATTTAAATAACTGATCAAAAAATTAGTTCCCTTTTAAAAATAACCCACTTACAATAACCCAACAATCCCCAAGCGGCACTCGGCTGCCGCATAACAATTGAAAATCTATTGTGTCTGCTATTCCCACGATCGAAGTAATAATAAATAAAATACAAGTAGTTCATAACAGAACCCTCTCTATCAAAACTGTCCTATCGAAAGCTGACAGGCCCCTAGACCAGTAACTATTAAGAGGAAAATATTGCTGTAATAATTTTTTGTCCCATATCGTATTGAAACCTGATATTCAATTTATTATACCTACAGAATGTTACAACAAGTTCCCAATTTACTTGTGATTTGAGTCAAAGATTGGTGACGTGAAAGATTTTAGAAAATATTATGTTTGTATCTTTAATTACCAATTATTGTTAGTAGTTTACACAGCATAATGCATAATATTATTAATTCATGATAATTTCACCTGATCTCATAATATCTATATAATCGCGATATAACTTCTGCAACACACATAGAAGATACAATACTTTTATGCAGGCAATACTGTGCCTCCAGCACTAAAAGTAAAGCCTTATTTTTACTGACAGTGTACACCAGTTACCATAAACTCTTGCTGTCATAATTTTGGACCATAAACTGTATATCTTATACACAAAAGGTGAAACAACAAAGGCCAGCTCTTTTGTGTGTCCACGCAATAAAGCAACATGCACTCTGTTCTCCCAAAACTTGGCAAGATTCAATTAAGTTATAGTAGTTCTTTGCCAATAAAAACTATGGCGTAATAAATCACAAACTAAGGTAAACACTGTTAATGTTTCCAAGTACGTAAGTTAATAGTTACTCAATAGTATGTGTCAGGCAACTGACTTGACTGTCCTGCTCTACAGAGCAGAAACAGACACCTTGGTCGCTACGTATACTCATCCATAGAGGAAATTCGTGGCACCAACCCCAACCACATCGTACAATTTATGAGCAGCATTGGGTTAGGGACGGTACTCTAATGCGAAGAAGTCACAGGGTCGCAGTAACATCAGGGCTATAATGATCTGCTTTCAGAATATAAAAAAAATGTGTCAAGCCAAAAATTAAATAACTCAAACTGCCTCAAACTCCCTGTCCATTATTTCTTTAGGCTAATAGGTACACGATTTCGATGATAAACGAGACTAGCATTTTTAAATGAAATCTAACTTTTCATCGTTATATTAATTACTGCTAATTGTTATATATGTTACGGCTAATAGCCGAAGTGCGGCTACACCTAGTTTTAGCCGGCTACAACTAGCTGCTGCAGCCTGCCACATGCGGTTAAACCTAGGTATATCCTACTTATCTTCGGTTACAACTAGATTTAGCCTTTATTATAGCGGCTAAAACTAGGTGTGGCTACACCAGTGGTTAAACTTATATTAGGTGCATCCTATTTATTATCGGCTAGAACGAGGTTTTCAGGTCAGCTAAGGATTTTGGTTTTATTTTGAGATTCGTATCTTGCGTTTCCTGATTGATTCGATTTTGTATCATCACCCCGGTAGATATAAGACATCTTATCCTAGACAAGCCATAAACCATGCCAGTCCGAAACAAGATTTATACTCGTAATTGTGTTGAATTATATTATGAACTGAAATGAAATTAAGTCTTTTAATGTGTAGAGTCCTTCTGTAGTAAAAACTGCAGTAAGTAAGTCTTGCAACATATTATCACATATGAGAGTTTTTTGATTTTTGTATGATTAAAACTGAGTTAAAAAGTTATCCTATTTGTTTAAAATATATAAGAGAAGAGAACAGAGACTAAGTTCATTTTTTCATAGTTAAGAAGTAAAGCTTTATTTTTATGTTTATTTTTTTATCTTTGCGCCAAAGATGTCTAGTTCGGTATGTTTATAAAGAGAAGATTTATAATATTTTGTGTTTTAATTACTTGTAATAACGCCTTTTTTGCTAAAAGATATTTGCCTGTCAAATAATAAATAATAAATGTCACTTAAACATCCCTGTCTTTTATATTTTATTCCATGTAATCGAATCGATCAGGATACGCAAAATTAGAATCTCAAAACGACTGAACTGAAAACCTTGTTCTAGCCGATGATAAATAGGATACACCTGAGTTTAACCACCGGTGTGTGGCTGCACCTGGTTTTAGCCGCTATAATAAAGGCTAAATCTAGTTGTAACCGAAGATAAGTAGGATATACCTAGGTTTAACCGCATGTGGCAGGCTGCACCTAGTTGTACATCTTTGGCGCAAAGATAAAAAAATAAACATAAAAATAAAGCTTTACTTCTTAACTATGAAAAAATGAACTTAGTCTCTGTTCTCTTCTCTTATATATTTTAAACAAATAGGATAACTTTTTAACTCAGTTTTAATCATACAAAAATCAAAAAACTCTCATATGTGATAATATGTTGCAAGACTTACTTACTGCAGTTTTTACTACAGAAGGACTCTACACATTAAAAGACTTAATTTCATTTCAGTTCATAATATAATTCAACACAATTACGAGTATAAATCTTGTTTCGGACTGGCATGGTTTATGGCTTGTCTAGGATAAGATGTCTTATATCTACCGGGGTGATGATACAAAATCGAATCAATCAGGAAACGCAAGATACGAATCTCAAAATAAAACCAAAATCCTTAGCTGACCTGAAAACCTCGTTCTAGCCGATAATAAATAGGATGCACCTAATATAAGTTTAACCACTGGTGTAGCCACACCTAGTTTTAGCCGCTATAATAAAGGCTAAATCTAGTTGTAACCGAAGATAAGTAGGATATACCTAGGTTTAACCGCATGTGGCAGGCTGCACCTAGTTGTAGCCGGCTAAAACTAGGTGTAGCCGCACTTCGGCTATTAGCCGTAACATATATAATATATTCTCATGTACGTGACAATATCTTTATAATTATAATAAAGATCTTGCTTCACGCCCCAAGCGGTCACCGGCGACTGCGATAACAATAGAAAGGCTATTGGAACTAGTTTATTGTGTCTCGTTTTTCCACGATCGATGCATTAAAGGAGATCGCACACGTCACACTTTTTGTGTGATCGAGTCTGCGTCTTACATACAATCTGCATGGCGCGCGCCATCAGACTGTATGGAAGCCGCAGACTCGATCACACAAAAAGTGTGACGTGTGCGATCTCCCTTAATCGAACTTCTGCATTGAACTATTATGTAATAATAATAGCTCAATGAACTTATGAAAATGTCTTTTGACTTCACTATCACATAATAATTCTTACCAAAGACCCAATATTAATCCCTCCAACGAGAGTACAGAAACCTGGCACTGCTCTATGAAAATATCTTGCTCAATTCTCCTCAAATCCTTATAAGCAATATCACATATCAAAGGCGACGAGATAATCTTTTTTCTTGCATTAATGGATTCTTCGTGTCTTGCTCTCTCGGTAAATGTGACAAGCTTCGGAGTAAAATTCAGGGATATTACCTTAAACGTGAGGGACTATTAAATTACGACGCGTAAATATACGCATCAATATCACGAAGATTCCAATATTCCAGGAAAAATATTTTTACCGAGCTATACAATGTAAACAAAACTTAATTGTAAATGTTTACAATATAATCACAGGGTTACCTTTTTTACAAATTGAACTTTTAACAATGATGTTGACGTCACTTGTCAAAATAAACACAATGTAAAGTTCAAGGGTCCGACAGTAAAAAGCCGTTTCCGTTTCCTTAAAAAGCTATAGGCACAGTGTTGCGGCTGTTCCCCAAACAAGGCGCGCGCGGAACGCGTTCTCCTAGATGCGCCGGCGCATGCGCTTTATGCGCGAGCGCACACTACACAGCTATTATACAAGATGTTTGTGTAAACACCGTTGTCCTTAAAACTATCAAATGAGCCCATCAAAATGAACAACTTTTTCTATGAGAACAATGCTGGGAAATAAAAAAAAATTTTTTCGTACCCATACAAATTGCCGATCCGGGCATACGTAATGGGTATGAAGACAGCAATTTTTTTTTGAGTTCCCAGCATTGTTCTCATAGAAAAAGTTGTTCATTTTGACGGGCTCATTTGATGGTTTCAAGGATAACGGTGTTCACACAAACACACTGTATTAGTTAAACGTATAGTTTGGAGTTTTGACAACAGCTGTTCATTCCATAATTAAGCCTGGTAGCCTATATTGTCTGTGAAAAAGAATGTGAGGATAGAAACTAGAAACGTCGATGGCCTCTATACCGCTTGACGTCAAACACAGGTAGTCGGCAGCCATAAGTACCATCGAATAAATTGATTCATAGGCAGTTGTCGGACCCTTGAACTTTAGTCACATTATGTCAACCCCAGCCAACTCTTCACGACTAATATTAAATTCACATAAACCGACTAAATGACATTGGTTCACCATCTGCCTATTGATACATGCTGAGTAGTGAGATGGGTCTGCTAAAGCCACAGACGGCAAAGTAGCCAATTCGTTCTCATGGACTACAGACCTTATTATAATATTGCCTACAGACCTATGCATACTGTTTATATTATAAATGCGAAAGTTTGTCTATCTGTCTATGACCTCTTCACGCCTAAACCACTGAAATGATTTTACTGAAATTTAGGATGAGATTCTTTGGGTCCCGGGAAAGAACTGAGGATACTTTTATCCCAGTTGCGGGCATCATCTACTCGTAGTTAATTCTAATTTTTTAAGCGATGCGGAAGTCAATAAAGTCGACGTAGTATTAATATTTTAGATACACAAGAAATAAACATTTCTTATGAAATGTCACTCCGTTTACGTCAAGCATTATTATTGTGGCTTGACCTATTTTTTTCCTTACCAAAGGTCAGAGTGGAGGGTTAAATAACTCTCTTACGACTTCTTGAATATTAAACGTACCTTAAGTAAGGAAAAAATATTTAAAACGATTCAATTCATGACATTCTTTCTTAATTAATGTAGAATACCACATAATATAAAACTAATTATATCTGTCTGTAAGTGGATGGCTTGCAAACTACGCTATGCTATAATAATTTAAAGCTAACAAAATAGCACTTACCCAGACTCTATATGTTATACAACTAGTGGAAATGTCTTATTTTTGTTTCATTTAATAACGTCATGTCCAACATGATATTATTAACTAACTAACGATTAAGTTTCACAGGTATGAAATGTAGCCTACTTCCACTACAATATGCATACCTGGAAACAGAGCTCTAAGTAGGTAATGCGGTAACGTGCTCAGCTAGAAGCATGGTAGCGTGTGTCTTGGGTAACCATTTGTAATCGCTTTTGACTCAGTGTTTATATGAAATAGCTATTGTGTTTAAAACTCGTCTACTTGAAATAAACAAGTCTTTGTCGTATATTTTGAAACCTACAAGATACTTTAAATTTTATAAACACCCTGCACAGTGAAGCTAGCTGGCTATCAAAACTTTAATTATGGAGTTCAGTGTTTGTTCGTTATTTTGTTTGTTCTTTGATTGCGCTAATCTCAGGAACTACTCAGACGAGCTGAAAAATATTGTTGTGCTAAATAGTCCATTTATCGAGGAAGACTTTGGGCTATATAACATCAATGAGAGCGCATGACACCAATTATAGGAGCAAGGAATCAGAGTAACAGGACCGATTTTTATGATTTTCGGCAAAGATAATATAAAGTAAACCTCGGGAAAGTACCGTACATAGAATACTTTTTTGTGGGCGCTTCCCGCAAAATACCTTATTTACGCGGGCGAAGTCGCGCTGAACTGCTAGTATTTAATATACAGTTTCTGTATCAAAAGAATACTTATAGCATCGGAGACAAAAAAACGACAACTCATCAATCGTAATGGAGGGAAAGGGCGCGTCGGTTTTGTACGGGCAGTAGCGGGCCGTGAGCCGCCAAATGGGCTGTGATAATCAGGGGCGTGACGCTGATTCATCAGGCTCGCATGATAATATAAGAATTATGTCTTCATAATTTACGAATAATATAATGAAGGTAAGATGTTTATGGTTGTAGTAAGTTTTACTGGGTTTAAAAAATCTATTAATAAAACGTCAACCTTATGTACAAAATAGTTCATTGTTTAAAATATCAAAAACTAGTTTGTTACATCTCTATATAAACGAAATCATTAAAATTTTATCCATCAATACAATACATAAAATATGGTTGTAGTGTCACCAAAAAATCATAATACAAGAAAAGTTACGCTATGCAAGTTACTTAACGTCATTATGATATTTTCCTAAGCTGCCCAAACATCATAAAATGTAGGGTTATTTTGAGGTAAGAAGACTCTTTTAGCTCTTTGTGCCTCTATAACGTTGCCTCTATATTCAGTACGACTGAACTCCATCACACTATCTATGCAAAATCTCTAATGGAGTGGATTATGCGGTAATGCACGTTCCGCATATATCGCCTAAAACACGATTCCGAGCGATTGTTCGAGCAAATATTATCGCACGATTTCCGGGTTTAACCCGAGATATTTGATGAGAGAATAATATTTTAACTGTTCATTAATTATTTGAGGTCATAGGTGTTATTATAAAATCTGTCTTTACGAAAAATTTATTAAACAAGAATCAATTTTTTTTGTCATCTGAAAGTTATATAATTTTTGTAAGTATGTATTTAAATATTATCATTAAATGTGTGGTTATAGTAGCTCAGTGTGATATATGTTTTTATATTATATTAACATACAGTTCACCATGGCACGCGAAGACTTTTAAATTTAATCTGGAGTCTGAAGAAAATGTATGAAGGTTTTATTAAAATATTCTAATTAAAGTTGAGTAATTATTAAATCTTTCTGAAAGACTGTAAGTATTTTCCTCAATCATACTCAATATTATGGTCGCTTGGACGAAGGAATACAGACTAATCCCACTAGAGGCGAAAACAACGACTTTGAACAAAAAAGCATCATTAAGTGCCTTTGAATACTTAACGATACTTCTTCCAATACAAAGAATAAAGTAAAAGACCTTTTAGATTTGCATTTATTTTGACTACCCTTTTTACTCGTAATTTCGGAAGGTCCATCAAAATTATTAGATAAATATCTTTAGATGGGACCCTCGCAAACTGTACGCATGTCTTTTGAATATTACTTTTATTAGGATCTAATAATGTTTCTCATTAATTTGAATAATTTTTAGCATATTTTTTACTTGTAAGTTGTAGGTAATAATTAACGTGTAAAGTAACGTGTGTTACGGAGTCACAAAATATAGTTGTCAAAAATTTTACTCATTAACTTTTTCAATTTCATTTTCAACGCAACCTTATTTGTAAAAATTAAAATATTATTTTAACGAGAAAGTAAAAAATAAGAACTTATTTGTAAAACAAATAAATTATAACTGAAAAAAAAATCCAAAAACGGAACGCGCGCTGTAGTGAGCGATGACCATTAGATTTATAACAAAGTTCCATCAATCTTGTTCACAGAGACAACAAAGTTGGGGACATTTTTAATAAAAAAAACATCCCTCTAAAACATTCTTTATTCTTATCTTAATAGGGCAACTTTAGCTGCAGTGTGGCTGGGCACACGTGCCAAATCATATCAAGCGAAAAATATTTAAAATGAACTTTACAACCTGATACAAAAGTCCATTTTTCCTGAATCATACCAGCCATACATCCTAAGAACGTTTATTAGCAGTTAGGATTAAGTCTCGCTGCAGCCAACTGTGTAGGTACGACTTACGAGTAGGTATATGGAATAAAGTTTTGGTTACCTATTTACTTATGTAACCCCCGATTTTCCATCACTAAAATATATAGGAATGAATTAGCTTTATTTGACCACCTATACCACTTAATAAGTAAGTTGTCAATTGCTAAAATAATAATTTGACCTCATTTAACTGAGGAAGGGGACAAGTGTCCTGGGGTTTCTTTCAGGTTATGCTTTCTTCATATCCGGACAATGATCGTTTGTTACTTGAATATTTTAAGATAATGCAAACGTATTATTCTGATCATACGATCATAAAAATAATTTAATATCTAGACTAAACTGACTTTATGATATAATACATGACTATGTATTATATCATAAAGTCAGTTTAGTCTACGATCATTGTTCATATCCGGACAGTGATCGTTTGTTACTTGAATATTTTAAGATAATGCAAACGTATTATTCTGATCATACGATCATAAAAATAATTTAATATCTAGACTAAAATGACTTTATGATATAATACATAGTCATGTATTATATCATATTATATTATATCAATCATACGATCATAAAAATAATTTAATATCTAGACTAAACTGACTTTATGATATAATACATGACTATGTATTATATCATAAAGTCATTTTAGTCTAGATATTAAATTATTTTTATGATCGTATGATCAGAATAATACGTTTGCATTATCTTATTATTATTATTTTTAACAAAAAATTAAAACCGACTTCCAAGGTAAAAACAATAATAACATTAATGTGAACTAAAAAGTATTAAATAATTTTTACTATCTAATAGTGCCTTTTTCCGAATTCGGCTAAACCTCAACTATTTCTGTACTCAATCTTCATTATTTTGAAGTCGGTACCAGATAGCTGAATCTTCAGTCCTCTGACAGTATATTTAAAATTTTTGAAACTGGCACCGACTTCAAAATTATGAAGATTGAGTACAGAAATAGTTGAGGTTTAGCCGAATTCGGAAAAAGGCACTATTAGATAGTAAAAATTATTTAATACTTTTTAGTTCACATTAATGTTATTATTGTTTTTACCTTGGAAGTCGGTTTTAATTTTTTGTTAAAAATAATAATAATTTCACTCTTTTTAGTTACACTAGTAGATAAATCTTCGCGTATATTTTACGTATCTTATTACAATTTGTTAAGAGTCACAACTCACACTCACAAAATAATATAATATTATCAGTGAAGTGAACATATTGTGCTAAGTAATTTAACAATTTTAATATTTCAAGCCCGAAGCGGTCACCGGCGATTGCGATAACAATAGAAAGGCTATTGTGTCTCGTTTTTCCACGATCAAAGGATCTATCAGATAAAAAATTGTACAAACTTGCATAGGATGTAGCGTAGCATAATATTTAATATTATCATAATTATTGACAGCTGTTCTTGTTATCAAGAATTCAAATCGATAGGTACTTAGTGCACCATCTATCGATTAATAAGTATAACTAATTAAAAAGACACTTAATGACTTTGTTTTGTTTAAATGCTCTTTTTAAAATAACTTTATTTGTCTATTAAAATTTTATAAAGTAGTAAAGTATTCGATCTGTATATTATAAAGTAGTTAGTAAAGTATTCGATATTCTGTCTTCGCGCGGCGGCGCTGGGCGGCGACCGACGCCGACCGCCGTGTATTAAAAACAAACAGGTGTTGTTAATTGTTATACAGTACATCATTATTATTATTAGTATATTCATACCTATGCCTTGTACTATTATCTATTCTGTGCCATGAGACATTCGTGGCCTTAACACGACGTGGTAATGATGATGATGACGATGATGATGATGATGATTATGATGATGAATATGAATTGCATAGTAGTTTATGCTTTCTGTTCTTAAAACAACGCCGAAACTCCCAAACGTGTATCTAAGGAATCAGGAGTTCTCTCAGCATCATCGAAACCATGGTATACCTTGACCCAATATTTGACTTTTTGGTAGCGTATTCTTAGTACACTTCACATAAAACCAAAATCACCATATGTTTCCATATAAATTTCGAGGAGTTCCCTCGATTACTCATGGATCCCATCATCAGGTCACCACCTTTGTGGAAATGGGACCAAATTGGAGTGAAACCTAATACAACAAAACAAAAATTTCGAAAATCGGTTCACAAACGGCGGAGTAATAGTTGAACATACAAAAATAAAAAAAAAAAAAAAAAAAAAAAATATCCACAGCCGAACATATAACCTCCTCGTTTTTTGGAAGTCGGTTAAAAATATTCAAGTAACAAACGATCATTGTCCGGATATGAACAATGATCGTTTGTTACTTGAAAAATTTTAAAAGTTTGTTAGTTGAAAATAGTTAATAGACTATTGTAGAATAAAAATAGAATGCGACCACCTTTCAAAATAAAGATCGTTGGTAAAAATCGTTTCAAAATGAAAGTTAATAAAAACATGTAACTTACCTTAATAATTGCAATGTCTAGCCATATCTCAGCCAATCGTTTCAACCTACAACAAGGTGAGCTACGGTAAGGACGTAGCTTAAATAGCTTGTGATCCATCACAACGTGGCAAGCAACATATCAACGAACTAAGGCACGAACTTAAATAACGGGCGAGATAAGAATAAAGTGGGATTTTCCCGCCAAATGCTAATTCCAGATTATTCGACGGCGAAAAACTGACAACACAAAACTTTGAGGGTTGAAATTAGCCACGAATACCTTTGGGTCGGGGATCTAGATAGTTTTGTCTGGGGTTGATTTCAAAGCGACGGAATTGGGTTTCAGCTTAAGTGGTACTAATTAATGTACTCGTATCATATTACTGACAGTGATGTCTATACTTCTAAACTAATATTATTATTATAGATGAAATGTTTGATTGTATCAAATAGACTCTAAAACTGCTGGACCAATTTCGATGCACACTTGCACGATTCCTGTGAGATTTGTTTATAACAATAAAAACTGGTAATTATAACAATGATAATTTAAAACTTTTCCAAGGTAGAGAAATCATAATAATATTTTGCTGGTCGAAAGAAAACAAAACCCAAATGAATTAAACAATACGGGGAATGCTTTTAGACGCTTTAACTTGGGGGTCCGAACAAGTTCGTATGTTTTGCTTCTAACTTTTCTAATCCGTAAAATACAGCACCGTTACCGCAATACTCACAAATTGTCCAGTTGATGGTAAACATTTGTTCGCAAGTTTAAGCCTTTTTTAGCCGAATAAAATAAAACCTACATATATAATTTACAAATAAAGATTTACTCTAGAGTCTAGGCGCTTAGCTCAGTGTTTTCGGGTCGGCTTAAAAAGGTTATACATAATTCTACCTTTTTTTTTATCGCAGGGGAAACCCATCATGGGTGCCCCGGGTTGGGTACCCCGGGGGTATGTGAGACTCCTATACTCACTAAAACCACCTGCGGTTCGCCTTCAGCCGTATAAGGAGGGATATCCCGGATCTAACAAACAAGGGACACCCTCCACGACCGGCCGATCTACCTGAGACCGGACTTCCACCAAAAGTAAGGGAACGCTTAGGCAAACTAAAGCGTTCCCCTCGGCGCCGGGACTGGCTAAGTCGGAAGGTTCCCATCCTCTCGCGGAGATATATAATTCTACCTGTCTTTTACTCATCTAACAACAAAATAGTCAACTTAAGTTTAACAAAGTGTACAAACAGATACATAACGATCCAAGATTACGAACGTCAGACCCCTAATACGATTTTTTTGTGAAAATGAGAGTTTACATCGAGGCTCGTTCGTCGAGCGCAATGGGACGTACGACGGAAGCCAGATCATGCTGATCTCTATGGACCGTTCTAAATTATTTTACTTCCAAGAGCCTATGAAAATAACCCTTATGGCGTCAGTATAAGAGTCCTGTAATAGGTAAAAAAACATAGAACAGTGTATACGGATGAGGTCGATTCGGCGCCGTGCCAGCTCCACGCCTCTATTTATCTACGACTTGTATCCATCGGAGCCATGCATGGAGCATATTTTTTATGTTAACGAATCTTGATTGGTATTTTCCGCATGATAAGCCGATGAAGGTTTGGCTTTTGTAAAAAATAAAGACTATTTTGCAAGAGTTCATGTCCCGAAAATTGTGTGTACATTTTGAGCTCAAAAGTTATGTCATTAAACAAAATAAGTATTTAGATCGTAGGTATGCATAATATCTCTCCTCGAAGGTAAGTCCGGTGGCCCAGCAGCGTAGCGGAGGAAGGAGGCACCAGTGAGTATTAGTGGGTAAGCTCGGGTGTTCCTCCTTACCGCAGCACCTGGGGAGTCCCACATATTGGCGGCCTTTCCCCCGAGTTGCCGGGAATGCGTAATGCAATGCCCACCGTATAAAAAGGTATGAATATCCTTACCGTGTTAACAGATTCGCAAAGTATTCCAAATATTTTCCAAAACAAAAGAAGGTTAGTATATAAAACAACTAATTTTATTAGAGATACTGCAGTAACGAGGGGGAGAAAACATTTTAATTCGATAACTGGATTCGCGTGCGAGACGCTAATGCGACTACAACACCTTCGGTAATCCTGAAAAATCCTTTTAACATTGTTTCACCACGTGCCCAATCCGAGATCCGATCTGAACCCAAATTTTCACATGCATTATTTGACGCACATAAGAGTTCATTTACTATAAACACTATAAAGGTTAATAATATATTTCAGGCCCACTAGACAAGCGGCAAGCGATTATCGTAAACGCCAACGCTAACGCCACAAAATGTATGTATGGGATTTGACATTAATATTCGCTAGCGATGCGATGACTTATGTGAAATCGCATACATTTTGTGGCGTTAGCGTTAGCGTTTACGATAATCGCTTGTCACTTGTCTACTAGGGCAGTACCATCAAAGAAAATGATTCATGTTATATAGGCAGGTAGACTATTTGGTTAGACAACTTACGTTAGCTTTATTTCTGACTTTAGATCAATTCCATAGATTATTATAATCAACTTAGCCCAATCCATACTTTATATTATAAATACTAAAGTGTGTCTGTCTGTCTGTTAGCTCTTCACGTCCAAAGCTCCGAACCGATTTTGCTGATATTTGGTATCGACTTACTTTGAGGCCCGGGAAAGGATATAGAATACTTTTTATCTCAGAAAAATGTACAGTTCAAAAGAATTGCGGGCGTAATTTTCTCAATCAATAAACACGAATAAAATATTAGCGCTGTTAAGGTAGACAATTTCTTACTTAAAACGTAAGGGAACTAAAAGTAAAGGTGATTAGCTTAAATATAACCTCTTTGAAATGCAAATGACTTCGCCTATTACAGCTCAAAGCTTTTATAATTAAACTGTTACCTTTAGCTTCACCGGAAAAACATTGCAGAGACCTTAAAATATAAAGCAGCTACTTAGTCATCAAGCAGCGTCTTTATTTAAAAACAGACTATTATCGCGCAAACATAATCCTCAGCATTCAGACGCTGACCTCAATATGATTTATACAAAATTAAAGATACACTTTAAATCTTAAGCAAATCTTCAGGCAAATATACAGCATCGTCAAATAGGATAATTTTAATAAACAGTACACACACACACACACACACACACACACTGTACACAGTAATATTAACTGATAATAAGGACGCTGCCTCTTTATCAAATAGTTTAGAGATTGATATTAAACTTGAAAGGTTATAAATTTAATACAATATTCAATATACTCTTTGATCTTTCAGCGTCCCACGCTCTATCTCTAGGACAAAAAATTCATCAAGTTTAAGCGCTTGCAAATATTTTTAAATCTGAATTTTGTTTCGCTGAAAAAGTGTTTGCACTTCAGACACCACTTGACGTCAGGCTATCGGTCTCAATATCGCTTCAATAGATTGTATATTAATAAAATGGGGCATTTGCTCTCAAACCTGAATAGAGAAGCAAACGGGGTATTTTTTGATCGCCAAACTTTAATGCACCGATTACTTTTACTGCAGCAAACATTCAAAACTTCCCTCTTTATACGTCTAATATTATACCAACTGTAATCGTTTGACGTATATAATACGTTTAAATTTGTCGTGATACTGATCGTGATTTTCTAGCATACACAAATTGCGATAAAAAAGATAGGAAAAGCACTAATGGCAGACACTATAAGGAAACATGAAACATTTGAATGTTATAAAATATACATTTATGAAAATAAAGGATTGATAACTTTGTGGCGGTACCCACAATTCGCCTAACAATCCTACATCGCGCTATCGAAGTTTCGGAGAACGGCAAGATATATACAACGTCTGAAATGACGTCAGTGGGCTTCGGCCTGACCGAGCATGCTATCTCGCTCGGTCGGAAGATCTTCCTTTTCGGCCGCCACTAACAACGTTAAATTGGTGACCACCGACAAGAACACGCATCCTTCTGAACATCAGTCATCATCAACACTCCCCGCCCATCCGCACCACGTCAGCAGACATCAAGCATAACCGGGTCGCCTCGACCATAAGCCGCGTTGGGCGTCCGCGCCGGTCGAATCCGTGTCTGGCTTGAACGGGGCAGCCATAGGCTACAACGACCGGTCCACAAGCAGAGCACGGGAACCTCTCCTGGTCATTGCACGCGTAGCTTCGGCCCACACCTGACAACACAAGCGCATTGAAGAATACCACCGGTCTTCGGGGGGGAGTGATGTGGCGGTACCCACAATTCGCCTAACAATCCTACATCGCGCTATCGAAGTTTCGGAGAACGGCAAGATATATACAACGTCTGAAATGACGTCAGTGGGCTTCGGCCTGACCGAGCATGCTATCTCGCTCGGTCGGAAGATCTTCCTTTTCGGCCGCCACTAACAACGTTAAAACTTCTTCCATGTCTTCAGCAACTCTTACAAAATAAAACTATTATAGTTATTCTCTGACAAATCAATTAAAAAATAAAATATTATTAGTCTTTTTGTAAACGTCATAAGAGCTAATAGATGACATCACAAAAAACGAACATCACTAATAGTAGACACCACTGAACTAATAGTTGACATAGAACATTACATTACATTTTACATTTTTCCTAATATTAGTTCTTTATTTGCCGTTTTATTCAAAAGATTTCATTTACTTCATCATAGTAACTATATACATCAGAAATATTATCCACGTTGTCTCCAGATTCTATCCATTCTTCTTCCATGCTGAGACTATATTTCCTTTTATTTTTATTTTTCATATTTTTTCCCAGCAAATTTATTTTCAGTCTTTAGTCTCCATGCTTCTCTTGCCTCTTCTTTTTTCTGCTTTCTTTTCTCAGCTGTCCTTTTTCTTCTTTTTATTGCTAAAAAACTAAAGCAATCGATTTTTAGATCAGTACAAGGTCTAATATTAGACACCATGTCCATTAACCAATTTTAGGTGTCCACAACCACCAACTACTGTAAGTTCTAAGTTAGTTAATAGAATTATATTTTCAGAGAAAAGTGATGATATACTTGCAGCAGAATAAACTACAAAATAACTTATGTATGTATTGCAAAACTAAAAGATGAGATCCATGTCATCTATTAGGTTTTTTACCTTTTCAAAAACTAATAGTAAAAAAAATCATAAATGAACATTAATTACTTTATACAACATAACCATTAATCCAATGAAATCAATAGAAATTACAAAAAATTTAATAAATGTATTTATTTATTTATTTATTTATTTATTCGGTATAGTAACAGACAGCAAAGTAAGTAATATAGCTAACAAAAATACACGAAAAGAAGTAACATTTTACCATGCAATCCAATAAAAACTATACACAACATTAAAAAAAATCAATAATAATAATAATATCAAATGTCAAGTACTCAATTACACTAAAATATTTAAATAAGTCATTCAACAATAATTATTAGAATTATGATTGTCACAGTCACACATGTTTTTAATACTTATGTAAATACTTAAGTCAAAACTTATTATTCAAAACTTACGTGAAAAATTTCGCCTTCCTTAACGTATTTGCTAAGAAATTGCCGAGCGCGTGTTGACGCGGTCACATTATTTACGAAAACTGATCCCATTTTAAAATGTTGTTCCCGAAGGCGTCCCGAATATATTTTTTCACATCAACAGATAGCTTGAGAAGCTTATAAAATGTACAGTGTTGAGAAATAATTAGAGTAATTCTTATTGTTATGGTATCTTTGTTGTAAGTATTATCTATTAGTTCCGTGCCTAGCATTAGGTCTTTTCCCTTAATACCATATAATAATTATTACAAACATGAGAAATATCGTTTTAACGTTGTTAGTGGCGGCCTAAAAGGAAGATCTTCCGACCGAGCGAGATAGCATGCTCGGTCAGGCCGAAGCCCACTGACGTCATTTCAGACGTTGTGTATATCTTGCCGTTCTCCGAAACTTCGATACCGCGATGTAGGATTGTTAGGCGAATTGTGGGTACCGCCACATCACTCCCCCCCCGAAGACCTGTGGTATTCTTCAATGCGCCTTTGTTGTCAGGTGTGGGCCGAAGCTACGCGTGCAATGACCAGGAGAGGGACCCCGTGCTCTGCTTGCTGACCGGTCGTTGTAGCCTATGGCTGCCCCTTTCAAGCCAGACGCGGGTTCGACCGGCGCGGACACCCAACGCGGCTTATGGTCGAGGCGACCCGGTTATGCATGATGTCTGCTGACGTGGTGCGGAGGGGCGGGGAGTGTTGATGATGATTGATGTCCAGAAGGATGCGTGTTCTTATCGGTGCTCACCAATTTAACGTTGTTAGTGGCGGCCGAAAAGGAAGATCTTTCGACCGAGCGAGATAGCATGCTCCGTCAGGCCGAAGCCCACTGACGTCATTTCAGACGTTGTATATATCTTGCCGTTCTCCGAAACTTCGATAGCGCGATGTAGGATTGTTAGGCGAATTGTGGGTACCGCCACATCGTGATACTGGATCACTATCAAAATACCATAAATATGTAGTATATTTGGCTTTGTACTCGTTATATCATAATTTGCATTCGAAATATTGAAAATACATTATAAGCGATCCGCCCTTAGAAATATTTATTTGAATTTAGCAGGTGCTATACAGTGCCTCTGTATAATTGCCCAGGAACATCCCCCGTCACACCCTTGTCAAATTGATGTCATTCGCTTTGGAATTTTCGCAGGAATTGGCTTTCTAATGTGATGGTGTATCAATAATACTAAAAGGTCTCATAAAAGCCTTTCCAGAAAGTGCGATACACGCTCGAGTTGGCAGACACTAGGGATATTCCACAAAATGTATTATTGTCTATCTATTATTATTTATATAATATATAAAACTCAAAGGTGACTGACATGGTGATCTATCAACGCACAGCCCAAACCACTGGACGGATCGGGCTGAAATTTGGCATGCAGGTTATGACGTAGACATCCGCTAAGAAAGGATTTTAATAAATTCAAACCCCAAGGGGTTCAAATAGGGGATGAAAGTTTGTGTATAATAATACTTCTTAACGCGAGCGAAGCCGCGGGCAAAGGCTCTTTTACATATAATGTAAATACGAAAGTGTGTCTGTCTGTTACCTCTTCACACCCAAATCGCTGAACCGACTTTGCTGAAATTTGGTATGGAGATACTTCAGTCCCGGGAAAGGACATAGGACACATTTTATCCGGCAAAAATAAAATTGCAGCTAAGTTTAAACAAATGTAAAATAATCTCTTTTACCAGAAAACGACGACCCATAATACATAACTACTTCATAGATGGCCATAAGTTAGAAAAAGTTTTCACTATTCGTGACCTTGGGGTCATATTGGATACAAAACTGACGCTGGATTCTCATATAGATTCTATTTGCAGTAAAGCTTTTAAGATGTACGGTTTTGTTTTAAGAGCTAGTAATGATTTCAAACGACCTAGTACATATCTATATCTATACAAAACCTTAATTCGCTCACAACTGGAATATGCTCCATGTATTTGGGATCCGATGTACGCAGGATACTCACACTACCTAGAAAAAGTGCAGAAAAGTTACTTACGTTGTGTACAATATAAATGTCGGTTAAATTACCTATCGTACCCTAAGTTACTAGAAAAGTACAAATTACTAACCTTAAATTGTAGAAGAATGCAACTTCAGATGATGTTATTGTACGACATCTGCCACAATAAATATGACTGCATCGATATTGTAAATGACCTTAGCTACAGAGTGCCTCTCAGAACACACAAAAGAGCCTGTCGTGCTGCTCCTGTAGTATTTGCTATAAGATTATCGCGTACTAATGCAGGTCTTCGCGCACCAATTAATCATATACTTACCTTATATAACAGACACTTTAACCATATAGATATTAATGCCAATAACTTTAACCATATAGATATTAATGCCACTGCTTTTAAAAAACTGATCACAGAGGAACTCTCTAAAATAAATATCACTAGTATTACTTAGTGATAAAACTGTATTGTTAGGATATTTCACGTAAGTTATTGTTCGTCCGTAGCGGGTATAACATATTGACACGGCACCCTAGTGGTCATCGTTACCGATCCCAAGACCTCAATATTATGTCGTAGGGCTAGGGTGCCACGCACTCAAAATGCTCACGATTATAAACACACATAGCACACATACAAACTCAAACTAACACTCACATGTCGTACAGCAGGTAATGTGCTCTCACACATGTAATTAATAATTAATATAAACAACACATGTCATCCTAGTAGTCTTAGTTACTGATCCCAAGACCTCGTGTCGCAGGGCTAGGGTGCCACATACTCGCAAATGGCGCACCTAGGTACACCGCACACACACACAGGCTGACACATGGCTTTGATAGTTTAACTTCTAGTTATTAGTTATTACTGTATACCTAAATACTGTATTATTATTATTACTTTATTGGTTATTTGATATAGAAATTGTGTAGTTACTTGGCTTCGATTTTGTAAGAAGCATGTAAAATAAAAAGCAGCCGTAGTATACGTTGATTATAAAGTAATTTTAGTTAACTACTCGATACTAAGTAGGTACTACTTTGTAAACCAGATTGATCTCGCATACGACACCCTGGTAGTCGTTGTTACTGATCCCAAGACCTCGTATCGTAGGGCTAGGGTGCCGCCCGCTAATCAATCAAGGTTGGTAAATGGTAGTTACTAAATAAGCAGGTAGGTAACACTTATAATCTTATTATCTTGTTATTTGCTTAAACATGTCAAAAATTAAATATGTAAAATAACAATACATTAAATTAAAACCTCAACCTGTTAATAAACAAATTCTTATAATTAAACTTAAGAACATTTTACATATTTAGTATGTGGTAAATGATGTGGATATCACAATTACTGTATATTTATAGAGGAAGACTGTTTGTAATAGTACTTTATTGTGATATTGTTTTTTTGCCCTAATAAAGAATAAAAAAAAAAAAAATGTATGTTTCTCGCGCGATAAACAGGTTTTAACGCAACGGGGTTGCGGGCATCATACGCAGTTATTGATGAAATTGTCGTGTCACGATAAGAAACGTCTTAGAAACTTCTATAGGTGTGATTTTGAACTATGCACTGTTTGGTATGGTACAGCGTTATTTCAAGAAAAAAAAATTGACGTATGCGCACAAAATCCAGCAGTGTTAGTTGCCGAACTTTTCTGAAACAGTGCATAGTTCCAAATCACACCTATAGAAGTTTCTAAGATCGTTTCTTATACAACGTCTTCTGACGTAGTGTAAGAAACGATCTCATATTGAAACGATGACTCATATTATAATTCTTTATAATATGAGTCATCGCTCGCTTAACTCTTAATAGCTTTGTCCACAATGTGCCTTTTTCTGTTCGTCAAAGGCATGCGTTATAGCGGAGTCAATAGCGAACGTGAGGCATGCCCGCGACGCATGCCCTCTGACCGTCCAAAACTTTCGCTTTGTTATTAAAAATGACAGTTGGCATTGCGTTCTTTGACGCATTCAATTATTGAATGCGCCAAAACGAAAGTTGACGAAAATTGAAGACGAAAGCCCGTAATGTGGACATAGCTAATCATATTCCCAGACAGTATAATAATATTAAAACATAACCTCCTCGTTTTTTGGAAGTCGGTTAAAAACAACAAATGCCGAATTAAATAGAATTCTATCAAATAAGGATAGTAACAAGATGTTGTTGCTGTTGTTTTATTTAATAAAATATTTAAGTGGTATTAAGTAACAAAGGCCTTAAAGTGCCTGACAGTATAATTTACGCTTTCCAAACTTTATTTTTCGTTTTGATTTGGGTTGAATTAATTATGATAAAGTTTTGCTGTACGGGAATATAAATTATACAGGAGAATATGATACTCAAAACTGATAATATAATTCTAATGAGTGCAAATAATGAAATAGAAAAAAATTAACGATAGCAGGCGTTAGAGGGAGTGAACTGTGAAACCAGTGTCCAAATTAGATAAACCAGATAAATAAAAATATTGTAAACTTAAATAATAAAGTAATATAATATTTAGTGAATGAAAAAGATGAAAACTGTTTATACAGAAATAGATAAAGGATTTGTAAAGAACATATTGTATGTAATAAAACATAAAAAATCAATTAGTTGTAAAAAAGGATTAACAAAAAATTAAAACTGACTTCCAAGGTAAAAACAATAGTAATATAACTAAAAAGTATTAAATAACTCTTACTCTTTAATAGTGCCTTTTTCAGAATTCGTCTAAATCTAATATTTTCTGTACATACTACAGTCTTCATTGTTTTGAAGTCAGTGCCAGCTAATTTATTGGTGAGTTCAGTAATGTCAGAACTTAGAATATCGGAAACAAGTAATTAAGACTGTAGTATGTACAGAAATAGTTTAGATTTAGACGAATTCTGAAAAAGGCACTATTAAAGAGTAAGAGTTATTTAATACTTTTTAGTACATATTACTTTTGTTTTTACCTTGGAAATTGGTTTTTATTTTTTGTTAAAAATAAAATCACTCTTTTTAGTTATCTACAAAATAAGGCTTTATGTGTAAATAACCAATACGAATGTTAACAATTTTTTTTTTTATAGATGGCCCCTCACTTGGGACCTCTAGTTCCCCCTTACATAATAAGGGACAATTTCTACATATTATATTTATTTATTACATGTGCGTTTTTTTAATAGTAGTACATATGAGATTCTATCTATCTGATCTATCTATGTTATTATTATTTACATCTATATATTTTCATTTTATGAGACAAATTATTCTTTTATCAATAATTATATTTTATATTTACTATCTTCTATCACAACTTTTACTTTATCCAATTACATTTTCAATTTTACTTAATAACATTATAATATTTTTATTTAATACTTATATTTATACATTTACATTCTTTATCGTTAATTTTTACATTCAGTTTACACTTTTTGTTATTACAGTGTTTAACATGATACGATATGATACATGATACATTTTTACTTATCTTACAGGTCTTAGTTCGAGCGGATCATCGGAAATTTTTTGATTTCAGTACATATAAATGAACTCATGCAGCATATGTTTTTTTTTCACATAATATTATACTAGTACATAATTTTTAATAATATTTAATACATATTTGGTTTTATTACATGGTGGTGATTGCTGTTATAAATTACACAATTTACTACAGGCAATACAATAACTTATTCGACACTTAACTGGCTCTACATTTGTTTTAGCAGCTGTACTGCGACGGAATGTTAACCATTTACATTATGTTACTGTAAGCGAAATTGTGGTAAATGCTTGTATCTGTTCCCTTGATACCCAAAAGTGGAGTGGGCCTGACGAAATCCCGCCTTTTGTGTTGAAAAAGTGTGCTCCAGAGTTGGCTCCGGTCTTGACGCGTCTTTTTCGGCTCTCCTATTCCACTGGCATCGTCCCGGCTTCCTGGAAGACAGACTTGGTGCACCCGATCCCCAAAAAAGGTGATCGCTCAAATCCTTCCAACTACAGACCAATCGCTATAATCTCTCTCTTTTCGAAGATAATGGAATCCATTATCAATAGCCAGCTTCTTCGATACTTGGACGGCCAGGGATTACTAAGCGACAAACAATACGGGTTCCGTAAGGGTCGCTCGGCTGGTGATCTCTTGGCGTACTTGACTCATCATTGGGCTCAGGAAATTGAGTCGAAGGGAGAGAGAGGCATTGGCTGTTAGTTTGGACATTGCGAAGGCCTTTGATCGGGTTTGGTAGAAAGCGCTGCTATCAAAGCATCCATCATACGGGCTGCCCGAGAAATTATGTAAATGGGTCACTGGTTTCTTAGCAGACAGAAGCATAAAGGTCGTAGTTGACGGCGAATGCTCGGAAACTCAGTCTGTTGATGCTGGTGTGCCTCAGGGCTGTGTGCTATTCATTGCTATGCGGTTGACAGTACAGGTGATGCTGTATATACCGGCTCCCCCAATACTTCTCGGCAAAATGTCACTGAGAGTCGAAACGAACTTGTGTCTAAGGTGGAGAATTCATTGGAGAAGGTCTCTGAATGGGGTAGACGTAACTTGGTCCAATTCAACCCCGCCAAGACACAAGTCTGCGCGTTCACCACTTAAAAGTCACCAATGGTCGTATATACTCGTTTCGAGGGCACATCTTTAACCATCTCCCCTAGCATTGAGATACTTGGCGTCAACATATCGAGCGAAGTCCAGTTCCGATATCATCTAGAGGGTAAGACCACATTAGCCTCGAAGAAGCTTGGTGTTCTTTCAGAGCGAGACAGTACTTCAGTCCGGACCAACGCCTACAACTCTACAAGGCGCAGGTTCGGCTTCATATGGAATATTGTTTAGTCCCCATTATGTCTAAGATATTTGAAAAGGCTATGCACAAGAGAATAACTTCTTTTATTAATAAATTCAAGTTACTTAAAAACGAACAATACGGATTCCAGAAGAATAAATCGATACAACAAGCTTGCTTTAATATAACAAATCAAATTATTAACTGTGTGGATAATAAAGATCGTTGTATAGTTATGTTTATAGATATGACTAAAGCATTTGACTTTGTTTGTCACAAAATATTACTAGATAAACTTAGCAAAATGGGTATTAGAGGACCGGCTCTTGAATGGATTAAATCATTTCTAGAGGATAGGGTGCAATACACAGTCATAGAATATATCAACTTAAACAATGAATCAGTAAATAGTAAATCTAGTAGTCTATTAAATGAATTTGGAGTCCTTGAGGGACTCCAAATTCAGTTTTAGGTCCTTTATTATTCATGTTTTATATTAATGACATACCATTATGACTAATTATAAATTAACATTATTTGCTGACGATATAACATTACTATTTACATTTAATAATAAAGCAGACGTGAACAAAATCGAAAGTGACATTAATTTAGTACTTAATCTTATAATTCAATGGCTGACATCAAATAATTTAAAAATTATTTGATGTCAGCCATTGACAAAACAAACATTAACAAACCAAAATATATGCAGTTCACAAACTATAATAAAAAACCATTGCAACTCAAATTGCAATACAAAAATGAAATTATAGAACGAGTAGATGAGAACATATTTTTAGTTATACAAATGGACAAATATTGCAACTGGCATGCACACATAAATAAAGTCTGTTCTAAGCTAAACAGATTCGTATATGTCTTGAGAAGACTTGCAAGGACAGTAAATGATCAGACTGCAATTATGGCCTATCACGGATACGTTTCATCTGTCCTGCGCTATAGACTAGTAATTTGGGGAAATTCAACCCAAATAAATAAGGCATTCATAGTCCAAAAAAAATATCTCCGAGCCATAGCAAGGGTTCCACCATATGAATCGTGTAGGCCTTTGTTAAAAAATATAATATAATGACTTTACCAAGCATGTATATATTAGAAATATTTAAATTTGTAAGTAACAATAAACATATCTTTACTCAATTAATAGATCAAGTACCCACAAAATTTTTTAGAAACTCGAATAGGTTAATTATAGATAAAAAACCAAAGACAAATATTTTCTTAAATAATGCTTATGCAATGTGTGTAAAGATTTATAATAAGATACCCACACATATAAAATCAATGTCAACAACTCGTTCAATAAGGGAATTAAAAAAAATACTAATACAGAAGGCATGTTATGACATCAAAGAATTTCTTAATAATAATTAATTAATTAAGTATACTGTGACTAATTAAATTTTATTTTATAACATTTAAATCCACACTTAATTGAATTTCTTTGACATTATAGTTTGCTTATTGTATTTTGACATAAAATTGTATTGACCATTGGAATTAATACATCTTGTGATGAGTGATGACTTATGAAACTGACATAAAATTCTCTAGATAATTGTATAGTTAGTAGTATGTTTTTCTAATGTATAAAATATAATTGTTAGTTGGTTAGTTTTTAAGGTTATATTGACAATTCGCAAAATTTAGTCTTAATTAAGTAACTTTGACATTTAGATTATTTTGACATTATTTTTTTTACTTAATTTTGACTTGTAACTAGAAATTAGAAATTACAACTTTTTACTAGTAATTATTATAATTTATGACTAATGAATAATGTTAATTACTTTTAAATTGATAGCCATAAAAATGTGTCAATAACTTTAATAATTAAAATAATTGTGATTATATTATTTGGACGTCGTCAACTACGACAAAATATGCGATATACCGAAATGTAACATCTTTAGCAACCATATTTTATCCAAATAAATATCATTTCATTTCATTTAAAGTGGTTAGAATAATTATACTGAGTGATAGTAGGTACACACTACACACGTATTTGAGTATTACAAACTAAGGTAAAGGGTTTATATGAACAAACAGGGGAGTGTTTGCTCCATTCAAAACTTAATTCAATCCCAATGTTTGCAACCTCTGTTTTATAAATACACTGTGTCAACACTAATCAGCTAAATTAACTGTTTCGTGCGGATGATATTATTCTGTACGTTCTCCCGTTGGACATAGTACGCTAACGTAATTTCGTTCTAATTGAAAAATACTGCTGACTGCGATTTTACAACGCAAATAGAAATCTGCTGGAGAGGCCACTTAAATTTTTTTGTTTTATGTTATATACAGTAATTAATTATTATGAATCATGATAAGTGATAGCATTATGTAGTATACTCAGTATGTTTTAGAAGAATATTGGTAGAATTATAGTTTAGTGTATAATATTGTGAAATTCTAATTATAATGGTATTATTTTTTCTATCTCTTATAGAATCTGACTTTGAAAGGATATCCTATTAAATAAAATACCTATTAGCAATGATTTACTTCAATAAATAAATATAGAGTAGACAATATCCTTTATGTATAGTTCTTCGAACATAGTATGAAACTTGAATATTTTCTCGGTACAGGAATGCCACGTTCTGCATAGGAGAGAGGCCACAATAGTTCCGATGCGTTCCATTGCGTAACCGCAGCGAAGACACTTACATTTTACTTATACATAAGGACTTATACATGTATAAGGATTTAAATACTTTGCGTCGTCGGACGCAATCTTTTCACGGAAAGTCGGACCAATCAGCGCCTTTCTGATTTAATTTTGACTGGCTTAAATATGAACAAATTTTTTCCGATGCGTTAATTGGTCAATTGATAAATTGTTTATTTAGGAGGTCAAATAGTGAGTTGCACTGTCGTCGTCCAGCGTTGTGTACTGCACTGTCGCACGTTACTCACCCGTCACTACTGACAGGTCTAGAATACGTGAGAGCCGGTCCACACGTCCACGCAGCGCTGCCGTTGCGTTGTGTTACATACAAATAACCAAGGTGTTCATACGGCACACTGCGTCATCGCAACGCACACATGACGGCCAGTAGCACCTGAGACGAAGCGGGAGGGGGTGTTGACGTTAAGACTGTTTCGTAATAACGCTGCTGGCTATGCGTCAAACGGCAGCGCTGCGTCGACGCAACGCTGACACAACGCGCCGTGTGGACTGGCTCTGTGTTATTATGCGTTACTGCGTTACGCGAAACTTCGGCTCCGCGTTCTTAGGCTACGTTCACATAAAACTGATTGGCAGTTACGCAGTTCAGTAACATTCCATACACATTTACAATTTTGGTGACAACCAACCAACAAAAGGTTAAACGCTATTCTAGTTGTTTGACGGGAACGCAGCATATTTTATTTCAATGCGATGCCGCAGCGCTACGGCTCAATGTAGCCTCGCTCTAACTTCGTTGAAGGCCTATACACATAGGCCGAGAGGGTGCTACAGAATTCATTTGCATTTTAAATTATGGAAAATAACCAATGTGCAGTTTTCTAGTGCTCTCGATTTTCGAGATTTTGTGTTCACTTGTAACTAACAAGGTGAAATTTTTAATATTAGCAAAAAAAATTTATTGAATACAAGACTTGAAAAAAGTTTTTTAGAAGAGAAATTTTGGGACAGGAAAAAAGTTTAAGTGCCATATATTTTTGAGAATCTAATTTATTTTAATCTTCCAGCACTCATTGTTATGCCACACGCTATAAAAAGTATAAATATAAAAGGTAGTAATAATAAGAATGCCCACCTTTTCTCGTGTTCTCGTAGACAAATAATGTTATAGTAGCATAAAAGTTCACGACCTTTTTCCTACGCAATTTTGTGTTCTGTATTTTATAACTTTTTGTTGTTACGCTTATTTGTAAAAAGATTATAGAGATGTTATCGTTGTATGTATAATAACGTTTTAGTCGCTCCTTTCTGTAATTTCCTGAAATTTTGTAAAAATAAGTCTTGTTGAGTGCTTGAACTTGATTTCTCCTAAAATTTTTGTTCTGATTGTCATTTTCTTATTAAGAAAAGAAAACCGCATTTTTTACACCAGAAGTATGCTGATACTTCTGGTGTAAAGAATGCGGTTTTCTTTTGCAGTCTGCTGAGACTGCAGAAGTGAAACAGCGGGCCGGGCAAATATTTTTACAGCGCGGTAGAAAGATATGAGTATATTATTATTTCCTCTACTAGATAGCGCCGGCGATCCATCAGGTATCGATATACGATCAGGTAACGTGTTATAGTTTAACATAATATTATATTATCATCATCATCATCAGCCTACTGCGAATCACTGTTAAACGTAGGCCTTTTTTTTTGTTATAACAGGGGAAACCCATCATGGGTGCCCCGGGTTGGGTGGCCCGGGGGTATGTGAGACTCTTACTCACTGAAACCACCTGCGGTTCGCCGTCAGCCGTATAACGGAGGGAAATCCCGGATCTGTCTAACACAGGACTCAACAAAACGAAACGCAGCCTGCCTAGCATACGCCAACGAGATATTTCTCTCTACATGTTTCTAGACGTTTGATAGTTTGTATCTTCACTTCTATTGACCCTAGCATGACAAACATTTTTTCTCGCGTAGATCTATTATCGAAATAACACATTTTCATAAAGTTTTATCGAGATAATGTCGAGATTTTGACATTATGAGACGAGTAGTTTTTAATTATCTCCGCACTCCCGTCCTACGCCGGCGGAGCGGCAGAGAGGTGGGGTCATTCTCTCTGTCCCGCTCCGTGGCCTCTTTCTGCGACATGACAAATTCGCAGAAAGAGACCGCCGCCTGCCATGCCTCGTCGCTCTCGAGCATGCAGCGCACCATGCTCGGGAGCGAGAGGTCCTCGCCCAGCACTGCCACCAGATCGTGGCGCTGCACGGCCCAACGATCGCACACCTCTAGGGTATGCTGGGCCGTGTCCTCCGCAGCGCCACAGTCGTGGCAGGCTGGCGTTGGCTCTCTCCTGGCGATCTTACACAGGTACGCACCGAAACAACCGTGTCCGGTGAGTACCTGTGTAAGACGGAAGGTGAGGGGCTTTCTCTTGCGACGCATCCACGCCGCAAGAACAGGACGCAGAGCCTGAGCAGTACGTTGACCGTACTGGGCCTGCGTCAGAGCCTCACCCCACCTTCGGAGTGTTAAACGTAGGCATCCCCCAATGAGCGCTAACATAATATTAATACTGAATAATATACGCAATTTAAATGCACAACGCCGCTAAGAAGTTTTAACTTCACGTATCATGTAAAAAAATAGGCCTTTGCATCCGTTGTGGATGATTTATACAGTATTTTCAGTTAAGGAACTATACTCCTCAAATACTGTAGTGCCTGGGACAAGATTTAAATGTTCGTGTAGATGCCCAAGCACATACGACTTTTTCAAAATAGTCGGCCTACTTCAGAGGAAAGAACTTAGGGCTGGCTTACACGTATTAAGTAGATAAGTAGTAACTAAATTTTAACTTAATAAGAAGTGCCTGCCGGAAATGTGTCAAGTGACAAGCGCCGCCTAGCAACCTTACAGAAAATAGTCAAAATTCTGATTTCCTTGTTTAGTACTTAACTAAATTTTAACTTACTAATTGCTACTAAATTGTGTGTTTACATGCAATAAGTAACTTAAAATTAAGTTAAAATTTAGTTAACTACTTATCTACTTAATACATGTAAACCAGCCATTAGTCAATACGTCTGGGGCCAACTATGTGTGGGTTTCCTCACGATGTTTTCCTTCAACATATGAGCGCCAGTATATTATGTACTTGAGATCAGAAAATGTCTCATAAGTATACGCCTCCACCTGGGATCAAACCTGCACCCTCTACAATCTACGAGTGCGAACCAAAGGCCTACCCAATAGGCCACAGACGCTCTATCGTGTAAAAGAAGTATGTTAATAGTCGTAGTCTACTTCTGTTGGACTCTGTCCCATCCGCGTCTAGAGGTTACTTCTTATCGATAAGACATTGTCATAATATGGCGGCGCGGCAGACAGAACCAGTGAGATTCATTATCATTACTGATAAACTATATGTTATTGTTATATTCCGGAATAAAGCCAAACATTTTAGAATGGACTTAAAATATAACGGTACAAAATAACAATTAACAATTAGCGGATATAAAATGTAACTTAGGTAAAAATATTTGATATCAATAATATATTTTTCTTTTTCTTTACCCACAAAGTATGCCAGCCCCTTTAACAATAATTATTATATTAATGACCTATAAATAAAAGTAAATTCATAAGTCATAATCATAACAAGCAAAACAAGGAAATATTCCCAAGTAAAATAATATGCCTACAAAAATTTCGTGACTTTTCAAATACCAAAATGACCGGAAAAAGTGGCTTGGCGTGCCATTTCATGTTGACGGTGGTTACTTAAAGTATTTACAAAAACGGTTATAATTATTATAATAATTAGTGGTTTTTTCCTGAGACCTACATACGTTTGAAAACAGTATAATATTCAGAGTTATAATACGCTGCACATAACTTTAAAATGAACGATTTTTAGATCCCTTAGGTGGAGCGAGGAGTGAGCTGGTTGGTTTATACATTGATACAAACAGGAATAAGATAGGTCGTTTTTTTGTAGTGATCAGACGGTGCTATGTTAATAACAGCTCTACGTTATTGGTAGCAGCTGTCATTGTGTTGAACTGTTACGCCGATTACCTCTATGTTCGCCGAAAAATCAAAAGTTTAGCGCTGCTAATACTACTACACCTTTATGACAACAGCATAAAGAGCATTAACTAAGAGGTAAAATAATTCTAAACCAACTATACTTACGTAATTGCGTAACAAAAACGTGTAAAAGACATGATTCAAATCTTGAGCCGACCCTTATAACCTGTGACACTTTTATCTACAGTTCTCATTAATAAACTGGTTAAAACCGAGTCGCTTTAGTTACACAAGTTAACTTATCTGTAATAATATTTAGTCTTCTGGAATAATTTGAAGTTATGTAGACTATAACAAATATTGGCATTGGGGTTATTAAAGTATTGTTGTTTCTTTGCTCACAGAAAAAAAATATTATGATTACATTACGTAAATAAATGCATCATATTATTTAACAGAAGTTTTTACTTAGCATGGGGATTAGACGATGTGATGTACACTGCCTAGTTTACAGTAATGTTGTACCTTTAATAAATGTTTGCTTTTGACAAATAATTTTCTGAATATAAGTTCATAACAATATCTCATAAGTCATAACACAGTAAATACAAACTAATAATCTAAAAAATGTGAAATACATTCTGACTGCTATGATGCATATCTAGTGTCACGTAAGGGGAATCAACGATACCTCTTTAACGTTTACTCCATGGAGCCTGAGTAGAAAATATTATACACTGGCTGTAGAGCGCTCTAGTAGAGCCTACCAAAGAAGTAGCGATAATACGCATACACAACTGTGAAGTGGGAAATATATATAATGCTAGCTGTCACGGCAAACGTTGCTTAGCCATAATATTTCAAGTATTTCGCCCATACTATTTTATTGTAGTGACTAAATAAGTATGTCGCCATGGCAACGTCGATGGCTATCCCGTCGCACAAACAATGGTCGCCGTCGGTCTCGGGTTGTAACAATTTACTATTATTTATTCAAAAAATGCACTTATCAATATATAAAGTACCCAGTAGCCGATTCTCAGACCTTACTAAATATGCATATAAAATTTGGTAACATCAGTAAAGCCGTTTCGGAGGAGTTCGCTGACTAACATTGTGACACGAGAATTTTTTATATAAGATTTTCCTATATTTCATTAATAGACAGAAAACCTGTACCATTTTAGGTGTAAATGTTAAAGTTATGCCTAACGCCTATCTTTATAACATAATATTGTTATAATAATATGTTTTTGAACGCCTTCGTGTTCCAGTGGTTTAGAACGTGTCTCTAGACTCAGAGGTCGTAGGTTCAAGACACATGCAGACTGATCACCTGATTGTCTGACAAGTAACACTATCCTTCGAATCGTCTACGTGGCAGGTTGTTATATGTGTATTGTTATACACACTATTATAATAATTATTGTTATTACACTTATGATTATGATAAAAGAAATGTAGTCGCACATACTAATTTTAACAATTTAATTTAGTTTTTTGACTGGCCTTGTTGCTATGAATCATAGCACTATAGCTAATACAATCGCCATATAAGATATCGAAGGAGTTCAGGCTATTGCTACACTAATATGTGCCTGTGATCATTCTTTATGTGCTGGTGTGTTTCAATCTCCGTCGAAGTGCGGTCAAGGCAGAATTAGTCCGGGGTAATTCAACACAAGTCACACTTGAGGTTGGTACAATAACGACGTGTATGTACTATCAGAGAAGTTGATTCCTATGCAGATCGGGGAACTAAGTAGTTTGGTTGCGTTACGTCAAACCCAGCCGACAGATCACAATTGACATTAAATTGACATATTCGACCAAATAACGTTGGTCTATCAATTGCATAGGAATCAATTTCCTCGATGGATACATTGTACTCACCTACGTTATTTAGTCGTGCAACCTCAAGTCAATGTTAGTGATCTGTTAGCTGCTTACCATAACCCGAAGAAAATATGTAGGTCTTAAATTTTTCTGATAATTTAATTCATACTTCCATACTAATATTATAAATGCGAAAGTGTATATGTCTGTCCGTCTGTTACCACTTCACGCTCAAACTGCTGAACCGATTTTGCTGAAATTTGGCATGGAGATACTTTGAGTGCCGGGAAAGGACAAGGGATACTTTTTGTCCCGGAAATATGTACGGTTCCCGCGCGATAAACGAATTTTGGTGCAACGCAGTTGCGGGCGTTATCTAGTTAGTACACAATAATGTGTTTAATGTGGCTTTACTTGAAAGAATACTATAGGACTCTCGCTTCTTTAGACACCTACCGCTACAAGTATATTCACAAAGCTTTCTAAATTTATTATAATATTCCACATATCTATCAGAAGTCTAAGATACACCAAATAACAGAAAAGTTTTGAGCGGAAATTAAAGCAACACTGTAACTTCTCGAGTACGAAAAAACCCACACAGAAAAAGGGTTGCGAATATGGAAAATATAAGGCATTTATGGCTATTTATTTTGCCTTAAATAAATGTCGTGTATTGAACAACGGATATTGAACGGGAAATTACTGCTGCAATTCGCTCGAAGATTCCTACATAATACACAATGGAAATGATTATTTAAAAGGTATTATTGTGTTTTATGAATGTTAAACGAAACGGCAAAAGGCTGTTCTACCGAGACTAGAATCATCTCTTTGAAATGCTTTATGAAAACATGTTTGAGACGCTTTCAATATGCTAATGCGTGTCTGACATTATTGCTATTAAACAAAGTACAAAACTGATGCATAAATAATTGATATCTTAACTATTTAAGATACATTATCAGAACAGTTTTTAAGACGTAGCACTCTGCTCCTTAACGGGTCGAACAACATGACTTGTTTGTTAAATTTAAAGAAACAAAACCACATATTTCGCTTAAAGGTACTTTATTTATTAGAATGATATACACTAATAATACTTGGTAATCACAACATAAATATTCTTACACATAAAAGCATATTTTATCAAATAATAGTAAAGGAAATTATAACAGTTAATTATTATTATCAATTTCCAATACGAACAATACAAAAACAGTTAATTAATTTTATTCTGGAGCTATTAAAAACATCAATTATAATATCTTCGTAGCTCGTATTGAAGTAAGTAACATATTAAAGTACTTTTAAGTAAGGAACTGCTGCCGAAAATTTAGATGTCCATAAGTTTACAGTCTCTTACAAATAAGTAATTATTACATTGTAAGAGACTGTAAATTTGATATTTTAAATTAAAATATTTCGTTATTTTAGACATAAACTCAAAAACCAACATACTAATGCGACCAGCGCAATAATAATATTCTTCTTAACTTAAAAATTAAATAAAAGCGAAAATATATTTTGTATTAAACCTAAATATACTTAATAATAACAGCTATTTGATATTGTAAAAACTAAGAAATCAAAATTTTCGATAATATAACAAAATGCAATCGTAACTTTTTTTACTTATTTCCTTTGACAGAATCAATTATTGATTCCTTAGTTTTTCTTTTACCTTACCTACGCCTGAGAAATTCTCCTCAAAAATCGTCTCGAAAACCACCATAAAGATACCAAACAATTAAAAACTAACAGGACGAAATTGAAATTAATACGACGTTGTTATACTGTCGCCATTTTCATCACGGACCATGACCAAAGCAGACAGAACTAAGAAGTACCTCGATAATATCAATCAAACGGGCAAATATACGCGAGTGTCATTTTTAACCGACTTCCAAAAAACGAGGAGGTTATATGTTCGGCTGTGGATATATATATATATATATATTTTTTCAATATTATGTCTCACAATGCTGGGTAACGCAGTACTGCGCGCGCAGGTCGATATGACGTACTATCGTTTACATAGTATCGTTTATACGTTGAACGTAGTATACGTTCAACGTATAAACGAGATTTCTTCTGAGTCGCCCTACTCGTTAGTTCTGTTTACCCAGTCATGACTGATGACGATCATGCGACCATGATCACGTGATTATTACATGATCATCTGCTCCACATGGCCGAAGACCCTCAGCCTGCTGATGCCGCCGTCAGGAGCAATGGTCACACGCAGGTGGGAGACCACATCAGAGTTGCATTCGAAGATGTGTTCTTTGTTTGGCCCGAGCTGCAACAAACATGACATTTTTAACCGACTTCCAAAAAGGAGGTTCTATGTTTCGCTATGGATATTTTTTTTCGATTATGAGCACTTTCTTTATCTGAGCTATCGTGATATTTTTTTGTAACAATTCAAGTAAACGAAAAGTATAATCGTTCATCGAAAAGATTTTCTTCTCTATAAAAAATATTCGATAAAACAACTGGTGTTCCCACACCGCAATTAGAAAATGTTTAGTAACGTTAGTAAACAAACATTTAATCACAAATGTTAAAAAATGTTAAAAATGTTATCATGTTAGAAAATGTTTAGAAAACGTAAGTTGACAAATTATAGCAAAACAAATTATAACAAAATAAAACATATTGTGTTACCTTTTGTTTTATAAAGGACGACTGGATATGCGGTGAGCCAATACCAGATTTAAATGTTATAAAATGTTAGTTAACATTAGTAAACATTTTCTATTTTTTATTATTATTCTATAGCCTGTAGGAGCACTTAAAACATGTAACAGTTCCTAACAAAATGTAACAATTGACAACATTTGTTAGTAAATGTTTTTATGTTAGAAAATATTTAAAAACATTTTGTAACGGCGGTGTGGAAGCACCAAAACAAGAAGGCTTTAGCATCTTGTTGATTTGAGACAATTGTTTTCTTTTCTATTTTCACTAAAAGGGTGAATTTTTTTATGAATATCAAGGGTACACGTGTAGTTTCACCAAAAATGTGACCTCGTACCTTCCACGAAATCCATCGTTTATATTAATCACGCCGGCTTACGATCAAGATATATCTTGCGGTATATTTATGGAGGTCTACATATTAAATCACGATAGCTTAGATGCATGACTCAAAACATAATGTATGATCAATGCCCTTTAATATCACGTAATAATTCAATGTAATGAAGGTACAAAATGAAAGGAAAGGACGTAGTTTTATGTATTTTGTACGAAGAGAATTTAGCCATAAAAATCGATGTTTGCTACAAACAAGTAAGCTAATGATAGTTTTATGCTTAAGTAGTATAAATTTTACCGTTGCATCCTGAATCTGAATCCTGAATTTTATTACGTAGTATATTACGAACAAAAGTACAATAGAACGCATTGAATTGGATGCAAACTAAAGTTCTATGGGCTAACGTTTGTCCTAGATTTTATAAATTATTATTGTTGTAAATTATCTTGAGTTATTTTGGAAATTATTTACACTTTTAGCAGTTAATTTTTCTTTTTTGTAAACAAATAACTATGGAAAGTACTGAAATAACAAAATAATTACCTTAGATGTTTTCAGGATGTTGTACCACACGGCTTTTTTGGTGTCGAGTCGCTTCTTGTCACTGAAGCACCCTTCAATTTTGATGGAATCTGGATAGTTTCCTTTGAAATGTGTCGTGTCGACTACTATCCTCGTAGCTCTCCCACAGAATCCTAATTCGAATACTGCCCATTCGTCACCTGTAACAACATACATATTGTTATTCATGGCGACTTTAATTTTATATAGTACCTGGATCATGGAGATTAATGTTGTAATTAAACAGTTATAATATGGTTTTACGTTTCTACATCTAGAAATTCTGATACAACCTTAAATCTCAAACGCCTTTTGATTCGTTAAAACTTCAAGCCAACTCTTAATATAAATAAGAAATCAAGTTTGAAACTCAATGAAAGTAAATTAAAGTTTTATTGTAGTAGGCACTAGAATAGGGGTCTTGTTAAATGGAGTCAGTTATTACTCAATAATAGTTGACAAGATATGAGATTTGGTACTAAATTGTCGCAGACGTTAGAGCTATCAGCCTAAGCTAGTCAAGATGCGGAGTCAGCAGAGGCAAATCGAATAAGCCTTGTGAGATGTCTGTCTCAAGTGAATACGTGACTCCGTATTCGGTCTACTGCCAAAATATTCTAGAAGGAGGGTTTCCCAATCTTTTTCAGCCTGCAGCGCAGTTACACGTTACAATATTTTGTCACGGCGCCCTAGCTATTAGAAAAAGATACTTATATAAAAACCTTTAGTGATTATAATTAAGTTAAGCAGGTAAAAAAAAACAAATATTTAATCATGTCTGCTTGCTTTGCGTAATTAATATTATAATTATTTTATTTCATAATAATTGTGGTTTTAATACCGTAATAATGATGGAGGATCGACTCACGGCGCCCCACTTGTCTTTCCACGGCGCACCAGGGCGCCGCGGAGCACAGTTTGGAAACCCCTGTTCTAGAGGGAGTGTTTTACTGTCCCAAATAGAACTAGAGCCTAGTTGGTTTTGGTTAAACGAAGATTACGGAGATATATATTAAATAATATATTTTGACGACGAAACAAAATAGTAGTTTGTTGATGATATAATTAACAAATGATAAATGAAGTGAATCTTTACTTCACTATGAAAATATGCTACAGTATTCTATGTCAACAAAATACTGCAGAAAATAAATTACCGGTAACTTTGAGGGTTCCATCTTCGGTAAATTCCAGCACACGTGGACGGTCCAATCTTCTCGCTGTCTCCCATCCGTCATACATTCCCTCCGACTTCGCTGGCTTTATTATGTTTCTCGGGTGGCCATAGTGAGCGTTTGAGTATTCTGGAACAAGAGAATTTGGTTAAAAACCTTACAAGAAAAAGTTACGCCATAAATTATGCTAAATAGTGCCTAATAGTATTTTTGATAACGCAGCGACCTACCATGTCTATTACAATATAGGTACGTCAATCGAATTTAACTAAATCCGTGGTCAACAAACTTTGATTAAAGTATTGGAATTTCTAAAAATCTGTATTTTTATGTCTCTGTTTAGATGAAGTCACACAAAGGTGAATAAAATACGACTATCGTAAAGAAAAAACACTGTCTCTAGTTACTTTAACTCCGGCGGTCATAATTACTATAGCGGTGGACACTACAAAGAAAATTATCCCCTAAAATTCCAGTAAATCCAGAGCTAGTTCGTTTAAGCAACGAATTCGCAGGTCCGAATGCATAATACTATCGTGACAAAGAGGAGCCTTAACGTGTTCCAGCGTGCAAAATTGCAGCAATTCGTTCGCATCGCCTTGAGATGGAATCCCGGAATGTGATACCATTAATTTGTGTATCTTTGTCCAAATGGTGAAGCCCACTTTAATGAGGATTAATTTAATCTCGTTTGTGTAATATTTTTGACAAGCAATTTATTGTTGAAACATTTTATCAAATTTAAACCGCGTGTTTTAATTAATTTTCATAGCATACATTACAAGAGACATTCTGTCATTTTGAAATAATTGAGTCCTTTTGTAATTTTAAATGAACTTTAAATGACTAAAAACTTCAATAACATTTTTCGTTCAGAGTTTATGAAGTTATGCTCTAAATTCATTCAGATGTAACGAAATTCATACGACTTGAAAAGTGCTGAGGAACAACTCAGTTTCCTTCGTCAGTTCCCTTCAAGTTGAGAAACAACGCATCAATCTTCTATACAATATCACTGGAAATAAGTCGTGTTTGAGAGAATACTTGTTTACTGCCTGCCTAGTATACGCCAACGAGATATCTCTCTCTACATGTTTCTCGATGTTTGATAGTTTGTATCTTCATCTCTATTGACCCTAGCATGACAAAAAATTTTTCTCGTGTAGATCTATCATCCAAGAACACATTTTTATAGTGTTTTTTCGAGATAATGTCGAGATTTTGACATTATGAGACGAGTAGTTTTTAATTATCTCGAGAGTGAGATACGAGATATATCTCGTTGGCGTATGCTAGGCAGGCTGGAATCGAGTTATTCTAAAGTATTATGATCATTATTTAGTTAGTTATATGCCTTAGTAGCCTAACTACATAAATTGTTTACGGAAATTTAATCAACTACGGCGCTACAGTGGAAAATTATAAACATATAATATAATATTATTATTATATTATGTCTTTTCGTAGTCTCAACAAAAACTCTTCGTACGCATTAGTTTTATCTCTGTGTTGAGTACCTACCTAAGTTTGATTCTTGGAATATCACGGCTAAGCTTATCTACTTTAAGTGCCTATAATATTGTGTCGTAGTCTAGAACAAAAGACGCTTACCCATACATGTAGCACCACTCAGCAAAGACACAAGATCAACCAGCTGATCACACGCTGGAGGTTCAGGTTTGGCTTCACCGTACACCCTCAGCCTGGCGATGCCTCCGTCGGGGTAGATGTTCACCCTTATGTGGGTCCACGCTTCATCACTTAATACCTAGAACAAAATTATGTAAAAAACAAAGGTGTTGGGATACTATAACAAGATACACGAAATTGCTAGTTCCATCCATAGATCGTTTAAAAAAAAACAATTTTCATATCTTGGAACTCGATTTAATTTGCAAACCTCGAAGAGAAAACTTACTTAGTGGTGTTGGTGTTGTGCACTTTTTGGAATGAGTAAACAATAATATGATGAGTAAAAATATGCGTGAAACGTAAGACGGAGAAAGAGTACTCGTAGTAGCCAGTAGGCATGACGTAGAGGAAGTAATATTCCTCTCAGTTTTTACCCCACGGGGACAATGTTTGCTTCTGCTGTGCCTCTCGGAGTACTTCCACCACCACTTCAATCCATATTTACATACTTATTCATATTCATATTCATATTCATATTTATTTGCTCAAAAACATGGTTACATGGGTTGTTACAGTTATTGTTACAGTGCTGCATGTTTTGCTATGACAATAGCGTGCAAAAATTGAAAAAGATACATAGTTTTGATTTTTTCACTGTTTAGAGTCTCTACACATAAGGTCATAATTAATATAATATTATTATTTTAGTCCTGCTACCTTGATTCTATATATACATACATTAAAGATAACATAGCATATTACAGTTCATTATTCTAAGTTTACAATTAATTTAACACATAATATTTTATAAATATATATTTTAAAGATGTCAATAAAATCTTGATATTTAAAATATTATTAAGTCAATTTATTATAAAACTCTTTAACACTATAGAAATTCTGGTTAGCTATCCATTCATATAATTTAATTTTAAACATTCCTGTGCTGAGTGACCTGATACATTTCGGTATTCTATTGTATAACTGGACACACATATTAATACAGCTATTGTTAAATTTGCTTAATCTAGGGTTGTCGCTCACTACTAGTCGGTGGGGGTCCCGTCTACTGCGATCACTTATCTCCCCTGCCGTAGTAAATAATTCTTTATGTTTCCATACGAACATGCATGTCTCAAAGAAGTAAAGAGCTGGTAGTGGCAACAAGCCCAAATCCTTAAATGCCGGCCTACATGATTCATCGGGTTTAAGTCCACAGATTGCTCTAACGCATCTTTTTTGAGCCTTAAACGCTTTGTCATATTGTGTGCTATTGCCCCACATTATTAAACCGTAACGCAGCAGTGACTCTACATAAGCGCGGTAGCATAATATGGCAGTTTTCTTATTAGTAAATTGTTTGATGTGTCTTAATGCGTATACAAATTTATTGATGCTGCATGTCAACTCATTTATTTGTTGTTTCCAGTCGATATTTTCGTCAATTATAAGTCCCAAGAATTTTGTATGACCTACTGCCTTTATTTTCGGTATATTGAGTTTTATTTTATGTCTGTTGTTATGAGATTTATTAAATTGAATATAATTTGATTTATTTAGGTTAATTTTTAGATTATTCATGTCAAGCCATTCAATTAATTTGTCGATAGTATTATTAATGTCAGTTTCATGGTCACTAATTGTATTATCTTTTTAATTAGATGTCACAATAATAGAAATGTCATCAGCGTATAGAATAAACTTATGTTTAGTAATTGTAACTACGTCATTTAAATACAAAAGGAAAAGCAGAGGGCCCAGGACGCTTCCTTGAGGCACACCACACACATTCTTTTTATATTCCGACAAGTAATTTGTTAAAATATTAAATTTATTTATTTTTGTAACCATAACACATTGTTGTCTATTACAAAGGTAAGAAGTTATCCATCGTAGAGTTGGCCCTCTTATACCGATTTTTTCAAGTTTTTGTAAGAGTAAATCATGGGAAACTAAGTCGAATGCTTTAGATATGTCAAAGAATAGCCCTGTAGTTAGGTTGTCATTATTTATATTTGTTAATATAGCTTTTATAAGAGAGAAAATTGCCAGAGTCGTAGATTTGCCCTTCTGGAAACCAAACTGCTCTTTTGAGAGTATAGAATATTTACAGCAGTAGTCAAAAAGTCTTCTAAACATACACTTTTCGTAAATCTTAGATATTATTGGTATTAGCGTAATGGGTCGATAGTTATTAATGTCAGTTTTATTTCCTTTTTTAAAAATTGGCTTAACTATAGATAATTTTAATGCGTCAGGGAAAGTTCCAGTAACAAATGATAAGTTAATTAGGTGTGTCATTATTTTTGATAATTCATTTATGCATAGTTTTATTATTTTAGTATTAATTTCATCATATCCCTCTGAATTAGAGTTTTTAAGCTTCAAAATTTCTGTAATTACTTCGCTTTCCGTCATGGGTTTCAAAAACATTGTGTTACTGGTTGAGGTGGTGCTGCTTTGTAACTTTGTGTTAATAGTGTTATGAGAAAAGTTTACAAAATGATTATTAAATTCAGAAGCTATCTCTCGCGGGTTCGTAATTATTTTATTGCCAGTGTCAATACTTCGTATGGTACCTCTTTTGTACGATGGATTTATCTCATTATTTATAACGGTCCATGTGGCTCTACATTTATTTTTATTTTTATTAATGTACTTTATATTAGCATTTTTTCTTGAGTTTAAGATACATTTTTTTAGAATTTGCGAATATTTTAGGTACTTTGTTTTGTTTGCATTGTTTTTAAACTTATAAAAATTATAACGTAGCTTACTCTTGGTTTTACAACTTGTTTTTAGTCCTTTACTCAACCAATTTTGTTTTTTAGATTTATTTGTATTTATTTTTATACGTATCTTAGGGAAACATAAGTTGTAAAAAACACTAAATAAGTCATGAAAGATATTGAAGGCTGTGTTACTATCATTCTCCGCATAAACATCTGACCACGATAGTTTATTAAGACATTCTTTAAATTTTCGAATATTTTCTGTACTAAAATCTCTTTTGTATGTATAAAATATTTTATTTGGTTCTTTTGTGTCAATTTTAATAGGAAAACTTATACTTTGAGCTGTTTCATGATCAGAGAGGTATAGCGGGAATACATCAGCTGTTACGTTACAAATGTTACTAATGATATGATCTATGCAAGAGGACCTTCGTGTGGGAACTTTAATATGAATTTGTAAATTGTAGTTAGAGCATAAATCTTGTAGGTCAATTGAAGTTCTGTTTTTTTGTAAGGTATTTATATTGAAGTCTCCCGCTAATACTATTTTGTGTGATTTGTATTTGAATTTTACAGTCAAATCGTAAAGTAATTCGTTTAGCTTAGTAATAAGTATAGTAGGGTTCGACTGAGGAGTTCTGTACAGACAAATTACTATAATTTTTAAATCTACAAGCTCTACGCCGCAAGCTTCAAATGCGTTTTCTGCGCTATAATCTCTTACGAGAGCTAGGTCTTTGAAGTATGTATTTCTTTTAACAAGAATGCACGTGCCACCTCTATTCTTGTCTCTACAGAACGAAGATGCGAGGTCGTAGCCCTTTATTTTTATTAGATTTTCAGAATCTTTTTTTAGGAACGTTTCAGAAAAGCATAGGACGCCTGGTATATAATTTTTATTTTTGCGCAATTCTAGTAAACTTATTTCTATTAATTCTTGTTTAGATTGTAGGCTTGCAATGTTTTGGTGTAAGATAGAGAAGTTACAAGGAGAGTTGTTAAGCTTAGGCACGAAAAAGTTCGGTTTTTTTTATTTTTGTAGGGTGAAAATAGTATGTTATTTTATTTTTATCAGTCGTTTTGGGCCTTGGTTCTGAATCATTAACTTTATTAAATTTTTTATTATTCATTTTTTGAAAAAAATATGGTATTGTTCCTACTCTAGGTTTATTATTATTAGGCTTGCTACGCACTATGTACTTTAATACTTCTTTGGGATTTAAAAATTTTTCTGAGTAATCGTTATAATCTAAGGCGTGATTTATGGATTTGCAAATAGAATTTATGTTTAGACTATTACAATCTACAAATTGGCTGTTTTTAAACTTTGAACAACTCATTTTGATTCTATAATTTAATTCACTTACATCTAGGTATCTACTTTTACACACATTAACTACAAATACCTTATTGCGAAAAGTTTTTAGTACATTTTTTAATATGGATACAACGATATTGATGTCATAATCATTTTCTCCAATACATAATATTAATTTATCGTCAGCATTTGCCTTAATATTATAACAGTTCTTTACCACCTCGCAAGCTGGAGCATAGGGCTTATATTCACCGTGAATTACATAATTTTCATATTTCGTATTTCGTCTTGAATTTTGTAGAGCTGAGGCTAAGCCGGTGCATTGTTGAGTGCTAAAAATATACAGAGACTTTTCCGTACATTCTTGTGTGCTATGGACTCGTGTAGAGCGTTTACAATCAATGAGGCTTTTGTCTTGACAGAGCATCTTTTTTGGTGGGTCCGGTTGTGTATGTGCAACATCTATTGGTGTAACACTAGCTCTCTTAATGTGGTTACTTAATGGTAGAGGTCGAATGGGAGATAAGATTCTAGGGGCCAGAGAACGACGTGTTTTGTTTTTTAGGCCAGTCCGTGGGCTGCTAACATCTTGAGCCGAAGATTGACACAGTGTTTTTAATAATTTATTCTCCATGTTGAGTTTATTTATTTGTTTTTGTAGTTGATTATTTTCTAACAGCAAGTTCTCTAACTCGTTCTGTGTGCTTTCGAGTTTAGTAGTGAGTTGAGTGATGGTGTTTCTTATTTCTGAGGTAGTTGTAGTATCATCTGTGCTCATAACTTCTAGACTTCTCGATAGAGTATTGGGCGTTGAGAATGAGTCCTCGTCCGATAGATATTGATCAGTGAATACATGACATGAGTCCTGTGTATCCGATGCGCATGATATATTAATGTCTATGGGTGTGTTTGGGGTGTCGTCATATTGGTCTATATTGACATTAATTATTTCTTGCACTGGTGTACGTTGGCCTAAATTATGATACTGCTTTCTTGTTGTAATAACTGTATTTAAGGCGGGACTAGAGTTTGTAACGCATGTTTTGCATCTCCATTTCTTTTTTTCTTCTTGGTTCATTAATTTATATACAGTTTGTGGATAGCCGGCACATTCAAACTCAAAAGTATTTTTGCAAATTGAACATATAGCAGTCTTTTTAGAGTCCACTAGTTTTTTACATTTGAAACAAGTTACTTTGAGCGACATCTTATGGCTGTTTTTAGAAGCTATTGTATTCCTCGACGGCTTCATATTGAGTGGTCATAGAAGTTTCGCTCCTCTCTACTAGATGGCGCTGCCACGATCTGATGTGTAGATCCTTTTTTAAGTTTGAATTTAACGAAGTTTTGCATGCAATATTTTTAGAAATTCTTTATTTTCACTGTTATGTTCATGCACTTATTAGAAACTATAAAGTTTTAATCCAAAACAACTCACAACACTCATGAACTCCAGTTTTACACACTTTTAGCAGTAAAAAATGAGTTGAAATGTTTCACTATTAAATAGTCAATATTTTACTTGTCCCTTTATATTTTTCTGAGATAACACTTTATGTAATGAATTGTCACTATACACAACTTTTTACAATATATTAAGCACTGTTCACACTTATTTGTATTTTTTATCGGTAAATTACTGGGAGCCCGATGTTAACCGTATCGCCATCTGGCGGCTTCTTTAATAATATTATTAATGCGAAAGTGTGTATAATGTATAACTTTATGATAACTCTTTACGCCAAAACCGCTGAACCGATTTTGCTGAAATGTGGTATAGAGATACTTTGAGTTGCGAGAAAGCGCGATACTTTTGCGTTGCGAGAAAAATGTTAAGTTCCCGCGCGATTACCGAATTTTGACGCAACGGAATTGCGGGCGTCATCTAGTTGATTATAAAGCTACCAATTACCTTCTGATAGTTCATTCGTGTATCCTCGTAGCCTGGCTGCAGCGTCGTAACGGGCACGACCTCCTCCCATCTGTCAGAGTTAAGCCGCCCCACTCGTTCCAAGTCACATTCACTGCACGCTGACCCCATTCGGGACTCCCGAGCCGGCATTAATGCTTCTTCTGCAACGCAAATAATTAGTGAAATATCGCTTTGTACAGTATGTGCATAGAGTGTAGCGTATGTGCGAAAGTTGGGAAGGAATTTTAATGATAAATTCTGGAATAAAGTTGTGTTCCAACGAATTTAGTATGGACATAATAGTGGCAAGATTAACGGTGAATGAAAAATGGGAGACTTAAGACTGGCGTTAATCTAAAAGGCAAAAGAAGGCTTAGTAACTGCAATATAAAGGATATCACACTAGAACCATACATTTAGTACAGAACTTAGTTTATCACTGCGTACTGGTGTTCCAGTAGTTTCGATACATATTCAGTGAAAACATACAAGCAACTGTTTTTATGATATTTGTGTAGATGCATGCAATACAATAAAAATGTTTACCTTCAGGAGTCAAACAAGCGGCCTGGATCGAATATTTGGGAGCATTGTTCCCTGTGAAAAATGCCGTATCCACTAGCAGGCCTGCAAACAAAATATAAAACTAAAACTTCTGTTTGTAAACTGTAACATTTTTACCAAACGAACTTTTTTCAATTATGAGACAGCTCCCAGTAGTGGTGATGTTATGCTATCTCTGCATAACTTAGACAAATTTTCAGAATATGTAATTGCAATCCATACTTTATACAACTACAACTAGACAAATATAAATTCACAAAGCGTAAGCTGTTATGAGCGGTTGTAGGTTACTACAACCGCAAAAGTTTGAAGACGATAAACTACAAAAACTGCGTTTTCCATTTGAACTCTTCAGAATCCGTGAAAATCGTACCAACATTATCCATTGCTGCTTACCTTTGATAACGCATTTGGTAGCCAGCTTAAGTATGCACCAGTCGTGGCCGGCGATTCTCTTCCGCCTCGTCTCCCAGCCATCCATCCACTTGCCAAAGTCTGTGTACCTGTCGGCCACGAACACGGGATCACTGTCCGATATCATGTTCTCACATGTCGCAAAGAAGTCGTCGGTCGCAAAGGCGACTTTGCCGCCGGCCTGAAATAAAATGTATGTTTAAAATATTTTTTATGACATGCTGAAAACTTGTGACGATTATACTAATAAATAAATTCATTTATAACGATCAGATCAGATAGTAGGGTAGTATGAAAAAAAATTAAGTAGTCAACTAAAACACATAGTTCATTATGAATGTTAGGTTAAAGATTTAACTGTTAATTATGCTGCAGTGGCTTCATAGTTTTATTTTCACCGACGAATAAATAAAATTTGACCCAAATAATTAACAACATTGGCAGAGGCAAGCTCTTCTTGAAGGAAGCCCTATAGTCTGTAAAAGATACGATTTAAGATGTTAAACTTAAAATGCAAGAGAAGTCAGTAGGTCTATAGTAATTGAAACCCCATGCTAAGGCTATCAAAATCATTTCCTTCCCTAGATTAGTAATTCAGTAAAACTTACACCGGCACTCGCGAAATCACTGAGCTCCGCAAACGCAGGAAAAACTTTGTCAATCATATTGAACTTCTTATAGTAGTACTGAGCTAAACTATGAGTAGAACTGATCACTGCTTTGAACTGTCAACCCCTTATATACACTTACAGCTATCGACGCTATTTATATACAAACCTTATCAACTGCAACACTGTGATTCAAACTTAATGTTTGTACAGTCGTCTAAGAAAATTTGAATAGCACTTAATATATTTGCCAAATTATAATTATTACTAAACGAAATGGATGAACGGATTATCTACTATATTAAACACCTCCATCGTGGGTATCGCAGACACAATATATTTTCAATTGATATGCGGCAGCCGGCTGCCGCTTGGGGATAGATGGGTTAATTGACATTAGACATGATTGATTTAAAACAGCATCGGTCCACCTCTCTGCCTCTCCGCCGGCGTAGGACGGGAGTGCGGAGGCGACGCTATGCGAACCTCCTAACTCTCGTCTAACGGGGCTCCGGGAGAGGATGGGAACCTCCCCGGCTTAGCCAGTCCCGGCGCCGAGGGGAACGCTTTAGTTTGCCTAAGCGTTCCCTTACTTTTGGTGGAAGTCCGGTCCCGAGGTAGACCGGCCGGTCGTGGAGGGAGTCTCGTGTTTGTTAGATCCGGGACATCCCTCCTTTATACGGCTGAAGGCGAACCGCAGGTGGTTTTAGTGAGTAGGAGTCTCACATACTCCCGGGGTATTCAACTCGGGGCACCCATGATGGGTTTCCCATGCGTAATAAAAAAAAAATAAAAAAAAAAAACAGCATCGGTAATCGTACATTTTCTATGACAACATTTTTGCGACCCTTTATGTAGGTACCTGTACTTATATCAAATTTTATCAAAATTTTATCATAAACCTTTGTCATTATAATATTCATCTTATAAAAATCATATTACAATTCGACGAAGCTTAACGTGGCGAGAAAAGGAACTAAACGCTTCTATCATACAAAAGCGTCATTTTTGACACTAAACATTGTGTTTGACAGTTCTCCTTTACCAGCAGCGCTCCTGTCAATGTCGCACCCACATTCATTTAAATTTTAAAGCCTTGTCGAGGTGTATAACAATCGATAGAGTATAATAATGTCCAAGAACATAAGGCATTATTGTTACGTTCGATTTCAAATAGGTGGCAATTTAAATTTCTACGTTTATTTATTATTTTATTACGTTTTAATAATTCAGAGAATAATTTTAATTTTTTTTTTATGAAAAGCTCGATATTATTAAAAATTAAAACCAATATTTACTATTATTTAGTAAACATTCATAGAGTTTTCTCGTTGACTGTACTTCACTGAATAGTCTATTTTTACTGGAAAATTTCTTAACATAATAGTGTTATATTGTTAATTTCCTCGTTTTTTACAAACGAAAACTAACTGAAGCAAAAGGAAAATTTTGGCCTTCGAATTGCCTGCAAAAACTTCAGTAAAAAGTTTATATAAATAGCTTAAGATGTTAATTACAAAGTGATTACCTTAATTTAAAATTAATTTAGGTACTCTTAATCGTATCGTTTGCCAAATTGAGCGTGATTGTTGCTATTTTCGTACTTAGCTAATTGCGTCTCTTGGCTTCACTCATGGGATAATTTCTTTGAAATTCTTGTCATTTCGAACAATAGAAGCTCACAAATTTTAACAATCCCTTAAATAACTGTAGGCGGAAACCGCTGGATTTTCGTAGAATTTGTCAACAATTCACGTTATGCGCCGAAAATCAAGATTAACCCTTCACGTTCTATCTGCTAAATCGACGAAGATGATATTTTTGGTATGGAGAAAAAGAGCCGAGCCCCGAAAAAAGCAGTATTAGGAAAATTTGACGATCACTATCCTTAATCCTTGTGAAATACAAACCAATAAATCCTATTAAAAATTTTACTACTAGGTACGGTACGAGAGACTATAAGCACTAAGACTAAGCGAGAAGGTTAATTTTATTATTGACCTTAAAAAAATCTACGTTATAATAAAAACCACTTCAGCAGGTAAATTGAATATGAGACATTATTTATGATTATCAATGGCACGAAATGTGACCTTGTGGCGAAAATACTTAATTCAAAGCGGATTATACGATTTCGACAAGATCTTTTCAAGTCAATTTTTTCGCTATTACACGCTTCACTTGCTGGTGATTGAACTTTTAATAACCTTGATCTTGTATTGACTGTTTACAGTTATATTTACTTGCCTAATTTTACTTTTCCTTTACACATAGCCTTACACTTTAAAGGTGCTCCCTCACCGCGAGCATTTACTTGTAATGTAACATTATAGATTCGTTTTTGAGCATTACATTACAAGTGTAATGTTACAATAAAGATTCAACTTTGAGCATTCCATGGCTACTTGATGTAAAAAGTTGTATCAATATAATATTACACACTGTATCATTACAAGGTGCGCATCGTAATACTCAGTTTTGTATCATTACAAGGTGCGTATTATAATGCTCGACTCGCGGTCGCGACGCATCACAATATTACGTTCAATATTGTGATGCGTCGCGAGTCTTAAGATTTCTGAAGATCTCTGATAAGAGGTAGGCACTTGAAACTTTCACTAAGGCCTTATATATTATTATAATTTAATAATTAATAATAATATTTAAATAAAATAAAAAATGAAGGGGGCCTCCCATACAAAAAACACATTTTTTGGCCTATTTTTGCACTATAACGGTACGGAACCCTTCGTGCGCGAGTCCGACTCGCACTTGGCCGATTTTTTCTAAGTTTTTTCCTCATTGTAAACGCGTGGAAAATTATGCGCCACATGGCACGGGGCATCATGCGTATCTCTCATGCTTAGTACATAATTTAATTGCTGATTATGAGGTTGAAAGGTTAACACAGAGTCCCGCAAACCAGATTTTACCGGTTATAGCAGTATTGTTTGGATATACAACGCATGCTAGTGCTACAGTACCACGGATCAAGCAAACTTATCTGACCCCAAAAGTATTGAAACAAGTATTTCTGGAAAAATCTGTTAACTATTATAAATGAGAGTTTGATTTTGATTGAGGTTGTTTGTTTTTTTCCACACTAGTAATAAATTATTGTGTTCTGTTTTTTACTCGACTGCAAAGAGGGTTATGTTTTTAGCGCGTATCTTGTATGTTGTTCGAGACTATATTCGCCCATAGGTTTTCGCCGCTGGCTCGGATCGAACTCGAAGACCGAGGCTACACCGGTAATCTTGCAGAGCGGGGGCGTAAATGAAACACGAGTAGTCGAGGAGAACATTTACCCCGAAATGCACCTCGCTTACCTGGCTCGAGCGAATGCCGTATAGTGAGCCGCTTCGATTCGCATGTTTTCCGTCTCACTTTTACTATCGGAAGCGGCTATTTTTCCCTATTTTCCCTATTTTCCGCGAGCCAGGTAATTGAAACGCATTTCGGGGAAATTCTTTATTCATCGTTCTACAATATTTAACTTACTCTAAATATCAAAACTTATTTTTTACGTAATTACGGCTAAGTAAACACTTTTTAAAGTCTATTTGTAAAAACACTAATTTGCACTGAGTATATTTCTCACATATCACTTTAATTAGTTTATATGCACTCACTATACGTTTTTCGTGAGCGAGGTCACTGTCCTCAACATATGTAATATTCTTTATTACCTTGTATCTCCAGAACCGCTGAACGATTTTCAGATTTGAGGTATCGTTATTTATGTAAGTATTTTTAAAAATTTTTAAAATATAAAATTGAGCTTGTATTAGAACTCTGTTATAAAATTGCCGTAAATTTTATTTTTATAAAAATTATGTGAATATTTATATTAACTATATATTTACTTAATCGTTGTTGTATTAAAAAGTTCCAATTATAGTTCTTGTACTTGTTTGTATTCGAAATATTAAATATGTGTAGCAATAATTCCACTACCTAAAATATAGGCCAAGGTGTCACTAACTGATATTACAGAACATAATAACACGCTATTACACAAAGCTTATCTCGTAGGTCAAAATGCGACAAACAAAAAATTCCTCTACCCCTATATTGGGTAAAAATACATGATACAAACTCTTTCATCAAAAAGAGGAAAATCAACGACGGTTTCCATTAATTTCTTTGACATTTAGGAAAAGGGTATTACAAAAAAATAATTAAATACGAGTGTGTTTGAAACCAGCACGTGTTAGGCCGCGTCCCCATGATACACGTCGCAGAGTCGTCACCGTGTCACAACACGACGCCGTACCGTGTCACGACACGACGCCGCACCGTGTCACGACACGACACCGCACCGTGTCGCCCCATGCCCCTATTCAGTTTGTTTAAAATCTGACAATATTAATAATTGTATTTCGCAACTTTGATAGGTAGGTATTTTCATATGCCTCGTTTATGTTTGGAACGCAATTTTTATTCGGGAGCTTGGACCAGGCCACAACACTGCGTTGAGGCGTCGTATCACAAAAACAACATCGCACAGAAATGTGATGCGTTGTCACAACGCAAAAATGTCATCGGAAATCTCACTGTCGCTGCGCAAATTTCCAGGATGCGTTCTGCGACATTGTAGATTTTTACGATACGACGCAACACACTGTTGTGGCCTGGCCCTTTCACCCTGAATTTGAAATTTAACACGTCACGGTGGCGGCGTCGTATCGTGGCACGGTGACAATGCCGCGCCGTGTTAGATGGGGAGGCGCTCTAAGGATATTCAAGATATTTATTATCCTTCAATGAAGCCCGAGAGGAGACTAAACTTGACACCGACATGTTACCTTTGTCAAAGGAACCCATGTTCTGTCGGGAAGATTTAATGTGAAGCACTTGAAAATGTTTCCGTAGAGATTGACTGATGACTATAATATTGATATTATAGATTATAGATTATGGGGTTACCTTGCCTTAAAGACTCTGGGCCTTAAATCAAATTGCATTCGATAGTTTCGAGAACGAAGTTAGGAACCAAAAATGTATAATATGATTTCATCACGTCGCTAAGTAATGTCGCACTTGCGATAGACTAAATAAAATCCTGATATCTTTCAAGCTATTTCGTAGCTTTTATCGCGGGGCTTGAGCGCAGCGACTGAATCAAGAAATTCCGTAACGAAAATAAACCTAACACTCCCACTCCGACCGGCACAGCGGTGCAGCGTTGAAAGTCTTGCATAACATAACGTCGTTTCAGTTTGGCAGACTTTCGCACGGTGATTGTTTGCGTGCGACTAGACATAATAATTATGCGTGGAGACTAGCTGCTAACTGCTCATAACTGATTCTATATCTTTAAGGCGTACAATGTTAGGTAAGACAGCGAGCGTTTTTATTTCTAACATTGCTGCCGAAACTATCGAATGTGATTTGACTGAAATCCCAGGATATTTCAATTGAAAATTTGAAGCGAACATAACTCTTTGGTACTCCAATATAAAGCCTAACAACACCGAAAATAAAACAGGTAACTCTCTCGGTATTAAGCAAATGTGGGTTTACTGAAAACAAAGCATACACTCCGGACACAGTAGAAATACTACACAGTACAGTAACTCAGCAGTATCCTTGAATTAAAATTCAGTCGACACATAGACAGTTGAACTTAGGGGAGACCAAATACTATTTTTTTTTTACTTTTACGTGAAATCAGGGTTAATGTGCCCATGCGCCCAATTCATTTTGTATGTATGAAGACGGTCTACTGCTTATTATTTATACTATGCTTCGGTTACGCTAGCCTCCAATCCATTTTTCTATCACAATAACCGGCGACATACGCTGTGCGGCGTTCCGCAGGCGCACACGTTCCATTACGCGATGTCTTCGGTCTGATAAATTACACGGCGGTGCTACTAAATTATTGTAAGGCGCTTCGTGAAAAATTGACAACACCCACTTGCATGAGTGTTCGGATATATTTTATGGGCTAGATTTTTTGCACACTCCCGATATTAAATGGATCTTCGGTAAATGAGATCGGATTTTTTAAGTGATGGTTGGGTGCTTTCGATATTTTTTGAGGGACGATACGATTTTGGACGTTTCAGTCAAAGATAAAACGTTTTGCGTAGTAACTCTTTGTTTTTCATTCGTCTACGTTTAAAACTTTTAGGCCGTGTTCCACTGACGCGGAGCGGAGTGGAGAGGAGCTTAGCGGTGCCGAATTGACCAATTACCATGCTCGAAATCTTCGCTCCGCTTCGCTGTCATTCCGCTGGAATTACACGATTGGTCAATTCGGACACTGCTAAGCTCCTCTCCGCTCCGCTCCGCACCAGTAGAAACACTGCATTAACTATAAGCTTAAAAAATAAGTACACAACAAACTATAGTAAAATACAGCTACAAAGATGAAGTCAGAAACATAATAATTAAACAAAACCAAAACCTGTACAATTGGATAAGCCATAAGAGCATAATTTGAACATAGAACAAAGCTCTATAGTGTTGGCTCCCGAAAATTCAGTTACGTTGTGAAACAATTTACATAGCTGAGGGCTAGAGCCGGCATTTCAACGTTGTGTCAGTCTTTTTACAAAGCTTGTTGCTGATTCCAATTAAGATCAGAGGCACGAGTTTCTGACGATCGTGAATACATTGTAAATTTGATACCACTTGGATGGGAAATATGTATTTCTTATCTAGAATGTGTATGCAGAATATATAGACGTTACTTTGTTGTGATTAAAATGAGTTATGACTTATGTGACAAAAAATGTAAGCTCTCAAGTGAGTACCTTAAATGCTATATCAAAGTTTTGTTAGGTGAAATCATTGAGTTATGTTATTGTTAGTCGTGATCTGTGGGCTAAAGCGCACACACTGAGCTCGCCGGGCCGCCGACAAACTCCGGCAACACAACCCGGTGGCCTATATGAAAAGAATGATGTCGGCAACATGCGCCCGCGCGTGTTACCCGCCGACATGTTGGCGGCTTGGGTACGCCTGCAATCAGTTGCCCGGCGACACGCGGCAATCACTGACCAATCACTGACTGCCAATTAAATTTCTCATCTCAAGCTGCCGACATGCCGCCGACCAAATTTTCCGACTTGTATTATGTGAAGCCGCCAACTAGACCGCCGACAAAAAGTTACCGACATATTATGTCGGCAGCCCGGCAGGCTCAGTGTGTATTGCGCTTAATTTTGACATAGCCTGACCAATTAATAACGTAGGTCCGTCTTCCGCCAGTCAGTGAGTCTCAATTTCTCTGATAATACTTTTTTGCTTATGCTCTGACGTTTTTAGAACACTATTTTGTTGATAAGTGATAACTATTACGATACCGCGAGAAATGGCTGCCACGTTTACTTGCTCCCATTTTATTTGTTTTAACAGATTACAAACATAGACACATGAGCAGCAGAATATGGAGTTTATTCCAACAGAAATGTCAATTCACATGATGACATGACATGACGACGCGAGCCCCTCACAAAGCTTGGCTTTTATCTAGTTATAATAATTATATAACCACATTATCTATATATATAAAAGAAAGTGGTGTTAGTTACACTACTTATAACTCAAGAACGGATGAACCGATTTGGCTGAAAATTGGTGGAGGGGTAGCTTAGAACCAGGAATAGGACATAGGGTACATTTTGTCCCGGAAAAATGTACGGTTACTGCACAATATACTTTTAAGATTTGCGCGTAAACTATTGAATCTATTTTGATGAATTTTGGTATGAAGATACTTTGAGTCTCGAGAAAGGACAAGGGATACTTTTGGTCCCGGAAAATGTACGGTTCCCGCACAATAAACTTTTATCTCAAGAACGGATAAACCGGTTTGGCTGAAAATTGGTGGAGAGGTAGCTTAGAACCAGGAAAATGACATGGGATACATTTTGTCCTGGAAAAATGTACAGTTACTGCATAATATACTTTTATGATTTGCGCGTAAACTATTCAATTGATTTTGATGAATTTTGGTATGGAGATACCTTGAGTCTCGGGAAAGGACAAGGGATACTTTTGGTCCCGGAAAATGTACGGTTCCCGCACAATAAACTTTTATGATTTTCGCCTAAACTATTCAGTCTATTTTTATGAAATTCGGTATGGAGATACATTGAGCCTCGGGAAAGGATAAGGAATACTTTTGTCCGGGAAAATGTACGGTTCCAGCACAATAAACTTTTATGATTGTCGCTTAAACTATTTAATTTATTTTGATGAAATTTGGCATGAAGATACTAATTTTAATCTATTGTTTTCTTAATTATACCAATTCGAATTAAATAATCATCGTTAAGACAGGACAACGTCTGTCGGGTCAGCTAGTCTATATATATAAAAGAAAGTGGTGTTAGTTACACTACTTATAACTCAAGAACGGATAAACCGATTTGGCTGAAAATTGGTGGACAGGTAGCTTAGAACCAGGAAAAGGACATAGGACACATTTTGTCCCGGAAAAATGTACGGTTACTGCACAATATACATTTATGATTTGCGCGCAAAATATTCAATCGATTTTTATGAATTTTGGTATGGAGATACTTTGACTCTCGGGAAAGGACATGGGATACTTTTGGTCCCGGAAAATGTACGGTTCCCGCACAATAAACTTTTCTATTTCAGTCTATTTTTATTAAATTCGGTATGGAGATACTTTGAGTCTCGGGAAAGGACTAGGGATACTTTTAGTCCCGGAAAATGTACGGTTCCTGCACAATAAACTTTTATGATTTTCGCTTAAACTATTTATATCTATTTTGATTAAATTTGGCATGATGATACTAATTTTAATCTATTGTTTTCTTAATTATACCAATTATTATTCGAATTAATTAATCATCGTTAAGACAGGACAACGTCTGTCGGGTCAGCTAGTATCTATATATATAAAAGAAAGTTGTGTTAGTTACGCCACTTATAACTCAAGAACGGATGAACCGATTTGGCTGAAAATTGGTGGAGAGGTAGCTTAGAAACAGGAATAGGACATAGGATACATTTTGTCCCGGAAAAATGTACGGTTACTGCACAATATACTTTTATGATTTGCGCGTAAACTACTCAATCGACTTTGATGAATTTTGGTATGAAAATACTTTGAGTCTCGGGAAAGGACAAGGGATACTTTTGGTCCCGGAAAATGTACGGTTCCCGCACAGTAAACTTTTATGTCAAGAACGGATAAACCGATTTGACTGAAAATTAGTGGAGAGGTAGCTTAGAACCAGGAAAAGGACACAGGATTCATTATGTCCCGGAAAAATGTACGGTTACTGCACAATATACTTTTATGATTTGCGCGTAAACTATTCAATCGATTTGGATGAATTTTGGTATGGAGATACTTTGAGTCTCGGGAAAAAGGACAAGGGATACTTTTGGTCCCGGAAAATGTACGGTTCCCGCACAACAAACTTTTATGATTTTTGCCTAAACTATTCAGTCTATTTTTATGAAATTCGGTATGGAGATACTTTGAGTCTCGGGAAAGGACAAGGGATACTTTTTGTCCCGGAAAATGTACGGTTCCTGCACAATAAACTTTTATGATTTTCGCTTAAACTATTTAATCTATTTTGATGAAATTTGGCATGAAAATACTAATTTTAATCTATTGTTTTCTTAATTATACCAATTCGAAATTAATACTCATCGTTAAGACAGGACAACGTCTGTCGGGTCAGCTAGTAACTAGCTAAAAGCCGAGCTTTGTGAGGGGCTCGCGTCTTCACACCTTGACTGACTGATGATAACACATCTACATATAAATAAAAATTACTATGTTATAACACAAATCAATAGGTGTGATAGTTTTTCCGTAAAGTGTACCACAAAATGAACAGGTTGTGGGTTATACTAAAGGTCGCTTCGCTTGCCCTGATTATTATTCTCCATGTTATGGTGCTCCCACACCGCCGTTAGGAAATGTTTGTAAACGGTTTCTAAGATAAAAACATTTACTAAGAAATGTTGTCAATTGTTACGTTTTGTTAGGAACTGTTATAATATGTTATGTGCTCCTACACTAACAGAAAATGTTTACTAATGTTTCCTAACATTTTATTACATTTAAATCTGGTATTGACTCACCGCATACCCCGTCGTCCTTTATAAAAGGTTTACAAACAAAAGTTAACACAAAATGTTTTATTTTGTTATAATTTGTTTTGCTATAATTTGTTAACTTACGCTTACCAAACATTAAAACATTTTTTTAACATTAGTGACTAAATGTTTGCTAACAAATGTTTACTAACGTTACTAAACATTTTCTAACTGTGGTGTGGGAGCACCATTAATCTAGCTTTTTCGCCACTTTTTCAAGGTAGCCTCAGAGTGCTACTATTAAATCATACTTTCATACTTAATATTGTAAATCAGAAAGTGTTTATGTCTGTCTGTCAGTCAGTTACCTCTTCACGCCCAAGCCACTGAACTGATTTTGCTGAATTTTTGTATGGAGATACTTTGAGTCCCCGGAAAGGACATAGAATACCGGAAATATGTGCTGTTCCTGTGCTGCAGCTATAAACGAATTTTAGCGCAACGGAGTTGCAGGCGTCATTTAGTTCTGATATAAAATTCATAAACGCTATGACGTTTTTAAAATTATTTTATTTTAAGAAAATACCTCGAAAGTTGGTATTTTAATTAATACAATAAACATTTCGTCGACCTTGAGGTAATCAAATGAACTCAAAGAGCCGTCCTGAAAGATCCCACCTCGTTAAGCAATTTGATTTGTAAATAAATCCTTTTTGAAAGGGCCTTCTATGCTCTAATTTACTCGAATTACATGATCCAATTTTTATAACGTCCGTTCGACATTGCCAAATAGGATATTATTATATTGTTCAATTTATTTCCTAAAACCTAGATTCTATTAAATATCACAAACAATTTATACTAATATTATAAAACTGAAGAGTTTGCTTGTTTGAACGTGCTAATCTCAGGAACTACTGGTATTATATAGCTGAAGAGTTTGTTTGCTTGAACGCGCTCTCAGGAGCTACTGGTCCGATTTGAAAAATTCTTTCAGTGTTAGATAGCCCATATTTTATCGAGGGAGGCTATAGGCTAACGGAAGTCGTAACGAATAGGATACCTAGAGTATCCAATTCGTTATAACGAGTCTAGACCTTTGCTTTTTTTGACCTTAAGGGTCAATTCAGTCAATGCGACGAGGCGAGGCGAGGCGCGGCGCGGCATAAATTTGTATGAAATTGACAGATTTCAATTGCGTGAGACGTCTGTCAAATCCATATAAATTTAGAAAACTATAATATTCTTCAACATTTAAAGTTTTATCGCCAAATGGCGGCAATTATAAGAGGCAGAAAATACCATAAACTCTTGTCCCCAGCCGCGTATACCGCCATCTCTTAATAGGTTTACTTTACGGCGCCACTACTTCGTTACTCCAGTCTCCAAGTCCCAAACTGGCCACACCCCTCGTAAACTCCGCAATGTAAATGTTTATTTCTTACAATAAAATTCGGATGGTATCTTAGGTCTATGATACAAATTAAACCCTAGACAGTAAAATAGTTTACAATAGCGTGGTACTAAAGTGGTAGTGTGTATATGATACGCAATAAACAGTACCAAAAAGTCCATTTTTCTGGTTCTGCCTATCGTTTTATTATGGGCTTATTGCGCAAGCATCATATTTTATACTGTGTAGCTTTAGGTACTGGTGTCAATAATAAAATTAATTTTCTAGCTTCAAATAGGAAGAAAAATAATAATAATTAAGTTTTTTACTTCTCCACTCGGGGTTTTTCACTAAGGCTGCGGACTTGTGACCAAGCAACTTCAGAATAAATTTTAAATTAGGTACCTAATCGACAAAAATTTCCTGACGATTCGGCATGTATTAAGGATAACAGCCATCTGAAGGGTGATATATTATGTAAGTGGATGAATGTTAAGTGCTTCAAGGATATGGTGTAATATTTTTGGGATGATTCCAGTACTTGATATAACTATTGGTATAATTATAATAGTATAGCGTTAGCTCAGACTGCAATAAGATACCAATACAAAAAGAATATTAAAATCACTATGTGAGAAGCAACGCATCTCACATAGTGATTTTAATATTCTCTTATTCATATAGTTATCAACATAACTCATTCTATAGTTATCAACATAACTTGAGATGCAATTTCTAAATTAAATATTATGGAATTGACAACTTTCCATGCAACTTGCATGACGTCATACGCAATCGACATCTGTCAATTCTATACAAATTTAGAAATTCATTTCACATACATTTAACTTCACGCGGGCCACGTCCCGGCCACGGCGGGCCAAGGTTGAATATAGCTGAACAAGATCCATCTGTCGTCTTGGCGTTTAAAATATGCCGTTTGCTTGCACACACATCCTATCGTCAATACGATGCGTCTCAATAAGGAACTAAACTCGAAACTGAGTGCTCGATGCCTCCGACTCGGGCGTCGTTTGTTAAAGCCAAACAAACCACAGTCCCACTTGAAGTTGATCTTGGCTTTCAAGTTCTAGATTTAGTCGCAATCGAACAGCTATTCGTTACTTGCACTGACCGAAATTCAATCTGAAACTCAAATCACTCCCGAAACCTGATACAACGAATAGTAAAACTAGCTGATCCGGCAAATTTTGTTAACCTATTGCATAGCTTTTATCGCGGGATTTAAGCGCGGTGACCGAATCAAGAAATTCCATAACGAAATAAACCCCTAACACCCCCCGCTCCGGCCGCTCGTTGCCGTGCATCGTCTAAGGTCGTTTCATTTCGGCAGACTTGGCACGGTGTTTGTGTGTGTGGGACTATAGACGTATGCGAATTATAATTGCTTAAGTCGATAAAGAATGCTATGCAATAGCTTTACTGCGGCACTCCCCGAGAGCTACGTATTTTTTTCAGGCAGACTGTTTTTTATAAACTGAAAAATAACGAAACGAAAAAAGTGATTTCTCGCTATATAGCCCGCATAATAGCTTATAATTTTCACGCGTACAATGTCAGCAACTAGAGCAACCTATTTTTTCAGCTCATAATGTTGAGTTTACAAAATCTAGACTAGTATTCCCAGATCGTTAAAGTAAATGGCTGTAGATTTGCCGTTAACAGGCGCAATATACGGGACCGGGTTTACGGCTGCGGTCACATATAACTAACTTTTAACATTTCGTTTCAGCATTCCGTGTAATCTAGCTCAAATATATAGATTTATTGTGTACCATAAAGTTGTGGAAAATATTTGTCCCCGCTTTATTTATTGGCTGGTACGGTGTTCTGGCATTTTGTTGTAACAAAAATATTTTATGAAGTATGTTATCACTTTGTTCACTGTTTTTTTTTTACAAAGCAATTTCTTAATGAGTACATTAACTTCGACTTCGATTAGTTAAGTAAGACTTTTATTGTTACAGAATCCCAACTTTTATAATAGGCCTATAAGCCTAAGTCTATAAGTCTAAAATACATTAGCTTTTTAGATTATGAGGCTATTAAATTTAGTGTAATTCCTATAATAGCTTTTTTACTGCTTACTTTACAAGATTTTAGACCAAACAAACTGGTAATATTAACATTACAATATTCAAATTTTCACATACTGGAAAATAATTACGATGAAAAGCAATTAAGCTCCTTATTTACTTACATAATATTTGATTGTCATCAAAATCGATACGAAAACATCTGGTTAGTTTTCCGTAATATTATGACCTATTTATACCATCACATGCAAATTAGTTACATTGTACATTCTACATGATGAAGGTAGCATCACCCTGTGTTAAGCAGTTACATGTGCCACAATTATTATTAAAGACGTGAGTGAAGTGGATAACTAATATTTTATAACATTACAATATTTTACTAATTTTTTCCCTTATAATTCTAATTTCTCTCCGCAGTAGGGATTACAATACTAATTACAATAATTTGAACAAACCTTGTAACTTATCTACTTTATCATCTGGCTAACGTTTATCTAATACATAAAATCCTATACATAAAATCAGATTTTAAAATAATTTTTAATCCTAAAGCCTCGATTTATGCAAAAACAAACATTTTTAAATTAATATATTATAATTATGATACTATCCTACGGGCTACGTTATGTTACTCCCTAGGCCTTGCCTAGTTTGGGGACTGTTAATTGTAAAACCCGTGATATAAACATTATGACCAATAAACTATATTTTGTACTTGTTACTTACCCACTTCGTTTACTTACGTCTTCAATTCACCTCTGCTAATCTGTGGAGCGCAACAGATTACAAACTAAGATTTAGGGACAATCCGGGTCACGTTTGCGTCGACATACTGTCTTATAAACGACTTGTGCCCTGTCAAAACAAGCCTAGGTAAATCCCAGGCCGTAAACCATTCGGTCCTCGAGAGCCTCACTAACTGAATTATGGCTCCCCCGGCACAAAGGATGACCTACCAACAACAAACTTTAATATATCGCGCAACTTCGGCACAGAAAAAATATATGGGAACTTAAGTGATCGTAGAACGTTTAGTTTGAGAGGTTGTGATATTGATGGATTCCTATTTCGGTTATGCGGGTTTTCGCGGAATCCGCCGTCACTCAAGCTACGAGAATTTCAATCCAGCAATAGTTCGGTGCCCACTCGTTTTATTGCGAGTTTTCAGGATTGTTTCGTTTCAAATTAGCCGTTGTCGTATGTTATCGTAGTTAAGACATAAGAATATATTATAACTAAACATGGAACAAGGAAAAAAGCGTGTCCAAAAAATGGAACCACTTTGGCGCTTTTCAGGGTTCCGCAGTTAGTGGTCATTTTGAAATTTTTTAACAATCACATTAATAGCGTTAATGACGTAAATTATACCTATTATCCTTAGTTATACAAGGTATAACAAAACTAAGTGTTAATACTTTAGGGTGTATATGTGTCACTTATGTAGAGTACATTGTAAAAGTAGCAGCGCTGAAAGAGCAATTTTTTGTGATTTGTATGGGCAAGCGGCCCCGCGTCACAAGTTTTCCCATACAAAAGTTAAAAAAAACACACACAGTGTACTCTATACAAGGGATACATACACACCAGTATTATCACTATTTATTTGGTTACATCCTGTATAAACCAACTGACAATCAGTCTTACGCAGCTTTCCTAATAATATGCCTAATTTAATCTGTCATCCATCATCTATTATACTGTTTATTTATTATTATGATGTTTCGTGTGAGGCTGGAAATAAAAGAATTCTTATTCTTTCTTGTTCTTATTATTAGTGTTCAAAAGTTTCTATGTCTTAAGACTTAAATTATGTCTGAACATTATTGTTCCGTGCGCAACTCAAAATTAGGTAAACCATTGTACAGCCTTTGTCGGTCGTTGTAATACTTCATACGTTTATTGTAGTCAACTACAATGCACGCATTGTTTCTTGTAACTTGAATTTTAAATTCTCAGCAACCACCACACTAAAGAAATATGATTGCACAAACTATTCTCAGGCTAAGTTATCAGGTTGAAACTTTATTGTAGTCGATGCTTTTCTAGTTACTAGTGTAGACTTGTCCATATATAAAGTTAATATACCTAGCAGAATAGAGCAACAATCTTGAGCTGTCAAACGATACCGAATTTTTTTTACGTCGGTGTATAAAAATATGTTTACATATACACTTACACAAGCATCTTTCCAAGAGATTAAATTGTCAACGTGCCGATAAGTACCGACTGGACGTCAAACAGATGAAAAAAAAATGTTCTGCTGTCATGTACCTATCACACGTCTCTTTTTACCATGGAGTGTTACTGATAGTGACATCTCGCTTGCTCAGGCCTTTGTTGCTCTATATTCCGCTATAGGTATATTAACTTGAGTCCACATAACACACATCTAGGCTTTTTATCACTTCTTTTTGGAAGATTAGAAGCAATATTCATATATAATCTATTAAAATTGATCGTCTTTAATGAAAACGGGTTTTCCATAAAACAAAATGGTTTACTTAATCTTTAATATCATTGAAATTAAAATATTAATAGAAAGATTCAAAACAATAATTACTGAAATTAAATTTTCAGAGGTACTTATTACTATTGAAATTTTCAATGATGCCTTATTTTGTTTTATGAAATAGTTTTATAATATTATCTAATTTGAAATTATAAGGGATTTTCTGAAAATCAAAATCTTTTCTCTTGACTTTATTGATTTGATCGTGGTTCAATTCCCACGTTAGGACAATAAAAAATCGCAACTTTATTACTTTATTAACAAAGTATGTTGATGAACTACATGTGATGTGATATACATAGTCGTGTGCGTACAAGACAAAAAAACGAGGAATACGGCTTTTGCTGAACCAAAGATTTCCTTTGGTAGGATTGATCTTTATATTCCTAAGATGAGTTTACTATGTTGAGTCACCTGAATATTTGATGCAGGTGGGGGAGGGGGGGTTTTTTAGCTTTAACTAGGTATGAGGTCAATAACTGCGTGGGATTTAGGTATATAGATAGGCGAGTTCGGTATCATTTTTGATTGAATCGAATGTTTAAATGCCAGTTTTTTGAATAATATTTAGATAAAATATAGTAAAAATAAAATAAAATAAAAAAATTAGAATATGTAGCGAGTAGGCAACCCAGTCCGGGTGAGTGACGGTTACTAGGCAACCGACTGTTACGGATAGAGGCTCGGATCTTGCAATTGTATTGCAACAGTTTCTAATTTGTATTTTATTTTATTTTGTGGTAATAAGGATTGTACTCCGTGGATTGTACTATATTACAAATATATGATTTTCAACCAACGAAAACGGCTTAGTTAATATAAGGAGGCTGATAGCCGCATTATTCTGCATGCTAAAGACATGGTGATGAATGGAGCAATAAACATATTAATATTACTAGACGTACCGCGCGGCTTCGTCCGCGTAAATTTGAAATTTCACGGAAACCGTATATTTTTCACAAATTTATAACCCATATCGTATATATTCGTGTCAAATAACATAAAAATTGCTCCAGTAGTCTGTGAGATGTTAGCCCTTTCAAATAATTTTCCCCGTTTTTTTTACATTTTCCTTCGTATCTTCGCTCTTATTGGTCTAAGCGTGATAAAATATAGCTTATAGCCTTCCTCAATAAATAGGCTATCAAACACTGACAGATTTTTTCAAATCGGACCAGTAGTTCTTGAGATTAGCGCGTTCAAAGAATGAAACTAACAAACAAACTCTTCAGCTTTATTTTCACATATTCATCTGCATCTTTGCTCCTATTGGTCTTAGCGTGATAAATATAGGCTATAGCCTTTCTATATAAATAGGCTATCAAACACTGAAAGATTCTTTTAAATCGGACGAGTAGCTCTTGAGATTAGCGCGTTCAAACAAACAAACTCTTCAGCTTTATAATATTACTAGACGTTCCGTGCTGCTTCGCCCGCGTAAATTAGATATTTCACAGACAAATTAGTCCACAATAAATAGCCTATGATTCTTCACGTTTCTACTTTTTATCTGTGCCAAATAACAGAAAAATTGCTGAAAAAATCGTGAAATAAGCCCTTTCAAATAATTTCCTCCGTTTTTTTTCACATTTTTCTCTATTTCTTCGCTTATATTAGTCTTAGCGTAATAAAATTTAGCCTATAGCCTTCCTCAATAAATGGGCTATCTAACACTGAAATAATTTTTCAAGTCGGACCAGTAATTACTGACTCATAGCGCGTTTAAATAATGCTTCTTCTTCTTTTTACGTTGTTTAACATCTTTATCGTGCAAATATGAGTCCTAAAATGAATTTAGCATTCTTAAGTCATCCGAATATGATACCGAACTTGGAATAGTACCATAATTAATGCCTCTATGCAGATTGAGACTCTATTTTCCTCCAGAGCAGAAGCTGCTAAAAGTAAAGAAACTAACATCAAAAATCGCGGTGGCTCCACATCTTAAATCCATCCTTGGACCATAAGGACCAATCCTACCAAAGGAAATCTTTGGTTCATTAATAGCCGTATAATTCACCGTACACACGCAACTAACAAGTTTTATATTAATTCTATAGTAGCAATTTTTACGAAAAACTACACCTTAAGCTGTTAGTCAAAATACGTAAATTATGGATGTTGAATTTCAGTAGGATAGAGTATTAGTCAGTAGGACAGGCTCTCCCTCGTGGCTCAAGAGATTGACGCGGGGTTGACAAATGAGAAATGAACACATTATGCCTTTAGCTCAGATTAAGAGACAACGGGGAAAATATAAGGAAAATTACATAGTCACAATTTGAAGACGGGTATTGTTTGTACAAACGATCTTATTTTCAAGAAAACATACTGTATTTTTCTTAAAAATAAGAATTACGACCCACTGAAAAATGTAATTTGGTTATGGACACATTAGAATTTATATAAAGACAATTTTCGTAAAATTTCTCATCATAAAAATAAGTTTGATTAAGGGTTAAATCAGACCGAAACGTGACGCGTGCATAGATGCGTTTCTAAATTTGTACTCAATTGACAGATTTGTATGTCGTCTCGCGCAATTGAAATCTGACAAATCCATACAATAAATGCATAGACTACGCATCGCGCTGCGGTCTGAATTGACCCTAACACTCAAACCAATTTATTATACTAAGGCCTAAGTAATTAAATCTCAAAAGTAACTACTTTTGCAATATAATATTTGACGCTAAAATATATTTTCTTATGTCACGATGTATGGAAATAGGGATAGCACTTCTGTGTATTCCCAGTGACTTGACGTATGACAGTGGCTCTAAACATTTGGATTTTTGAAGTGAAAACTTCTTTAGCGGCGTTGAGCACTTTTGTGGGATGGGTAAAAACTGTGATACTCGCGTCAGATTTTTGTGTTGATCGAAAAACCATAGAAAAACCGTAAGACGGTTGGAGAGTAGTGTTTTGTGTCGAACTCGAACTCGAACGAAATGTACAGTCGGGGAAATGAGTTGTATAGCAGAAATGTACAGTCGGAGAAATGAGTTCTTTAGCAGACGCGCTGATTAAGGCCGCGTTCCACCTGCAAGACAACTGTCGCGAGAAGTGTCTGACAGTCTGTCTGACAGCAGCTTTTTTTTCGATTGTCGATATTTTTTAATCGTTTGTGAGGGTTTCAATTAATTAAAACGATCGTTTTTTTTTATTTCTTTAAATCGATTTTCATAAAAAATGGGTTAAAAAAATAATGCATAACGTTAATAATCAAGTTTTCTCTTCTGCCGGCACTCCCGGAGTGCAACCCGTCTTTTTTTAGAACAAAGGGTTTGCAATATTTTATACAGCATTAGCGACCCGCCCCAGCGTCGCACCGGTATAAAATATATTATAGCCACTGAAAAAATGATTAAAATCGATAGCCTATGATCCTTCGCGTGGTCTACTTCTTATCTGTGCCAAATAACATAAAAATTGCTCCAGTAGTTCGCGAGATAAGCCCTTTCAAATAATTTCCCCCGTTTTTTCCACATTTTCCTATTAGTCTTAGCGTGATAATTAATATCCCACCAAAAACATACCTGTTAAAATAGGGCCTAGTTCCTATAGGCTAACTGTTGGTCTAAAAAAAGAGTTGAAATCCAATCCAATGCCAAGTTCAGATGCACTTCATCGATCATAATCATCTTTATCAACAGCCTGATCCATAATACTTCTAATTTGAACTTGGAAGGTTATTTAAATTCTATTAATATTATCTAATTATATAATTAATCAAGTGTAACGCATAGCACAAAAACCTGCCAAGTTCAAATTTAGAAGTATTATGGATCAGGCTGTTGATAAAGATGATTATGATCGATGAAGTGCATCTGAACTTGGCATTGGATTGGATTTTAACTCTTTTTTTAGACCAACAGTTAGCCTATAGGAACTAGGCCCTATTTTAACAGGTATGTTTTTGGTGGGATTTCAATACTTTTTTTCAAGAAATCCTACCTATGTTTTCTTTTTGTGCTACGCCCGATATAAACAATACTTTCAATAGATGCCTCATTATATCACTGGTACATAAGAATTTTTATCTAAAGTTCATAGATGAACTGACTCACGCTTGACGATTTCTTAAATTTCTTAATTTATCGTTAATCTACATAATAATATAACACACGACCTGTGTGCTAAATTTCATAACGCTAGGATATTTGGAAGTAGCCTCTAAAGTTCGTAGATCGGCCGACTCACGCTTGACCGATTTCTAAAATTTCTTAATTTTTTGTTAATTTACATTTAACACATGACCTGTGTGCCAAATTTCATAACGCTATGACATTAAAGTTTGTATGGGCTGTAGATAGGCCGACTCACGCTTGACCGATTTCTAAAATTTCTTATTTTTTTTTAATCTACATATAACACACGTCCTGTGTGCCAAATTTCATAACGCTAGGACAATTGGAAGTGGCCTCTGAAGTTCGTAGATGAATCGACTCACGCTTGACCATTTTCTACAATTTCTTAATTTTTCGTTAATCTACATATCCCACCAAAAACATACCTGTTAAAATAGGGCCTAGTTCCTATAGGCTAACTGTTGGTTTAAAAAAAGAGTTGAAATCCAATCCAATGCCAAGTTCAGATGCACTTCATCGATCATAATCATCTTCATCAACAGCCTGATCCATAATACTTCTAATTTGAACTTGGCAGGTTATTTAAATTCTATTAATATTATCTAATTATATAATAAATCAAGTGTAACGCATAGCACAAAAACTTGCCAAGTTCAAATTTAGAAGTATTATGGATCAGGCTGTTGATGAAGATGATTATGATCGATGAAGTGCATCTGAACTTGGCATTGGATTGGATTTCAACTCTTTTTTTAGACCAACAGTTAGCCTATAGGAACTAGGCCCTATTTTAACAGGTATGTTTTTGGTGGGATTTCAATACTTTTTTTCAAGAAATCCTACCTATGTTTTCTTTTTGTGCTATGCCCGATATAAACAATACTTTCAATAGATGCCTCATTATATCACTGGTACATAAGAATTTTTATCTAAAGTTCATAGATGAACTGACTCACGCTTGACGATTTCTTAAATTTTTTAATTTATCGTAACACATACATAATAATATAACACACGACCTGTGTGCTAAATTTCATAACGCTAGGACGTTTGGAAGTAGCCTCTAAAGTTCGTAGATCGGCCGACTCACGCTTGACCGATTTCTAAAATTTCTTATTTTTTTTTAATCTACATTTAACACATGACCTGTGTACCAAATTTCATAACGCTATGACATTAAAGTTTGTATGGGCTGTAGATAGGCCGACTCACGCTTGACCGATTTCTAAAATTTCTTATTTTTTTTAATCTACATATAACACACGACCTGTGTGCCAAATTTCATAACGCTAGGACAATTGGAAATGGCCTCTGAAGTTCGTAGATGAACCGACTCACGCTTGACCATTTTCTACATTTTTTTAATTTTTCGTTAGTCTACATATAACACACGACCTGTGTGCCAAATTTCATAACGCTAGGACAATTGGAAGTGGCCTAGAGGTTTTGATTACCGGTCAGTGAGTGAGTGAGTGAGTGAATGAGTGAGTCAGTGCCAAAATAAGCTATTTTTACAAGGACATATCTCAGGATCTACTGAAGCTATATCTATGAAATTGGGTATACTGCTTAAGTACTCGTAAATAATTACGTAGGTATAATTTTATCTTTGCACTCGCAATAGACACTGAGCTACAGGGGGGTCAAAAGTACGTCGAAACGGTTCGTGTAAATAGTGCACGGCATGCGCGCGGCCTGCTGGAACTAGGCTTGCGCACTTCCGTGCGCTTTGATAACACACGACCTGTGTGCCAAATTTCATAACGCTAGGACAATTGGAAGTGGCCTAGAGGTTTTGATTACCGGTCAGTGAGTGAGTGAATGAGTGAGTCAGTGCCAAAATAAGCTATTTTTACAAGGACATATCTCAGGATCTATTGAAGCTATATCTATGAAATTGGGTATACTGCTTAAGTACTCGTAAATAATTACGTAGGTATAATTTTATCTTTGCACTCGCAATAGACACTGAGCTACAGGGGGGTCAAAAGTACGTCGAAACGGTTCGTGTAAATAGTGCATGGAAGTGCGCGGCCTGCTGGAACTAGGCCGCGCACTTCCGTGCGCTTTGATAGCCTATAGTCTTCCTCAATAAATGGGCTATCTAACACGGAAAGAATTTTTCAAATTGGACCAGTAGTTCCTGAGATTAGCGCGTTCAAATTAGCCCTTTCAAATAATATTCTCAGTTTTTTCCACATTTTCCTCGGCCGAGCAAAATATACATGACATTACGAATGCCCTGCCGAGTAGGTACTAAATGTCTCGCGGTCTCGCCCCTCTACTCCGCATGTGTAATAAGGCCTTAACTCCTCCTTGGTTGGAACTAGGAAGACTTAGGTTGCTGATTATTTTTTGTTTCCCAAAGTTTGAGAAGCGCTGCTCCAGGGAATACATTATGCGCTGTCGGCCCGGACGTCAACGGTGTAAATTCGACTTAGGACCGTCTCGTATGTCTTCCATTTGCTTTTAAGAATAGAAATGGAGCTAGTTATAGCTATATTTTTTTCTTTTTTGATAAAAAAATACAAAAAAACTGTGCAGATGAGAACTACGTTATAATTGTTGCATTATTATTGCTTTACTTTACTTTTATTTGTGAAAACTTTATAATTGGCTCTATGTTTTATATGTGTTTCATTACTGAAATTGTTTGCAAGCTGTTAGTTTTCTGAATAAAAAAAAAGTAAAATTAGTAAGTGTACGTTATTATAAATGCTTGAAATACATAGACTAAGTCGGAATCACAATCACAATTAGGTAACGATTTATTATAGCGCTAGTGTGGACGCAAAATGATCGCGTATCATGATACGCTTCGATGCTATGCGACGGAGATCTGACTGGAGGTCTGATCGCGCAAATGATCAGATGTGGACAAAGCCTTACGTACAATTGTGATCTCGCGATTTAGCCGCCAAACAGCGCCTTCGGGCGGATGGATCATAAATCCTTAACATTGTATTACTTTATCATATGAAAACACCTACGAATAATAAAAACTAAGGAAGAGTAACTCCGTCAAAAAACATGCTCCAAAATACTTGTCAAAAATGTGTACCTTAGGTTCACTAAAGGCTGACGTTACATGACAGTTCGAATGCAACCAAATTTAAAACTGTATTAGTATGGTAGTTACGTTTCCTTAGGTTTTATTATTCGTAGGAAAACACACTGGAAAGTGGGAAAAAATTTGTTAGTGTGGGGAGGCTATGATGTATAAAGATTTTTTTCCTTCATTGGTTTTGATTCCATGGTTTAATATCTTATCGAAAAGCTACACAAAAGTTTGGGTTTAACGTTTATTCTAAGAACTGTGGATCCTAGGTTACGAAACAAGTACTAAAGGACCTAACATCAAAATAAAGTTTTCATGGAATTTAAAACCTCTATTTTTAAATTCAGTACAAAATTGGATTGTAATACTTAGCCATCATCTCTAAAATATAATATTGGAATTCTAAGCCGGCCCGTAGACGATCAATTATTGTATTGTGCATATTTTATCACGCTTCAATTTTTTGAACAGTTCATTTGACAATTTTATTGAAGGCGTGCGATGTTCAAATTCAACCCTAGACGGTCAATAATATTACGTAGTACGTGATATTGCGCAATAAAATTGCTCGTCTAGGAGCCCGCTTAGTGTTAACTGTATGTAAGTAATAAAATACAACGTTTTCCTCTCATAAAACTAGTAGCGTAACGGGAAAGTGTCATAAAAGGACACGATCGGCGTTATCGAATATCGACTGTAGGCTGTGACACGTGGAGCAAACGAAATCTCTTCCAGAATGGAGTAATCTCTAATATTATAACTACTAGCTGTCCCGGCAAACATTGTTTTGCCATATAAAGTACATATTTCGCACATATTATTTTATTGAAGTGACATAATAAGTATGGCACCATGGCAACGTCCATCGTTATCCCGTCGCACAAATAATAGTCGCCGTCAGTCTTGAGTTGTTATAATTTACTATTATTTTTTCAACAAATGCATTTATCAATATAAAAATTCCCAGTAGCCAGTTCTCTGACCTACTGAATATGCATATAATATAAAATTTTGTTAGAAACAGTAAAGCCGTTTCGGAGGAGTACGGACTACGGTCATAACTAACATTATGAAACGAGTATTTTGTATATTATAAGACTTAGTTAATGTTTTACTTTTATAATTAGTGAGAGAAATATTCGGATAACTAACATTTTATAACACAATTTTTTTACCTTATAATTTAAACAAACCTTTTAATTTACCTATTTCATCGTCCGGCTAATATTATGTCTGACTATACATAACATTTTCATTTTTTGCTTCAAAGCATTGTCCCTAAAGCCTCCATTTACTCAAAATATGGCATTTTTTATATTTCAACAGCTGTTACCTGCTTCTTCCGTTGTAGATAATTGTGGTCATCGAACTTGTAGAAATAAGCCAATTGAACTACTATAAAGGTCTTCTTAACCCACGTAAGAATAATTTTTCTCGTTTTCTCGTTATATTATGTGGTGTAACAATTTCTCATTTAAATAATAAATAATTACCAAAAAAAAACGAATGAACTATGAACAAAGCTTACAATAATAAAATTATGTGTGTACAAATAGTATCTAACTGTCCGTTTGTTTTCGTTTATAAAACGTTGGTTATTTTTTATATATTAGGTACTAGCTGACCCGATAGACGTTGTCCTATCTTAACGATGATTATTTAATTCAAGTTGGTTTAAGTAAATAATAGATTAAAATTAGTATCTCCATGCCCAATTTCATCAAAATAGATTGAATAGTGTAGGCGAAAATCATAAAAGTTTATTGTGCAGGAACCGTACATTTTCCGGAACAAAAAGTATCCCTTGTCCTTTCCCAAGACCCAAAGTATAAGTAAATTCATTAAATTTGATTGAATATTTTACGCGCAAATCATAAAAGTATATTGTGCAATAACCGAACATTTTTTCGGGACAACTTTGGTCTTCGGGACTCAAAGTATCTCTATGCCAAATTTTAGCGAAATCGGTCCAGCCGTTCAGGCGTGATGTCGCGACCACGCGAATATGGATTCATTTTTATATATTAGTTCAATTGTATTGCTAGGAAAGTTTTGGGGTAGTTCTGATTTTTTCATTCCATATGTGTTTTGGGGTACTAAATCCGAATCTAAGGTTTGCGGACAAAATTTCGTGACATTAAAAAAACAGAAAAAAAAAAACGTTTTTTTTTGCTTTTTTCCAGTTTTTGCTTAAAACTCGAAAACTATTAAATTTTGGTAAATGGTCTCTTTACAGAAATTAAAGTACTTGAAATTCTCTACAAATATCAGTATTTAGTTTTTTTTAGAAGAATCGTTCGGTTTCTAGTGCGAGTTGAAAATTGTACATTTTTAGCAGTTTATGCAAAACCCACTTTTTACATTTCAATTTTTAATTTTTATGGATGCTCTCATTTAATAAATGCCACCTGGTTTTCCACACAAGTAATTAAAAAGAAAAAGGCAGAAATTATGCAAATTCAGTAGGTATCAAAAAAAGGTAGAACTCGTAACAAAATAAAACTTAAAATCTCGTTACTTATGATCATATATTATTATGATTATAAATTATAATATGCAAAATTTATATGAGCCGTTGTCTTTTGGAAGGCCCTGGCTGAGGTTCTTCAATAACGATAAGTCCTGGTTCTGCTTGTTCTGGAAAATAAAAGTTGGAAGCTAAGTCATTTATCAAGAAGACATGAAGATTGCAAAATATATTGTGAGATTAAACATATTTTCCGTATCGTACTGAGGTTCTTTGATGGCATCGGGTCCTGGTTCAGGGTCTGATTGATTGAGATGAATGACTACAAAATAACTTGTGAGATCCAACATACCCCTCTCTCTTATCTAAGTTATTTTGTAGTCATTCATCTCTCCTTGATATTTGATATGTGTCTCACCTCTTTTTATTTTCCAGGAGAACGACTTCCGACGCTGACGATGGAGCAATCAGACCCTGAACCAGGACCCGATGCCTTCAAAGAACCTCAGTACGATGCGGAAAGTATGTTTAATCTCAGAATCTATTTTGCAATCTTCATCTCTTCTTGATAAATGACTTAACTTTCAACTTTTATTTTCCAGAACAAGCAGAACCAGGACTCATCGTTATTGAAGAACCTCATCCGGGGCCTTCTAAAAGACTACGGCTCATATAAATTTTGCATATTATTATAATTTATAATCATAATAATAATATGTGATCATATGTAACAAGATTTTAAGTTTTATTTTGTTACGAGTTCTACCTTTTTTGATACCTACTGAATTTGCATTATTTTTGCCTTTTTTCTTTTTAATTACTTGAGTGGAAAACCAGGTGGAATTTATTAAATGAGAGCATCCATAAAAATTAAATATTGAAATGTAAAAAGTGGGTTTTGCATAAACTGCTAAAAATTTACAATTTTCAACTCGCACTAGAAACCGAATGATTCGTCTGAAAATAAAATTAAATACTGTTATTTGTAGAGAATTTCAAGTACTTTAATTTCTGTAAAGATATCATTTACCAAAAGTTAATAGTTTTCGAGTTTTAAGCAAAAAACCGGAAAAAAGCAAAAAAGAACCGGTTTCTTCTGGTTTTTTAATGTTGCGTCACGAAATTTTGTCCGTAAATCTCAAATTCAGATTTAGCACCCCAAAACACACATGGAATGAAAAAATCAGAACTACCCCAAAACTTTCCTACTAGGGTCACTTTACGGTACAAATTTACTGAATCATATAGAGAAAAAGGTTAAGTTCTTTACTATATGTATATTCATAGGAGAACTTAATTTCTAAGAACAATATTGTTTATAAATTTCCACACAGTCTGCATGAAAACTAAAGTCTAACCGATCTCTGGATAACATAAATCGTAATATCCGGTTTTCATCCGCCATCTTTGACAATGACGTAGCGGGCTTTTATTACGTTCGCATGCGATAACATTTTTTGATCGCTCCTCGCCGATATATTTTAGTATAAGGCCGCATACAACGAGGATTAGTGAAATTTCGTGTTTTTATTTTCACTAGAACTTTGACCACAAGTAATTATAAGCATTCAAACATTTTTTGTAAGTTAGTTACGTTCCTTACCAAGGTTAGGGTCAGCTTAAAATTTTGATTTAAATCCATTTACCACTAAAAAATGTGCATTAAAAATAATCCTTTCAAAATTTTATTTCTTCTAGAATTCAGCGAAAACAAATACAGGAATAAATATTTTTACGCCAAAATGTTTCAATAATGATTCCGAAGGCACCCATCAGCTTCGTTTTTGATAAAATATACCAATTATAAAGATAAATCGCTTTGTTTACAAATTTGAACAATCTGTTGATATGTGAGAGCAACGCCTGATCATGAATATTTGGTACAAAAAATCCACAGGCACTTGATGGAAAATAAATAAGGGACATCAGTCAAATCTGTGTGTCAGAGGCTGATTGTCTATCATAGAAAACCTAGAGTATGTTCACAAATATATCCCAGTATACTGGCAGCTCTTTACGTCTAGAATCGCCGTGGTCCCATACCGTTGATTTGTTTCGAAATATTTGCCAGTGAATTGTCGAATACGTTTCTTGTATAAATGTAATTATAATACGTCATACTTATCTAATACTAGTGGAATACCAGTACAAAATAGCGCCGTAATTTGACGTCTTGGGCAGTGGTCAGTAGACTGGGTTTTATTCCGGAACCTAGTCAACATTTTTGGTTTACAAATACTACAATATTGCTTTGTAACCTAAATTATTGGCGAGAGACTACCTAATAAGATGCTATTCGATAATTTATATTCACCAAACGATCACTTTTACGGTTTTGGTAGGTTTGAAAGTCAAAAAATGTAAACATTACAGCTAGTCAGAAAACAATGTACAGATTACCGCAACACAGAGACAGATTTTTACGTATACATGTCAAAACATTGTAAAATGATATATCCAATCCATAGCAATAGAAAGAATTATTACATCTTAGCACTGGAGTAATAAAATCTGCACAAGAAATCGTAAAAATATTTTTATCATGCGGATAGATCTAGATATTTTGTAGTTTTGTAGTTCACCTCGGGAGGAAATAACTAAGGATTCTAAATTATTTAAGAAAAAATAATGTGATCGAAATGAAATGCCCTAAATCCTTATTTGATTTTATCAAAAAAATATATTTTATGAATAAAAATCGCGACGGCATTTAAAAGTAAAAACTAAAGAGATTGCATTTATGCAATTATTTATTCTTTACTCACGACAACTTGATGCAATGTACAGGAACCGTAATTTTTTTCCGGACCAAAAAGTATCCTTCGTCCGTTCTTCACCAAATTTTATAAAAAATGGTTCGGCATGAAAAGGTAACAGACATACTATTCTAATATTAGTATAGATTATTATTAAAGTTTAAATTTAATAAGATACACATTTCGTAAATATGTATTTCAAACACCTACCTGCTACCGGTTGTCATTATTAATGTCGAGCAGAAAAGGCCTAAAAATTGTATTTTTGTTTTGAATATATTTCAGACCTCTTAATAATTCATTTAAATATCTTGTTTCTATATTTTGTTGTTATGGTGATTGGTGACAGCAAAAATAATAAAATATTCTTGAAAATTTAAGTTCTCTAGCTACCGAGTTTACTTGATAGTTGATATACGCCCTGGAGACAGACAGACGGATATCTCTTTTGGGAACAGATTCCTAAAATTTAAAATGACAAAGAAAATATGAATATGGTCTGCATATAAGCATAATGAATATATTATTATTATTATAATGAAAACAAAAACGTTACCTTTACCGCAAGAAGAGTTATCGTTTTTGAACTTGTGGAGGGTGTTAGGTATATTGATTCCAGGTGATATAATTGATCATCATGGGGCTACACTCTACATCTTATTTATTAAAGCTATTGCAATAAACCCAAGCACAAGAATCTCATTGAGGTCATAAAATAAGCTCCCTATTTCCCAGCAGTAAGCGAGCTGTTTTATTCTAGTTAAGAACTTTTGAATCTACTTTACCGAATTTTAAATCTACTTCGGTATCAATACTTTGGGATGTGTATGTGTCCCTTATATAAAGTTCACTGTGAAAGTAGCAGCGTTAAAAGATTTGCTTTTGAATTCCAATGTTTCTATGGAAAATACGCCAATATCATGAACATTTGCGATGAACTATGTATGGGTTATACTTTATTTTGTTATACATTGTAATTTGTATATGTATTATTATGAGGAAATACTTTTTTATGTTCGTGAGTACAGAACAAACATCATATTTAAATATCTATAAATACATCATTTTATTATAATACAAAATTCATTAAAGATTTCGTTTATCAAGTTATGCATAAGTTATGAACATATTATACTGAAATTAATCAAAAAATATGTTTCAAAAATTATTGTATAGATATTATGAATTACTTTTTTCTAGAAATAACATTTGTTCTCTATTTTCATCTATACTCTATCTACGTGGTACCCATCTATGACTTGGAAAGTCAATTCAGTTAAGTTCAATCAATTAAATTACATTATTTTCTGGTGTTATTTGTGTTGTCGGTTACAGCTACACAAAATCGAAATAATTCTAGGCTATGGAGTAAAGTTAGCTATTGCAAAAGTGCCGTTTGAAAGATAAGAATAGCTATGAGCTTAAATTTATATGTCAGGAAAGTGTAAAAAAATACCGCAATAAATAGTAAGTGGAAGTTTTGCGGGAAAAAGATTATTTCTTATCTGCGTAGTTCACACGACTAAAATGAAGGCGCTTAATGCATGTACTTGTCGTTAGTTTAACAGTGTTGTTTTTATTTTGTCGACTTATAATGGAAGAAGCGCTTATTACTATATACAATCAGGCACTCTCAGATAAGAAAATGTATAAGAGAATAGTTATATTTTTTTAAATATGATATATCAATTTTCATATACTATAATATAAGAAAACAAATTGAGACCTAGGGAGTTGTTTACTTAAACAACTTTAATTCTTTCAATGCTTATGCTTACAAATTAATGAAAGTTTAATAACTAAAATACATTTACCTTTTAACCTCATCTATTTAAAACCTAACAATGACTAACTATTAACCCTCCGTGTACTAGGTGACTAATCTCACCATGCTGTACTAGGTGGGGTATGACATATCCCAACAATAAAAGGCAGTTAAATCCGAAAAATTGTTCCTAGTGATTGTAAATTAATAAGTAATATATATAAATATCTAATAAAGAATTGGTTTAGGTAAAATAAATTCAATTTTACATAATAAAATACATTTTATAAGCAAAAGTACAAAAACTTGACTTTTTCTTCAAACTATAAACTATGAAATCTTTCCTTCAGTACAAAAATCAAATGGCAACTATTACAATCAAATTCTTCTCAATTTCTAAAACTATAGTTTATCTAGTTTTAACCTATTTTTAATATCAACTAGCTGACCCGACGGACGTTGTCCTGTCTTAACGATGATTAATTAATTCGAATAATAATTGGTATAATTAAGAAAACAATAGATTAAAATTAGTATCTTCATGCCAAATTTAATCAAAATAGATATAAATAGTTTAAGCGAAAATCATAAAAGTTTATTGTGCAGGAACCGTACATTTTCCGGGACTAAAAGTATCCCAAGTCCTTTCCCGAGACTCAAAGTATCTCCATACCGAATTTAATAAAAATAGACTGAAATAGAAAAGTTTATTGTGCGGGAACCGTACATTTTCCGGGACCAAAAGTATCCCATGTCCTTTCCCGAGAGTCAAAGTATCTCCATACCAAAATTCATAAAAATCGATTGAATATTTTGCGCACAAATCATAAAAGTGTATTGTGCAGTAACCGTACATTTTTCCGGGACAAAATGTATCCTATGTCCTATTCCTGGTTCTAAGCTACCTCTCCACCAATTTTCAGCCAAATCGGTTCTTCTGTTCTTGAGTTATAAGTAGTGTAACTAACACAACTTTCTTTTATATATATAAGATATTGCAAATGTGCCCAGTATTCCTATATATTAGTATAGAACATATTATACGGTATCACTGATTTGATCTTCATTACTTTATATTCTTGTTCGGAATAATTCATTAGCTCAGTGTCACAATCATCATCTTCTTCAGTCAGTGCTCGTAAAATATATTTTTTTTCGATAACCGAGACATTTTTAGCAAAACTTATACCAGAAAATAATATTTCATCAAGTTAATCACAAAATTAAACATAAAAATAAATAAAAACAAAAGAAGTTACACTTTCCTTTTAGCTACGTGCTGTACTAGGTGGGGTATGTGATACCCAGACGCACTTTAAGCACATATAACAGAATTGGTGATAGACCTAGGACTGAATATTTGGTAGGAATTAAAGCAGCAACGTCTTATTTGCAGCTATTGAGGAAACCAACTCGCATACTTTTTTCGTTTAAAAATGCTATCAACTTTTTTAGCGCTGGGGTATGCCTAGTACACGGAGGGTTAAAATTATCATATTCTAAGGTGTCTAATTTTCCCAGGTACAACGCTACTATTAAGTTACCTTGTGTATTGTGTAGTTTGAGCGAAATATGCTGAATAGAGTCCACACTGCACAATTAAGAATGTCAACGTTTGGACGGAGCCTAGTTAGCGCGTAATAACCTCCTATTCAAAATACAAATGGTCTTATTTTTAATTAAAACGAAATAACGAGCAAACACCTGTTCATTACTCTATTTAAAGAGTAGAGCACACTTCAGGAATATAACAGTATAATTATATTATCTTATTAATTTTAATATGAAAAGTAAATACCACATGTATTTTAAACTATGAAAAATATATTTAAGTAATTATAAAAAATAAATACGTGGCATAAGCCACTCGGAGACTGCCCTGGTAAAGCTATTGCATAGCATTTTAATCAACCTATGCAATTATATCAAATCAAATCATATTTATTTCGGGCATCGAAGGCCCATATATAACAAATACCTCAATTATAATTCGCATACATCTAGTCGCACGCACACAACCACCGTGCCGAAGTCTGCCGAATTAAAACGACGTTAGACGTCATACACAGCCATGACGCCGCATTGACTGACACAGCGATGTGGCCACGCCGCACGTTCACAAATGCTACTTTGAAATATAGGGGACTCATACACATCCTAAAGTAACATCATTTGGTTTTGTTACACCCTGTAGATATAAAAAAACTAAAACACAAAGGCAGAATGTAACATCTTATACCTAATAGAAACTAAGTCGAGAGCTTAAGTATAGAGCTTGTGAAATTAATTGTGTATAATACTAGGACCACCAAGATACAGGCTTTGCCTAGTTTGGGGTCCACAGATAAATCCTGTTCAATGTTTTAACTCGAAATTAATTGTCATGTTATTAAGATAAGTCTAGTGTGCTATTAATTCTACATTAATCTTGATTGTAACTTTGTCTTTAAATGTATTGTTGTGGTGGGTAACAAATAAATAAATAAGCTATTGAACTAATATATTATTAACTGTGAATGTGATAGAACTACAATGTAAGATAATATCAAAGAAAATAAGTTGAAAATTAAACTTACCTGTAATATTTATTGCTATGAGGCTTATTAAAATTGGCAATTCTATTGTGGTCTTAATTGACCTTTTCATCAGCGCACTTTTTGTTTGTTCGCTATCGGCCATGATTGCACGCAAAAAGCTAAACATAGCAAGTAAATTACCCAGTTTATATCCAATTATATAGTCTAGCCCAGCTATGCCGTGTAAAATGGAGAAAGGGCTGGTTCGATGCCCTTGACCGGAGGTTTGCGGCATCTGGGTAGCCCATAAAATGCTTTACATGACCCAAACCGTGTTCGGACGACATTCCGTATTGAGCTTCCTATAAATGCTTATGGATTATGATTTAATTTTCCATTTAGATCTTTAGGCAGAGAAAATGTAGACATATTATTATAACTCATGTCATTGATATCTTAAAATTGCATTAATATTTGTTTATCTGTTTTACTGTCTGAAAATCAGTTTTTATTAAGTGTTATCTGAAGTATCACATTTATTGGTGACTTAAAACTTGTAGATGTCTGTTAGAATGTCAGGTCCAGCCACGTTCAAAGCTTATTAACGTAGAAAATAGTATAAAGATTTTGCGTAAATTCATCAGCTGTGGCAGGTTCGTTAACGCTCACTTCGAAGTCGAGCAGAAGGATTAAGGCTGGCCGCACACGTAAATTTTCCATATTCGGTTTTTGAATTCGTTTTCCTTATACGGAACCCCGTAAGACTAGTGCACACTCTCACGGAAATACACAATAGCTTTGTCTACACTGGGCCTTTTTTTTTTCATCAAGCATGCCGCGTAATAGCGCAGTCAACAGCGAACGTGAGGCATGCCCGTGACGCGCGTTGAAATCGTAGCGCTCGCTATGACACTTTTCTTTCAACGCGGGTGGATTTTGACGCATTCAATTATTGAATATGCCAAACGAAAGTTGAATAGAAAGAAGATGACGAAAATTGAAAATTGCATAATGTGGACATAGCTAATGGTGTTTTGACACACGACCGCGCCGGCTTGCACTACGAACGTACGTGCGGATTTCGTCCCGTTCGGAAAATAACGAACGTGTGCGCCAGTTTATGTATTTTCTACTAATTTTTTGCATTCTGATTTCCGAATAAGGAATACGTGTGTACGCAGCCAGCCTTAGAATTCCAAAGACAAATATCTCGCGCATCCCCCGATCACGGCTGTCATCAATTGCTTTTAAAATTGACGCGGGAACATTTGTATTTTATCGCCGAATCTTCTCGAGAAAATTTTAATCAAACGCTAAGCGACTTGAACGAGATATTAATCTAGACCTCATCAGAAATAAAGGAGTACAGTACTCGAACAATAATTCCTGGTAAAGCTGTAAACAGATAGCTTAATATTTCAAGTATTCAGACGAAATCCTTCAGGAGCTATTATAATTTTCATCGATGTTAGAACTGAAGGTTATCTGATATAATCAAGTAGGTAGCTCAATTTATGTACTAAATATGTAGCTTTTAATGTGTAACAAAAAGATAAAAAGCCTAAATTAGCGATTAATAAAGGCTAAATTAAAACATTAAATAGCATGACGCCCCTTAATTTTTCAATTTTATATCGTTACTCTACAAAGTCGCTTCGCGCCTACATCTAGTCTTGTTGCTTAAGACTAATTAATTATATAATTGGTATGCTTAAGACTAATTAATTATTAAGTTTTTATTTTAAAGGACAAGATCCAACGTCCATACAATTTTGGGCTAATTTTAAAAGTGCCGGCCGACGCAAATAAACCCATTATTTAAATAGAACATAATCTAAGGAATAATTTTTATTATCACACCAAAGTTCTCAGTCAAGTCTCCGAGTTGTTATTCAAGGTTAAACTTTTTTCTATAACATATTATATAATAAAACTTATTTTATTAATAAAAGCAATAAGTAATCGAACCCAACGTCCCTATCCGAGTCATAGAATAGATAAGAAGCCAAATACCTACAATTGATTTGGAAAAATTCAAACGCCCCCTTGGCTACTATCTACCTGCTTGGCTTACGCACGGCATTTGCCTAGTATTCCAAGTAAGCAATGAGTTGTGCCCTGCAAGCCCCAAGTACGTAGAGGTTCCCTCTTCCTTTGAATTTTTCCAAAATGTCATTTGTAGGTATTTGGCTTCTAATCTGTTCTGTGACTTGGATAGGGACGTTGGGATCGATAATTAAGTTTTATTACATATGTTATAAAAAAAGTTTAACTTTGAATAACAACGCGGAGACTTGACTTAGAACTTTGGTGTGATAATAAAAATTATTCCTTAGATTATGTTCTATTTAAATAATGGGTTTATTTGCGTTTGCCGGCACTTTTAAAATTACCCCATTTTGGACCTTATCCTTTATTTGCTTTATACGTTATAATTTTATCTGTTGTATTTTATCTGTGGTTTATAGAATTAATTTTAATCTCATACGTGAGGGTATTATTATAGTAGATCTAATCTTCGGGCAATTGCAGATAAATTCGCTTCAAAAGAATGTAATCTGACCGGAACGAATGTGTCGGGACTCCGGAGAGAAATGTTAAGTGGACGTCAGCGTCTGTAATTTTGTTATTTAATAATAAAATTGACATTTTTTACATTTTATGGTAGGTATTTCAATATTTTTATACTGAGATACCTTCTAAAGATATAATTATTTTAATCAAAGGCATTATTTATTAGTGTTACATATTTTACTTTCAGTGATAAAACTACTATAAAACATAAATGACTTTGAGAAAAATTTATTAAAAGTTAGAACATAATTCTACATTTATTATTAAGTAAGTAAATAGATATTTGCCACGGTCTATTTTTTTATGTTACTATCTATATATTTTGTTCCGTAGAGAAATAAAAGGAAAAAATTGTCCATACTTTATTCTGTCAGTAAACTTGGCCTTAACAGCATGCACTTGTGGCGTGCCATGCATGACAAAGAAAGAAGGAGGAGAAGACGGTCTGTCAGAAGTGACAGCCGGCTTTCCCTCGCTCTTCGTGTTTTTCTCTCGCGGGATTGACAAGTGACAATCAGCGAGCAACCTACTACCTGAGTTATAACTTATAATTACTGTTATTCCTGTGCGTATAAATCCGTGTACGAAGTGTATATACATGTTACTGGAATATACTCTGTGTGTTCAGTTATCCAGGAGTTTTATTTGGAGTGACATCTGCCAACTCGCACCTCCGCTAACCTTCCTCCAAATTGGTGACCAACGACCGAACACGGCACCTTCCAACACAACCGTATATTACTGTATATTACGCCACGGAACAACGGCTCAAGAGTACCAAATACCTATGCATCCCGGCAACTCAACACTTGCATACCTGATACCAAGCCACACACTGCTCTGGGAGGACCTAACTGCGGTTGCGCATTAACGCACGCGGTTTCACCCGTCGACGCATGATTCATCCACATGAATGCACGCTTGCTCGCATGGTGCTGGTCGCAGGTGTGTCTCACCACCCTCAAGGTACTGCTTAATATATACTAACAAAGAATAGTTTTCAACAATCCCATTTTAACTTCAGTGCATGGTGAATAAAAGTGCTATATGAACATAATAAGCTATAACTAACAGTGATACAAACATTCAAACCTTTTATCGAACAAAGTACTGTTTTGAAATCCTTATAGGTGATGCAATACTTTTAACAACTTACCTATTTTGTTTTTAAACAATTCAATTGCATAAATATCTGGCTGGCTTATATAACATTATTACACCTTTCAATTTAAGCAATTGTGCAACCAAACATTATAAAAATACTTATTTTGTAATTAAATAATCATTGTTAATTATTAAGTATTACTTACTGGCTACAAATATCTTAGTATAGCTGTAACACTTGCATACTGTTGTCAGATTCTCGCAGTCAAATAATAATATTTAATTTTTGTTTAACATGTGCATTACCATAGTAACTATTTTGTCATAAACTTTAACCATACTCTTGCATTACCTTGTGTGTATGTTTTGTCATTAGCTGATTGATGATACCGGTTGTGTGTTTATTGTTTATGTTGTTACATATTGGGGTAATTGACTCTATACTGATTTATATTGATTTTATACTTTTTGCATGTACCAGTGTGAATTGCATGTATGTTTTATCTGTTAATCTCATGTCTGCCATATCTGCCTCACACCACAGATGCATGTAACCTAAGAGAAGGATAACAAGGGTAAATCTACTATTTAAATAATTATTTCCAGCGTTATACAACTCACGTCAACATTTAATATAAGGCCACTCTCAAACACATTCATACAATTTTTATTTTATTTATATACACTATTTATAAACATAGTATCATACATCCTTCTATTTTCCTTCTAAGCCTATTCCTATCTTTTTTTACTATTATATTACAAAATGGCTGAAGAAATTGAATCTCTACGAGCACAGATAGCCGCCTTAAAAGAAAAAATTGAAGAAGACAAAAGGCCAAACATAACAAAAGTATCCGTAAAGTTGCCCCCATTCTGGACAGACAGGCCGGCTGTATGGTTTGTGCAGGCAGAGGCACAATTTGACTTAGCAGGCATCACCACCGATTTCACCAAGTTCAGCCACGTTGTTTCCATACTTGATCAGAGGGTCATTGGTGAAGTCGAGGATCTAGTGCTAAACCCTCCAGCCACAGAGAGATATACAAAATTAAAAGAACAGCTCATCAAGAGACTTTCGGTGTCAGAGGAGCACCGAGTCAGACAACTTCTCAGCGAAGAAGAACTAGGTGATAGAAAGCCATCCACATTCCTCAGGCATCTACGTTCCTTAGCCGGGACGGTGACTAAGGATGAAAAACTGCTACGTCAGCTATGGATCAGACGACTTCCCTCCAACGTCCAGGCTATTCTAGCAGCGCAGGAAGAAATCAGCCTTGAAAAATTAGCCGAACTAGCGGACAAGATAATAGAAGTCTCGCCATATACGGTGGCCAGTACTAGCAGTACCCATGCAGTCGCTGATGTTGCTGCTGCTGTTTCATCGTTGACCAAGCAGATCAATGAGCTATCCATGGAGGTTGCAGCTATAAGGAGAGATAGATCAGTCAGTCGCAGCCGATCAGCTTCTAGATCCAGAAGTGCATCTCCACAGACACAGATGTGTTGGTACCACCGACGATTCAGAACCAGAGCACAAAAATGTATTTCACCGTGTCACTTCACACAAGCGGAAAACCCAAGCAGCAGTCAGTGAAGGAGGACCCCGACTGCTGCTCCATTGACACCTCCAGCCGTCGTTTATTTGTCACCGATAGGGTGACCAAACGTCAGTTCCTAGTAGACACTGGGTCTGACCTATCTTGCTTCCCGCATCGCTGGCTTCCCTCCAAGAGAAAACCCACAAGCTGGGAACTCAGTGCGGCCAACGGCAGTACCATAAAAACATTTGGAACTATACCACTAAAATTAGACCTCAACTTGCGGCGCGACTTCACCTGGTCATTCGTAGTTGCAGATGTAAACTCGGCAATCATCGGATCCGACTTCCTATCGTTCTTCCACCTCCTGCCCGACTGTAAAAACAAACGACTACTCGATGGAAAAACAGGACTTGCTTGTGTAGCTGCCATCGCATCCTCTAAACAAACTAGTGTACGCGCAGTAAGAGACAATTCGCCATATGCCCAAATCCTGCAGGAATTCCCGGATATCACTCGTCCCCCGGGTACCTCCAGAGGCAGAAAACACGATACAGTACACCACATCTTAACCACAGATGGCCCGCCGGTATCGAGTCGACCACGACGACTTGCTCCCCACAAGCTCGCGGCAGCAAAGAAAGAGTTTGCCATTATGTTAGAGAGCGGCGTAGCTAGACCATCCAAAAGCCCGTGGGCATCTCCCCTGCAGATGGCTGAGAAGAAAGACCATACCTGGCGACCTTGTGGAGATTACCGTGGTCTCAACGCCAGGACTATTCCCGACAAGTACCCTGTACCACACATTGTCGATTTCACACACCGACTCTCCGGATGCTCCGTGTTCAGCACCCTGGATCTGGTCAAGGCATATCAGCAGATCCGTGTAGCCGAAGCGGATATTTGCAAGACAGCCATAACTACTCCCTTCGGGCTATTCGAGTTCCCTTATATGTCCTTCGGCCTCCGGAACGCAGGGCAGACTTTTCAGCGGTTCATCGACGAGGTAGTGCAGGGGCTTGACTTCTGCTACTGCTACGTTGATGACATCCTGGTCTTCTCGCGTGATGCTGCTCAACATGCTGAACATCTGCGCCACATTTTCTCGCGCTTCCAGAAGTATGGAGTTACCCTGAATCCTTCAAAGTGCATCCTTGGAGCAGGGGAAGTAACATTTTTGGGATACAAAGTCACAGCCGATGGAGTCGAACCGCCCAAAGATCGCATTGAAGCCATCAAGAACTTTCCACCGCCAAAGACTGTGCAGGGGCTGCGCCGATTTCTCGGCATGATCAATTATTACCGACGTTTTCTGCCACACGCCGCCAAACTACAGGCTCCATTGATCAACGTTATAGCAGCCATAAACGGAAAGGGATCTAAACCGGTACCATGGACACCTGAATTGCACCAAGCGTACGAAGCCTGTAAAGAAAGCCTATCCTCGGCTACTTTGCTAGCGCACCCGGTGTCCGGTGCCTCACTTGGTCTCTTTACCGACGCCTCAAACGTGCACATTGGAGCTTGTCTACAACAGAAAGTCAAAGGCGGCTGGCAGCCCTTAGGCTTCTTCAGTAAAAAACTTAACGCGAAGCAAGAGCAGTGGCCGGCCTACTACAGGGAGCTGTTGGCGGTGTACGAAAGCGTCCAACATTTTCGCCACATATTGGACGCCCAACATGCAACCATCTACACCGACCACAAACCGCTCTTGTACGCTTTTAAGCAGCGCCGAGAGAAGTTGCCACCCGCCCAGCTCAATCAACTCAGTTTCATTAGCCAATTCACAACGGATGTCGTCTATATCAAAGGGGAAGACAACGTTGTTGCCGACTCACTTTCGCGGATTGAGACTATTACACTCGAGGAAGACTATGAAGCTCTGGCCGCATCCCAACTACAAGATAATGAGCTGCGCAACCTCACATCCAACTCCGCTTTAAAAATAGAAAATGTGCCAATCCCCGGAACATCACTGAGCATAATGTGTGACACGTCCACGGGTCGACCGCGTCCATACGTAACACCTTCATTTCGCCGTGGAATTTTTAACAGGCTACATAACCTTAGCCATCCAGGCGCGAGAGCATCAGCACGCTTGGTGGCTGAGAGATTCGTCTGGCCCTCCATCCAAAAAGACTGCCGTGAATGGGCACGCAACTGCACCGCTTGTCAAAAAAATAAAATTACCAGGCACAACTACTCACCCATAGGTCATTTTAACAACCCGTCGGCCCGTCTAGAGCACGTCCATATCGACATCATTGGTCCATTACGACCTTGCAAGGGCTATAACTACTGCTTGACAGCCATTGACCGATTTACCCGCTGGCCGGAGGTATGGCCGATGGTTGGCATTACGGCAGAGGAAGTGGCAGACACCTTCCTGCATGGTTGGATAGCCCGTTTCGGCGTCCCCGTGACTATTACCACTGATCAGGGACGACAATTTGAATCCGACCTCTTCAACCGCCTTTTACAGCTCTGCGCCATTAAACGCAATAGAACCACCAGCTATCACCCGTGCGCCAATGGTATGGTCGAACGAGTCCACCGGCAGCTTAAGGCGGCGCTTATGTGTCACGAAGATTCCTGGCTTTCGTCTCTCCCTCTTGTTTTGCTGGGTATGCGTACAGCGTTCAAGGAGGACCTCAGAGCCACTGTGGCAGAACTACTTTATGGGGAAACGTTGCGCATACCCGGTGAAATGCTCCATTCCGACCCATCATCCAAATCACATCTTTCACCCACGGATTTCGTCGTAGACCTTCGAACGAGAATGTCAAAGCTACGACCAACTCCTGGCACAAATCATTCGCAGCCGCACACATATATTTTCAAGACCCTCACACAAGCATCACACGCATTTTTACGGGACGACAGCGTTCGACGACCACTACAGTCACCATATAACGGACCTTATAAAATCGTCGAACGCTCTGTCGACGGTAAGACCATCACACTCAGCATTAATAACAAAGAGGTGAAGGTGAGCGTGGACCGTATTAAGCCCGCCTTCACCGAACTGCCTGCACCCTCTTCACCTATAACAACCATGCCTGCACCTTCCTTGCCCGCAACTGCTACGCCTACAACTACCACACAAGCACCTTCTCAACTTGCAACTTCTCCCACAACTACTGCACCTACGCCTTCTCGACACGAACCTACTTTGCCCTTACAAGAACTACCCAGGACCACTAGATCGGGTCGCACGGTAAAATTTAAGGACAAAAATGAATACGTTTACTTTTAATAATCTTTAAATAATCTTGTGCATTCTCATTCAAGTCCTAGCTATCCTTCTCCGTGGGGGGGTGGTGTGGCGTGCCATGCATGACAAAGAAAGAAGGAGGAGAAGACGGTCTGTCAGAAGTGACAGCCGGCTTTCCCTCGCTCTTCGTGTTTTTCTCTCGCGGGATTGACAAGTGACAATCAGCGAGCAACCTACTACCTGAGTTATAACTTATAATTACTGTTATTCCTGTGCGTATAAATCCGTGTACGAAGTGTATATACATGTTACTGGAATATACTCTGTGTGTTCAGTTATCCAGGAGTTTTATTTGGAGTGACATCTGCCAACTCGCACCTCCGCTAACCTTCCTCCAAACACTTATAGGAGCATGCATGTATCCCTCTCACGTCTCCGAAGGTTTCAGCCGTTACTCCGTCAACATCCTCCGACGTAAATATTTGAAATGGTTAGTGATCCCTATTCCTATACATTTAAAGTGCACCTACTCTATATCGCAAGGCAGGTCTATATCGCAAGTACTCGTGTCGCCAGGTGTACAAAACATTTGAGCATTAGGGAAATCAGTCAGTACATGTTTGATATTTGTGTGTAAATTTTTAGACGTCTTTGCCTCTGCTATTGGGATTACCCTCGTATTGTGAAGCTTCAATAATGTTCTTGTGTATAAAAATCAACTACAGTGCTGCATTTTATCAAAACACTATTGTACGGTGGAAAGTTATTTCTCGGAATAGCATTAACCGTACTGAAAGTAAAACTCTATTTTCAGAAAGTGATATCTACAGTAATATTATGAAAGCTAATTGTGGACACAATAATAATATCCCGGGAAAGGACATAAATAGATTCCATCCTGAAAATATGTACAATGCTTCAAATGAATTGAGCGTAAAGAAGTTACGATTAACATCATTCAATATTTTAGCGTGAATTTATTTTTATTCGAAAACCGAAACTACGTGTAACAAAATCCATTACAATTTCCAATCTCTTAAATCAACGCAAATTCACGTCATATCTTACTTACGTAAGATCTTGGTTCTCATTGAAAATTACATCCGTATCTAAAGTAGATTTGCATAACAAATGCAATCAGCGCCCATAGCTGACATTTTATCGACACAGTATGAGAATCCGATTTCCACATGTTTGTGCATTTATCAGCAAAAACTTTTCTTATAGGCGTTCATATTTTACATTTGAAATTCAATTTGTTCTTGATGTCGCAATAATATTTGCATACCAACATTATAAAGAGGCAGTTTTATTTATGAATCAATTGCGAATCACTGCAAATCTGTTACTTCTGCCAATGACATTACATAATTATTATGATTTATGATTCTGACTACATCCATATTCATACTAATATTATAAATGTGAAAGTGTGTCAGTTTGTCTGTGGGTTTGTTTCTTCTTCACACCAACCCACCTAAACAGCAAGATGTCTCCATGCCAAACAGCAAAATCAGAACGGATTTTGCTGTTTGGCATGAAGACATTTTGAGTCCCGGGAAAAGACTAGGAATACAATATTAATTTATCCCGAAAAAATGTACAGTTTAAGCGCGTAAAGTATACAACTCACAATCAAGTAGCGGGCGCTATCTAGTAAAAAACTATTTTCATGGTAGTGTACAAGCGAGTCCACTCAAATATTTGAGCGGCGCTCAGTAGAACGGAAGAATTACCAGATAAACGGCTTGTTTACAGTCATATCATCGAGATCGTAACTTTTTGTTCGGCACAATCTGGCGCATTCAATATAAACTTCTCTTTTACGAGTAGGTTCCCTTTTATAAGGAAATATTACGTGATGCTTGGCTTTTTCTAGTAAGCGTTGCTCTCTCGTCGTTTATTTTCTTGCGTTTATCCCGCGATAAAATTTATATGAATGTTACAACAACAAAAACATTGTTATACTTACATGAAAATAATAAAATGTTTTATTGTACGGTTTACTTTAGGTTTTATAAGGAACTAATAAAATGATTATGTATCTTAAAATTTTCTACTCTCATAACAATTTACTAGCTAAGAATTTGTGACCTTCATGATACTTTAATTTGGACTACTTTCTTACCATGATTAGCAGAAAGAGGAAGTCAATTCAGTACAAGAAATGCATTATTTACGCGTCGCATTGCGCGTGCGATCTGAGGTTGCTACGCGTAGCGCTACGCGACTTGTAGCGTGCTACGTACGTGCTACGCCGAGCTACGCTTTATATTATAATTATATTTTGTTACATAGCTTTTTTGTATCTTCCCAATATCCACACTATTTGTGTGCCAATATTGAATTTTCAAAACAAAAGTACATGCTTTTTGGCCTCGAAAATAGGAGAAAAGGCCTCTTCCTTTTTCTGCTAATCATGGTAACAAGCAAAGTAGTCCAAATTGACCGCTACACAATAACAATACTATATATTTTGTCCTACGAATCGTGCGCTTAGCGTAGGAAATGAAATGTTTTATTTATAAGGAACAATAGACAAAGTGACTGATTGACAAAGGAGATCTATAATTTTTCTCTAAAATCCTTCAGCGTTTCTATTTCTACTGCTGTCGAGCCTGATGTTTATATAGGCATTAGGCACGTTTGCTGTTTCCTGCACATCAATACTTCAAAAATCCAGTTGCGTAACAAAGCTCATTAGCATTCGGAGCTGCTCCGGCCGGGCCTGAACAAACAAATCATCGCTAATTTTATTAATCTCAAGACTTGACCCGGACCCCTGTCAAAGTTCGCACTAACTCTTCCTCATTTAACTTGGCATTTCATGGGAGAGATATTGGGCTCTCGTGTTCATTTCGTCTTACAAATGACATGCATGGCTTGCGTGCTCATAACTTTGGTGAATCAATATTGTTGTACGTTTGGTGGTAGTAAAATTTCTTGACTTTGTTAAAATTACTGTGATTATTGATTGATTTAATTAAAAAAAAAATACCATTTGCTTTTTAGAGGAGCAAAAACTATAAATCTAGTTGTATACATTTTTTAAGATATATGAATTTTTAAGATAGAACTGGAAGACAGACGACGCAACCGTGGCTGGCCAAGAAAGAGTTGGCGCGATGAGCTGGAGCCGCCGCGGCACAAGAGGGAGAAAAATGGAAGACCGTGGGGGAGGCCTTTGCCCAGCAGTGGGACAGCATAGGCTTATTAAAAAAATGTATATGCACACTTTCGCCACTAGAAAAGAGAGAGACCAAGCAAAATTATAATATCACAAATTATTACAAGGCACTTGAATAAGAAAATACTATAATTTAAAGTAATACCAAACATTTCATATTTCACTCGGCTTACCTTCAGGAAATTACCTGTCTTATTACGAATTCAACTGTCCAACCGCGGTTGTTAATAATTCACTTTATTGTGAAGTCGATCGAGATACAAAAGTAATACCCTACAAAGAGGTTGCCGAAGAGTTCAAACTAGCAACCCGAGCAACGAAATTATGCAGGTAGTGCAAAATAAGCAACCCGAGTAAAGAGGTTGCCAAAGAGTACAAAAGTTGCAACCCGAGCAACGAAATTGTGCGGAGAGGACAAAAGTAGCAACCCGAGAGGTTGCCAAAGAGCACAAAGTAGCGAGCAACCTCTGAGGAGACCCGGCACCCCGCGCCCATTCGTTAAGGCGGCGTGACACTCGCAGCTACTGAGGAACACTAATTAAACTGTGCATAATTCCGCTTCATAACGGAACGAAATGCGCCCAAGTTCCCCCAGAAACGTTTTTGTCGTTATAAGTTTTGTTTCCACAGGGCTGGCGCACTTTGTACTTTTGTTTTATTAAAACGAGATACAACGCTAAGATACAACTGTCATATTTATATTAAAAGAAATATTTACTTACGACAAATGTATATAAGCGTAGTGCTATCAAACCCCTCAGTTAGTAGGTAGGTATGCAAAAATCTCATAGCTTTAGTTTCTACGCCTACTCCAATTTATTCAAAAAATTAACATAAAAAAATCTATTTAGCGTTTACAGACAGAGAATTGAACAACGACATTATATACCTACCATAAATATTATTTCGATCATTAAATAACAATAACACATTAATTTGGTAGAATTCAATATACCTTAAGTCAGACTGGACACTGTATATTAATAATATACAACAGTATACTCTGTCAGGAATCACGCACACGCACACGCACACGCACACGCACACGCACACGCACACGCACACGCACACGCACACGCACACGCACACGCACACGCACACGCACACGCACACGCACACGCACACGCACACGCACACGCACACGCACACGCACACGCACACGCACACGCACACGCACACCCACACGCACACGCACACGCACACGCACACGCACACGCACACGCACACGCACACGCACACGCACACGCACACGCACACGCACACGCACACCCACACGCACACGCACACGCACACGCACACGCACACGCACACGCACACGCACACGCACACGCACACGAACACGCACACGCACACGCACACGCACACGCACACGCACACGAACGCGCACACGCACACGTACTCCCACTCGCATACGCACACGCACACGCATACGCACATGCACATGCACACGCACACGCACACGCATACGCACACGCACACGTACACGCACACGCGCACGCACACGCAAACGCACACGCACACGCACATGCACACGCACACGCAAACGCACACGCACATAAATAAGATGTTTTTAGTTGTGTAGAGTTAGTCCTAAATAAGATTTAGAGAGGTACGGATAGTCGTGATTAAGAGTTTGTATAGTACGTAGTTAAAGTGTGGAGGCTAGGTGTGCCCATTGTAACTTGTACAGTTTGTTGTAAGTTGATGTGAGTTAATACACTGATGATCGATCCGACTGCGTTTCCTTACCCAACATCACACAAAGTATCAACCTACCATCTACACTGATACTACAGTTATGACAGGTTTCATAAGTTTTGCAAACACGAATGGTGCAGAACACAGCAGATCCCAGACCAAAAGGCAAGGATTAAAATTCATAGGTCAAGAAATCCAAATCTAAAAAACTTTCTGCTCGATTTGTGTATGGGAATACAAAAATAAGCTTCTTCAAATCAAAATTTTCCAATCGTTTGTTCAGTTCTATTGGAGGTTATATTTATAAAAAAATTAATAAAATAATAAACGCACACGCACACGACACGCACACACACACGCACACGCACACGCACACGCACACGCACACGCACACGCACACGCACACGCACACGCACACGCACACGCACACGCAACTCAAAGTATTTTTTCCCTTTGTTATTTTTCTTACATACATTATATTATATTATAGTATCGTCAAGTAAATTGATGCATACTGCATAGGTACTTAACGGTCCTATATCATTTGGTCGGATTAAGTCAAGTCAATATTAGTCCATGAATTAGTGTCAGCTTGGTTTGACAAAACACGACCAAATTACGAAGGTTCATCATCTGCCTATGAATCGATTTCTCTGATAGTACATAGAACGTGCTAACAATTCAACCCTCAACCACTAAAGTAATTTACTGTTGCACAACGACTCAAACTGAGTCTCGCACTTCAACTTATAGTAACGCTATTTTTTCCTGTGCGACATTTTACTTATTCAGCAAAGGAATACAAAGTGATTTTGAAATTTTTAAGATTTTATCATTATCTTAACGGTAAATTTTTATCTTACCAAAATATTAATTTTTACCACATTTTACATTTACACTTACCAAAAGAATGGTTTTGCTAATTCTAGAAACAGCTATCTGCTAAACGTTACAAACATTTCCAAGTAATTTATCTCAAACGCTACCTAGATTTTATCTGTAAGTGCCCGTGTTGTCTTTACACTATCAGATGAATTTCGTTTACTTTTGGTCCTTTACTGAGACCGTAAACTTAGAGTCGTTTACATACTAAACGAAAACATAAGACTTTTTTGCAAATTTGTATGTAAGGTATAGTATGTGAATTTCATTGTAAATAATTACTCTTATAATATTGTGTGTCAAGCTTCTATTGTGACTCCAGACTCCAGAGATTAAAAGGTTTTGATTGATACGTAAACATTTAAAATTGTTTTAATCCTGAAGTCTAAAGGCAGGCAATCTTTCCTCTCCTTCTTACGTTTGCAGGTCCATGATTATTTTCTTTAAAAGCTAGTGCGTACGTCCCTTTACATACGCCATAAACTTCACTCCACCATTACGTTTTCTTCGGACGCCTAATCGGGCGGATCAGCACCAAAATGGAATCAATAGGCGTATAATAAATAAATTGTATGCCATTTTTATCGACTAGTATATTCGCGGTATCATAAGACGAGTTTATTCCCTTGGAAAATGGCAATTTGTGCTCGACGAGATACGACTTTCAATTTAGGTTCATAACGTGTTATATAGAAGTAATAAATGGCAGTAAATCATGATACGTTAAAAAGTTTATCAGACTAGAAAATATTACACGAGATTCGAAATTCATACTTATTTTACCACACATAATATAAATTACGGTCACATTTTCGCATATTACAATGGCAATATATTTATATTGCCATTGTAATATTTATGCGAATGTGTATCTTAACAGACACGTAGGGAATTTGGCATAAAGATACCAGTCCCAAGAAAGAATATTCTATAATCTATATTTATATAAAATATCTAGTCTCAAACAAAAATCGTTTACTCTGTAACACCCAAACACTAATACAAAAAAAAATTACAATCAACAATAGTTTACAATATTATATTATTATTATAGTACTTATAATAGTATTCATACAATAATTGAGCTTACTTTATTTATGTTAAATTGGAGCCAAATAATTAAAGCATGTTACATCAAAACACCTCGTCTATTGGCTTGCAAGTTTCAATAACAAAAATTGTATTTGTGTTTCAATAACAAAAGTTTCAATAACCCAAAATATAACTCCAACAAGATGACGACAAATAACAAATCGCGTGTATTTGTCAGCAGGACCTAAAAGGGCGTAAGTGGAGTAGAAGAAAGGCGGTACTCGTCCGGGCTATTATCGAGTTGCCACGGTTTACGGTCGTAAATCGCAGCTGTGCCCGATCGATGGCCCGCTTGTGATACATAGTTTCCGACGGACTCTTATAATAAAACTTATCTGATCTGTATGCAGAAAAATCATGAGAAAATTGCTTCATTTGCATGTTACATTCGAAAGAATTTGTCCGTATTGGATCGTAAACAAAATGAAAGATGGCGTAACTATGTTAGTAGACTTTGGTTTTTATTGCAAAATAAATATAATGAAATATTAAGATACATAATATACTCCTTTTTTCCAACATTATGACATGAGAATTTTACATATAAGATGACAAGTTTTTGACAGGGAGTCAATGACCGCTACCGCCATGTTTCGCCGAGTACAGCATAGAATTACTTTTTACGGTTGTTTAGGCATTTCTAATTGGATAGTTTACTACTTATTATAGCTTCATACTGACGCTTATGTATATTAATTAGTATTTATCTACTATATTATTATGTACCATTGAGGAAATTGATTTCTAGGCATTGACAGACCAACGTCATTTGGTCGGATCATGTCAATTTAATGTTAATTATGATCTGTCGGCTGGGTTTGACGCGCGACAAACCACGCTACATCTGCCTAGGAATCAACTTCTCTGATAATACATTGTTATTTAAAAAATACTTAAAATTTTGGGGCATCTTCAGCATTTCGCTTTATAGAAAACTTCATAAAAATAATACGACTCTATATGCTCAAATTGTAAACTTGGCGTATATTTTATTTATAATATAAATGCAATAACATTGTATTCATATTATCATAAATAAAATAAGCCACGTATAAAGTGGATAGAGCATTTGCTAATAAAACAAAAGATTTATGTCTGGCTTTGCGTCATGTAGGCCTCTGTGACATTTTTATGTTTTCCTATAACTTAGTATAGAGGTGGCGTATTTTAATAAGGGTAGCTCGCTCCACGGTACTTGTTAAGAAAGCATAATATTATAGATATAGCATACTAGCTATATCTATAATATTATTTCTCTGACGGTAATACCGTCAGAGAAATTGGTTCATATGCAGATGGCGTACCCGGGACCTATGTAATTTGGTCAGGTTACTTCAAGTCTGTTGGCTGAGCTTGACATAACTTGTCTAAATTATGTAGGTCCACCGGCTTTTGATTTTCTTTAAAGTTTTAACTATATTTAGACAAGCCTAAGGACGTTAAAATCACATGTCATTTGTACTCACTAAAACTCAAAAGCAGGCTAAGTTTACTTCATAACTAAAATACTTAAAGCAGAAGCTGCGAATCAAGCTATATTAACCTTGGCTTATCAGCTATTAACTCATTTGGCCGGCGCCCAAATTTCATTTTGCTTAAGTGGAGTGAATTTCTAAAGAAACGATGAGTTGGCACTTTTAAATGCGGAAAGTAGAGTTGAAGAGTTCAATTGTTACTCTGAGTTCCTTCTTTAGTTCACACAGTAGACGTTCTTTCCAAAAAATCTAGAGATGCTCTATTAGCAAACCTATAATACCTTCGTTTGAACAGGATCTCTAGATTTTTAGGAAAAAACGTGTACTGTGAATAATTCATAGGTTTGAAAACTTTCTGAATCGACTGTAAAAGTTATCGTACTTTCAGAAGTATTTTTATTGACTTAATTTGATCGCATTAGACCCTGCCTTCTGTAAATCTGCAAATTACTTTGTCCTGTACGTTTAAACGACGACGTTTTGATTAATTATGAAGCTCGGCACGTGTAAGCGCTAAGCGAAGTGTTCGGATGTATTTTCTGGTCTGTTTACTATTCTGGCTAGATATTTTAGCACGGTAATACGAATTAAGCAACATGCATCCTACGAGATATTTTAATTACCATTAACGCTTACCGTTGTTTAGAATTTGCTTTTACATTTTATTTTTCAATAATCTGTTAATAGACTGTAAACAGTGAAATTGAGTGAGAGATTTTTTATTAATAACTAATCGCTATCCGTTCACAATCGGTTTATTCCATGTGTAATGGCCCTACTCACAGACATATTTTAATAATGATTAAACTTCAATTTAATGAAGAATTTATGGGGCTTATGTCCCAATCTTAATTTAATTACAGTTAAGTAATTAACACTCATCTCTAAGTGCGGCAGTAAGTCTTTTGTTTAGTAAGATTTTAACGATCAGTCTTTTGTTTCTCATTATTTCGACGACTCTGGCAAGTCACACGCACTGTCAGTCGTACTCAGTAAGATTGACTATACTGTACTCGGCGAAACATGGCAGTGGCGGTCAAAATCTTGTCATTTTCTATATAAACCGCGATTGACAATGAAGTGTCAGATGTTGTCAAACGCGGCTGTGTATAATATAATAATATAATATCTATGGACGCTTCACACCACGTCAGTCTGGCCCCGTGCTAAGCACCTGAAGGACTTGTGTTAAGGTACCAGACAACGGAAATATACTATTTAATACTTTTATAGTTTTTATACCATACATATATTTCAGATATTTTTATTATATCATAGGTACACATATTATTTAATACACATCCATGACCCAGGAACATTGAAAAACTTTTTGTTCCGTCGGTGGGATTCGAACCCGCGGCCCCCGGCTTGAGTTGCCACACACTCTAACCATTGAGCCACGGAGGTCGTCAAAATCGTTTAGAAAATGACAAGTTTTTGACAGGGAGTCAATGACCGCTACCGCCATGTTTCGCCGAGTATACAGCTGTTATATACCTAACTTTATTTTAATGAAGAACTTGACTTAAGCTCCATAAATTTTCTGTCAAACTCTTCATTTTGAGGTCCTCCCTCAACGGGAGCATTCACGTGTAATGTAACATTATAGATTTGACTTTGAGCATTAGATTACAATTTATACTATCTCCCTGACTAACGAACATTCGCGTGTATTGTAACATTATAGATTCGACTTCGAGCATTACATAGCAAGATGACTTCGCCGTCACGTAGCATTGATGTTACAAGTTGTATCAAGATATTACACATTGTATCATTACTCGTACAAGGTGCGTATTGTAATGCTTGGTTCTTGTCCCTCATTGGTGTAATGCTCAACTCTGTAACCTTACATTACAAGCGAATGCTCCCGGTGAGGCAGCACCTTAATAATTAAATTAAATAAAAATGTCGCCGTCTTCGCGTGTCTTCTACGTCATCTCTGAGTGTTCCCGAAAGACATTGTTAAAAATTTATAGTTATGATTACCCATACTAATATTATAAATGCGAAACTGTGTCTGTCTGTCTGTCTGTTACCTCTTCACGCTTAAACCGCTGAATCGATTTTGCTGAAATTTGATATGAAGATACTTTGAGTCCCGGAAAAGGACAAAGGATACTCTTTATACCGGAAAATGTACGGTTCCTTACGTGATAAACAAAATTTGGCGCAACGAAGTTGCGGGCGTCATCTTGTACATTATATTCTTTAACTTTGTACATTATATTCTTTAACTTTATACACAACCATCAGTTTTCGTCTCCAGAAATAGATGAAATGTTTTCAATTTAAAGTGTCCTCAATGTACAAAGGAATTATTTGCTTAAAAAAACATTTCCAATTCCAAGGTATAATGAAACGGTGTTCACAACTCAAACCGCTTTCGTTTTATACAGTCCTTCGCTGATTGTCGGCTGCAGAACGCAACGCTTATTAAATACAAAGGGCGAATGGAAATCCACTTCAAAATATACTCAAAAGATGAGAATAATATTGTACGTGGTTGAGCCTGAATGGTATGTAGGCGAATGTGTAACGTGGTTTACAATTTCCTGCATTTTAATCGATTACGTTATGTCGCTGTGCTTATTAACATTTGAGTGACTAAACAGATTCAAGTCCTTTTAAATACCATTACTTCTTTGACTTTTGGTCGATACAATTTTCTGATTTCCGCTTTGAATAGAGTAGAAAATTGAAATAATATAGATAGCTGTTAAAGCGCCGGATAGGCTATCCACATTGAGATGTAAGGAGTTGACACCGCAACGCAATGCTTGGTCACATTCAAGAGACGCTATATAGCCGCAGTACACTTAGTCGGCCGCGAGCTCTTGTGCGCACTTGACGTATGACAATTATAAACAAACAAAATAAAAATCACAAAAATGCCTTGGTGTGTCCTAAGATATTGCAAAAATAATTCCAAAAATACTTCCAAATGCGACGGCATAGCATTTCATCGGTTAGTTTTCTTATTTAATTATTTTCAATTAAAATACGAACATTCAATTACTACGCGCGCCATTTCGCATTGTCATAGAGTAGTAGATTCAGAGGGGAATGTAGGCAGAATACAGATATCTATGATGAGATGACGATGAATGAAGTATTCACGGAGACGAGTTTGTATTTTGGTAATATAAATACGTTTTTACGTGTACATTATATATGCGTACATTATAATTGTATTTATAAATATTTAAGTAATTTAAATAAGGTAAGTATGTAGTGGACTTTGGATCCATACTTATTATAAGTAGCTGTCCCGGCAAACGTTGCTTTGCCATAATATAAAGTATTTCGCCCATATTATTTTATAGAAGTGACTATAAATAAGTATGTCACCATGGCAACGTCGCAAAATTAAACGCAAAATTAATGGTCGCCGTCAGTCTCAGGTTGTAATAATTTGCTATTATTTATTCAACAAATGCACTTATTAATATACTAGTTTAAAAGTAAGGCCAAGTTAGCCTCGAAGTATTTTGGTGTTCTTAATAGAGCACGATAGTAGGGATTTCAGTCCGGACCAACGCCTACAACTCTACAAGGCGCAGGTTCGGCCTCATACGGTGCGCCAAAATACCAACTACTAACTCTGTATCGTATCCAACGATGTACGCTGCCTAATAAGTGCTATTGTGTATTATTGTACGAGTATTGAATTTGAAAGAAGGGCCGCTCAAATCGTTGACTGCCATAGTGTTTTAAACAGGCTGGACCTCTTGGAATTGTGCCGAGATGTAGCTTCGCTCTGCATCCTCTATAAATTGTATCACGGGGAGTGCTCTGAGGATCATCCCATCACCTTAATAAGTGTCATCACCAAAACTATGGAACGAACTATCACCAGAAGCATTTTAAGAACAAGGCATATTCCCACGCTTCCGAAGCTCTTCTGACGTTACGAGTGCCCATGGGCGACGGTTGTTGCTTTCCATCAGGTGACCCGCTTGCTCGTTTGCCCCGTTATTTTATATAAAACTAGCGACCCGCCCCGGCGTCGCACAGGTATAAAATATATAGCCACAAAAAATATGCCTATAGCCTTCCTCAATAAATGGGCTATCTAACACTGAAAGAATTTTTCAAATCGGACCAGTAGTTCCTGAGATTAGCGCATTCAAGTTAGCCCTTTCAAATAATTTCCCCCGTTTTTTCCACATTTTCCTCTATTTCTTCGCTCCTATTAGTCTTAGAGTGATAAAATATAACCTATAACCTTCCTTGATAAATGGGCTATCTAACACTGAAAGAATCATCAAAATCCGTTGCGTAGTTTTAAAGATTAAAGGGAACAAAGGGACATGAGGGAAAAAAGCGACTTTGTTTTATAATAAGTATAGATATAGATAGAAATCTAATTAACTTCTATGTCCTTGAGAAATCGTACTTGATGTTGATTAGTGAAAAAACGGTGTCTATATATTTTAGCGACTTGTTATATTATTATTTCGTTTATTTCTGCATGACTAAAAAGTTGGATTTCACTTAACTATTTTTAACTGAAATCAAATTCTTTAGTCATTCAGAAATAAACGAAACTTTGTTTGTATTCCCCTATCTTAGGTGAGCCGCCGTATTGGATGTAGAATGACATTACATTCGTTTTCGAGTTATTCTCAAAAAGTTCTTTCATTTAATATCCATACTGTTATTATAGGACGGCAAAGAAAATATATCTATTCCGCTATCTTGGATGGTCGGCCATTTTATATTTATTAGTGATGTCACATACTGTATCGTGCATTGTCATTCAAACCAAACGTGTATACAAAATTTCAGCTCAATCGATTGAAATATTATATGTACATACATACTTACTTCGAAATTGAGTTCAAATATTCCACCCGAACTTACATAATAATGTAAATAATAATATTATACAGAGCAAGTTAAATAAAAGCTTTTAATAATGTTTAGTAAAAATCTTTGTTTTATTTTATCCACTTTCAAATAGAGTCTGCGTTCATTCGAGTGTAGGCACAAAACTTTGTCACTTCTGCGGTACTGATCTATAGCCATCACCGCCCCGCCTCTCACCCCGCTCATTCTTCAAGTGTGACATGTTTTTTGTTGGCAATAGCAACTCCATACATCTCAATGGCTATCCACAACTTATTTGACAGATTCTCCATATTACTTTGTCAAGTTAAATTGTGTATAGACGGCACGTATCAGGAAGTGGTGAAACAAGCCCTTATCCTACTTCTTGCTTTCTTCTTATTAATTTCGTCACCAGCTATAAATATTTAAAGCTCGTACCTTGAGCTTTTGGGATCACGTCGGGGTCACCACTTTGGAGTCCGTTAGAATGGTAGGCGGATATTTCTAAATGAAAATTCCACAATACATTAGACTCCACTTTAATATAATATTTACAAAATGCGTGTTCGTAAAATTAACATAGCTATCTATAATCTAGCTAAATTCATAATCATTTTTTTATCTAAATTTTTACATTCATCTGTCAATCCAATTGTCTTTTTAATAATGTTTTTTCTCTCCAGCCTAAATTCTAAAAATAGGATATATGCGATATGGACATAGTCTATGAACAAGGTTGATGATTACAAATTAACAAGCATTAGTATTAATTAAGATTAAGCTAAAAGGTGCGACAGAGACGCCACAAGCTCCTTGAGATCACATCTGAGGGGTTTCGCAGTTACCACTTTCGATCTTGGCTTACAGGAGTTGCAGTTGGGAATGTGTGGTACATCAATGCCCGTTGTAATTGTCTTCACTTACTGTGAGTATGGTGGTGAAAATTTGTTGCCAACCAATATCCAGTAGAATAAAAAAGTTAGCATTAAAGTTAATGCTAGCATAGTCCGCTATGAAGCTGTATACGTCGTAGAATAAGTAACAAAAGTCGTTTGTCTTGAGTGTTTCCCGCCCAGTAGGATTTGTTCGTTGCCAGTACGGATTAAAAGATTACCGTGCTGCGCCATTATGTAGTAAAAATAATATTTTATAAATTATTATTGAATTTCTTGGAAATTATTTTAAATAACTAGACATCTTTACCAGAATCATAATAAAATAGAGTATCTATGTATGTATGTATGTTGAGGCAATAGGCATACGCCGCTAAATCGATTTTGATGAAAATCGGTATGGAGTTAGTTTGCTGATGTTTAATAGTATTTACCCCGGAAAAATTTAATTTTTGTGCGGTATACGAATTTCGGCGCTGCAAAGTTTTAGGCAATATTTAATTTGATATAAAATAATAAGCTTACTATATTGTTGTCATTCATTCTGAATAGACATACAATGTAATTCAAAATTCACTCTATCATGATTCATGGGTCATGTGTTTTTTTTTTATGCAAACGAGCAAACGGGTCACCTGATTGAAAGCAACTTCCGTCGCCCATGGACACTCGCAGCATCAGAAGAACTGCAGGTGCGTTGCCGGCCTTTTAAGGTGTAATAGGGGAGGGTATGGAAGGAAACAGGGAAGGGTAGGGGATTGGGCCTCCGGTAAACTCACTCACTCGGCGAAACACAGCGCAAGCGCTGTTTCACGCCGGTTTTCTGTGAGGACGTGGTATTTCTCCTGTCGAGCCGGCCCATTCGTGCCGAAGCATGGCTCTCCCAAGCCAAAAATTGTGTGATTGAAATTTCATATTCCAAGCGGATACTTCAAGAAACTAAGTTGCAGACATCTGGGTCAATAAGTCTAGACTTCAAAATTGTTGAGTTAGTCCATCTCAAATTGCCCATAAAACTGTAGTATAAGGCTCTGTCAACACCTTAACTTATGCCTGGGTTACACGATGCGAGCTGATGTGTAGCTACTTGCACCGTGTGACCGCATCATACTGCTCGAATGCTAATTACTACAACCTTTTTTTTATTTTCACTGGTCACTTGCCTTCCCCTACCATAGATACAATTCGACTAGTCGAACTCACTGGGTCCTGGTCTACTGCGACGTCAGAAGCTTGCATAAAGTAACACAGGGAGGCGAGTCGAGCTGGTCTCACTCACACACAGGCGAAGTAACTGTCTACTGTCACTTCAGCTACTTAAAAAAACCAGAAATCTAAATTTTTATTTCTAAAATAGGTTAACAAAGGTAACACTTTTAGAAAGTCGAGTCTACATGAAGCCTACCACTGGTTCGAAAACTAGTCGGGTGAGAAGAACCGGCGTAAGAAAATCGCACGGGGCCACCTTATACCAAAAAGGTGGAAAATAACAATGATAACTTAAATTAATTTACACTAAGTATGTAAGTAAAGTAAGTAAGTAAAAATGTGGTACATTTACATAGAAGCGACCTATGGTCTGTCAGCTTATTTTTCCCAAGGTGTGCTATCGTTGAGAAAATCTGTTTAACTTGCATTGTGAAACCTATAATTTTATCAGTGTATCATCAATTAAGGTTTCGGTATGAACTGACGTTAAGACTCTTGATACGAGTAAAGTTCTCATATAACATTTCAGCTGGTTTCAACGTAATACTTACTAACTAGTGCGTAGTTACATGGATTCACGCTCCTCTTAGCAATGAGTTCATCGAAAAACGACCAATATTTAAAACATCAGAGTCCAGATTATTTACATTTTACTGCTTCGATTTGTGAATAATTTACATAAAATTATATAGACTGATAAAGTGCTTTAAATTATGTTCGTTCAAAGACATTTCGAAAAGTAGGAAGCCAAATCTGACTTCGACCTCATGTTATGATCATAATAATTATGACACCATAATGTATTTTGCAATGATGGCACTGTATTTTAAAATTTGTGTAAAAGTGTATTTTGTATAGTCACTAGCCGAAAGATACAACTAAATTCCAGCGTATTTTTCTCTGTATTAAGCTTGCTGTTTTTAATCTAGCTTTATAGTTTCACCCGACTCTCTTTAGCGGCCATATTTTACCACTTCCTTCAGTTATTTTCGTTGTTCATTATGATGCTTTTACTATCGCCTTGGCAATGTAAACTTAATGAAAGTCTTTATGAACGTTCACAGCGGGGAAGAGTCTTAAATCTTAAAATGAAATATAATGTTCTGATGTAACGGACGTGCAGATTATTAAGAGAGACTGGATACCAGTAATTATTAAAACAGTTAATGATTTATGTGCAGTCTTCAATATTAATTTTTGTTATCTAGACGCGCGTTCCAGCGAAGCGAGCCGCACCGTGTGTAATATTACACGAACCATTTGCAGCTACTTTTGACCCCCTCATAATTCAGAAACTATTTCACACAAACGTTTCAAATTTAGCTCATATAATGAGACTTGCGAGATAAATACATGCATTAAATTTCATAAGCACAGCTTAAACGGTTATTGAGATATTAGCGTCCGAAAATCTAAATTTTTATCACTGACTGACTGACCTATAGATCAAAATTCTAACCCACTTCCAGATGACCTAGAAGGCTGAAATTTGGAATCCAGCTCGGTAATTGTGTGTAACCGTAGGAAAAAATCCGAAAACAAAAAAAATGGTCAAGTGCGAGTCATACAGAGCGAAAATTGTTTTTTTTTTTGTATGGAGGCCCCCCTTAAATATTTATTTTATTTTATTTTTATTATTTGTTATGGAAGAAGAAATATAATTAAGGATTTTGTGAACATTTCAAGTACCTTTCGGCTGCCATTATTGATTTACAGCAAGAAAGGCCAAAAAATCACGTATATTGTATGGGAGCTCCCCGTAAACATTTATAATTTGTGAATTGAAAAAACTTGAAATGAATAGAAGGCGACTTTATGAAGTGTGTCTGTCTGTCTATTACGTTTTCACGCCCAAACTGCTTTTACCGATTGTTCTTTGGTATGGAGATATAGTTTGAGTCCCGAGAATAGACATAGAATTATTTCAATATGTCTGTCCGTCCGTCCGTTTGTCTGTCTGGCTGTTAGACAGCTATAATAATAGCTACTTAACTTTCGCATAGTAAGTTGTACACTATATAGTTAATGATTGGAAAATGGAAATACTCTTGTTTTATACCGTATTATTCCAATGCCTTCTGATGGTAGCTGCATTTTCCATTCGCTTGGATTTTTTTTGTTTTCAAGTCTCAACAAGTTTCCTCACTTCCTGATAAGTTTCAGATAGGCTATCCACAACATATCTGATAGATGAAGTATCTGCCAGATAAGTTGCGGATAGCATAGCCGACATACAAACATTATATTTCTTGTCTATGGACTTCGCCGTAAAAAGGATGGAGATCTAAATGAGTGCCAAGTTACATGGAAAATCGAAATAAGTACATATAGAAACCAATTAACATTATGAACAAATACTAGCTAGTCTCTTTCTTTGCTTTATTGAATATCTATAACAATTGATGTTATTTAAATAATGTGAGATCTTAAACTAGATTAGATTTTACTTGGCTAGTTTTCATAAGAATTAAATTAATGTTCAATAACTTTATGAAAAATGACTGACGTAATGAAAACTGACCAAATTAGATCTAATCTAGTTTAGGATCTCACATTATATAACATCAATTGTTATAAATATTCAATAAAGCAAAGAAATAGACTAGCTATTATTTGTTCATAATGTTATTTGGTTCCTATACGTACTTATTTCGATATTCCATGGAACTTGGCACTCATTTAGATCTCCGTCCTTCTTACGGCGAAGTCCATAGACAAGAAATATAATGTTTGTATGGAACTTGGCTCAGCATTTTTACATTTATGTTTTTGGTGGGATTTATTATAACGACAGAGCAATATTATGAAAGTTAAAATTAATCACTATAAAACTGTATTTTAAAAAGATAAAACCAACTTCGAAATTGTACGTAATTGATGAAACTTACACTATTTCCTAAGTTGAACAATACCTAGTACAACAAAAAAAGAATAATTGAAATCGGAATAGTAGATCCTGAGATATTATGCGAACACAAACATAAAAACATACATACATAATTATACATACATACACTTGAAATTTAGCACATTAATTATATTCAGATGCTTATATAGACTAACATAATTAAACGAAAATTGGGCAGTTACGGAAATATTACGTATACATAGAACATACGCATCGATTAGATAACCTCCTTTTTTTGAAGTCGGTTAAAATATTTTTAATGTAAGTACGCAAATAATTCTTTCTTTATCGTGTTTGTTATTCTTGACAAGTTTTTTTTTTTTATTTAGAGATAATATCACATAGATATAGAATATACTGACGTATCATGAACCCTATTACAGCTATGGTCATAGCAACACGCGTAAAGGGATGGCCGATTTTGAATAGGTTTGGCGCAGTTGCAGAGTAAAAGCTACCTTTTATCCTGCAGGATTTGATTTTACGCATACAAATTCGTGGGGAATAGTAAGATTTAAATAAACATAATATTCATTATTAGCTGTCTTGTTTGTATATATTTCTTAATCGCTCTATATTCTTAACTGAAAGAACTTTGAATAAAGATATTTAAAAGAAGCTGAAAAGAAATACAAAGTGAAAAGTTGTGTTTGTTAATTATGCTCTTAATTTCTTTAGCTTTGCTTACAAAAGTAAACATCAACAAAGTCAATCTAGTCGTCGTCGTCCAAACATAATATCCTCAAGTAACTTTCAACATTTTGAGAGGAAAAATTCAAAGGCACTTGAACTAAGGGCCAACCCACACGTACCACAACCACACGACAACCACAACCACACCATGTGGTCGGGCGTACATTTCGTATTGTCAATGAACTGGACCATTTTTTTTTTTTTTTTTTTTAAAAAGAAGGCAGGTCGCTATAGCCCTGGCGTCACTGCGACCCATGAGGATCTATTGTGACTCCTTCGCACTAAAGAATCATCCCCAACCCAATACTGCTCATAAATTGAACGATATGGTTGGGGTTGGTGCCACGAATTTCCTCTGTGGATGAGTATTCGTGGCGACCAAGGTGCCTGTTCCTGCTCTGTACTAGAGCAGGACAGTCGAGGAGAAGGTGTAAAGGTGTTTCATCCTCCTCCTCACAGAATCTGCAAGTCGTTATGCTACAAATACCCATTCTGTTTAGGTGTTTGTTGAGCTTGCAGTGCCCAGTTAGGCTTCTGGTAAGGATTCTTAATTGGTTCCTACCCAGGGTGAGCACTAATTCTGCTAGTTTCTTGTTGAAGCCAGGAATTAGTGCCTTGGAGTGTTCAAGGCCAGGGGTCTCAGCCCATTGCTTCCTGCATAGTGTGTGGCCCCATTCCTTGAGCACTTGTTTTGTGGTACTGGGAGTTATACCACAGACAGGTTCTGGGCCATATATGAGACTCTCGGCCCCAAGCCTAGCCAGTTCGTCAGCGGTTTCGTTGCCGGGGACGTTACTGTGGCCCGGGACCCATACTAGGCGGATGCTGTTGTTCCTTCCCAGCATGTTTAACGTCTCAATGCATTCCAGAACTAATTTGGACGAGACTTCTACGGCAGTCAGTGCTTTAAGTGCAGCTTGACTATCGGAGAAGATAAACACGTTTTTATTAACTAGGGCCATCTCCAGGCTTTCTAGTGAACAACCGAGGATAGCGAAGACTTCAGCCTGAAACACGGTCGCAAACTCCCCCAAACAGGCGTATTTGCCTTTCGGTGGCCTGCCCCCGTAGAATCCGGCTCCCGCACGGTTGTCTTTCCTTGATCCATCCGTGAACCAAACTATGTCGCTAGGGCGGACATCGATTGGGATTTTTCTTTCCCAGTCCTCCCTGGAAGGTATAAATACCTGATATTGCTTCGAAAAGCTATTCACCTTGATCATGGCATCTGATGGCATGGCCATGACAGGTGATTCACTGAGAGACTGTTCCAGCTGTCGAAATGTGGTGGAGGTCCAATTCGTCTTACCCGCCGTCCTGGCCCTGAGAGCCACCTTTCTGGCCTCCATCTGAACAAGCAGAGGAAGCGGAGTTAAGTTGATCAGGGCCTCGAGAGAAGCGGTGGGTGTTGACGAGAGTGCACCCGTGATTATAAGACATGCCAGTCTCTGTACGCTGTTTAAACTTTTATTACAGTATACTTGTTCAGCCTTTTTATGCCACACTACGCAGCCATATGTGGTAATCGGTCTCACTACGGCTGTATATAGCCATAGCATTGCCTTCGGCCGAATACCCCAACTGGACCATTCACACGTACCATTTTGCAGTCGTTATATACCGACCACATCGCAACCATGGCCGACCACGTCGCAACCACAACGTTGCGTCGATACAACGACAGTGCGCGCACACCACCCGCGCTCTTGCCCCCCTCCGTTTCATTGACTTTAGTACGTACATCGCAGCCACATCGCAACCACTGGCGACAACAATGCAACCACGTCGGCATTTTGTAGGTATCATAACGCAACTACAAAAACTTGCAGTGACACCATTCAGGAAGGAAACCACTTCTCGAAGACATTTTGTCGTTGCGATGTCGTGTGGTTGTGGACTGTGATACGTCATACGTGTGGGTTGGCCCTAAGACTCGTGAAAGTTTGAGCTATTACGGCAACTTCAAAGAGTCATAATTATATTAAATCACAGTGCTAATATTTTAATGTAAGTGCTGTGTTTCTTACATAATAGACTATCATAATCATTATACCCTTAACAATATCCATAATTTGCTCAACAATAATAATTGATTATATATTATAATCTCCTCCATTTTGGAAGTCGGTTAAAAAAAATCGATTGCCACTTCACAATTTACAAGGCATTTATTCTCGACAGGCTTTTGTGAGGCCATGCTATTTCCTCAGTCAAACAATTTTTATGCAAATTTAACAAAAACACATCGCAATTCATAGTGAGCACTTTTTAATTAAATCTAAGTGCTTTCAAGTGAAAAACGCATTTCGTAAGTTAAATTAAAATGGATACCCTTAAGCTGTTTAAGTTGCTTCTAAAATATAAAACTGCACTAATTTGTTTCTTCTACTTTAATAAAATACTTTTTTGAAATGCAAAAGGCTTTTACACTAAACAAAGTGTTAACAAAAGGGCATTGTTTATTTCAAAAGGTAAAAAATGGTAATAAAGCCAGGTGTTTGGTCGAATAAGGTTACCTCCTTTGGAATTAAAAAAAACATACCAGTGACAATGTAATATGTCAGTTAGTCTGAAACTATGGCTCATATTGGCAAGATGTAAAAATTAGTAAACAAAGTGATGTGAGATGAGTAGTTGTGTTTATTTGAAGTTTAGAATACAAACTTCGGGCTCGAGGGATCAAAATAACCAATACTCAACTATGGTCTTCTGGATGTTTGTAGTCTAAACTTCAAAAATAGTAATAAAGCCAGATACATTAAAAATAGTGTGTAAATTTTTTATTGTACCTGGCTTTATTTCTGAATTGAGTTTCCTGCAACTTCTTGCGCCAGTATAATAATTGCAGGAACCGTTCATTTTTCGGCATTAAGGCTGAGGCTTAACCTACGCGTCAGTGACGCAACTTGATGCTCCGTCACTGACGCGTAGCTATAAACTATCCGCGGTCCTTCTCCGAGACTCAAAGCATCTTTATACAGACACGACGTGCAGGACACGCCTTTTTGTTTTTTAATATGCTCATAAGTGTGAATTATTATACACGTATTGTATAATATTAAAATGATATCACAGATTTAACATAAATATTATCTACTTTATGTAATCGGCTTGATGACTAATTTTTTTTCTTATTGGTAATTGAAAGACCCTTAGAAAATAGAAACATCGCTGAAAGAATTACTCTGATAGCTTAAAAATTCACCAAGATATGACAATTCAAACATCTCATAAAATAGACCTGCCCGAAACGCTCCATACAAAGTGCTACGAAAGACTGACGTCACTGTTTCGTAGTTTGTATGGATCGGGAGAGGACTTTGTTCGATAGGTATATTAAATATTGCGTTTATGAAAGTGGTTTCATAACAAAAGTTGCTTTTAATTGCATAAGTTATCGAATGGTATACAAATATTAAGAAATTTAATTTAAAAAAAAAATCGACTTGATTATCCAACTTTGAAGGCGCATAACAAAAAAAAATTACAAATGCTATCGAGCTGAAATTTTGGGAACACTTATTTTTTGCCGTGATTTCTTTATTTTATTAACAAAATTTGCTAAACTTTGACCTTATCATCATCCCTATCATTAAATCGAAAATAATTTATACAACTTATACTTTTACTAATTATAGCGGTCATAAAAGCACATTTCTGGCAATTCGAATATTGGAAACAAAATTTCATTTTCTTTCCTTAAACCGAAAACCATTTGTTATTCAGTTGATCGAAATATTGACTGAAGGTTGACTCAAAGTGCGTCCAAAGTTCAATTAGATCATAATAAATTGTCATAACTTTAATTCGGGTTCATTATTGAGAAGATCAAACAGAAAACTTAAGCTTTGTGCACATAATGAAAAGGGTGTTTATAGGTTGAATATTCCATAATATTTAAATACACTCTCTTTCTATTGTTTTACTTGAAATCTTTGATTGAAGGCTAAAAAGCAGGTACACATATTTGGGCGTTTTGAAGCGCGCGCTTTGCTTACGCGCGTTTTGAGAACCCCGGATTCTATAGAAGCGTACACATACGCGCGCCAGTAACGCGCGCTTGCATATTGTGTAGGCTTCAAGCAAAGCGCGCGCTACAAAACGCCGAATGTGTACCTGCTCTAAAACTCTTTACGTCAAATCTGTATTATTTTATATTTTTAACTTGCTTAAGTGAAGTTTACATTTAATTTATTTTAAGTCTTAAAAAATGGTCTACGAATTTTCCGAGATTGGTGCGACATTTTATAAAACAGTGAATAGTGATTATTACGCCAAAGGTCGAAGCAGTGGGCTCTATACCACATACTTACACTTAACAATCAAAACCAGAATCCGCCATGTTGCACACGTCATACAATAATATTGACAGAAACGTTGTCAAGCGTCGATCAAAACTTTATGTTTGCTGTCTGTGCTAGTGCTGCCTCTAGCGATTCTAATTATCAATTAATTTGTTAGTAAAATTTATAACTTTATTGTTACTGAGTATACAAAGCACATCGCGGCTGTGGTAATGTTGAATGCAAGGAGCGTTGAGGCCATATGAGTGCAACGGGATTACCACAAGGCACGCGCGATTTACACCGTCTGGCTCCTGCACTATACGATTGCACGATTAATTTTAATTAACTGTTTCATACAGGGATTTACAAATAAGTACTATCCGAATTCCGAATTTTTAAGGGTCAATTCACATAGCTACATACAAGGCGTGGCAATCTTAATATATATATTTCTTGTGTGCGTGTGTATATGACTGAACTCCTCCTAAACGACTGGACCAATTTTGATGAAATTTTGTGTGTGTGTTCAAGGGGATCTGGGAATGGTTTAGATTCACAATTTTGTCCGCTGGACAATGTTTTTTTAATTTATTTTTAATTTATTAGTAGTTGTTAATTTTGGAATGTTTTACATTGGATCCGACAGTCGGCTGCCATCGCAGTGTCAAATTTTAAATAATATTCGAATTCGGATTTTAATTTTAGTCTGTCCGACATTTAGCGCTTCGACCAAATTTAAAAAAAATACCTTATATACTTAATATGGCAAAGAAACGTTTGCCGGGACAGCTAGTTTACCTATATTTTGCTATTTTTCAGTAAAGCGATTTCAGTATTTATAGATGATATACAAGTCCATTATAATCAGAGTACAAAATTTATGAATTACTCATCAACCACGAACAAAGACAAAAGGTATCGAAACTTAAAAGTTAAAACTAAAATATTAAGTGAAACTTAGTATCTTTTACATTATAATTTACCAAAACGAAGAATTCTTAATTTGATAGATTTATCAAACCGAAGAATTAAATCCAAAACATGAGTATATATTATATTCTTTACATACATATTAAATTGCTTATACCGACTTCATTTGTACACGAAATTGGTCCCAACAAGTGCGTGGCTTTATTCAATTCTGAGACATGTGACGGCGCAATTTATTTTTCTTAAGCTAAGCTCCTGTCTCATGAAGATTGATGTGACGTTGCCTGATTGACGGAGCCATTTACTTCATTGGCATTTTTAATTTACCCTTTTGTTGGGCTCGCTGGCTCGTGGGGCCTCAAATTGATTTCGATTTTAATTAGATCGTTCTATTACAGCCGTCAGGTACATTTTATGTAAGGAATTGAAAAAAATTTCGCGAGACTTTAATAAACTAACCATGTTTAGTCTAGCAATTTTAGGCTTTAGGGGCAAAGTAACAGGTTGTTTGTCTAATTCACACTAATTCATATCAATTGTTTCGTAGAAATAAAATAATAGACCTCTCCTTCAGTTAAAATGTATAACTGCTGCTTACAGATTCGTCATAGCTTAATTGTAATTATTTTAAAAATGAAGATTTTGACATAAGCATACATTATTGGTCAAACTCTTCATTAAACTGAAGTTTAATGATCATTAATTGTATTTGAGTGCAGCAATTAAACTTCAAAAGTGACATTATTAACGACAGCATCTTTGATAAGATGTAAATATCATAACAAGAATGTAAAACTTTTTGTTTTACATTCCTGGCACACTATACTTTTAGAAGATATTTTACGCACCTATCAAAGAGAAAATTGGTATTGTAATTTGTGTCACTTGAAAATATAAAGGTACCTTCTCACAGCGTGTAAATATCACACGCCGTGAGAAGCCAGCTTATTGTGTAAATTGAGCTTAATCCATGGTATGTTGTATGATGCCATAAAGATGTAATGATGTTACCACCTTACTTAAGTAAAACATTTTACATATCACATATTATTTTTTATTACATAATATACTGTAAATCCTGTTTTTATTAAGGCGAAGTATTCACATAATAACAATTATGTTTATGTATTTCACAGAATTTTATTTTTAGCCGTTTAACAACAAAAAACAATTTGATTAAAAAATAAAAGCATAAAGTTCTCTTTCCGCAAACATCCATTATAGAGAATGTGGGCGAAAAACTTGTTACAAACATGTTTTTGTGAAAATTGTAATAAAGCTTTTCAGATTTAAAGATAAAAGAAGAACATTCACTTTTTGTACCGCACTTTTATCACAAACAGAAAAAAAATTATCCACAGCCGAACATAATAAAACCTCCTCCTTTTTATAAGTCGATTAAAATGCACTTGTATGTTGTTATTGCTTCAATTATAAACCAGCTAAAAGCCGAGCTTCGTGAGGGCTCGCGGCCTCACACCTTGAATTAACTGATGATAACACAATATCTTCATAATATAACTAACATGTTTTATTCGATTGTGTATACATATTATAATTATTATATTTCTGAACGACAAATGTTTAACCTGTGCAGTGATTTTTTTTTTTAGGGTTCCGTACCTCAAAAGGAAAAAACGGAACCCTTATAGGATCACTTTGTTGTCCGTCTGTCCGTCCGTCCGTCTGTCAAGACCCTTTTTCTCAGGAACGCGTGGAGGTATGAAGCTGAAATTTATATCAATTACTCAGGTCTACTGTCCCTTGAAGCTGTGAAAAAATCAAACTTCTAAGCCAACGCAATCAAAAGATACAGCCGTTTATGCCGCAAATTTTCGACACTTGCAAGGGAATCAAAACCTACAGGGTGCTTCCCGTGAACTCAGAATCTTGAAATTTGGTACGAAGCAACGTCTTATAGCATAGATAAAGGAAAAATTACGAAAACCATAAATTTTTAGTTACATCACATAATATATTTTTTTTTAATAATTTTAAACTTACTACCCATTTCCTCATAAACGCGTAGAGGTATTAAATTGAAATTCATACCAAATACTCAGGTCTATAATACCTTGCAGGTTTGTACGGAACCCTCGGTGCGCGAGTCCGACTCGCACTTGGCCGGTTTTTTTTTTCTTAGGTTCACAAAACAAGATACAATTCATAATACATGTAGCTATAAATAATAGAGTATAAAGTTATAATACCAGAGAATGTATCTCTCTAAGGAGTGAATACAACATGCACATTACAAAATATAAAAGTTGTGTCAACTAACTATTAATAATTCAAAAACACATATTATTTTGTAGAGATAGTTACAAAAAAAAACAAAACAGTACCCTAGCTGAAGATATCCTTAAGATTATTTTTAGATGAGACAAGAGAACCACAGAATATGTCATAAGTCATATTGATAGCATTACATAATGAACACATGCGGTACAAAGGGCCATGTTGTCCTAAATTTGTCCTGTATGATGATAGGGAGAAAGTTTTACGATGTTGGAAACGACTACCTACTCTGGGTACGCTAAATGACAAGGATTCCAACAAGTCAGGCGCATCAACCAGTCCATGTGTAACCTTGTAAAGGAACATCATATCCAGCATCTTGCGGCGCGCTTTTGACGTTGATATTTGGAAATGATTTAGTCTATCTTCATAAGTGAAAAACCTTCTGCACGTAGGATTATTAAAACATAAAAAATAAACAAAACGTTTCTGTATCCGCTCGATGCGCTCACAATGTATCTGATAAGTTGGATTCCATACCGGTGAACAATATTCCAGAATGCTGCGAATGATAGCGTTAAATATTAGGATGGATATACTTGGTTCATTAAAGACTTTCATTCGTCTTGTTACAAATCCCGTTAATTTAGATGTCCTGTTTATTATGCTTTCCATATGATCACGGAAACTAAGCGCAGAGTCCATGATGACTCCGAGATCCCTAATGCTTGAAACCTCCGATAGAAGTTGACCGTTAATACTATACTCTGCAGTAAGTTTATTACGCCTTTTAGTGAATCTTATAAAATAACATTTGCCAACATTTAAAACCATGTAGTTACTGCAGCACCATCTATAAACAGTGTTAAGATCTTCCTGAAGTTGCTGAGTATCATGACAAGTGGTAATTGCCTTGTATATTTTCAAATCATCGGCGTAAAATTTGAAATATGTCCTCAAAGCAAAACACAAATCATTAATAAAAATAATCAAAAATAGAGGCCCTAAATGTGAGCCTTGAGGTACACCAGATGGTACTAGAGAACTTTTGGACTTAAAACCATGAATGGATACTAGTTGGGATCTATTTCGAATATAAGATTCACACCACCGTAAAAGAGATCCGTGAACTCCCATCTGTTCAATTTTATGTAATAAGAGGTCATGTTGAACAAGGTAAAAGCTTTTTTAAAGTCTGTATAAATAGCATGTACCTCACCTCTTTTATCTAAAATATCTGTTAGGTAGGATACATATGAGACTAAGTTGGTTGTAGTTGACCTACGTGGTAGGATAGTTATCTTATGTTAAGGTACAGTGATAGTTATCTTATGTTAAGTGATTCTGATAACACATTGTAATGTTCTGCAATTCCACACACAATGTCTGTTCTAAGCGACCTTAAATAAATGTATAAAAAATAAGTTACTATGTTAAAGCATATTAAAATCAATAGATGTGATTGTTTTTCCATAAAGTGTACCACAAAAGTGCTCAGTTGTGGGATATACTACTATATAAACTCATCTAAATTAGTTATTTTTACCCTAGATAGCTAACCTTCTGGGAGACCCTGTTTAAGCTAACCATCCGACGAAAGGACGGGTATTAAAAAATTAGTATTTTTATTGATATTTTACCTGGATTTTTTTACAGATATATGATAAGCTTAGCAATAAAACAAAACTTTGCATATTTACATTTTTTATTTACTTTTCAAACTAAAATTTTTTTATTAGACCTCTAAAAATCGGAACATTTTCAGTCAAACTTTTCTGAAACCAAATAAAATAATCAGATATTTGGCATTATATGGTACATAGAAATATAAAACGTAATAAAAAATAAAATAAACTACTTTTCTCTAGCACATGTGTTACAAAAATTTATTTTTTGTTTACTTCATATTGCTTACCTTATACAATTATAGCAAAATATACTTTTGGTCATGCGCTTTTCTTGTAGTAGCATTTCCCACATGTTTTTCTTTTCCGTTTTTGTCTTGAAGAATTTTGAAAAGACTCTTCTTCGTTCTTTATTCCCTCCAAAGAAGCTTGCCTCGACGACAACTGCTTTGCGTACTATAGTCGATGGCTGTTTAGAAGAACGCTTCTAAATATTTATTTTACAAAGCTCTTAGTTTAATAAATTATTTATAGCATCTTAAATTAACGAAAACATTATAAAAATCTAAAAACAAAATACAGTTTACGTCAAAAATAAATACACGATTTCAGTGGAAAAACTAACGGTAAAGCTAACCACCCGTCGAAACGACGGGCAAAGTCTGCATATACCAAAAACTATGACACTTACTTATACGACGAGTATACAACTGTAACGGCCTCACCGGCAAATGAGTTAAATAGACGAAACAAAATATTCGGACGCGACATAAAAAAAAATATGGCGATATTAGTTTGCGCCGCCCGTCGATTCGACGGAGGTTAGCTATCTAGGGGTAAATTTGTCACTTATAACAATTAATAGTTTTTACCATGCAAGGTATTAATATTATTATTAGTGTATTACTATTAGTAAATGAATATAAAATAATTAAAACATATAATTATCTGGTTAATGTAATATTCGTATTAATGATAATTATGATCATAGGGAACCATATTTGCGCCTATTATCTATGTTATGATAATACAGTAATGATGTAAGTTATGTGCGTAATTTAAATAATCAAGTTACATAATTCAATAGCTAATAAGTACTAAAATTAATATGGATTTGAAATATTTAAACACAATCATAATAATCATAGGTTCTTGTTTAAATATAAGTATCACAGTCCTGAACGTTTTTCCTGTAGAACTGTAATTAATTAGTTGTCTATCAGAAACTCGTTCTCTTTTTTATAAAATTAGGGGGCAAACGAGCAACCGGGTCACTTGATGAAAAGCAACTACCGTCGCCCATGGACACTTGTAACATCAGAAGAGTTAAAGGTGCGTTGCCGGCCTATTATTACTATATTTATTTGGCAGGCGCTGCCATCTACAGTTCCTCCATGTTCCCTATAAGCACATTCACTGTACAAACGATCGTCCAAGCATATTCTAAGCTGCAAACAGTGCCTGCGGTATGTTACATAATTACAACCGAATTCACCAGACGCTCAATTCTAACTACTTGTAGTAATTCATATACAATTCATAATTACCCAACTGTACAGGCTGTAACAAAACAAAGATATAGTTATTTTGAGTGTGTGTGTGTGTCCCTTGTATAGAGCGCTGAAAGAGAAATTTCTTGTTTTGTGATTTGTATGGGAAAAAGTCCCAGCGTCTTATATTTGCCCATATAATATGTTTTAAGTAACTCTCATCAACGCTACTATTTTCACAGTCGACTCTATACAGGGGACACAAACACTACTACTAATTACTATCACTGTTTTGTGCACTCTATTTTATACCCAATCCTATATTATGTGCCAGTTCAACTATGTAATTAACTCTATTTTATACCCAATCCCATATTATGTGCCAGTTCAACTATGTAATGTCGTAATTCATATCGGCTTAAAGCCCAGTGACAACTGACAAGTACTGATTGTACTTCGAAACCACCAACGATGACTTCAAAGGTAGTGTTTTGATTAAAATATATAATTCATAGTACATAATACCTAGTATGTAATATGGTATGTTATAATAGACAAGCCAATGCAGAAAATCTGCAATGACTTATTAGTGTTGTGTTCAGTAATTGTGATGTAATAAATATTGTAAAACGTGCATAAAAGCCTTTATTGAGTTGGAATTTTTGAATGAAAAAATAAGTAGTTGATTTTAAAACTAAGTTTTAGCAACATCGTTGATATATTATTTCACTTACATTCACCTTCTTATTTTCACAACACAAGAGAAATTTTCCAAAATCTATCGCAATCATCGCGTACTAAGAAAGAGAAGACTCTTATCGTCAATTAGCGTTCAGTTTCAAGTGAATTTCTGCATTGTTTGAATGCTCAAACAAACTCTTCACGAACAAACATATAAATTGTAGTTGTTTACATGCTAATGAAATTTTAATGCGCGCCAGCAGTGAACAACGTGCTAAAAATGTTTAACCTTAATGCTGGCAAACACGATACCTCCATTACCCATTTATCTAGTAAACCTTACGTCTATCGCCGGCATGCAAAGCCGTTTAGCAGAAGACTTATCAGTCTCGAGCCATCCGAGAACAGCGAAAACCTTATTTGAATTAGGTCATTTCCCCTCACAAAAATCGATAATTTCTGTAAAAAGTTTAGTGTTTTACGAATGGAAAAAAGTATCCTATGTCTTTTTTCAGGTCTCAAATTATCCCCATACCAATTTAAAAATTTCATCAAAATCAGTTCAGCGGTGTGGGCGCGAAGAGGTAACAGACATACAGACAGACAGACAGACACACTTTCACATTTTTAATATTAGTATGGACGTTAAAACAATAAAGACAGCGTTAGTCTTTAGATTAGTCTAATACTTACATATTTTTTTCTATGCATCAAAATTCTACGCAATTTTATTTGTGTGTTTCCTACCAAGCTACTCCTTTCTAGAAATCTACAAAACAACATTTCATAATCTACAAATCAACTTTTAAGTTTTAAATATCTACAATAACAAAAACTGTATATTATTACCACAAATTTTTACTCAAAAACAAATGAGAGAGTAAGCTCCAACCTAGTTTCGAAATACAATTTGTGTTACAAATTTGAATAGACAGAGTTTCAGGTGTATTTGCATTTGGCTAAATATAGGTAAAATAACAGTAACAAATTTCACCTTTCTGGAGTTGAAAATAATACACCTTGGCAAGGAATACAAAACAACTGCCTCTCTGAAATGGAAATAGTAATAATGGAGTATTTTTATTTACAGAAGAATATGAAAGCTTAATGAAAAAAAAATTATATGAATTCTATCAGCTATTAGAGTAACATTGTCCTACAAATAGATTCCGCAGATAAAAATGTTGTTTGTCTTATCAAAATGAAGCTACCCACAAAAAATTAGCTTGATAGTAATAAAAAAAATGTTCTAGGGCTGACTAAATACTACTTATAATATAATAATATCTATGGACGCTTCACACCACGTCAGTCTGGCCCCGTGCTAAGTACCTGAAGGACTTGTGTTACAGGTACCAGACAACGGAAATATATTTAATACTTTTATACTATACATATATTTAAGATTTTTATTATATCATACACCTCCAGACCCGGGAACATTAAAAAAACTTTTTGTTCCGTCGGCGGGATTCGAACCCGCGACCCCCGGCTTGAGCTGCCACACACTCAACCATTGAGCCACAGAGGTCGTCATGCCACTACTTATTTATCATGCATTATTTTTGATTTGGATTTATTGTTATTATATTTTCTGATATTAATAACAAATTATTCGATACCAGATGACGCCTGCAACTCTGTTGCGCCAAAATTCGTTTATCGCGCGGAAATTACATTACTTACACGTACATTTTTTCGGGATAAAAGTAACCCATGTCCTTTCCTGGGACATAAAGTAGGTACCTCCATACCCAGAAAAATTAGGTCAGCGGTTTGAACATGAAGAGGTAACAGACAGACAGACACACTTTCATATTCATCATCATTATTTCGATTATGTGTTATGTGTAATAAATATTCTAGGTTTTAAAATTTTGCTTTAAATTGGTCAGAACTCTGACGCAAGTGGGTATCAAAATCATGTTTACGGAAAACCCGCCGTCCTTATCAAACATGCTCCAACATTTAATATCGATAAGTTTTCCCTTATCTGACTGAAATATTGATAAACTTGCAATAATAATCAGGGCGAGCGAAGCGAGCCTTATGGTATATAATATTATCCCTTATCGTACAAGGGGTTATCCTGTATAATTGTATATTTTGTGGTACACTTTGCCGAAAAACTATCACGCCTATTGATTTGTGCTTTAACATAGTAATTTTTATTTTGGCTGACAGATGAGTGACGATGCGCGCCCTCACAAAGCTCGGTTTTTAGCTAGTTACCTTATACCTAATAAAAAAATTAGGTCGTTTTGTCGGTCGTAAATTGAGTGACACTGCAGCATCCGTGCAGATTGTAGTAAATCATTATTATTATTATTATTATTATGTTGTAACAGCTATTAACCATGAGTCATGACGATGGAAATTATTATAATAATATAAAAAAATACTTACTTTAAATTTAGATACAGTTCTATAAGAATTTATTCATGTTATTACCATATTACATTATAAATTTACGTGTGACCAAAATGAAAAAAAAAATCGGTTGTCTGTAAAGTCGGTTTACTGACGATAGTTGAACGTGACAACGTCATAGCCTTAACCCCTCAGTTCCGGGAAAAATCTATGCAAAAAGTTAGCAGGTCAATGTACAAAAAACGGCGCCCGACCGACCCTCTTTGTAAAATTAAGGTAATATCCTTACATACAATCCATATTTTATGTTTGTGTGACCTACATTATAACATATGTTATATCTTCTATCTATCAAGCCATCATAATATAGTATTTAGTCCGATGTGATATTAGTTTCTCAATTATAAACTTTCGAAACTATAATTAGTGACTTGTTCAGAAGAAATAAACTAATAAATTACTCATTATAAATAAAATATTTATAATGAGTAAAATAAACTATTCGAAATACAAAACGCTACATACATTCGTGAAATCCAGTAAAATCTTCGAACAAAGCATAAGTCATACCTTGACACGTAGGAAATAGAGCACAATTTTGAATAGCCGAAATAATACTAATAGGTCACGTTTTGTTTATTTATTTTTCATTCAGAGTGTGGTCAATGTATCAAAGGTCATAACTAACGTATAAAGTATAGTATTCTCTAAGTCATCGAAATACGTAATATAATCGAAACAAAGAGCGCGGCCCAGGTGGGCCTTACGGTTGTTGAAAGACTTGAAAGTGTAAATGGAACGCCTCAGAGCTGCTGTCAGCGAGGTAACGCCGCATGAACTGTCATGTTTTTCGGGCGCGCACCCCATATCGAATTATAAGACGTTATCACGTCAAAAACTTTGAGCTGGTATCATTTGAGCAATTTAAGTTAAGATTTACGATATCATGAGCAAATGCCGGAAGATTGGTAATAGGATGTATTACTGCATTGTTTTCACGCTAGAGGCATAGACAGTAAACAGAAAGTTTTGTTCGACGTTTGATATCGTCTCTGTGAGGACTCTGAGACGTTTGCAACATGTCGGATCTTGGTTAGATTATTGTTCACTGTACTATGTGCCAGAAGCGCACTTCACTCCGACCCTTACGTAATCATCCATATTGTAGTAGTTCAGTTATCGACAATAATATAAAATATGAAAAGCAATTGTACCATCGAGATAATTGATTCCTAGATTTCCTAGGGAGTTGACGGACCTACGTTATTTGGTCAGCTTAATATGTCAATTCAATGTAATCTTTGATCGGTCGGATGGGTTTCACTTAATAGTAGGGGAGGAAAAGGTGCTATTTTTGTAGTCACTCGAGCATCATGGAGACCTAGTAGGTTTTTTACATGAGGTAAAACTGATAAGAAAATAATAAGAGCGTTTTTATTTAAGCGGTGGGTTCAGAAGCTGCAGCCATTTTAAAGTTTTGAAAATGAAAATATATTCAGAAAATTCCATACTTAAGTAAATTATAAATATATTTTAGACAACAAAGACTAAATCATTTAGTTTAGTGCAAAATAAGATATAGACTGCAAAGTTTAGTTAGGAAAATATGAAGCTTTATATTTTTTTATATTTTAAAATGCCCCTACAGGCTTACCTGAACTTTGAATCGTCAGTGCTTTATATGGAAGCTTCTTTGGGGTATACTAAACATCTCCTATCTTAATCAGACAGATCCGATGACATTTCAATATTTAAAAAAAAATTAACCCACCACGTGAGAAATCTGATTTATATACCATGATAACTAGACATATGTCGGAAGCCTATACAAGCTTAATCTGACACTCTCGAGCTTATCCCGAAATCCCTCTTCCCCTCCCCAACTATAACGCGGCCAAATTACTTAGGTCCCCCATCTGCCTAGGAATCAACTTCTCTGATAGTAGAAGTTGATTCATATGCAAATCGGAGACCTAAGTAGTTTGATTGCATTACGTCAAACCCAGCCGACAGATCACAATTAACATTGAATTGACAAATTCGACCAAATAACGTTGGTCTGTCAATTGCATAGGAATCAACTTTCTCGATGGTACAATAATATCCTACAAACCATAGACTTATAATATATACTGTCGTATAGACCACCTGACAACCCGAAAATGCGTGACGATTTTTGATCTGTCAATGTGTGCGTGTGCTAGTGATGTATATTTTACTATCGATAGTATTGTCCGATCGAGTTATTTTACCTGCGTTTCTATGAGAAATAAATAATATGCAACTTTGACAGATTTTGTAATTCAAATTAGGTATCATATATTTTATTTGGCAGTAAAAAGGGGACGGTTAAAAATAGATACACATTTTCGGTTGGGGTGATTTTTGAAGTGAAAACTTCTTTAGCGGCGTTGAGCACTTTTGTGGGATGGGTAAAAACTGTGAAACTCGCGTTAGATTCTCGTGCTGATCGAAAAACCTTGGAAAAACCGTAAGACGGTTGGAAAGTCGTGTTTTGTGTCGAACTCGAACTTGAATTGATTTTAAGGGTTTCGATTAAATAAAAAAATCGATTTTCATAAAAAAATGGGTTAAAAAAATGCACAACGTTAATAATCAAGTTTTCACTTCTGCCGGCACTCCCGGAGTGCAACCCGTCTTTTTTTCAATCGTCGGATATGTTATAACATGAGGTTCTTATAACGGTAAATAATATACACATTTTAATGTTACTTACTTGTTATTCAGGTAAAAACTATTTGACAAACCAGCTCTTACATTAATAGAAATGCAAATATAAAGTTGAAAGTAAACGACAAACATAGTATATTATTTATTCTTAAATTAAATACATATCATAATACCCTTACACCCCCATTATATTTTTAGATTAGTTTTATGGTCTTGTGAAATACCGATTGGCATATCGATAAATTTGATTCAAGCCCTAGCGTATATGTAAACAATTTTAATGAAAAATTTTTCTTTAAAAATTGTGTAATTTAAGAACAATAGTACCTTTAGTTATGCAAAATATGATAGTAAAGGGGAGGATAAACAATATTTTATTTGAAATAGAGAAATATAGACAGAATATAGCTAAAATAAACACATCGTAGCAATTAGGACATGAAGATTAATTACCTGTGAAATGTATATTTTTCAGGATTACTCCTATGATTTACACTGCAATCACTCACAGAACAAGTTACCATTGTTATATGTAATAGTATTTGTCGAAAATAATAAAGGATTTAAACAATAAATTGCAAATACCGAAAGGGCATAAAAACGGTTGGTGACGACCTGTCAAATGAAAGTGGTTAAAGTTTTCATTAGACTGCCTCTCTCTTTTCATCTTGTTATAATTCCATAAAGGATTTTCTTCTCTCTCGCACTCTTTGTTGGTCTTTAGCATCATACGTTTATGCTACAAACCAATAAGCTGCGTTGGTCGCGATGCTTTGTCATGCCATCGCATAACTCAATCGCGTTATCTGTGTCAACGTATTGAGGCTGCGATATAGCTCTGTATATTATAGCAAGATGCTCCAGGCTGTTAGGAAATGTTCTCGACAGTTTTGATGCTAATTATACTAAGGATAGTGTATAAAGGCATATTAGCAGGATCCAAGCTTCGATTTACATGAAAACTTTTCATGTTAAAGTGAAACATCTACCTACTTACTTTACTCTTATTTTGATAATAATATAATATGTAAATGACTTTATGTGCACACAAGTAATTTTGCACGCACGATAAACAGTTGCCTTTGTGATAGCCCATTATAGCAAGGTACTGCACGATACTTAACTTCAAAATACTTACTAAAGCTTTTTACTGGAAGAGTCAACAACATCCAACATCAGGTCAAGACCTTTCAAATTGTCACAATTTATAATTGTAGTTAAAAAGTGAGTATTGAAGCTCTGCATGATACATCCTTATTTTATGATTATAGTTGAAAGTTATATACACCTACAATAAAAAAAAGTTTTAGTAAAAATTTAATAATGGAATTAATTATTCTGCGATCCTTTACGAAACAAGCACCATAATAATGGAATATCCAAATCTGATAAAGTAAATACCGACACAGTATTGGAATCACTAACAGTAAAGGTGAGTGCATATTCGATCAAGAACTACTCGAAACCTAGCTGAGAATGTTTAGTGCTTTACAGTACAGTGCACGGCATCGCAAATAACTATTACGGCCACGGGATTTGGATCATTATTATGTGCTACATTAGATTTAGATTTGTCTAAACGGAGAAACGCTCGGTTATACATACGGTAAACATTGAATGTAGCTACGGTAACTACAGTAACAAATTCAAATGGTTTTCCGATTATGCATCCCTTCCACAAACGAATTATGTTCTGTGTTTACTATTGTTGTGTACTGTCTAAATTGAATATTTTACTTTACTTTATGTTTTTGTTAGCTAGTGCAATCACTAGCTAACAAAAACATAAAGTTATAACGTAAGTAAAATCTATACATAGCAAACCAATAAAATTGCACTATGCCCTATATAGAACGGTCGTTTCTTAAATTCGTTAATGCTACACTAATTTTTATATGAACTTTCTTTTTACTTCCTAGTAGTAGTAGGAAGTAAAAAGAAAGTTTTTACCCATTTACTTCTTAAGCTGGCTTCCCACGGCCCGATTTCTCACAGGTCAGGCCGCGCCACGACAGACCGACTGGCCATGGGAACCGTCGCATCCGATGTGGCCTGTGGTGGCCTGATGGCGCCCGTTCGATCCATCGGTTCGTCGGTAAGTTCAAGGGCGCGGCGCGGCCTGTACGGGCGCGTCTGCGTCGGTTGTAATCGTTCCAGTGTTGCCAAGTCAGGGGATTGCCCCCTAGGTTTTCAACCAAGTTAGGGGCAAAACAGGGGGAAAAAATATTTGGGGGATTTTAGGGGAAATTCAAAATACACGTCAAATACAGTTTTTTGCCAAATATCACGTTGCTAATTTTTTTTTACCATCTCTAAATTACTTGAGCGCCACAACAACTAATCGAGGTCGAGACTCGAGATTCGAGATATTGAAAAGATTAATACAGTTCGACAAGGTTTTAAATGAATATATAATATGTCAATGATGTTAATGGGCGCTGATGATAAAGGAGAACTGTCAAAAATGTTTTGCTTAAAATTACTTCTCTCGCCACGTTCATATAAACTTATAAAGCCTTGTTGAGCTGTAATAACGCCTACAACTCTACAAGGCGCAGGTTCGGCCTCATATGGAATATTGTTCTCATCTCTGGGCAGGGGCGCCAAAATACCAACTGCTCCCTCTGGATCGTATCCAACGAAAGGCCGCTCGAATTGTTGACTGCCATAGTGTTTCAAACAGCTTGGACCCCTTGGAATTACGCCGAGATGTAGCTTCACTCTGTATCCTCTATCGGTTGTATCACGGGGAGTGTTCTGAGGAATTGTTCGGAATCATACCACCTGCAACTTTTCGCCATTGACCCACGCGAAAAACATACCATCCTCATCACCTTGATGAGTGGCAGTCTTCCACAGTGCGTTTTTCGCGTAACTTTCTGCCGCGCACTGTAAAACTCTGGAACGAACTGTCACCAGCAGTTTTTCCGGACCTATACGACCTGCAACTTCAAGAAAAGAGCGTATTCCCTCTTAAAAGGCCGGCAACGCACCTGCAGCTCTTCTGATGTTGCGAGTGTCCATGGGCGACGGTAGTTGCTTACCATCAGGTGACCCGTTTGCTCGTTTGCCCACTTATTCAATAAAAAAAACAATAATAATAAAGTTTAGTAATATATTTTTATTGAATATTAAAAGAAAAAGTAATCTAGGGGATTTCTAGACGGAAATCAAATTAGTTCAGGGGTACGGCGCCGAGACCATCTGGCAACACTGAATCGTTCATTAATTCACCACAGCGGCTACCACGCAGCCAAGCGCTCCGTACACTGCTCATGTTGGAATGTCAGTCAACAGTACAGGCCGCGACAGGCCTACACAGGCGGGGCAGCGCCTGGCGAGGCCTGTCGCCTCACAGGCCGTGGGAATCCACCTTTAGTTACTACTGATTTACTTCCTTCGTCTATTAAGTTTTGTCGAAAATTAAAAGGCAAATACCATAAAACTAACTTTACAATCATAATTTTCTCACGTCGACATCGATTTTAACATTTTGAAATGTACCCACATTTTAGGTAAAATATAGGTTTAACCCACGCTCAGGAATTAAACAAAATTCGGTCTATATCCACGTCGGTAGACAAGTGAAAACATTTAGACCGAAGTTTAATAAAGCTTTTGAGGTCAGACTATATTTTATTCCGAAATAAATGTAGAAATGATAACGAGTTCTATCGCGGGATTAATTTCGTAACATGGCCTGTGGATTTAGGTTATTAAAACAAACGAAACTTATTAACGTTAAACCTTCATAGTAAATCAAATTGTATTTTAATATCAAGTGTTTCGAATTTAAGGAAAATACGAAAACAATGAAATGGCAAGTACCTGACTTTTTTACCATTTTTTTTTTTACGAAATCGAAACTAAATTATATTATATTACTAGATGACGCGAGCAACTCAGTTGCGCCAAAATTCGTTTATCGCGCGCGAACCCTACCTTTTATGGGATAAAAAGTATTCCGTATCCTTTCCCGGGACATAAAGTATATCTATGCCATATTTCAGCAAAATCGGTTCAGCGGTTTTCGCGTGAAGAGGTAACAGACAGACAGACAGACGGACAGACAGACTTTCACATTTATAATATTATTATGGATATCATGGATAATGGATATAGATATGGAAGTGTGGATAGTACTCGTATTAGGACAGTATGGAAAATAATGTTATTATTAAAAACTTAAAATAATCTAGTACATATATACCAGCAAGTCAATGCCGATGCGATTCGACAAATATAAAATTATGGGACCCAGAATATGGGGCACCTTATGAATTTCAAATTCATTTGAATGCATAATTCATACGGATTCGAAAGTTATTTTTTTCCAAATCTCTTTAGCTTCATTTGAGTTTCATATTATAAATTATTTATTTTATTGCCTCAATTTATATCACTTTCAAGGAGGACCAAGATAATATTATGGACACGAAATATAAAATATCTTTGTACAATTCTTTTATCGCGGTTCTTGTTGCTAAACGCCTCTAATACGGCTGCACAGTAGATTATGTTGAAATTGTGTGTGCCTATTCTGTGGGTCCTAGAAAAGGACAAAATCTATTTTTATACCAAAAAAATAATGGTTGAACTATAAGGGATTGGCGTAATGTCGGCACTACATATAGGAGAACGCGTTGGCCAACGTGTCGGCCCAATGTGTAGAACGGGCGACTCGCGCGTTGGCGGTAGGTATTTAGACGTTGGCCGACGCGTTTTGTCGGCACTACATATAGGCGAACGCGTTGGCCGACGCGTTGGCCAATGCGTTGGCTAACGCTTTCGCCTATTTGTAGTGCCGACATAACACAAACAACGTCTCCATGACCAACGCCTGTAATGATAATAGAGAATATAACCAAAAGTTGGACAAGAGGGCACTTCTACCACATGCAGTAAACAATCCGCCCAAAATCAAACACGTTGCCTACGTTAGTTTAGAATATTGATACAAACGTTGTCAAACGTAGAACAAAACTTATTGTTAACTGTCTTATGTCTATGCTGGTGCTGCCTCTAGCATGAAAACATTATCTATATATATAAAAGAAAGTTGTGTTAGTTACACTACTTATAACTCAAGAACGGATGAACCGATTTGGCTGAAAATTGGTGGAGAGGTAGCTTAGAACCAGGAATAGGACATAGGATATATTTTGTCCCGGAAAAATGTACGGTTACTGCACAATATACTTTTATGATTTGCGCGTAAACTATTCAATCGATTTTGATGAATTTTGGTATGGAGATACTTTGAGTCTCGGGAAAGGACAAGTGATACTTTTTGTCCCGGAAAATGTACGGTTTCCGCACAATAAACTTTTATGATTTTCGCTTAAACTATTTAATCTATTTTGATGAAATTTGGCATGGAGATACTAATTTTATTGTTTTCTTAAACCAATTCGAATTAAATACTCATCGTTAAGACAGGACAACGTCTGTCGGGTCAGCTAGTTAATAATATATAATATCGTAATGAATGGTAAATAATGTATAATATCGTCATGAATGATAACATTAGTATTTAGTAAAATATTCAAACATAAGGGTGTGTTTCCACTGAAGCGGAGCGGAGCGAAGCTTAGCGGTGCCCGAATTGACCAATCGTGCTATTCCAGCGGAATGACAGCGAAGCGGAGCGAAGATTTCGAGAATGGTGATTGGCCAATTCGGCACCGCTATGCTCCGCTCCGCGTCAGTGGAAGCACGGCCTTATCCGTACATGGCAAAACAACGTTTGCCGGATTAGCTAGTATAAATATTATGTAAAACTGTGAGTTTTGAAGTTCCGAGTGTTATCGACTGTCGGACTACCGGTCTCGGATATTTTGAGCATTAATTAGCGAAAAGCAGCCGCGCGGAGAAACTCCAATTAAGAAAATTCATATTGGAACTTCCACTTTATGGATGCCGATGAAAAACTAAAATTTCAGAATACAGTGTGATGTGTATGAGCCCATCAAGCCCCTTAAGCACCAGTAAGCGAGATACAATAAAATAACATAAGATTTCCAAGAATCCACGATCGAAGGATTAAAGTGACGTAGAGCGTTATATTGTAACGAATACCGAATATAAACGTGGATTGTGTACCTAATAGTTGGGGAGGCGAAGAGGGGATTTTGGGAGTAGCTCGAGCGTGTCAGATTTAGCTTGTATAGGCTTCCGACATGACGTGTCTAGTTATCATGGTATAGAAATCAGATTTTTCACGTGGTGGGTTGATTTTTTTTAAATATTGAAATGTCACCGGATCTGTCAGATTAAGATAGGGGGGATATATTAAGTGTACCCCAAAGAAGCTTCCATATAAAGCACTGACGATTAAAAGGTTAGGTGAGCCTGTAGGGACATTTTAAAATATAAAAATATAAAGCTTCATAATATTTTCCTGACTATGCTTTGCAGTTATTTTATTTTGTACTAAAATAAATGATTTAGTCCTTGTTGTCTAAAATATATCTATAATTTACCTAAATAAGCAATTTTCTGTATATGTTTTCTTTTTCAAAACTTTAAAGTGGCTGCAGTTTCTAAATCCACAACCAAAATAAAAAAAACGCTCTTATTATTTTTTATCAGTTTTGCCTAATGTAAAAAACCCACTAGGTATCCATGACGCTCGAGTGACTACAAAAATAGCACCCTCCCCTCCCCTACTATAACACCTTGAGGAGTCAACGTCAAGTTTAACCACCACGTTGTCAACCACTTCAGAAGCGAGTGTGTTCCTTTTGAAATTCAAGTTACAAAAGCCTGAGAACAATCATTGATTTAGAGTCCAAATGTTACAGTATTATAATTTATGATATACGGCAGATAGCTCGGAAAAAAGGGCACGGTTGAGATATGCCATTCTATGTGTAGTTTATATTATTAGCTTAATTATAGTACGTGTAGTACCTGCCGACTTATAGCAAAGTCTGCAGGAGTACTACAGGTACTATAAGGTACACTTAGCATAAACTACTGGGTAAGCTTTAACTATAATATAACAAAATGTCAAATGAACTGTCACATTGTCTAGTTAAAGTCAATAATGGACGCCATATTTGACCATAGCCTTAGCCTCTGGTGCAACTCACCCTTGAAGTTAAAAGGATATCGTCATTACCATAAGCCAAACTATTTTTACCCCAGTAACTTTTGTCGTACAAATTGTTCTGGTAGTTTTTATGTTAAATTAGAGCAAATCCGCGCTCAGCAAACGGCCTGTACTATCGCGACCGTAACTCGTCCGCGTTTTATAACCTGTCTCGCTTCGAAGGAGCCTTTTTAACTACATCCGACTCCTGACAATGAGAATTTAAGCTTGTGATTTTAGTAAAAACTGCAACAATAAGATAATTTTGATTTCGCAAATTAGATATCCATAAGTACTTTCATACTATATACTTATACTATCTATTTTAATTTTGGGGCATCATCTAGTAAAAAATAAAGTGTTTAATTTAGAGATTTGAATAGGTAGTCATGATTATATTTTTTTTTGTTATGTTCTTCTTTTTTATTCATATAATTTAACACCTCGTCCAAGCTCCTCTCGTCTCCTTTCGATATGAATTACACTTAGGTACAGTAAATTCAATGCAGGAATATATTAAATATTGGTAATATATTATTTATTTATTTATTTAGTACGATTCACCAATAGAATATCATCTGGTACATTAAAATAAAAGACAAACAATATTGAGTAAACTAGTTACTTACGAAGATCCAAAGGAAAATTGGGCTTGAAATAATAAGTAATCTTCTTGATTCATTTATTGACATCTTGAATATCATTTTTATAAAATTTAAAAAAGTGGTTAAATAAAGTTTGTGTAAAGCTTATTATAAAATCAATTATTTCATCGACAACAACACACCTTGGGAATAATAGGGTGGTTCTTACAAGCTACTAAAATATTTTTTATATTTTATAATATTATGCCTTATGTATTGTAAATATCTATAAGTAATTTTCTGAAAAGAATAATTATTTTCCATCTTTTTAGAAAAGATGGCCCCGTGCGAGTTTCTTACGCTTTTTCTCGCCGGGCTAGTCCCCGAACCGGTGGTATTCCACTTTAGACCCGACGTTCAGAAAAAAAATTGTAAAAAAATATACTCTAAATAACATTATTTTGATTTTGATAAATAACTAGATGACGCCCGCAAATCAGTTACGTCAAAATTAGTTTATCGCGCTGGAACCGTACATTTTTCGTGGATAAAAAGTATCCTATGTCTTTTCCGGGGACTCAAAGTAACTCCACACCAAATTTCAGCAAAATCGGTTCAGTGATTTGGGCGTGAAGAGCTAACAGACCGACATACACACTTTCGCAATATATAATATTAATTAATATAATTCATTCATTCAATATCTATATCTATACTTATAAAATTACATGTCCTGACTGACTGACTGATTCATCATCGCTGAACAAAAACTGTTAAAGTTACAGCCACGAAATTTGGTGAGCAGAGTTGTTTTATTGAGTAGACACCCACTAAGGAAGGAATTTCGAAAATTTTACCCCGAAGGGGATGAAATAAGGGTTGAAAGTTTGAATGAAAGTCCGTCATTTCTTGAGTTAGAAACATGAAACTTTATTTTTGGGTTACTGATTAAAAATGAATAGATACGTATTTAAGCGTTTTTGGAAATTCTACTCCCAAGGGGGTGAAATTGGGGTTGAAAGTTTGAATGAAAGTCCCGTTATTTCTTTAGTTAAAAACTTGAAATTTTATGTTTTGGGCTACTGATTAAAAATGATTGGATACGTGTTTAAGCGTCTTTAGAAATTCTACCCCCAAGGGGGTGAAATAGGGGGTGAAATAGGGGGTGAAATAGAAAGGAAAGTCCGTCATTTCTTAAGTTAGGAACATGAAAGTTTATTTTTGGAGTGCTGATTAAAAATGAATGGATAGGTATTTAAGCGTTTTTGGAAATTCTACCACCAAGGGGGTGAAATTGGGGTTGAAAGTTTGAATGAAAGTCCGTCATTTCTTGAGTTAGAAACATGAAACTTTATTTTTGTGCTACTAATTAAAAATGAATAGATACGCATTTAAACGTTTCTGGTAATTCTACCCCCAAGGGGGTGAAATTGGGGTAGAGACTTTCAATGAAAGTCCGTCATTTCTTGAGTTAGAAACATGAAAGTTTATTGACGTTTGCGTTTGACGTTTGCTTAAATAGGGTCCCGTTTTTACCCTTTGTATAAGGAATCACAAAAAGGGGAAAGCTATCCATCTTTGTTATTATACTATGTTAACGCGGACGAAGTCGCGGGCAACAGCTAGTATTATATAAAACTCAAAGGTGGCTGACTGATATGGTGATCTATCAACGCACAGCCCAAACCACTGGACGGATCAGGCTGAAATTTGGCATGCAGGTAGATGTTATGACGTAGGAGTACGCTAAGATTAGATAGAAAGAATTTAGATAAATTCCAACCACAAGGGTTTCAAATAGGGGATGAAATTTTGTATATAATAATACTTCTTAATGCGAGCGAAGCCGCGGGAAAAAGCTCGTTTATAATAATATGGAAGTTATAGAAGCCTGCGCAATATACATCAGTGGATATGGTCGATGCGACAGTTGCGCTGTTTACACTTCACAACTAAACTTCACCCTTCGCATGTAGCGCGTACTTCAACATTGGAAGTATTCCAACAGCCATAGCCTAATGTGATGAATACGAATCGTAAAGAACAGTTTAGGACTAATAAGCATTTGGCAATCAAGCGAGATATTAGGTTTCGTTGCCAAAACATTCTTTAGAGTTACGTCTCGCTTATCATTGCATTTTATTGCTTAATTCCGTGCTGTAAGCGGCAATTTTAGATAAGCAACTAAAACTATGGAAATAGTGCATTTAACAACCGCTTTGTGTTAATGTTAGTTCAGCGTTTATATCTTCATACAAGCGACATTAAAATAATCCGTGTCGCAGTAACTTCAGATGCTCTACTCTCGAATTTGGTTCAGCAGATATTTTGTTGCATCGGCTCACAGTGTATATTATGACAAAAAAAATAAGAAATTACTAATTACTATCATCATCATCATCAGCCTATTACCGTCCACTGCTGAACGCATAGAATTATAATTATTGACATCGTTGGCTGCACGTAGGCCTCCCCTAAAGAGCGCCAACCATCCCGATCTTGGCTTGGTAGCCCTCACTAATTACTATAGGAGCTTAAAATATTCGAAAATGAGAATTGTGCCTTTTTATGTAATTTTGTTACCCTTAACCTAAAGATAATGATTAATGACCTTTTCTCCTCAATTTTCAAGCTGTAACCGCATCTGTTGGTTGTAAGTATGACATTATCTATTAATTGATACCAATTAAGATCCGTTTTCGGACAAGAAAAAATGTGTAGATTGTATTGAGATTTTTATGAAAGAAAAGTGATTTCAAAACATGAGAATTGTATGTTTCCATCTCATATTTGAAGACACTAGTGGATAAAGTGGGTAACTAATAATTACTAAAACGTAAGAGCAATTCCTCATTTTTTCCCTATTTGAAAAAACCTTGTAATTGACCTCATCGTCTAACTAGTTTAAATTTACATTTTTTATCATTTTCGCGGTCCCAAAACCTCAATTTATGCAACAGATTGAATTTTTTCAAATTGTTAGTTCATCCACTTCTGTCTTCGCTTAGTACCGAATGGATTTATGTTTTAATCGGACTTTGGCCCAACTGTATCTCCTGTGTCGCCAGGATCGACAGCGGTGTCCAACCACGAAAACCCTTTGCTATGATCTCAGGGGCCCGAGGGCCATGCTAAAATCTTTAATCAGAAGAAGGTAGGAGGAGTAGGAAGTATATAGTAATTATGACTACTAAGCTAGATCTAAGTTATTGTTGGAATTTGTTGTGTTACACTGTTTCCAGTAATAATTATAACAAAAACGCTTAAAGACACCGAATGGATTTAACTACTTCACGTATGAAGTATGCTCTTCAAGTGTAAATTCATGCGAGAATTATCCGACGACGTAATAATTAAAGACAAGGCTCTTCCCGACAATTAATGCTACGTAATTCTATTAATTTGTCTACGTATTGTTAACAAGTGATGATAATTAAATAATCTTATATTATACGTTATTTAATTACCATGGTACCGTGATGATTGTAATTAAATGTAGATTATAAATAGCAAGATGTATACGAATCTAAAAAGTAGAAGTATATTAATTTGTTAATTATTCGTAACTATATTAAATAGCTCACTAATAATTATTCTACTTATTGCCTTCTACTTATTACCTATATACTTTGCTTATAAACGTAACAATTATCACAGGTTTTATGTTTCCTACCTCTCTGATACCTTAGTAAAGTGACATAGCAAAAAATATCAACATAATGTTGTATTACAACAGCATGTAGATAATTAAGCTTCTTGTCTTAATTCAATCAATGTTGGTTACTAAATAAAAACTAAAATTTAGTTTGTTATTATTTTTAGCAATATTCCGCGAAATAAAGTTCCACCTTTAAGTAAATGAGTGAGTGTTGATGTCCTTCCACCTCCCTCCTTCTACACTGACCTCGACGCGCGTTCTGACTCCAACACCGGAGCATCCTCTGGATGTGGACTCTACGAACAATGTCCGTATAACTGACGTTGTTTGTAGACCGTCGAGGTTTTCAACCTGCATGGCGGTGAGGGGCCTTGCACGGATTTGCCAACATTATTGCTTGTGCGGTGGTGGTGTTTGCAAATTCTTGCATGCGAGTGTACGCATAGGCAGTGTGGGAGGAGGGAGGTGCTGTACGCATGTATACTCATTTACTTAAAGGTGGAAGTTTATTTCGCGGAATATTGCTAAAAATAATAACAAACTAAATTTTAAGCTATGGATTTCCGCAAAATAACGCCTAATTCCATTAACTAAATAAAATCTACTTAAAGAGACTCTTAATTTTCAAGAGAATCGTTTTTGTCTTGCATTTTCTTCAAACCTATTTAAAATGCGAAGCGATTTCGACAAAGCATGAACTAGCTGTTTAAATGGCTTGAACTTTGTTAATTTTACTCGAATATTAAGTTGTAAACGACTTCATTTTCTATGCAACCTTAAAGATTTGTCTTTAACAACTTCCACGTTATTTCGTAGCTAACCCTGCAATACAGTAAAACTATAAAAGTATTCTTTAAGTTTTACAAAACATGCAAATAGAAAATTATTTTATACAATTTGTTATGATTGCTAATTTTTTATGTGAAAATTTGGAGTTCCCGTAAGCACAAGTTTTGGTTTTAGATTCCTTTGAAGAGCATACGTGAAAAGTTACGTTACGTTAGATACGTTCTAGGAAAAGAAATAACGTATTAACGAACGTAACGAAAACACCAATAGCTTTGTCCACATTTTGCCTTTTTCTGTTCATCAAGGGCACGCCTTATAGCGCTGTCAACGTCAAACGTGAGGCATGCCCGTAACGCGAGTTGAAATCGTAGCGCGCGCTATGACACTTTTCTTTCAACGTGTGTGGATTTTGACGCGCGTCACGGGCATGCCACACGTTCACTGTTGATAGCGCTATAAGGCATGCCCTTGTTGAAGAGAAAAAAGGCACAACGTGGCCAAAGCTTATCAGTAACCACCATACAGGTGATAACTGCATGCTCTTGGACAGCGCGTGTTGCCTGCATGACAGGAAAAACATCCAAAAATGAAAGTTACAATGCTGCAAATAATAAAAGTCCTAAAATATTTGTAATTATACCTCTAATATCACTCTGAATACTTGTATTAATAATTCCGCCAACACAACTTTCCGAAATCAATTTCTCCGTCAAAGATGTAAGGAAGTTTCGCCGAGCGTAATATAATGGTCGGAATTAATATTGCACTGATAAAGACATACCCAACGTTGATATTAAAGAACTTGCATCCAAAGCTCTTTGAGTCGATCGCATCTAATAATATACTGCCAATAAGAACGCGCCACGACCTTTGATTTGGGAATAAAAAATATCAAAGCTTATTGACAGGATTTCTATTGTTGAACTTGTGAAGATTTTATAAAATACCATTGTCGTCTACGAAATTAAAAACTGAGTGTCGTTTATTTTTAAATGTTATTCATCATTTTATAATGCATCTAAAGTATGACAACGTAATATACCTTATCTGTCAAGCGCCCCAAAATGGGTGCCCCTAAAACTATTCAAAAGTTCTTCTTCTACTTTGCAGACCACCGATTTAGTATTTTGTTTCAAACATAAAACTATGTGTATTTGCGACTAATAGCTTATTTATTAAAAATTCTAAGTCAAATTATAAATAGCTTTCATGGTAATTTATTTACATAATTAGATCAGTTTAATGAGACTTGTGGAGTAATTGGAAATTGAAAAATTTTCGAAAAACTAACTGTCAAACCTGACAGTTCGTGACAGGTGAAATGAAATTTAAAAAGCATGACAAGATTTCAAATTATTACATTCCTACAAGGATGGTTGGCGCGTGGCCAAAATAAAACATAAATCTGCCATCTTCTGGTTTGTTACTTGAGAGACAGCTGTTTCTGGTCCCAATCAATCTTGCATGTGGCCAAATAATCAACTATTCCAAAGTTCACCTTGAAAAAACCGCGTTTGTCTCTACCCACATTGTGGCATCAGAGAAATTGCTTCATACGCTACGCAAATGGTGGACCCACGTTATTTAGTCATGTCAGTGTTAGTCGGCAACGACAGGCAAGGCTTGAAATAATCCGACATAAATTCAAGAAATAAAAATAATATTAATATATTTTTAATAAAGATTTTTCTCTGAAATGATACATAATACCGAACAACAAAATAATAATATCATAATATTTCATAGTTCCACGAAGACTATTTGGTAAATTGACGTAAAATTGGAAGCGATAAAATACATAAAGGATTTATTGAACGACAATTCACATTTTCTCGCGTCGGACTTCGACTAGATTGAATTTTATGAAACCTCCCAACCTAATATTACTTAAATCTTACAACAATAGTTTAATATTTTCTAATATAATAACAAATATTTTTCCGTCTGTGCCAGTAGGATGATTATGGTTTTCGAGTGTCGCGCTCACTCAGTATCTCAGCTCTAAAAGTACCTAAATGCCTAGACAACCAGTCGTATACTAGCTTGCTCTAGTTCACATTTTTTAATTTTAAATTTGTCTCTATCGATTTTTAAGAAAAGGTTGTGTTTGCTTTAATTTATTGTAAAATATAAAAGGTTAACGTTGAGGTTTGATAACCTATTTTTCTTGACGTTGCAGACCAAACCACTACTAATTAAATTATTTCAGACTTAAACTAGAATACTATATCTATATATATAAAAATGGATTTTCAAATATCGCACCCCCAGATCAAAACAGAGCTAACTCAAAAAAACACTTTTTTCAGGAAATGCAAAAAACTGATTACCGATTTCTGGTACACTGTAGAAGTTTTCTGTCGAGGTATATGCTTCACAAATGCGGCTAAATAATTTTTTAAATAAAAATATCATGTTTTAGTTGTACAATAAAAAAGAAAAGTGGATTTTTTAAGTTGTTTCCTTATTGATGGCCAATTCGGCCTACTTTTTTATTATTATTTTAAGTTAAACCTGTATTTATGAAGTACGTTTTGAGTTGTCCCACTATTGGAGAATAAAAATGAATTGAAATTGAATAACAATTGGTATTAAATCAACTTTTAATCAAGTATGTGACGAACAAGAATGTTGATGGATGAGCAATAAATCGCGATTCTTAAGAATTTGAATCAAACGTATTAATTTTAATACAATTTAAGAATAAAAAAAAACATTTTCTGTTATGACAAAATAAAAAATTAAAAAATATAGGAACATTCAATTCTAGAAAAACTAATTTTTAAACGTAAAACATTAAAAATCAAGTCTTTGATTCTCATTAAAGGAACATTGAACCTTATTTAAAAATTCTAAATACTAGCAATGGCACTTCGAGATCACAATTATTTAAATTACAATTTTTAATCTTAAATAATACAATAATGCTATAAGCTTAACGTCACTTCTTACAAACTACAGTAGGTAGATAACACTAATTATAATAAATCCAGTGATGAGGTAATCAAAAATGCAAACATTCTTAAAACAAAAAAATAGTTAGTTTCCCGTGTTACCTAGGACATTTTTACAATAAGTATCATAATATAATTTTGGAATAACGTTTTTGTTAATTAGTTCCTGTATATCCTTTTTTTTGCTTCAGATAATGACAATTTTTCATTGTAAGCCTGCGTTAAGTCAAATGGAAATAATGATTGATCAGTAGCTGGTCCCGTTCCTCTAGTTCGGATAACCCTTTTTCGCACGCAAGTTTGTCTAAAATGTTCCTTCACGCTTCATTGTTTATCTGGAAAATGAAACATACATTTTATTCAATTACAAGATAAAAGATTATACAGTGTGTTTGGTCAGGAACTAGCGATATTTTAAGCACTCATGTATATGTACTTGTTATGCAAAAAAAGACTAACAACTAAGGTCTACCTCCTTCGCCTTTATGTGGCAGGCACTTTATTATTGACTCTACCTGGTTAGCAAAAAACATTCTTTCTTTGCGAGGTTTCGTCCTATTGTCATAAAAATAAACTTTAAATGAAAGGTAATTACTAATTATCTAATTACCTTTCATTTAAGTCTACCATAAAAACACAAAAAAGGGCATTGAAGTTATAAAGTTTCTAAAACAAAATATGAAGAAACAAGTGCACATTTTACAACTATCGTATTTTATTACAGAAACAGTCCATATAACCCATTTTTTGTATTTACTGTATCAACGGAACTAATATTTCCGTTGTCTGGTACCCGTAACACTTTTATACTTTACATAATATATTTTTATTATTTAATAAAAATTGTTCATGACCCAGGAATATTGAGAACTTGAGAACTTAGTACACATATTTTATTTATTGTCATCTAAAAGGGTCTAACTAAAAAAATATATAATTTTAAATAAACCGTACTGTGTATTTGCTACAATTAATATAAAATCGTAAATACATACAACGTATGACAAGTACTAGTAGTTAAAAGTTTAATTTAACTAATATTTATAAAAATATTAGACTTTAAAAATGTACTCAACAAAACAGGATCAACTAGAAATTCGAAAAAAAATCAACAACACAGGAATAATTCTAAATGAAAACAAAATATTTGCATCATCTGCCATCAATACAAACTTAACTCAAAATGTTTTATTAGTTCACTCGGTACTTACCACTAAAATGGCGACAACTCCAAATAATCCTGCATCAATTTTTAACAAAACGGAGACAACACAAAATAAATTTTCTTTGTTAATAACGAATACGTGCACTCTGTTAAAAAAACTGATTACAACTGGGAATGTCTCCGTTTTGGCGGGGCGGGTCGGGTGCCACTCGTGCAACAAAAAGGACTCCTAACGACATCTAGCGAGGAGTATTGAAGATATTTTTAAATCTGTTTTGTTGGTCGATCGATATTGGAACAAGGAATTTAATGGTGTTCATAACTCGAAAACGCCAATTTTTGAGTTAGCTCTGTTTTGATCTGGGGGTGCGATATGTTAGTCGCGCTAAAACTCGAAAACAGCTGAACCGATTGGGCTGATTTTAGTCTTAAAATATTTGTAGAAGTCCAGGGAATGTTTTAAAGTGACACGAAGTTCACCGGGACAGCTAGTTTACAATAGTTTTAACTTAGTAGGTATATTTTAGTAACCAGATTTCACATTCAATGTTACAATCATTTTCATATTCAAAACAAGCCAAACATAATTATACTGTCGTTGATGTAATTATTCTAGCGCGTAGATTACACCGAAAATTTCTATGTTCGATATAATCACTGTCATGAATTACAATACAAATTGGATAAGCCGAGCCATTCAAAGGCCTTTGTAGTGACAGGTGAAGCTGAGTGCATGAAATTGATCACACCCAGATATACTGCCAGAGCGAACGTTCTGGAAAGATAACGTTAATTTATGAGTACAAAGCGCTTGATTTTTTGTGCTATGCGAGAACAGTTTTTGTCTGGACTCTGTGGTTGAGGGGTTGTTGTTGTAAATGCTCGCAGGCACTTCTGTCACTGTAGTTTCTGTATAAAATTAGCTACGAATTATCAAGATTTAGTAGAGCTACTGCTAATAGCGATTTGACTCTACGCGCTAGAGTTACAGTGACGACTCCTCGAGTTAAGTAATGTGGCATCACGTCTGTAATTGCCGCACTCAGAGACATTTAATGATACTTAAACTTCAATTTAATGAAGAGTTTTACAGATTTGACAGATGTATGAGGCAAATTAAATTTTTTATTCAATTATAGTCAAGTCATTAATATTCATCAATGCGACATATAAGTAAGTAAAATGAATAATAAAAATATTTCGGACTAGGTATAACCCAGCAAAGAATCAATATTGTATTCAGACAGATTGTGTGATAGGAAATCTGGCTACCATTTCTCAAAGCCAGCAACTTTAGCAAACCGGACGCGATGTCAAGTCTAAATTCACCTACTGACATATCGACATTGGCTAAAGAGTTTTATCACACCGTTCTGTAATTATTTTATCTTATGATATTATAAAATCAATGTTTAGGAACCAATCTACACATATTTTGTTGGGTACCTACGTGAATGTTTTTCGTACTTATTTTGGTTATCAATAAAATATATAAATTTTATAATATTATATAGTTTTAAAAAACTAACAAACTAGTAAAATTTTAATCTCAAACTAGTAAAATATTTAACCCTCTGCATCTGTAGGAAACAAATAATTTTAAAATTGTTTGATTTTAATACTCAAAAAGTAAAAATATAATTAAAAGTAGCAAATTATTAGGATTTAATATACTTTAGATGATCTTAAATGTTTTGATGTTTCTAAAAATATAGTCATCACTCATCAGGATTCAGTAGGCACAATCAATATGTTAATTTTCCGTCAAACACAACGGTGTGACCGATGGCCAATTTAACAGGAGCTGGACTATAAATTTCTGTACCTTACAATAGTTACGGAGATTGCACCTGGGAGCTGTCTCAGTGCTGTCTTATTCTATACTAAGCTTGTGGATAAATCCCTAAAGTTTACTGCCTCGGGCAAGAAACGACAAATTGTGTTATTAACTTAAAACTTGGTAACGAACGTCATTTTTCACGTCCATCCAGCTCAAGCAACAGCACTCTACGTAGCACTAATGTTGTAAAAAGTACGTTGTCACCATTATTTACTTTAATTGGGGTGGATACGTGAGATAAATGGTCTTAATTTTATCTTCCTTCGCAGGTCTAGAGGAAAATATTAAATATTTTTTACATGATGATATGCAACATTTTAAAGCTTAAAAATGCAACATCTTTAAACCAGGTTAATACCATAAATTACAATCCAACACAAGCGCATTCTAATGAAGAATCATTAGAATGATGATACTATAAAACCGAAGACGTGTCAGCAAAAAAAACGTTTGGCATTACGCATAATTTGATGGTAATTTGTTACTAATTCAAAAGGAGCTTGAGGACACTTAGCGACGAATCCCCCTCGTCTAATGATGCCTCGTCAAAAATCTGAATACAAAGGAGACTCACTACACCTTCGCTTAAAAGCCAATTGTTTAAAGTCGTACGTATCTTATTGGTATTAAATCTATATATATGTTACGCTCAAAGACCGAAATCGCTCAGTGAGCGAAAAAATAGCTCACAACGCGTTGTGGTCACAGTGAAACAGCCACGACGCGAAATTCGCGTCGCGGCTCTAATGAAAACGGCCACGACGCGTTCTGGCAATCACAAAAAGACCATAACGCGAAATTCGTGTCGTGGCTGATATGCTATTCCTTTTTCTTGATTTGTTCTTTATTGATTAATCGTCCATAGGTATGGGAGATTATAATATTTGAATTACCACGCGTACTACAAAATATTTGAACTAAATCACTGCATAACGTACTATTTATCTTTATTATTTATAAAATATCCATAGTTCATATAGCTATCCGTACTAATAATATTATTATTGTCTGTCTATCTGTAAAAACAACAATACATGGCGCCAGACAGACAGACAGTAATAATATTAGTACGGATAGTATGGAACTATCGATATTTTATAAATAATAATGATAAACACGGCAGTGAATTAGTAAAAGAAAAATAGTTAATGGAATCAGGCGTTACTTTGCGGAAATCCATAGCTTAAGTTTGATAATTGTGTTATTTTATTTCGCGGAATATTGCTAAAAATAATAACAAACTAAATTTTAAAAGAAAAATATTTTGTAGTACACGTGGTAATTCAATTTTGATCTTCCATACAGAATGGACTATTAATCAACCAAGAACAAATCAAGAAAAACGAATATCATATTAGCCACGACACGAATTTCGCGTTATGGCCTTTTTGTGATTGCCAGAACGCGTCGTGGCCGTTTTCATTAGAGCCACGACGCGATTTTCGCGTCGTGGCTATTTCACTGTGACCACAACGCGTTGTGAGCTATTTTTTCGCTCACTGAGCGATTTCGGTCTTTGTGCGTAACATATATATATAAAAGAAAGTTGTGTTAGTTACGCCACTTATAACTCAAGAACGAATGAACCGATTTGGCTGAAAATTGGTGGAGAGGTAGCTTAAAACCAGGAATAGGACATATGATACATTTTGTCCCGGAAAAATGTACGGTTATTGCACAATATACTTTTATGATTTGCGCGTAAACTATTCAATCGATTTTAGTGAATTTTGGTATGGAAATACTTTGAGTCTCGGGAAAGGACAAGGGATACTTTTGGTCCCGGAAAATGTACGGTTAACGCACAATAAACTTTTATCTCAAGAACGGATGAACCGATTTGGCTGAAAACTGGTGGAGAGGTAACTTAGAGCCAGGAAAAGGACATAGGATACATTTTGTCCCGGAAAAATGTACAGTTACTGCACAATATGCTTTTATGATTTGCGCGTAAACTATTCAATATATTTTGATGAATTTTGGTATGGAGATACTTTGAGTCTCGGGAAAGGACAAGGGATATTTTTGGTCTCGGAAAATCTACGGTTCCCGCATAATAAACTTTTATGATTTTCGCCTAAACTATTCAGTCTATTTTTATGAAATTCGGTATGGAGATACTTTGAGTCTCAGGAAAGAACAAGGGAACTTTTTGTCCCCGAAAATGTACGATTGCTGCACAATAAACTTTTGTGATTTTCGCTTGAACTATTTAATCTATTTTGATGAAATTTGGCATGAAGATACTAATTTTAATCTATTGTTTTCTTAATTATGCCAATTAGAATTAAATATTCATCGTTAAGACAGGACAACGTATGTCGGGTCAGCTAGTTAATAATAAATTAAGTAGGTATGGTAAACGCAAAAGTAGATTGGTTTTATTAAAGTTTTTGTACATAATATTATTATAATTATGTTTTTTCCACCCAAGATGATTTTTGGTGATTTTTACAGTCCCAGTTAAACAACAAAATCCTAAACTTACTTAAATATTACAGTTAACATTAACTTTACAGTAAACTTTAAATAAACAAAGTTGGTACGGTATTTATTCCTACAATCGCTAGGAAATCAACATAAGAAACATTTTAAATACACAGGTCACACTGTGGTCCCAAATTATAGCATCCATTCTGTGTCATCGTTGTTTGTTACAGTCTCACGAAATTATCTCAATTAAAAGTAAACAATAGGAGAACATTAAACTTATTATTACCAACGCCAAAATTCGTCTATAGCGTGGGTGTACCTCTTTTCATTATAAGAAGTATTGTATGACCTTTCCCGGGATTCAAAGTATCTCCATACCAAACAGAAAAATCGGGTTCGGAGTTTGGGCGAGAAGATAGGCAGACAGACAAATACACTTTCGCATTTATATTGTATGGATTTTCCATCAACCGTAATTGATACACCTAAAAAGTTTTCGTGGGACAATGTGCTGCAAACTTTATGTTCGCGATGCCATGTTTGGTAGCTGACATCTTTTCTAATAAAATTAGTCGGTAGCAGATGGTTTCACAAGTGTCTGTTTTATTTAAATTTAAGCACTAAAGTTTGTAGACATGATGAAAACCCGAGACGGAGACAAATTAAGGAATATATTTTGAGGACTTTTATATTTAGTTACTTCGTATTAAGAACAGACCATTAACTTCGAATAAAATATTATGCGATTTATTACCAAACAATGAAAAAGTGGGTGTGACATACGGACAGACATACAGTCATGAGGAATCTTTAGGGGTTCCGTTTTTTTTACATGGCTACGGAACCCTAATAGGCAAAAATTGTTATACAACATTAATAGAACATGACTTGATTTTGTACTAATTTCCACGAAAATAGAATCCGCTTTCTGTTTCTGGAATCTCCTGTATTCCCCAAGACTCTGAAACGTCTATTCATTATAATAAGCTTTAATCTTCCTTTTACAATTATGAATATTATAGCCTTCTAGGTAAGATGACTAAATAACTACTTTACCTACATTATTTCCAAAATATTAAAAAAAATAGACTTCAAAATTAACTTAAAACTACTGAACCGAATTTAATGAACTATGCCGTATTTCCTTATTTCAACTTATTGAACAATACAAAAAAATGATATGTGAACATAAACATAAAAACATACAATAATATTATGTTCTGACGCTGTGTTATGTAGACTAACATAATATAAAAACTGGGTGGTTCTGGTAATACATACATACGGGTCGAATTGATAACCTTCTTTGTTTGAAGTCGGTTAATAAATCAATCAACACCTAACATTAAAAGTACGTATGTCAGACTGACCCCTGTGATAAACTCGTACCGGTAATTGAATAAGAAAGGTGCGATCCCTCAGGGTCCAATATTCGACCCTATACCAACGATGTCAATACTTGGATATGGCATACGCCATCAAAACTGTAGCTATGTCTTTGCACTCAAAATGTGTATCGAAAAAATATTGTCATCCTTTTTGTCTTACAGTAATAGCATATTGTACTACTTTCTTTTTCACTCATTTAACGCTTTCAATGCATATTTTACGTAATCAATGCATTAAACACGTCCGACTGTCTCCGCGTCCTATGGCACACTGCCACAGAGTACTTTATTATATATCACACTGCTCTCAGATGAGTGAGCTCACTCATTTCGAGGGTGACACAGTCGCGCTGACGACTGTATGGAATGCCTTTTCTAAAGGTTATAATTCTATGCCCTGTACCATCAAATTGACGAGATTTACCTAACAGATCTGACCGAACTTGCCCAAATGGAAATTTCGTTTGCCAAACTTGATCTTTATGCCTAAGAATTTTGCTAACTGAGTTCTGGGGTTCCGTGCCCAAAGGGTAAAAACGGGACCCTATTACTGAGACTTCGATGTCTGTCTGCCTGTCAGTCCGTCTGTCTGTCTGTCTGTCTGTCTGTCTGTCTGTCTTCAGGCTCAAGAACCACTATAGCCAGACTTCTGAAAATTTCACAGATGGTGTATTTATGTTGCCGCTATAACAACAAATACTAAAAAGAAAATAAAATTTATATTAAAATGAACCCTTCTCGTGCGTGAGTCCGACTCGCACTTGGCTGATTTTTTTTATTTGGACGCATTGCATTTTTTATGTCCTAAAAACTGAGTTACCAACATTTGAAAACAACGGCCGTAATCAGAGAGATTTAATCATTACTTTGATTAAATTGAATGAAGAGTTTGACAGGAACCGAATAATACGAGTATTATAGAGTTTATGACAAAAACTTTGCAAAAACTTCGTTAAATATAAGTTAAGTAATCATCAAAATAATATTATTATGTCTCTGAGTACAGCCGTTAGGTTGGTGCTTTTATAAACGACACTATCCTAAATTGATGAAGTTGAAATCTTTAAAGAAGTTTAAAAACAAAGATGTCACAAACCTAAACTTCGGAAAGAACTGTCATCGTAAATCTTCATTTCAGACAAAACCTTGGCACACAATGACTTGGCAGGAATTCATTTTGAATCGACGCTTCGTTCAGTCACAGTATAGATATTTACAGTAAGACTACTTGTCAAAGCTATTCTGACTGTAAAATATATGTCGCAGATTCAAATGGATGAACATTCGCACGGTCGCCATCGGTGTCCGACATATTTAAGTTTTAACACTTTTTAACACATCCAGTGCGCACACCCGGCACAGGCGATGTTCTCCGAGCAAGAGAGGTCTCGACTAATGAACAAACGCACCATTGACAGTTATAATGACGTTGACATCTGACAAGTTGTCAAGTTGACAGCTGACAGTTGAAGTATGTACAGTACTTCCGATACAATTAATTTTTAAATAATTTATTATTTAAAAATTAATTGTATCTCTGATATTATATATAATATTAGACTTAAGCTAACTGAACACTGCATAATTATTATGATTCAATGTAATGCTTATTTATTGAAGATAATTTTTATCAGTTATACATTAAAACTCTAAAAATGAAATCATGATTAGCATTCCCAAATTACAAAAATATCAAATCAAATATTATTTTGTTTAATTTTATTGACTCTTATGTGAAAAATAGTCTGTACTATGTCCAGGGATGGTTCAGGATGGTATCTAATTTGTATCGCTTATCATTGCCAAGGGAACGTCAGAATCAACACCCTCTTCCTCCCTTCTCCAACCACCACCTGTATCGCCGAATGCAATCTGTTCATTTAATAGAAATTTCCAAAACACCTGATAATTTTGTTTCCTTAAAAAGAGTGATGAAAGATGTTAGATAAGAATTTACGTTTCGTTTGGTTTTCCAGATGTATATGTTACAGTCATAGTGATTAAATAGCTATTATACATAATGACTGTTCATTATATATAATATCTAAATTGACTAGACAAGGTGATTAATTAATCACTTTATCCGGATGTTATTCATAATAGCTGGTCGAAGTTAGCCAAAGTAATAAAATACGGTATAACCGACTTATCACCCCTCCTCATTTGTAAGAATAAATTATAATGACACAGTCATATAATGTCAGTTCATTTTAAATATTTTATTATTTTAGTCTTTAAAGAGTGATACCAAATATGTGTATTGATCTCTGTATTTTTAGGTTTCCGTACCCAAAGGGTAAAAACGGGACCCTATTACTGAGACTTCGATGTCTTTCCATTTGTCCGTCTGTCTGTCTATCTCCCGGCTGTATAAGAGAACGGCTATAGCTAGACTACTGGAATTTTCACAGATTGTGTATTTCTGCTGTCGCTATAACAAGAAAAACTAAAAACAAAATAAATTAATATTAAAAGGATTTCCCATATTATAACAGACGTGATTTTTTGCCCTTTTTTGCTCGCAATCAACAATGGCAACGGTAGACACTTGAAATATTCACAAAATATTTACACTTTAATGATTCATAATAAAATTAATAATAATTAAGGGTTACAATCCAGGTCCATTCTATAATGGTACAGAACCCTTTGTGCACGAGTCTAACTCGCGATTGGTTGATTTTTTTTTCTTTTTTTATGGCTAGTGAGCTTTAAACTTACTTTATACATTAAAAGTTAAATAACTTTCAAACATTATTAATTAACGTAGCTTAATATTATCTATGGCAAATGGCAATGTTATTTTAATCCTTAAAATAAACTTTATAATAATTGTTACATTTTAAATAACAGTATAATATTGCTACACATATAGTTAGGTATGCTTAAAGCAAATTGAAATATAAATTTAGTATATTTACCTACCTGTTTTATTACATTAACCAAGTCTTTGAAGATGTTATATAAAATTGCTAGTTAATGTGATTAATTCTGTGTCATTTATTACTTTATCTAAATTGAGTAGACATTATAAATAATGGCTAGATAATATATATAATATCCAGATTTATTACTTTGGCTCTAACATATACATTTTTGTTTGAAGAATAATATTTAATCCTTCGATCGCGGATTCTTGGAAATCTACTGTTATTCTATTGTTGTCGCGATCACCGGTGCTCTTAATATGGGGCTTGATAAGTTAATTGTAGAAGGTAAGATGAAAGTAAAACTCAAAAAAAAAATACTTTAATAGGCGTAGCATGTCGAGACAATCAGGTTATCACTAAATTAAGAGCGCAAGAAAAATAAATATTTATACTTAGTTTTTTTATTTATATTTTACCATACATTTAAATGTATGTTGTAGCTCTTAACAGCTACAGCACAATTGTGTAATAATAAAAATACCTAATACAAAGCTCTAAAAGCTCAACATTTTGGTTTATCTCCGCGGTTTAACTTCAATCTATTGGTGTTTTTGAAAAGTTTCCGGATCCAATACTTTCTTCTCTAACGCTGTGATTTATACTCCAACTTCCAAACTAACCGATAATAAATTTTTATTTGAAACAAAACTACACGTTTAAGTGTAAGTAGTACGAGAAAGTTCATTGAAATGACTCGATCGTGTTACAATTTCGTTTGTCGCTGTTTGAATGTTTATTTTCTTTGAAAATAGAGGTAATTCACATGATTGCGAATAGGCAATACGAGTACGATGCACATCAAGCGGCATTCAAATATAAACTTAAAATATGATTTCACTAGATTCATACTAGAAGATACATATTGAATTGACAGATTTGCCACCAGAGTTATTGGGCTACCTGGTGGGCTATTATGACCTCTTATTTCCAGTCAGTTTACGCCCAAAATGTACCGTTTTCGGGCGTAAATTGGCTGGAAATAAGAGGTCATAATAACCCACCTGATCCAATTTGAATGACTCATTTAAAAATGTATTAGACTTGACTTTAAGATGTTCTAACATAATATGCCTATATGCGTGCTCATTCTTCATCATTCTTTGTAGTTTTGCAAATTTTATATACTTGTATACCAAGAGCTAAAACAGAGTATTGCCCTAGTTAAAACTATGCCATACATCATAATATTAAAGGATCGGACACTGGTGTTGTGAGTTGGGACACATTGTATATAATTTATTTTTGTTAGGTATGTCCTTAAATAATAATATTCCTATAGCTACCAAAGAAATAGTAAAATATTAAAACTAAGCCGATTAAATAAATCTGTTAAAATCTCTTGTGATTTTATTATTCCTTCATCTAAGCAACTTTTTCGGTATTTTTAATCCCGGCTTACGCCTCAAGTCTGTATTTAGATTTAGTGCCTCTACGAATCAATTTTGTATTTTATTTTCTATCAATATTCAAATAAATTTTTAATTTGAAAAAAAGTATTCTTTCAAGGTGACTGACAGACGCAATAGTAATAATAATAAAGCCTTTTATTCAGATCCTTACAATAAATTTCAACTTAAAACTAAAAGAAAAAACAAACATTGAACTCCTAAGCTAAATAATAATTATTATAGCAAATACTTAATAATAATAGTACACAACTATTGCATAGAGGCCACGACGTAAAGCCTCAATGCCAAAACACTATTGCATGATTTTGTAATATAAAAAAAAAGGGGAAGAAGGAGTTTGCCGCGGATTTTAAATTTAAATAAAATAGAATAGAATAAGAGAGAATTTTCCGAGCTCCGCGCGCTAACTTATTTTCGCATATCTAGTTTTATTTTTATTAGTTTATTATTTTATCTTTTAGTTTCATTGTATGTATTTAGTGTTTTAATGTGTTTTGTTCTATATATTTTAATTAACTTCTACGCGAGTGTGTTTCTTATGACAAAAAGTCCCGCCACCCGTGTACAGACACCAGCACTAAATTTTCATTTACAATATTATGATATAAAATTAAAAAGATTTAGACTAATATTTGTTTCTTAGTTATCCTATTTAGATCTGTTTCTTAGGTATCCTATTTAGACGCAATAGTACCTTAATTTAATTTGACTTGCGCTAGCGGTACTTGGCGCATTAGTAAAATTAATAGTTCTTGAATTACAACTTTGTTGGCCGTGAAAACTAATCCCACGAGATGTTTACTTAAATTTTTATGTTTGAAAATTATCCTCATTTGTCCTCTCCGTAATTGACTTTTTCTCTGTGCTTTCCTTTGAAATTGGTACAGAAATTTTGAAGCAAATTCGGTGCAATCAAAGAAACCTTCCCTCTCTATTTATTTAAGTAGATTCAAATTTGTTTTAAGCTCGATATAAAATTGTAACTAAACTTTAAAGCTTCGGCCAAACCTACGCAACGTGGGACATTCGCGTCGGCATATGGCATGGCAGAGCGGGAATAAATAATCTACGGTTTGGCACCGTAGTTGCGCAGGTGTGCACACCAGTTTCGCGTTGCAGACGCTCCCGTCTCGCGTCCCGCGTTACTGACGCGCAGGTTTGGCCGAAGCCTTACAGTCACAGCATAAATTATATTCAATCACGTCTATTTAAAAAAATGAAACGAGAAAATTGCAAAACGAAGCAAAAAATGGTCCATCAATAAATGTTATGAAATATGAGTTTTGTATAATTCAATATATCGTAACGTTATCGCATTCGATCAATCACGACAGATACTAATTCTATAAACGATGTCGCTCATAACGAACAGCTGTGCCACCGATTAAAAGATGCCATATAACATTGTATGTTTGTACCGTGTACATTTACATTTTTGTACGTTAAGGGCCTAGGGGTAAATACTTTAATACTTTAGAATGTCATACTAACAGGCATACTCTCTATTTATAGACGCGAACAATAGGGATGATGACAAGGTCAAAGATTAGCGATTTTTGTTAATAAAATAAAGAAAGCACGGCAAAAAATAAGCGTTACTAAAATTTCAGCTCTATAGCATTTGTATTTTTTTTGTTAGACGCCTTCAAAGTTGGATAATCAAGTCGTTTTTTTTTTTCAATTAAATTTTTTAATATTTGTATACCATTCGATAACTTATGCAATTAAAAGCAACTTTTGGTATGAAACCACTTTCATAAACGCAATATTTAATATACCTATCGAACAAAGTTCTCTCCCGACCTGTACAAACTAAGAAAGACTGACGTCAGTCTTTCTTAGCACTTTGTATGGGGCGTTTCGGGCAGGTCTATTTTATGAGATGTTTGAATTGTTCATATCTTGGTGAATTTTTAAGCTATGAGAGTCATTCTTTCAGCAATGTTTCTATTTTTAAGGGTCTTTCAATTACCAATAAGAAAAAAAATTAGTCATCAAGCCTATTCATGTATTATGAATATTTTACCCGAAAAGAATTTGACCCTCACTGACTTACGTTATAAATTATAATAGTTTTTATTATTCGTAGCGTGTGCGTCAAAAAAAGATTGAAAAAATTTTTGCATTGATGCAACAAACTTACTAATTCACTTGGCAAAAGTCGTAAGAAAAACTATTAGACCAGCGAACCATTTTTAACTGATTCCTCTCGGAAGAGGATTAAAAACTTCTTGTTTATTTTCATCGGATTTTGAACGTAAAAAGCGGAATTTATTTTATAATGCAAACAACAGTTCTCTCTAAGTTGTAAGATCAAGTTGCATAAAATTTTTCGTGAGCTGAACTAAACTTTTAGCGCAAACGTCATCCCTTTGTAAGGAGCTTTGTAGTTTCATACATAATTCACTCTAACACGGAACTACTGTGGACTTGAACTTATTTTAAAGACGCTAATGCCTTAATACTTTTGTGTAAAAGTACATGTACCAAAATACGGCTGTCTTGTGCCTTTTTATTCAAAAATTTTGTGTCTGTGGATAAAGAATAGGTATTACTTTGAAAACAGTAACGATTTGCAGCAATCAGCATTCATATGCACGGGATTTAAAATATTTGTATGCGTAATAAAATAAATAATAGTAATTTCTATAAATGTTTTCATATTACTAAATTATTATCAACACGTTCAAAGTCAACTTAAATTTTTAATTTAAAACAGTGTTAGCAATTCGAAAATAAAAATACTTAAATCTAGCGTTTAATCTCGGTTTACACTAATCGTCGATTCACGAATGCAACATGGCAATTTGCGCAAAACTGGCAACAATAAAGAAATAATCTCAACGCCAAGACCGCTTAATTACTTAATAATATCATGACTTTTCATTACGTTCGTTTGCAGGTAACCTTAATTGTTCCAGCCATTATTTCCACGGCCTTTCTTTGAAATTCTTAGATTCAGGGTTTAATGCATTTAAGTTTACTGGAAACTATGTTTGTTAATGGATTTTGCTGGAATGCGAGCTTAATTTAAATTTGACGCTAAACAATAGTAATTCTACTTATTTATTTACATTGGAAATCTTACAGAAACTGAATAACAATAATCTAAACTATAAAAAAATTAAGAGGCCAATACCATATTTTCTTCTTTTATCTCTTATTAATAGAGCTAATTCACAAGTATTTATTTACATCAGAGCAATAATTGTTTAAATTTCCGTATCGTAATGAGTCATAAAATATAAGCTGATACGAGTATATGCAATAGTATATACTACGAATAATAAAAACTAAGGAAGAGTAACTCCGTCAAAAAACATGCTCCAAAATACTTGTCAAAAAGTGTACCTTAGGTTTACTTTTCATACATTTCAACGAATAATAAAACCTAAGGAAACGTAACTCCCATACTAAAACAGTTTTAAATTTGGTTCCATTCGAACTGTCATGTAACGTCAGCCTTTATACCGCTCAAGGTCACTTAATATTGCAAATGTATGAAAAGTGAACCTAAGGTTCACTTTTTTGTATAAAGATTGATAAAGGTTGAGTACAGAAATAGTTGAGGTTTAGCTGAATTCGGAAAAAGGCACATTTAGAGAGGAAAATTATTTAATACTTTTTAGTTTTTAGTTCATATTATAAACTACTGTCTAGGTGTTTTCTGTCAAGATATTAATCTCCTGCCAAATAAACAAACTTTACAACGCACTGAGTTTCGAATAGTGGCAAAGGGCCGCCAAAGTGTTTTAACTTTGTACCCCCTAAATGTAATAACACCTAGTGGTTTGGTTTAGGTTTTCGTTTGATGAACAAAGTGAGTATTTTTGATTGGAATGTCAGACTACGAAATGTAAGTGTACTTCTACAAGGCTGTATTGGAGCATAACCAAAATTCAAATTAACTCCGCCATGTTGTTAAAATCTGTCACTTGAGAGATAGTAATTTCGTACTCAGCTGTCAATGTCATCCAAATCTTTGCATAATAATATGTAGTCAAATCATGGCTTTTGCTAGTATCATTAAAAGAGAAAGCTTATTCATACTTACACCCCCATGACAACACCTCCAGTTTCAATTCACGCGCCAAAATAGCCTGGTAGGTTTGTAATTCAAAGTCGCCCATCTGATTTGTCACCGGTCTTTGATATATAGCGCTGAAACAAACTGGAATCGCAAGTTCTCATCCTTTTAATCTGTAAATGCTCTTCATTATAATATTGTAAAGTGGTATAAAATTTGAGATTAATACATTTTTGATCCATTTTGGCAACTTTTTTAATACAAATGCCTTATCATCATTTTAAATTTAAACAAAGCTTACTTCTGCTATCTATATTGATGTGTTTCAAATTTAAACATTAAAAAATCGGCCAAGTACGAGTTGTACTCGCGCACGAAGGGTTTCGTACCACTACAGAGCAAAATCGACTAAAAATTATGTTTTTTGTATGGGATGATTAAATTACCAATGCAATTAAGTATTTTGCTAACATTTCAATTGCCTATGTGTTGCCGTTATTGATTAAGAGTAAAAAATAGCAAAAAAATACGTTTGTTTTATAGGAGCTCCCCTTCAATATTTAATTTGTTTTATTTTTAGTATTTGTTGTTATAGCGGCAACAGTTATACACAATCTGTAAAAATTTCAGAAGTCTAGTTATTATAGCGGTTCTTGAGTTTCAGCCTGGTGACAGATAGACGGACAGACGGACAGACATCGAAGTCTTAGTGATAGGGTTTTTACCCTTTGGGTACGGAACCCTAATAAATACAGCTAGAAAAATGATTATTATTAAAGCATCCGATTTTTATATTCAAGTAAATTAATTACGGTAATCAAGGAATTTCGTGACTGTAAAAAATAAGAAAGGCCCAAAATTTGTAGCTACAATAAATTCCCAAAAAAGACACGAAACCTTAATATCGTTTGTATTAGTTTATCGCACGGCAATAACTCTGCTATTTAATTTTGCCGCTATATTTCCTTGTAACACGAGCAAATCTCACGTTGTGTTAGGGTCCGTAATAAATGGACTGAAATTGCTCCAATAAAGCGCGTTCTTTGGTCCCAAAATGGCAATTACTCCCTGACCGCCGGACGCTCACTAACCTACACATTCATTATTTAAATGGTTACAACTTATTTCATCTATTAACTTCCTTTCAATAATGTTTAGGTGAAATTACATCGTAGATAGAATTTAATACTGGCCCTTAATCTCCTTAGAAAGAGCCACACTGTGTTACATGCATTTTTTGATATAATATAATATTATCATCATTAATTCATGATTACTTAAATTTAATAAAGAGTTTAACAGATAATGTGTTTTAAGAAATATTGTGACATAAACTTTGTTTATAAATAAATTTTATGTTAAAAACTTCGTATTAAGATTAAAGTTAAATAAATATTAAAATATATATCCGTTTACGGCCGAAATAATGTTAGTTAAATGCATTAAGGCCATCCCCCGAGCAAACGACCTTGGCCAAACATTTGCCGCGTTGCCGAGAACTCGCGCCAAAACCCTATTATTTTTACTTAACTCAGTTCAAAATTGTCCTAAAAAAATTTAAAACGGGGAATCTGTAGTTTATGATATTGTCGATCTATTGGGGTGAGTTTCAAATAAAAGTAATTTGTAAATGCTAAGGAGATGCTGAATGTATGCTTGAATTTTAATAAATTGGCATTACTTTGGAAGCTGATACCATGAGTATAATAAACAAAAATAGAAAATTTAAAACGGGGAAAGGAATGTTGATATACTTAAGATTATTGCTGTATTTTCATTATAACTTTGTAGCTTTCAGATTATGAGTTTATAAGGCTTTAAATACGGTAAATTACGGAATCTCCGGAGGGAACGCCCTTAAGAGAGTGGCTTATTAGACGAGGACAAAACTTTGAATAACTATAAAGTTTATGCACCGTGTGGATCATTTTATTAGAGCTTGTTTCATTTTATTTGCTTCTTTTCTAGATATATCAGCGTTTGCTCAGTATTTATTAACAAAAAAAAGTGAGAAAAGTGTGTCAGCTCCGACGCATGACTGGAGTTTACTCCTTAAGTACGAGTATCTAACCATACGCAAAAAGAGTTTATTCAACTGAAAAAAGATTAATATCATATGAAATCAGATGTTCTGGCAATATTATCTACACCCCTTTCTGCCATAGTTATTTAAAAATACTTTTAGTTCACTTTAACCAGTATAATGATAAAAATTATAACTTCACAATAACAATATTAATTATTGATATTTATAACAAATAAAAAATAATATAAGTATATAATTATATAAATATAATTATATATTAATATAATTATATAATAATATAATATAATATTCCGATGTCCGATGATTCCAAAAACGTGACATATTTTTTCGTTATATGTTTAATAGGTTTTACCCCTCGCATTTTTCTCATACCGGGCGCCTTATATATAAAAATCGATTGTTAAGGAGTAAACTCCAACAAATATTATTTTTTCCAGTCTGCTTATTTCCAGCTAACGAACTATCTAATTAATGTCGAGCGTGCCCTTTTGTTCTCGACAATTCTGTTTAAACCTCTCCAGATTGTCGTATGACATTTATAAACATCGTCGATCCCATTCAAGATACTTATCTACTAATGAATCCGTGAGACGGATCACTCTCCTATCTTTTATTGTTACCATGAATTACATTTTGATTTCAATCTCTTCGTAGAGTTGTTCGATCTGTCGATAAATTGTTTTCTTGCGCGCTAAATAACCGTACATTTTTCCGGGATAAAAAGTACCCTTTGTGTGGTATAGAGATGTGTATGGTATGGAGATACTTTGAGTCCCGGAAACGGTCCCGGTACTCAAGTATCTCCATACCAAATTTCAGCAAAGTCGGTTCAGCGGATTGGGCGTGAAGATGTAACAGACAGACACACATTCGGATTTATAATATTAGTGAGAGTATGGATTGTCTGTTAGTTATTGTTATTTGTTCGTTATAAATCAAAATAATTATTTGTTAAATAATCGAACTTGTTTTTAGGTATCCAAATTTTAATAGGCATTTGCATTTCAAATCTAATTTTTATTCAGTGAAAAAATACAGTGTTAATTTACTTAGGATAATTACTAAATCTTTCCGAAAATTTAAGTAACAAAATATTTGAACACAATTTCCTCCTTGTTTACTAGCCGGTCTCCTTTTTGTCAAAGAAAAGTTAATTAAATCTTAAATGAAACAATTCTCAGTTTTGAGACGCCATCCTTCTGTGTTTATAAGCATTTTTCGTTATTTTGTTATGAAAAGCCGTTGTTTTCCGTAAATTACAAAATCACGATAATATACTTTTCACCCCCTTACTAATAAAATAAAATTTCACAAGATCCGCTCGTCTTTGTCTCACATATTGAAAAATAGGTATTACAAACCTTCAATTGTTATAATAAGCTGAGTAAAAAAGGTTTATTCTATAACTTGAGGAATTTGTGGTGATTCCATTGCCGTAATATACTAAAATCCTAAAACCATCCCAAATTCACAAAACGTGAAAAACAGAATAAAAGAAAGTCGATATATTTTTATTTTCTTTTCCAACTCTAGCTAACCGTCGGAGTTGGAGTCGATACTTTCAGACAATGATAAGAGAAATAAATGATATTTCACAACGATGATACGTTGCCCGCCCAGAGCAGTTTCTATCGAGTAACAAAATATATATATATTAATTTATAATAACTATATATATATTATTATTTATTACATCATTATCTAAATATAAACTCTTACCATACGGGTTGTAAGCCGACGCATAGTGGTTTGCAGGAAGTTCGCAGATGTCCAGCCTTTGAACCTTAATGCATAATTACATATACGAGTATCACGTACCTAAAAAGAAAAAAAGTAAGTCAAGTCATGTTACTCATATTTTGTAATCATTAACAAAGAGAATATACTCACTACGTTTTAATCATAGATCTGATGATCATTTTAATCGAAATATTCGCAGAACCTATAATATTATCATGTTTATTTACTTACCATTTTACGTATCTTGCTTTATTACTACCGTTATAAGTTATAATACATATATTAATATTCTTTAGCTCAGCTGTTATAATTATTATTGCTGTGAGCTGGAGGCGCACGGCCGCCGCCCGCTCTCTGCGCGCGCGTCTGCCGAGTAGTGCCGAGTGCCGGGAATTGGGAATCGGGATGGAACGGGCGTTAGGGGAGTGCGAGGGGTGCGGGGGTCCGGGTGGCGCGATCATTGTGCACAGCAATAAACACTTTCACATTTTAATATCTATGTATTATATTATGTATTTATTATTTAGTATCCCAAGTACAATATAATATCTTATAATATATATAATAATGTATATTTTTATTATTAATTGTGGCGTAAATGCGTACGTATTTTTTGTGTTACAATTAGACTTAAGTATTTATAGTTGCTGAGTGTTTGGCTGTCCATCCAACGTCAATAACTGCAGGAGCCACAGAACACCAGGCGCTGTAGTGCTCACTACAGAGTTACGTCTGAGTGGTGTCCTTTTTGGCACATAAGGCATTGCACTACCTACCATTCCCATGTACTTAATACAATAGCCTGCTGTAATACATGTACTTACTGTTGTTTTCTTTTTTTTTTTTTTTAGTTCTATTTATTGTTGTTTCTCATTGTATGTTTCCGGTTATATTCGTGTAGTATTGTTTTGTTTTAATGTTGTATAAATTCTAATTGTTGATGTTGTAGTGTAATGTCCTATTTAGTCAAATAAACTTTTATTTATTTATTTATTTTAAAATATAAATCCGATGAGTGGGTCTCCGTTCTCAAATGCTGTACATTTTAATTAATTAGCTATTTATTTTTCACACAAAAATGCATAAAACTATACTAAAATTAAAAATCCGAAAGTTTCTCTGTCTGCCTGTGACCTCTCTGCACGCCCATACCACTTTACTGATTTTGCTGGAATTTGGTATGGAGATACTTTAAACCCCAGGAAAGGACATAGGATACTGTTTATACCGGAAAAATGTACGGTTCCCGCGCGAAAAAGTTTTGGCGCAACGGAGTTGCATGAAATATAAAATATTTTTTGGATGTATCCTCATCATTGGCCTCTTTATCAATTGCTGATGATTTAGGTAGGGGTCATATGGGTGCAGACTGCAAGCTTCTGTTTCAGACACTTCTTTTGATGACTATAGAGTCCAATTCTCAAGACCGACAAGACCGTCCGCAATTTGCGCACAAGAGAGCATTGTTTGATGGATGAAGTTTTGAATTATCGCTGGAGCTAGCTTTGACACGCCTTTCAGCCAACCTGTCGAACCATTTTCGATCATGGTAACGGACTCCCTGAGCTATACTTTGTCTCCACCGGTTTCTGTCTTCGGCGAGCTCGTCCCACGCATTCTGCTTTATGTTGAAGGAGGCAAGGTCACATTTAATACAATCTTTGAAACGCAGTTTCGGACGCCCAATGCCCCTCTTTGCATCCGCTACCACGCCCAACATGACCTGTCTCGGCAGCCTGTAAGTCGGCATGTGATGCACATGTCCAAGCCAACGCAATCTACGCTGTTTGAGTAAAGCCGCTACACTTGCTAACTGTGCCTTAGCAAGGACGTCCTCGTTCGTGACTTTATCCTCCCACTTAATTCCAAGAATGCCACGTACGCAACGCATGTGAAATGTGTTAAGTCGTAGCTCCTGTTTTGCATAAGTAGTCCATGTTTCAGCTCCGTACAAGAGTACACTGAGAATACAGGCCTGGTATACTAATATTTTCGTTCGGACCGTGAGGTTATTATTGTCCCATACTCTTGCAGGAAGCTTTCCAAATAAGATCGCTGCTCTACCAATGCGTATCTCAATTTCTGTATCAAGTGAAAGATTGCTCGTGACCGTCGAACCAAGGTAGCAAAACTTGTCAACAACTTCTAACGGGGATCCGTCTAATGATATAACTGGTTTTCCTGATGACCCCTGTGTAAGTACTACAGTTTTCCTGTGCGTTGATGCTCACGGAGAAGAGCTTACACGCACGAGAAAATTGATCCATAATAGCTTGGAGTTCGTGAGGTGATGTGGCAATAAAAGCGGCATCGTCGGCGAATAAAAGATTATCAACGAACAAGTTTTCACGGTTTCGTTTTGAACGTAAGAGAGAAATATTGTAGAGTTTGCCGTCTTGTCTAGTGTACATGTGCACGCCTTGAGGTGTGTCGCCAAATGCTACCTTAAGTAATAATGCGAAGAAGATTCCAAATAGGGTAGGAGCTAGAACACAGCCTTGCCGCACACCCCTACGCATATCAAATGGATCAGAAGTGCTGCCGTCAAATATAACAGATCCTTTCATGTCATCGTGGAAAGCCTTGATTAGTCCGAGAAGTTTCGGTGGGCAGCCTATCAGCTCGAGCGCTTTATAAAGTCCCTCCCTACTTACCGAATGGAAAGCTTTATTAAGGTCCACAAAAGCTATAAAGACAGGGGTCTGCTGCTCTCTGCATTTCTCCTGAAATTGTCGCAAAGTGAAAACCATGTCAATTGTCTATCGCCCTACTCGGAATCCACACTGAGACTCTGGGTAAATGCGGCTAGCGAGATTTTGTAGCTTGTTAAGAACTACACGACCTACAAGTCCACCAACGACACTCAAGAGAGATATGCCACGATAATCACGCCGATTACCTTTTCCTTTGTAGAGGGTGAAGATATTAGCGTCGCGCATATCCTGTGGTATAGTGCCTTCAGTCCAGCATTTGACCAAGAGATCGTATAGGAGATGAGTGATGAAATTTAGTTTAAGCAGCTCAGGATAAATCCCATCACCACCAGGGCTTTTGCCACATTTTGTTTGCTTGACAGCGTTATTGAACTCCTCTACTGTAGGCACATCGTCCAACTTGAACATAGTTTCCATTCTGGGAAGCAATTCCTCTGCCTCGGCTTGAATATTTACTGGCTCGGAGAAGAGACCGGCATAGTGTTCAGCCCATTTTTGCATTTGACGTTTGCTGTCATTGATGATGGTGCCATCTAGTTCTTTCAACAGTGAAGCCTTTTTAGGAATAGCGCCGATTGCTTGCTTGATTCCTGAGTAAAAACCATTTAGGTTTCCTGTGTCAGCACAATGTTGGATGTAGTGGCACAAGTCGAGCCAGTATCTGTTTGAAAAATAACGCGAACTGCGTTGCAGAGCCGATTTAGCTTCCTTTAGTTTTTGACGTGTTGCTGGAAAAGGATTTAGGCGGTGATTCAAGCTCGCTGTCCGCTTCGAATCAATGAGCGGTGTAATTGCTCGATATTTTGGGCAAACCAGTCCTCAGTTTTAGCTTTTTTACAGCCGAAAGCAGAGCCTGCAGTATCTGTAAGGGTTTTTTTGATGCGCTCCCAAGCTTTCTCAAGTGAAGGGTTACTGTCCCATGATTGAACATCACCATGTACGGTCACATCTCTATACAACTCGACCTTCGCGCGAAACCTGGTCTGAGCAATATCAATTTTATTTCTCCCGGGGGGCTTCGAAGAGTGAATTTTCTTTCGAGACATAGCAACGTTTGTAACGACTAATGAATGGTCCGTGTCGCAATCAGCACTTTGATACGAACGTGTGTGGAGCACATGGCGAAAGTATATTTTTCGAGTCAGGATCATGTCGAACTTTATGTGAAGGCTTGCCCCGGAAATAAGTGTTTTTTACACAGAGATGATATAGAGAACAGAATCCGAGCACTCGTTGACCATTTTCATTTAATATACCAATACCATGTTTTCCGAGGCATTCCGGCCAGGCGTTGTTATCTTGCCCAACTCGGGCATTAAAGTCACCGAGAATGTAAAGGTGATCGCCAACAGGTATCCCTCTCGTTACTTGGGTGAGATGGTCGTAAAACGCGTCTTTCGCGTGAGAAGATGAGGCTAGCGTTGGTGCGTATGCGGAGATCAGAGTAGCATAGCCGCAGTTAGTAAATAGGCGCAATACCATTATGCGTTCAGAAATACCTTGTTGTGGTTCTATATAGGTCAGAAGGGCGTTTCTAACTGCAAAACCAACGCCATGCTCACGTACATCATTTTGGTCCTTTTCTATCCAGCAGAAGGTGTAATTAGCTTCCCTAATAGATCCTGTATCAGGTAACCTAGTCTCCTGCAGGGCTGAGATTGCGATGTTCAATCTTTTTAATTCTAAATCAATGATAGACGTTTTGCGCAGATCTTGTTGCACACAACCTAAGCCTCCACAGGTGTCCGGAAGGCCCGTTCTCATGATTCGAACGTTCCAAGTCGAAATACGCATGGACAAGCGTTTTGAAGAGTCAATCTTTTTCCCATGAGCAGGTGTACATAATTTACAGCACCAACTGGCTAGATTTACCTAGTGTGTCCTACACCCAATGGAAACAGGTCAGTGCTGAGGCGGATCAGTACCTTTTCGGCCGGGGGCTGCCCAGCTTGAGCGGGCGGTAACTGATCAGTGGACCTACGATGGATCCTCCCACTGACGGAAATAACCCCTAGCGCCCGCGCTTACGCCCACACGCGCAGACTTATAACTGGTAACTGTTATTTCCCGTGTTTGTTTCGCTACCCTTAAGAGCAGTGGCGAAGTGTCCTCTCCACTTTTGCGCGGCACCTCCTGCCTACCATGCCTGGGACATAATATTTAGGATGTATAGGTTTTCCCACTGCCTACACTTCCCTCTCGACCTTGCCAGCTTACTCCACAGGAACGATGAGTCGCTACGTGTGGAGCTGGTTTGGTTGCAAGATCTGGCTTTCGCCTTACGGGGATACCGTTCCGGGTTTGTGTCAAGTTTTCCTTCTCTGTCTGGTACCTTTGTCGACTCTTACGACACCTGGTACTGGAGGGGGGCACTATTCTAATGCCGGAGCCCCACGGCAAGGATGTATCCTAGAATGTTAATAATCGGCCAAGTGCGAGTCGGACTCGCGCGCGAAGGGTTCCGTACAATTATAGAGCAAAATTAGGCCAAAAATTGTGTTTTTTGTATGGGAACCGCCCTTAATTTTTTATTTTATTTTAATATTATTATTAAATATTAAAGAAGACATATAACTAAGGACTTTGAGAAAAAATCAAGTACCTACCTGTTGCCATTATTGATATAGAGCAAAAAAAGCAAAAAAAATCACGTTTCTTGTATGGGAGCCCCCTTTAAATATTAATTTTCTTTTATTTTTAGTATTTGTTGTTATAGCGGCAACAGATATACATAATCTCTGAAAATTTCAACTCTTTAGCTATTACCGTTATTGAGTTACGGCCTGGAGAAAGACGGACAGACAGACAGACAGACAGACAGACGGACAGACGGACAGACAACGAAGTCTTAGTAATAGGGTCCCGTTTTTACCCTTTGGGTATGGAACCTAAAAACTACGCTAAGAAACGCTCAGTTTTTGTGTTCATATTTTTAAATACGATGTTCAAAATCTACCACTTCTATATTTTTGGGTCCTACCCGTTTCATACCACAAATTTTTCATACCGCGGTATGAAACAGCGAAGTACTATTTTTGAATTGCCTGCCTTTTTTGAATTAGTCGATTCGTACCGCAGTGCAGATTTTAGTACAGTCAAGCTCATAATATCCATACAATATTATCTTATCTTCTTCTTATATATAAAAATGGATTTTCAAATGTGTTAGTCGCGCTTAAACACGAAAACGGCTGAACGGATTGGGCTGGTTTTAGTCTTAAAATATTCGTAGAAGTCCAGGGAAGGTTTTAAAGTGACACGAAGTTCACCGGGACAGCTAGTTGCATTATAATAAAATAATAATAAACACATCCGTAGTCTAGTGGTTAGAGCGTGGCTCTCGACTCCAGAGGTCGTCGGTTCGAATCCTGCGTTGGAAACATGTTATTTCCTAGTTTGGTTAGGACAATGCAGGCTGATCACCTGATTGTCTGACAAGTAAGATGATCCATGCGTTGGATGGACATCTAAAAAGTCAGTCCTGCGCCTGATCTCTCGCCAGTCGTGAGTCATGACTCGTGTCGGTCCTCCATCCCACTGCAGGTTTATGATAGTAAAAGGAATAGAGAGTGCTCTTGTGTACTGCGCACACACTTAGGCACTATAAAACTACTCCTGCGTATTATGTATGGGGATTATTATTATTATCTTTACATATAATATAAATTAGAAAATTATTATTATTATTTATATGAGTAAGTATTATTTAATTTTATTTGATTATTTATAAATTATATAAATTCATCCCAGAGAAACCAAATATTGGGCAATTTTTTGACGTTACCATCAATAAATTATACGAAAAGACTCTTTATTATTGTGCTTAATAAAAAAAAACTTGGTGATGTTCAATTAAAATAAATTAAAGAATACATAACATCATCAATGAATTATTAGTGGATGAAATAAGCATAGGCCATTGCTTAGAAAAATTAAGAATTTAATAAGTAATAGTAATGATTATGTCACTCTTTTTTAATTATTCTATTTTTTTTGTTCCTGTTGATATTAATTTAACGACTATGATTTTTAACAATAATAATAATAGTTTAAAGAATTTTTTATTCACACTATTATTCTTGTTGATTTGTTTTAATTTTTGGACTGAGATTTTATACAATCACATAATATATATATATATATATATATATATATATATATATATATATATATATATATATATATATATATATATATATATATATATATATATATATATATATATATATATATATATATATATATATATATATATATATATATATATATATATATATATATATATAATTTATGTACTTTTTATATGTATATATATATATAATACATATAAAAAGTACATAAATTTAAGATTTACTTATTTACTTAATAATTTTAGTTGATTTTTTTTTTAATTTTTCGGCAGTATATTATATATTTATGTAGTTTTAAGTGTGTATTTGTAAGTACATTTTTATGTACTCACAAATTTTTGATAAGAATTTTAAAATTTTACGACTTTGATTTTATGCAATTTTAAAGTGTTCTGGTAATTTGAAAGTTCTATGTGTAATTTAAATCAAGCTGTGATTTTATCGTTAGAAATCTGATTGTATATTATACACTTTATGAATTTTGAAATAAATGATACTTATTTCTAACATTTTTTTTTATTTATTCTTGTTTCCACTTTTCTATACGCCAGTGTAAATAAGTGATTAGACTAAAAATATTTAATAAAAAACGAATCCACCCATACCAAAAAAGAATTCGTCGTTTCATACTACTCCAAGCACAGTGGTACGAAACAGGCAATTCAAAACAGTACTTCACTGTTTCATACCGCGGTATGAAAAATATGTGGTATGAAACGGGAAGGGCCCATATTTTTTTCAACCATCACAGTAAATATATTATTATTTATTTTTTAAGACTTTTGAACATACAGGTATTATTTTGTGAATTACTATTAATCAAGAATATTCAGCTATTACTATAGCTTATAGCTGAATATTCTTGATGTTATCAGCCCCCGTAGACAACTGGCAAAACGCTAACGCTAACGCTAACGCTAACGCTAACGCTAACGCTAACGCTAACGCTAACGCTAGTGCTACAAAATGTATGGATTTGACATTAGTATTCGCTAGCGAAGCGATGACTTATGTCAAATCGCATACATTTTGTAGCGTTTGTTAGCGTCAGCATTAGCGCTTTGCCACTTGTCTACAGGCCCAGCTATAAACTCATTCAATTTGAAGTATTTTATAACAATATAAAATACTTCAAAATGAGTACTGCACTTAAAGCGAGTTGAATGACCTGCAGTTATTAGTAGATACTACTTACAATTAGGTAAGTACTTTCTTATTATTAATTATTAATAGTACATGCAATATTGTAGGAAATATATTTTTTCCAACTTTATTCTTTGTATCGAACATTTTCTAACAGCAAAAATAAAACTAGGATTATTAACGAAAAAGCTCTAACATTTCAATTTATTTTTCAAACATTCCGAAACAAACAAGTTTGAATCACTACAAGCCTTGAAAAATGTTGGCATCCATAAAGGTACAGTGTCGGATCGCAAACGGAATTTACGTAAAACTTTACTCGATCCTACGAGGATTATTCTTTTTGAAGTCGACTCGATTGTTCAACTCTGAACTGACAATTGTGACGGGCATCGCAAAGTTCAGTTGGTTCAGGTAAAGCTCGCACGTATGACAAGTGCTTCGATCTCCCAGTTTTTCCACCGTAACATAATATCGTTTGTTGTACAAAGTTAGAAAGTATTTTAAAATGACATGAAAATAAATGGCTTTTTGGTAACAAAATATTGACTATAATATTTTATGAATTCTTTATGATAAAATAATTATCGTTAACGAGTTTGTTACACGTTGCTATTCCGTTGTTATATATTATTTGGGAAACATAATACCTATTATTAAATACGTTTGTGTAAAATAATGTCTTAAATTAAATATTCGTTTCAAATTGTTCTTTTTATTATATAAACAAAAAAGAATAATAAAAATAAAAGCAAGCAACAACTTCATGTGCTGATCCTATATATTTAGTTCTTCAACCGATTTCGAGGATTGACACCACAATATCGAAGTATAGTGTAGTTTGTAAAGTATATAACGTAGTTTGTAAATATAATAACGCCTCCGTGGTCTAGTGGTATTGAGCGCGGCTCTTGACTCGGAGGTCGTGGGTTCGATTCCCGCGTTTATATTATTTTCCAAGTTTGGCTAAGACAATGCAGGCTGATCACCCGATAGTCTGATAAGTAAGATGATCCATGCGATATGCGTCGGATGGGCATGTAAAAAGTCGGTCCTGCGCCTGATCTCTTGCCAGTCGTGTCGGTCTTCCGTCCCACTGGGTTATGAGAGTGAAGGAATAGAGAATGTCATGTGTACTGCGCACACACTTGGACACTATAAAATTACCCCTGCGTAACTGTCCTGATTTCAATGAAACTGGCCACCGTCATCGAAACGGGTGTGGGAGATATTTAAAAAAATGTATACTTAATGTACATTGTAGGTAGTTAGACGTGATGCCAATAGTTAGCCAATAGTGCCTGTAGTTAGCAACAAATTAATCCTAATTATTCAGATGACTTATCAAAAGGCTCGCCCATTCGTGTCATTAATGCACACAGTAATAGAGGAACAGCCTAAAACAATATTTTTAACATAATATTCTTAAGCATAAACTTTCTAAATATAAAATCGTATCTATTATTATCTGTCTGGGTCTCGAATATTTGAAAAATGTAGGAATTTAGAGGCGAGTCTGACTATCTCATTTGTAGCTGACGAAAAAAACAAGATAGATAATCTTGATTAAAATTATCAGATAAGAAATCAGTTCGCCAACCTGATAAATCTCTGCAAGGGAAAACACGATGAAAACTGTCTCTAACACGAAATAATTAATAAAATACACTCTATGTAACGTGTTATTTTTTGCGTGTTTTTTTATTATCAGCTATATTTTGTTAATGCCGCCGGGATAATCTTTTTGGGAACTCACCAATGTAAGTTTTAGATCAATCATCATCTACTGAGACAGATGCTATGAGTGACGAGATCCCATAAGCCCATAATATTATATCCATTTAATACAAATTAAAAATAAAAATCAATATAAAACCGAACGTGCAATAGAAACCACATATTATATTACCTTTGTGCAGTTTTTCAGTGTCCAATGTCCATGTAACTATTTGTTACAATACGCAGCTTTGATATTCCGCACCGAATCAAATCTGTGCTGGTATTTTTTACTTTACAATAATTATTGTACTATCAATCTGTCCAATCGTCGGTTCTACAAAAAATATATGTATATTTTTAATCATTTTAAATTCTATATAATATTATGTAGTAGGATAGTTACCTAGAAATGTTTTATATTAATATAAAATACATCAGAATATAAAACATTTCTAACTCTTCTGGAAACATGTTTTTGTCAGGAATCTTAAACATATTTTTTTTAATTTAAAATCTGCATAATAATATAATTATTTTACGCGAATAATGTTATGATAAATAATTTTACACTGTCCTTGCACTTATTCCACTTTATTTTAGTAGATTTATTACAAATTTAATAAATACACGACCGGTTTCGAAAAAATCATCATCAGGTGTACTGCAGGTAATTTTAAATTTTTAAAAAATTTGTAAACAAAAAATGGGTTGTCAGCATCATAAAATTTTTCTACCATTCAATACAATTTCATACCAAATAACAATGTTTTCTACCAAAATTCGCAAATTAAAATTTTTAATGTTTTGGAACTTATAAAATTGCTACTTAAATAAAAAACAATTACATTAAAATATATATCAGCAAATCAGTTAATTAATGTCCTGTAACAATAATGAATAATATCATTATACTAACAATTCATAAAATGATGACATTTTATGAATTGTTAGTATAATAATATTATTTTTTTAAATATAAGTAAATAATGTCACAAATTAATTAATTGATATAAATCATGTCAAAGTAATTCCAATGTCAGTTTATAAAATCTCTATTAAAATAAATGTCAAACGTAAATTAATAATGTCCTAAAATAAATTTTAAATGTCCTGTAATAACACAGAATTTGAGAGGCACGTCTGATCGTTTAGAAGGTTCCCATATTTCTTGTGTCTGTTTATTTCCAGTGCTTCTAATGCATCCATCTTCCTGCTTTTCGGTAATACATGTAGATATTCGATGTTTTTATCTGGATCGAAGTGATGTCCATTGTTATTTAAGTGTTCGGCAAACGTGGATCTATCCGTTTTCTTCTTCCATGCTGCTAGGTGTTCTTTAATTCTTGTTTTAAATTTTCTACCTGTTTGGCCTATATATATTCCACTACATGTATCGCAAGTAAGTTTGTATATACCGCTGCTGTCCGTGATATTATATTTGTCTTTATTGTTACACAATAAATTTTTAAGGGAACCTGTGGTGTAAAACAAATTTTTGTTTACAAATTTTTTAAAAATTTAAAATTACCTGCAGTACACCTGATGATGATTTTTTCGAAACCGGTCGTGTATTTATTAAATTTGTAATAAATCTACTAAAATAAAGTGGAATAAGTGCAAGGACAGTGTAAAATTATTTATCTGAACATGAATTTCCACCAAGAAGTGACAGTACATACAATATCGAATAATGTTATGTTAAAATAAAGAAGAAAATTAATATACATGCAAATCATGTATTTTTTTTATTACCTCAAGTGAAAACCACTTTTTTGATAAAATACAATAATTATTTTAGGTGCTGATATAATCATTACAATATTACGTTACAACGTTGCTATGTTGAATCACATCAAGTCAATCTTATCTTCGTCTGTTGTTGGTCGATAAATGTAACCAGCCAAAAGATTGCAAGCATAGCTTATCATGATTGCTGTTTAATATTTAAACATCTATACTAATATTATGAATGCGAAAGCATGTTTATCTGTCTGCCTGTCTGTCTGTTACCTCTTCACACCCGAACCGTTGCACTGGTAGCAAAATGCTGAAAGGTATAATGCTTAGCACAAACCTGCGCGACCACGCGACTGCTTGACAACTTGTCAAATGTGTGTTTTGTATTGACGCTGCCGCTTGGCATTAAGTTTTTTTTCTTTTTTTTTTCGCGTTTGTGCTAAGCATTAAGATACTTTGAGTCCCATGAAAGGACGTACAGAATACTTTTTATCCCGGAAATATGTACGGTTCCCATCGTCATCTAGTAACATTATAAAAACTGTGAACACTTCACACGCACACTTTGTAATTAGTCTCAAATTGAATAGCACAATTTTGTATTCTCTAATGAAATTACATGTTCTCGTATAATATAATATTGTAATAAGCGAAGTTAATGTATTAAATCAACATGACATAAGTAACTTGAGAAACTTTAAGTAACTTATATGCGTGAACTTTGGAGATTGATAAACAAGACTTTCCAAGCGAACTTTGACTTCGTAAACATAACATTATTAACATAAAGACGTATCACGTCTGATGTGAGGAATCTCTTTCATCTTGAAAATCTTGCTTCTTTGGCCTGGCTTGACCAGGGATATATGGACTCTATTAGGCTTCGTTTCCACTGAAGCGGAGCGGAGCCGGTGTACGAATTGACCAATCGTGCTATTCCAGCGGAATGACAGCAAAGCGGAGCGAAGATTTCGAGCATGGTGATTGTTCCAATCCAACCGCAAATTGCAGTTCAAGTGCAGTTTGAATGCAGTACACAACTGCAATACGACTGCAATAGAACTGCAAACCAAACGCACAGTCGGATTGCAGTTCAGTTGCAGCTGGCGTGTAGTCGTGTGAACTGTTTGGTTTGCAGTTCTATTGCAGTCGTATTGCAGTCGTGTCAACTGCATTCAAACTGCACTTGAACTGCAATTTGCGGTTGGATTGCAGTTGAAATGCAGTCCGTCTGTCTAGACCCTTAATAGCAACCATATATGTGATCAAAGAAAACCAGCTGTTTAACTGACTTTGCGCTTTTTTAAGTACATGAGCCAATTTGATTTGGTACCCAAAAAAAAGTAAGTGTTTTAAAGCTCATTAAGATTTCTTAGTGCACAGTAATTTTGATATAGCGTAGTGCCTTAAAACTTTCTACTAAACTCTAATGTTTTTATAGAAAACTATGAAAATAAAACTATTTCTGAGAGCAACAAACATGCTGAAACTTTTAAACTGCAAGTTTCTTACACCGGTTCTTCTCGCCGGCTTAGTTCCCGAACCGCTGGTAGGCACCAGCTATAGCACCGATGTTCAGAAAATATTAAAAAAAAAAATTGAATAATTTTTTTTTGAGTTTGAGTTGTTTTAAAAAGTGTATTTTCTTATGTAGTTGGTGATTCATTTACATTAATTGACTTTTACCTACTTTCGACGGTGTAGATAATAAGCATTATCTTAATCAACAGGCAAAATTAAATACTTTCAAGATCCGTTATTTCTTATTCTGAGTGTATTATATTATAACGTATCAACAGAATGATAATACACAATATAATTCTGCATAATATCTTTTAAATTATACATAGTAGGTACGTAGCCCTTTTTTTTAACATGCATTTCCCGCTTTACGCATCCCCGGCAAATTGGGGATATCGGCCGGGGTATGTGAGCAGTGAGAGTTGAGACAACTGCGAAGTCTACCCACTAAAACCCCATGGTGCTCCACTCGTCGCTTAAGGCGAGGATCAACGCCAATTTGTTATTCCGTGACTCCCAGTTTACCTAGTTCCAATATAATAAGGAAATGTAAAAAAATATGAGATATAAAGCACAATATTTAAAAGACGTTTAACCATAAACATTTTTATAAAACGTAATACTTTAGCTGTAATTAATTTACAAACTCTCCTCCGAAAAAAATCTAATTCATCGAAATATAGGTATTAACTAGGATCATTATACATTTTATTTGAATAAATTGTTAGTAAATCTATATTAAAATATCTTTAACCGAACAATATTGTTTCTTAATATTTATTTCCAAAGATATTTAAAAAAAACATGAAAAATAGAGAAGATCCGCCCCTAGTAACTACAGTTTTATGCTAAACTAAAATGAATCTTATTGCGATGCCTATACGCTTGGTCTTTGGTTGTGTGCAAGGCTATCGTTTTGGATTGAGATTGATCCCTGCCTTAAGGCAGAGCTGTTGCCGTTACGGTAGGTACGGGAGCCCTAGAACAATTTTTACGTGATAACGTCTTATAATTCGATATGGGCTGCGCGCCCGAAAAACATGTTCATGTGGCGTTACCTCGCTGACAGCTCTGAGGCGTTCCATTTAAGGTTTGAAGTGCAAGCGAGAGCGCGGAACGAGCGACAAGGAAGCACAATCGGCCTTTGCGTTCGACATCGTTCGACGTCCGTCTCTCTCCTAAGTCCTACTTGAGTGACGTCATACGGTCCGATCCGTTCTGTAGGGTTACCCTGGGACGCAAATCCCTCTGGCGTAATAATAAATAAAACAACCAGTGAGTGTCAGCGAAAAGACGAGAATTTATTCCATTGAATTACATATACCAAAATGTTATCGAGTAAGCGATAGCGCGATCTAGAGGCCTAACAGCGACATATTCTGTTATCATATCGCGGAACTAAATTTACTTGTAAAATATTATGAAGTTCAACTCAAGAAAAGGTAGTTGTCACGTTCAACTATCGTCAGTAAACCGACTTTACAGACAACCGATTTTTTTTATTACTATCAAGCTAATTTTTTGTGAGTAGCTTCATTTTGATAAAACGAACAACATTTTTATTTGCGAAAAATCTCGAGAGTGGTAGCAAACAGAGATAGAAAGGTTTTCATACTTTGACTTGATGGTCCTAAAATATGGATTGTTCTATTTGTAGGACAATATTACTCTTAAATTGTATAACTATTAACCTATCAGTATACAAAAAATCTGCTTGTTAGGGTTGCGTTTTAGGGTTCAGTAGTCAACCAAGTTTTGTCGCTTACAGAACCCTATACCGGAACCCTAACGAGCAGATGACGTTAGCTTGTTAGTAATAAAAAAAATGTTCTAGCCCTAGGGTTAGTTCCGTCCCGTACTATGTAGATGTGTAGTTGTAGTTGAGAAAATATTATATATTCTATCCGGACATGTCTAATGAAATATGTAATAGTATATTTTTAAACAAGCATGATATTTCCATTACAAGTATTTTTGTAGTCATGCTGTCAGTAAATTATTGCAAAAATTATAGCATTTTATAACATATTGTTTTATTTAGTTTACTATAAACTCGTGCTATTTTAATGATAATAAAAACAGTAAGTATCGAGGCGACAGTGATAATTGACTGTTATCGGTGTTTCAGATAGTTTATCTGAAGATTAATTACTTGCCTATAATATTGATAAAGATTTGGGCGGCTATCCTAGGGCCAGTTGGTGGAAGGCCGTTACCAAACGCGTGTGACATACGTCTTTTATACGCGCGTAATATCTAGTTACACGTGTAAAATGTCTGCAGAAGATTCTATTACAGAGGTAAATTATTTTGTTTTTTTTTTAACAAATTTTATACACTTTGATATCGTATCGTATCGTATTCATGCATAAAATATGCATACTTACTTTATATTTTATCCACGAATAAATAACTAATATTATCAAATCAAATCAAATCAAATCATTTATTTGCAGAATAAGTGGGTAAAAAGATGTTACAGATTATTATACAGGAGGTACAACTTATTCTTACCTATCTGAGGCATGCAAATTTTTATTACTGTCAAAGTACAATTACATTATTTTATATTATATTAATTACTAAGTTACTGGTAAAATATTTCATCGAGTATCTATGTCAAATATTATAATTTATATATTATTATTATTATTGTTTATTATTGTTAAAGCAAGTACATTACATAACATATTATTACATTGCAAAATTACTAATATTTCATTGTGTATATTTAAATCAAATTATAATATTACTTAATAATAATGTATAAATTTTATTCTTTTGTACGAAATATATAGAATTACAAAATTATTATTATTACAGTTCATATTATTATGTCAAAAAACAATACATATTAAATAAATTTAAATTCATACACCCGATGATTATTACTCCACAACAATTGCATTATCAGCTAAAAATTCTCTGACATCGTAATAAGCTTTTTCTAACAAAACTGCCTTGACTTTGTTTTTAAATTGTTGCATATTATTTATCTTTAAAACATCTTTTGGTAGCTTATTATACATACGGATCGCCATACTTAGGTAGCTCTTGTTTAGTAACGCAGTTTTGCTACTAGGGTGACATATCTTGTGGCTATTCCGGTGACTTTCAAAAAACTCAAATTCATGAATATTACATTTTATGAATGTTATACTTTCTAAAATATATAGGCAAGGGAATGTTAATAATTTAAGACTTATAAAGTGTGTCTTACAGCTGTCGGTCATTCTTATTTTACACATTGCTCTTATGCACTTCTTTTGAGCTTTAAATATTTGATCTTTTTCAATAGAATTGCCCCAAAATACCACTCCGTATCGTAACAATGATTCGACTTGCGCTAGATATGCTGTTCTAAGTGTTGTGAGGCCAACAATATTTTGTAGCATGTATAGGACATATGATAATTTATTAATTTTTCCTCGAATATAGTTACAATGCTCTTTCCAATTTAGTTGGCTGTCTACGTAAATCCCTAGAAACTTAGAAACTGACACTTGTTTAATTGTAGAGTTCATATAATCTATATCTGCCCTTATATAATCTTTTTTACAATAATTATTCTTAAAATACATTAAATGTGTTTTGTCTAAGTTTATTTTTAGGTGGTTCCTTTTAAGCCAATTAATAATATTGTCAAGGGAAATAAGTATATCGCTTTCTAGACTGTTCTCATTTTTTCCTGCAAAGATTACTGTGCTGTCGTCAGCAAAAAGTACCATTTTTTTGTCAGTTGATCTGGGTAAGTCATTAATATAGTCATGGAATTGGTTGAATGCAGTATTGACGTCTTTGCAATTATAGACATCACCAAACTTTAGGGCTTTTAAGCATTCAATGAATTTATCTATATTTTCTTTACAGTAGTCTCGTCTTAAAACGTACCAATATTTGTGTCGAAATTGTATTTCTATAGAGCAGGTGAGTATTTGTGCCGTATGATCGGACAGCGCTAAATCAACAATGTTACATTTAAATTCATTGAAGTTGCACACAATATGATCTATGCAGGTACATTCGCATTCATTTTTCACTAATATGCATGAGCCACCACGACGTTTACCTCGAGTATAGCATGCTCCTAATTTATAGTTGGGCAAATTCAATATTTCTAAGTCTTCGTTTGTCATATTGTGTTCTGTGATACACAGTATGTCAATGTCTTGGTTTATAGAATCTAAAGCTACAGTCAAGGAATCTGTTTTACTGATGAGGCCATTAATATTTTGATGAAGTATGATAATTTCATTATGGTTATGTTTTTTAGTTACGAAAAGTATGATTTTTAGGTGAAGAATGTGACTCCTCTATATCGATTAAACTACTGTTATTTACATGTTCCGTTTGTGTACCTTTATTGAGCATAGCAGAGTTATATTTTGGAGCAACCTTTACATCTTTGACAAATTCAATAGACTTGTTTTTGTATTCTATGTGGAGAATTTCTCGTAGTATGTAGCGACATATATTAAGGCGAAAATGTTCAAATCGTGGTATAAATGTTTCATAATTCATAGGTACATATTCAGCATTAACATAGGTATAACAAGCATATCTGAGTTCGTAATTTAATTTAGATTCATGTAAACTTTTACAAAACGGAATTTGAGATATTAATATATTTGTATTTTTTGTGTCAGACAACCATTTATGTAGAGATATTTTAAATTGAAACGGGTTTTTATCATTAGTACCTCCTATCAGAATAACAAAGTCCTTCATATTTAGGTTCTTAAGATTAATTGATTTCAGGATTTCATCAAGATTTGCACCAGGTTTCCAGAAACTAAACACATTATATCTATCACCTACTAAATTTTGAAGTAATTTCTGTAGTCCTCTTCCCTGTTGGTCGGCTAGTATAATTATTTTATTTTTCTTTACCTCTTTCATACTTGCTTTTATTTCTCTATTTTCTGTGCGATAATAAATACTGTTGTCTTGTGTTGTATTTTGTGCATTCTTCAACGGTCCATTTATGTATGTTTTCCTAGAGTCTTGTACTGATACGTCATGTTCTTGTAAGGGATTGGTATTGCCTTTTTCAAGTTGTTCTGTCGTTTCAGATTTGTCATCCTTAACTATTTGATTTGATGTGATATTAGAATTTATTTTGAGAGGCGTAGTATCTAAGCTGCAACATCTGTTTTGGTCATAAATCTTATTTCTATTTTTCTTTCGTGCATTTGGTGTGATACAATCTTTAGACTCGATTTTTTTGTACATATCGATTATCCTGTTTTTATTCTCAACTTCATTTTTTAAAGATATAATCTGTAATGTCAAGTCTTCTATCTCGTTGTTGGCTGCTAACAGTTCATTTGTCAGTTTTTTGATTCGTTCACTATGTTCCAGACAGTTACCACAGTCATTGACTGAGGTGTTTGGCAAGCTGTTCATTGAAGCATCCAGTATAAATGAGTGGTTTATATTTGTTAGTGAAGATGATCTTTTTTTTCGGAAAGTTATATGCTCACTATCTGAGGTGTTCATTTTGTTTAGAGATTTGTAATAATTTATAGTATTAGCGCCCTCTAGCGGATCAAATTTTCACGCAGGTTTCGCACTCTCGCGCCTAATGTTATTTGTATTGTAGCCAAAGGTGTTTTATTTAAATTAAATATTCTTCCACATCGAACTTTTTCGACAAAAGTTTTTAGACAGTGCGCAGGGTTTGAACCGTCTCCTCTTGATCTAATATTCCAAGCTGCGTACCACTAAGCCAGTAGTCGTTATGACAGATTGTGCGAAGTTTCCGTACTAGAGTGTTGGATCGGTTGCCGGTTTTATTTTGAAAATAAGTTTGAGGTAAGTTTAAAACTTTTGTCACAGTTCTTTGTTCTTATCTATTTTGAAACACTGATGCATTTTTTCAATTTCTTTTTCACTATTTAAAAGTGTTCTGTTTTTATACTTTTAGTTATTTTACAATAGTATTGTTTATACTTCCTGTTCTTGATTTTTCTGTTTGTTTATTAATGAATAGAGCTTTAGAGAGGAGGCGGGTGATGATTATCACTGAATGTATATATGAAAATAATTATATAATTGTTCACTTTCGTAAATAACACTGTCCAGGGTTCACTTTAAACAAAAGTCACATAATTTACTGCACATAATAAGTAAACGTCATTATAACTAATTTATTTTCTATTTTCTATACAGAGCTAGTGTTGCTTCCACGAATGACAGCTGTCAACTGTCATTCGTGGAAGCAACACTAGCTCTGTATTATTATATGACATAAGCACGATATATTTATACCTATTTATTAGTAATTGAAACGGAAATATCGGCTCCGTATTCTAAATTAAAATTGTATTAAAAAACGAGTATAATATTTAGATTTAAGTGATTAATTCAAGTTTATAGTGTTATGTTATTATTACAAAAAAACTGAACAATTATTGACCAAAAGGAAAATTATAGTGACTGTGTAAACGGAAGAGTAAAACTTTGGAAATAAATCTTTAATTTTATCTAAATGGAATATTTATAATGAATTTTGTAACGCTATCAAACCATTTTAGTGATTGTCGCAGTAAAATCTAATATATATAAATCTCCTGTCACGATGTTTGTCCGCGATGGATTCCTAAACTACTTAACCCTTTTAATGTTTCTGTTTTTAAATGGGTGCTTTTTTCCAAAGATAGCTTAGATCTTTAATTATAGTCGCAATTTCATTTTATTGCAAATTATTTACAACCTGAGACTGACGGCGACCATTGTTTGTGCGACGGGATAGCGATCGACGTTGCCAAGGTATATACATATTTAGTAACTTCAATAAAATAATATGGCAAATACATTAATATATTATAGCAAAGCAACGTTTCCCGGGACAGCTAGTAGTAATATAAAGATTTTATGGTGGTTGGATTCAAAATAATCAAGATCTTCAACGGTTACTACAAAAGCTCCATCTAACAGTCGGAAAGTAAACCTAAATTCATCACACTACAAAGCAAAACCTTGACAATAAATTATGGATATTATTATATAACATAATATATAACATTACATTCAGGAGAAAACATATTGTACAGTATAAATCTGATCAAGATAATATAGTATCGTTAGTGGACGATGAATCAATGCATAACTCAACGTTACTTGATATCTCCACTTCAAGCTAACTGGTTGCAGTTATAATTCCCGTCGACTCGACAGAAACGGTTGAATTAAAATGCGAAATTGAAAAATTAAGTTAAGAACTTACCAGCGCACATGAGGAAATCACCAACCTCAACACCGAAGTACTATCACTAAAACGTGAAATCAAACCCAAAAAACAAAACAATCACACTGTTAAAAAGTAGTCTGATTATAGCACAAGCAATACAAATATACCTAAACCTACGAATAACAAAACTACAGGAAACGTGACTCCCATACTTCAACCGTTTTAAATTTGGCTCCTTTTCGAACACTAAAATATGACAATTCAGATTCTCGCCAAGGTCGTATCCCAGTTAACGTATCATAATATTGCGCGCTAGACGACAGCCTGCGCGGTTATTGTCACTATCACAGTTATTAAACAAAGCCGTGGATAATAATTGTCAAAAGCGGATGGCATTATGCAGTATACACCAAACATATATTATACTATCACGAAGAAAGGAGTACATAATTATTATTTTAAAATCAAACATTCTCCTCTGATCCTTAAGTCATCGATAATAATAATATATAATAATTTTGAACAAACCTTGTACGACTCGGAGGAATTTAAAACTATCCAGAGCACCTAGACAAGACCTATGTGCTAAATTATTACAGAATTATTATTACAGAATTGAAATAAAAAACTTACGGTGCATATGCAGATTTATATAGATAGATAGAAACCTACCGACGATAATAAACTTCTTCTTCTTCTTTTTATTTATAAGAAATGTCAAACAGAATGACATATCGCTGTCACTAGAAAAACAAAAAATTGAAGGTACATAAAAGAAATATCTATGTCTTCGGAGATCAACAACTGCGACATATATCTGGTCATATGTATCAAAGTAGACTAAATAAGCAAATCCGTTGCGCCGAGAATCGTTTATCGCGGGGGGACCTTACATTTTCCAGGATAAAAAGTATCCGCTCTCCATTCCCGGAACTCAAAGTATCTCCATACAGAATTTCAGCAAAATTAGGTTAAGTCGTTTGGACGTGAAGAGGTAACAGACAGAAGACAGACAGACACACTTTCGCATTAATTATAATATTACATTAGTAAATGAATGACATAAAATATATTCTTATAAAGGTAACTGAATGAAACCGTTGTTATTGCTTGAAAGGTTTTACAAAAAAACTTATTGATAATCTCCGAAGGTTAAAAAGTTATGAAGTAAAATAAAGTTACGTTAACAGTGAAATATGTATAATATTACACTTCGCGAGATTAGGCTTCTACTGTTTGAAAGCTAGTAATAAAAAAATATATGTTCTATGGCTCCCGTACTACAAATTTCGTAAAACCTGAATATTTAAAACTATTGTACCATGTTTTATTTTTTAATCAAAAGTTGTGATATGCAAACGTACGTTTTACCAAATTAACGTTTCGTTATAAAAAATCTGTGTAAAACGACAAATCTTATCAATAGAATTCCTTCACGTAATAATGCAATTCATTTTCAACAATTTGTTTATGTCTCAATCACAAATCGCCGTTGTAAATCGTATCTAAATCCACTATGAATCGAAGTATTTAAAATAAGCCTATTATTATGTACATTCCAAAACTAATCATTAATAGATTTATAACTATTATTCGTGTTTGATTCCCAAAATATTCAATTTACAAGTCTATGCTTTAAATATACAAAGTCTAGTTCGCTTCATTTCAATACAGTAAGTAAGCCTGAGTTTGTAAAGCTATTAGTAAAAACAGGTCTATTAAAATCGGGGGAATAATTTTTTTGTGATATGGCAATAATCATTATTATTGATACACCAGAATATACAAGTAATGATATACAAGTCTACTTTTCTCCACACAATATTTAAAACATTACGAGGACGACGTAAATATTATGTTTATACCAGCAATTTATTTACATTTTATTGCACACAAAACCATTAAAAAGTAAAATAATATTAGAAAGACGACACAAGAGGTTTTATTTAACGAGAAAGCGAATAAACGAGTTAAAGTTATCATTAATAGTATGTCAGAGAGCAATTTTAAAGTTGGAGAATAAACTAGCAGTCGGAGGCAGGTGCGTCGGCCGTAGTTTTCATAGACACCGCTGGAAACTTCGGCTCAACTCTCTGCGGCCATGTTTAAGTAGATTTCACGTGCAAGAACAATACAAGCAATACTAAATTGAGTTTCAGTTCAGCTGCGGCTATTTTTTATTTATAGGGTCAGTTTCAAACCAGATAAACCTAGGCCGTAGGTGCGACTGCAGCAATACGATACTGCAATAGTGAATAGCGTGATGCTCTGTCGGGCACGCCGCACGACGCACGATTTGGCTTCATTTGGTTTAATTACCGTTTTGGTAAATGCTATGAAAAGATCTCTACTACTACTGCAATACTAATTTAGTTATCGCGTGAATAACAGTAACAAGCTCTTAAGTTTGGGTCAAAAATAGGTTAAGTTACAAAGTAACCAGCAAACTTAACGTAATAGAATTTGCTGTCGCGAACACTGTCCCATTTAACGTCGCTACACCTTCCAATTATAAATATATTGGAAAAAGTATACAAAGTCTTTAAAATGGAGTTCATTCGAGTATTTGAATAACAAGAAAGCGAATCGCAAAACTCGACTCGCTATTGAGCAACTCGAGGGAGATTTGCATTCGAATAGGAACGATTATATTGTTGTTTGAAGGAATTAAGCCTGAGATCTAAGTCCAAAGTCTACAAGCCCTGACTTACATTTGTAATTGATTTGCCATGTTTTATTCTACTCACTATCTCGAGTCCTCGCTTAAAAGCTTCTTTTGCGAAATTCATTTTATTCCAATTTATTTACTCTGCAAATGTATTTATAATGGAAATTTTGTTATATATTGTTATAGGTATTGAAATATTTGTTGGAGACATTTTGTTTTCGTTGGCGATGTACGCTTATGATTACGCTTCTGTAAATCCTTCGGGCACTTTTTAAATTATGTCAATGATCTGGGAGCTGCAATAAATAAATAAATAAAATATGTTTATTTCTGACTTTCAACGCAATGCTACGAAGGTCTGGTAGACTATTGCTATCTAAATACAATTGAAAATTTGTTATGACTGAATTTCAATTAAGTCTATCAGCTGAACTAAATTGGCGTTATCCATCGACCATACGTGCAAAAACATTGTTCAAAATGCAGCCATCAAAACGATCTTAATTTCCGATTCACTTTAAAATTGAAAATGATTCATATTTGTTACACAAAAACGCTATAAAAATGAAATTCATATTGCGATGCGCTTATAGCTTTGTTTTGAAGACTACAAGCGCACTAATTAAATTTAAATAAACTTATGATACTATAACAACAAGTTTTGTTTGTCTTATTTCAAACAATTGTATAATTTTTGCAATTACGTTAAAAGTTTGAAGTACTTACATACTTGTTAACATATGACTATTAAAAATATATATTAATCCGCCTTTTAGAAATTATATTTCACACGTCGTTGGATAGTTCACACCATACTTTGCACTTATCTCGATTGCGATTTTTCCAATAAATCGGACGAAAAATTAATATTGGCGCACTAGATAACATGAACCTTGTCAAAACAATGTATAATATAAGTTATCCTACTATATCCGAATATTAATATGTGCGATAGTGAAAAAATACCTGTGGGTTATTGTAGACCTTGACTGCAAAGCAGAGTTTTCTTACAGGTTAAAAAGAAAAGTATCTCAATAGACGGGTCACCGGAACGAGCGTCATGGGGCAGCCCTTTGGAGTTTATCCTGGCTTGTCTGGGCTATGCCGTCGGTTTGGGAAATGTCTGGAGATTCCCGTATCTGTGCTATAGAAATGGAGGAGGTAAATATGAATTATTGTTAAAATAGTTTTACTGGACGTTATAATTGTACCAGATTGCACCATGGAGGAAATTGATTCCTAGGCAGTTGACGGACCGACGTTGTTTGGTCGGCTTGTGACAATTCAAATATGTCAACTATCAGTTGGATGGGTTTGACTTAACGCGACCAAATTACTTGGGTCCGCCATATACCTAGAAACAAACTTCTTTGAGAGTACATATTTTTCTGAGACAGAAAGTGTCTTAAATTTCCCGGCACTAAAATTATATAATATATTCATACTTATATAAATCGATTGAACGGCTTAGATGTGAAGAGAAAACAGACATACAGATACATATTTTTGTAGTGCTGATAACCACTTTCATTTGCATAAAATAATTATTATGTACCTCTAAATTAGCTGTTTTCCAATTTCGAATACCTATCCTCTTTCGAGAAATTATTCATTTCGAAACTTTTAAACTGTTACTGCTTTTAAAACGAATTTACTATCTTATTAGCAATTTAATCACTAAAATAACCCTGTAACGTTCTCACAGTAAACGTATTAGCGACTTAATATTGGCAGGTAAAATGATTTAACCGGTTTCCATCAAGAACCATTAGTGATAATCCTTCTTCACTAGACTAAGCCCAAATTCCCGACCAACGGAAACTACGAATTTTGCGATACGATTTAGGTTAATAAGAGATTTGTACCTCTAAACTAGATTTTGACAAACACACAAAGAATGTACGTTTGTTAATTAAAGTTACTTACCTTTTTTAAATAGGAGTATATTATACCGATATATAACAGATATTTCAAT